>OX578236.1:1231428-2462857 GCA_951216915.1 Tetheella fluctuosa
AAAAGCAACCTTCCGAACCGTGCGTTAGAGTCAGACTATTCATAAGTGCTTGTGAAGACCTATTTGAATAAAAAATATTTTCATTTCATTCATTTTCATTTCATTTCATTTCACACGGCCATCTGAACCCAAACTAAGCAGAGCTTGTACTATGGAAGCCAGATAACTGATATACTACATATAGTACTTTTCTTTTGTAAATACATACATATTACAACCAGACACAGGACAAACAGACATGTTCATGCACACAAATGTTTGTCCTGATTTGGAATTGAGCCCACGACCTGTAGCGTGATAGATCTTCGTCCACTCCGGGATGTTCCGCAACCACGACTTTTTTCTTCTGCCAACGCGTCGCTTTCCCATTACTTTCCCCATCATTATGAGCTGGAGTAGCTGGTATCTCTCATGTCTTAATACGTGACCGAGATACCCAACCTTTCTGCGTTTGATGGTTCGCAGCAGTTCCCGGGACTTCCCGAAGCGCTGTAGAACCTTCTCATTTGAGACCTTCTGTGTCCAGCTAATTATTTATTGTTTACACATAAAGGTTTGCTAACAATTATTTGCAACTCTTGTACACAAAGGAAGCAATATATAAATTATACCACTATAAAGGTATCACTTCACTTTATAGTCCAATTTCCGTTCTATCTAAGTCACAACCTTTGACAAATAACCGTCGAATAAATATATTTTTCTTTCTTACATATATAAGTCTACTAGCTTCCGCCCCGCGGTTTCCCCCCGCGTTCCCGAGGGATCTTATGTAATATTTTTTCAATTCGAACCAGTAGTTCTTAAGATTAGCGCGTTCAACCAAACAAACAAACACACTCTACAGCTTTATAATATTTGTACAGATTGGTTGACGCGGCCCACGCCAATAAAGCTCCCAATCGGCACAATTATTTCCGACATCTTCAACAATCATCGTCATATTTCAGACAAAACCTTAATGAATTATATACTAAAACCATCCTCATGAATCACTACGTTCATTGGTGAAAACCATATACGATCTGTAGTCGAGTTAATCGCGTTCAAACAGACAGACAAACTCGACTTAGTTTTATAATCTGTAGTGACAAAGCGTAACTCTCGCACGCTGAACACAAAATACCTCCCTTTACTCGATTAAAATTGTTTTAAACTACATGAATATTACAAAAATTCTGAGAATTCAGACTTCAGTTGAAGCTAGCTGTGGTTCAACCCTTCCGTAAAAGGATACATAAATAACTTTGCGAGCGTCCCTGGGGAAGGGTTATGCAACAGATTTATCGTTTTGTACTATATAATATAAGGATTGGTAGCTAAGGTTGGAGGAAATATTGCATTTTACAGATATACTATCTGCAAAATTACCTATCATAGATATTAGCAACTATTATAATTGAAAACTAGCTGTCCCCCACGGGTTCGCCTGCGTTCTCAAGATAAAAAGTAGCCTATTACCTTCCTCAATAAACTGGCTAAGTAGGTATATAAGTAATGCAATCCATGGGGGTTCGAGGCTCGCCGATTTGCTCGGATTTTATCATCCAAGCTCATCGAGGCTTCGGGAGACCGACGGGCTGGGAGCTTTTTCCGCCAACGCATAAGCTTGGCCATCCAAAAAGGGAACGCTGCCAGCCTGTTGGGAACCTTGCCTATCGACAGCAGCGAGGGCTTTGAGGATGTTTTCTATATATCATAGTTTGTATTTTTTTACTTTAATTGTAAATAAAGTCCTTTCATAAAACCTATGTACAAAGTAATGCAAAAATATCGCTGTTCAGTTTATACCTAATTTTCCAATTTTTCAGACAACTTTTCTAATTTTTCTCTCCATAAGAACCTTCCTCGGACTTCAACGAATATAAAAAAAAATAATCGAATTGTTCCACCAAGTTATACGCTTAGCAACACATTTTGCAATTCATTTTTATTTATATACTAGCTTTCGACCCACGGTTTCACCCGCGGCCCCGAGTGCTCCGATCGCCACCAACCTTACAGGATCCGCGGGGCTAATATGAAGATTGTCTGAAAATTTCATCGCAATCGGTTCAGCGGTTTCGGAGTCTAAATGGAACATACATACATACTTTATCTTTTATTTAAAAGCTTTTATATTTATAGATAGATAATTAATTTGAAGTAAGTAGGTACCGATGCATAGATTTTTTTCATTTACAATCAGACGGTTGGTGGGTCGGTGGTCCTATCGACGATGATGAATATACAGGTTGACTTTTTAGTCACTGGCAATACTTGCAGGGGTGGAAGTACTCATGAAATTTAATATGAACAATCTTTATTATGAAACCAACTCTGAGATCGCGTAAAATAAAATGGTTCCACTAAAATAAAAACCACAGGCCCTCAAAGATTGAGTAACACTGAATTTTCGGTGAAGGAAATTGTGAAGGAATCAGCAAGTCCAAGAATAAGTATAATTAGTATTTTAGTACTAGTACGACTGTAAGCACGCTGTGTCTACATCAAAAAGAGTACATTTATGTCAACGTTTCTTTTGTAACGAGGTTTATAGTACTAATTGGTTTATTTGTACTCAGTTTTGTAGAACAAATAAAATAAAATAAAACTTTTAAGCAGAAATTCAGTAGAAAGGTGTTCGGTAGAATGTGTGCCATATAGTTAAGGGAGACAATGTCTTATGTCAGTAGAAAGGTTAAATTTCCCCCTCCCCATATGGCACATGTTAATAAACATCCTGTATATGTCAAGTAGGGATGTAACAGGGGAATAAAATGTGCTCAAACATAAAAACTTTGCTTGGTCGTAAAACTAGCTAAATTGGATGCGGAAGTCGTGGAGAAATGTGCATTGAGGAGAGAGAGAGCTGTGTGATGTTTTATTATCTACTAGCTTCCGCCCCGCGGTTTCACTCGCGTTCCCGAGGGATCTTATGTTTTCCCGGCATAAAAAGTATCCTATGTTTTAATCCAAAATATATTCTATCTGTGTGCCAAATTTCATCCAAATCCATTCAGTGGCTTTTGCGTGAAAGAGTAACAAACATCCATCCATCCATCCATCCAAACTTTCACATTTATAATATTAGTAGGATTACTAGATTCCACCCCGCGGTTTCACCCAATCTTATGTTTTCCCGGAATAAAAAGTAGCATATGTTCTTCTCCGTACCGTAGGCTATCTGCATACCAAATTTCATCGCGATCGGTTCAGCGGTTTAAGTGTGAAAAGGTAACAAAGAAACAAACTCATTTTCGCATTTATAATATTAGTTAGGATAATATAATATTAATTTAGGATTAGGATAGTAGGACTAGAAATATACTAAAATCACCCCGTATATACAAATGGTTTGGAAAATAGAGCGATGCGATGTTCCGACAGCTATAATTTTCGAAAAATCGATATGGTATCAAAGGCAATGCAACAAACAATCTACTAGCGACGCGCCTCGGCTTCGCACGGGTACCAAAGCATACTTAAACGCCTATTTTTAGGGTTCCGTAGCCAAATGGCAAAAATCAGAACCCTTATAGATTCGTCATGTCTGTCTGTCTGTCTGTCCGTCCGTATGTCACAGTCACTTTTTTCCGAAATTATAAAAGCTATAATGTCGAAACTTGGTAAGTAGATGTATTCTGTAAACCGCATCAAGATTTTTACACAAAAATAGAAAAAAAACAAGTAAGTATGGGGGTTCCCCATACTTAGAACTGAAACTCAATTTTTTTTTTTCGTCAAACCCATAAGTGTGGCGTATCTATGGATAGGTCTTCAAAAATGATATTGAGTTTTCTAATATAATTTTTTTCTAAACTGAATAGTTTGCGCGAGAGACACTTCCAAAGTGGTAAAATGTTGGTCCCCCTCCCCCTGTAACTTCTAAATTAAGAGAATGATAAAACTGAAAAAAATATATGATGTACATTACCATGCAAACTTCCACCGAAAATTGGTTTGAACGAGATCTAGTAAGTAGTTTTTTTTTAACACGTCATAAATCGTAAACCGCAATTTACCTTTCATTCAATCAACTCAAATATAAAAAAAATGGCAAAAAGCAAGGTCTTACAGCACAAATAAAGGAAAAATTCTAAAAAATAAAAAATGTTGAAAATTAAAGGGTGTCCCCATACATACATATTAATAAACACCTCTGAGTTGTATGGACGCTCATACAATTTAGAGGTCTAGCTTAATTGGCAACAACCTCAAATACAGTAAATAAATAAAATTGTGCATTTCCCGTGATGGACGAGCGATGGACGAAGTTTGTACGGAACCCTCGGTGCGCGAGTCCGACTCGCACTTGGCCGGTTTTTTTTTTTGTTACTAAGCATCCTACTTCCTACAAATACTTACTATAAATCCTTCCTATAAATAAACATGGATGGATGGACGGAGATGTTTGTTACTCAAACACGTCAGAACGGCTGAATGGAGCTAGGTGAAATTTAGCACAGAGATAGATTATAGTATGGAATAGCACATAGGCTACTTTTTATCCCGGGAAAACAAAAGATCCCTCGGTAATGCGAATGAAACTATTGGTTTACGCGGCGCACAAAAGCTCCCAGTCGGCATAATTTTTTTCGACGTTTTCGTCTTTGTATACCACAAAATTAACTGTAGTTTGTCTAGCCACCAATAATAATCCTTCGTGTTCACACTTTATGCCTAATATGTAACTAATTTGATCGTTAATCCTATTCTGTTAATTATAGTATAACATCTCATGGTAAATCGCATTCCTTGAGTCCCAAAACACAAGCTCTGCTTAGCTTGGGACTCGCCGTTAAGCTGTTTTTGGCTGCAAGGATATCCTGTGTACAGTTTTTATTTATTGTATGTAAACATTTATTTTTCTGACAATAAAAAGATTATTATTATTATTATTTTTATCGTGTAGTATTGCTCGAAATATTTAAGACATTTCGGTATAATGAAGATCACGGGCCTAAGCCAAGTGAGCTATTTCAGCCAATTTACACAAAAACTCAATTAATTATATACCTAAATCTTCCTCATAAATCACTCCGTCCATTGATGGAAATCCTATGAAAATCCGTTCAGTAGTTTATGAATTTATCGCGTACAGACAGATAGATAGACTGGTGCGGGGGACTTTGTTTTATTATATACTAGCTGTCCCCTGCGGTTTCACCCGCGATTCAGAGAAAAAAAGTCCTATGTCCTTCTCCATACCATAGGCTATCTGCGTACCAAATTTCATCGCGATCGGCTCAGCGGTTTAGGCGTGAAAAGGTAACACACAAACTCACATTCGCATTTATAATATTAGTTAGGATTAGGATTCCATTATTGGAGTAGATTATAGGCTACATTTTTTGCCGGGAACGCGGGAGAAACCGTGGTGAACAGCTAGTATTAAATACAACGTGTATATGATTTGTAAGACTAAAATGTAACCCTTTTTGGTAAATTGTGGTCAAATAGAAACCCATTGGCGTGGTTGGTAAGATACCCTATCTATCACGCCGCAGGTCGTGGGTTCGATTCCCAATCAGGACAAACATTTGTGTGCATGAACATGCCTGTTTGTCCTGAGTCTGGGTGTAATTATCTATATATGTATGTATTTACAAAAGAAAAGTAGTATATCAGTTATCTGGCTTCCATAGTACAAGCTCTGCTTAGTTTGGGGTCAGATGGCCGTGTGTGAGGAATAATGTCCCAGAATATTTATTTATATTATTTGTTATAAATGTTATGAGATGTTGTTATCCAACTGATGATTTGAAAGAAAGATATAACATTTTGTGAGTTCATTAATATCCATTTTTATAAGTGAGCAAACGGAAAAGTGAGATAAGCGAATGTCTCTTAGTACGTGACTCGGTCTCTAATGAGAGCTACCATTTAATAATGGCATATAAAATGGCATTTACATAATGAAAACCACTAATAAGAAAGGACAATGACAACGGGGCGTTTTACTTAATTAGGTAATTAGCTTTAAAACTCGTGAAATGCTGACGGAAGGGATCAATTTAATTACATGAGCTTAACTAATTAAATTATAGTATTAAATTGTTTTTATTTTATTTTTATTACTCTCGAAGGGTTTGGGGATAGGGTTTTGATTCAAAATCTAAAGTATTTTATCCTTTGCAGGCACCAAATTATATATTTATTATTATTGTAATGTATCTTTCAGACATCACGGCGCGAGGACCGGTCCTTTTTGAAAGTGTGCGTGGGGATATAGATCCAACACGTAGAGGCCCCTTTAAGATACGTTAATGTATTGGGATATTTATTTTATTCCTACTCTTGACTCTAATACCTCATTTAATGAGTAATTAATAGACTTAATAATTTAAGTAGGACCTCTTCTTCTAAGTTGAAGACTGACTTCCGAACCGGGTCAATTTGACCTTCATAAGTGCCCTCCTAGAGCCTAAACTGAATAAATGGCTTTAACTTTGTATGATGCAGTGTAGGTCGTGGAAACCATAGCTCGATGGTAGAGTACAAATCTGCCTCCAAGTACCTACTGGTGTATTCCGGCTGTTGAACTTGGTTTTGCCCTCTAGACTTTATAAAGGTTGGTAACACATTGTATTGGCATCAGTACCCATTTACTATTAGGTGCCTGTCAGCCTTTTGACATAAAATATTTTTTTGTTAAAAATACAAGCTTTTTTTGTTTTTGTTGACTGTACTTGCATTGCTTTCCAATATACTAATCTACCAAATATACCAAATATCAAGTCAATCCGACCACTGGAAGTGGGTGAATTTCGACATGCAATATTCCACCCGGATAGACAAACATACAGACATTGCAAGTTAAATAAAAGCTTGTAAAATACACCAGCCCCCACAGGCAGCACTTGTTCACAAGTATGACACGTGTGGCAGCCATCACCCTCCTCTCCGTATTGGAGCAAAACGGGCGACCCGCCCCTCGGCGCTGCCAATTTGCTTTGTAAGAATGAAAAAAATACATAAATGTGAATTTAGTTAAATTAATTAATTTGGGAAACAATATAAAAGTGAATTTATGTTATTTTCCTTTTATTTTTCCCTTATTATTATTTATTTTTCACTTTGTATAGGCGTGTTTGACCACAATCTCACTATGGTAAGTGATTATGTGGCCGAAGGTGGTAAGCACACATATTATTGTATTTATTTATCATTTAGGGAAGGTAAAAGGTTCTAGCCCATATAGTATCGCCATTTATAGTCTTTTTCTTCTTAGTTACCTATCTATTCAAACTTGATTACGTGAACTAAAATCATATTATTAGCTTAAAAACTCAATTTTGCCAAAGCTCTTCAAATCTATGGTCATAAATTGGTTAAGTTGACGCCGCGTTAAGCTTAAAAATCTGAAATTCAACGTGCTGCGTCCCGCTCCCTACTATAGCGACCTCTCATAGAAAACCCGCGTAAACGGAACGGGGGTATGCGACAAAATGGTTTTTATTGTTTAATTTAAAAACTACAAATATATTTCATAAAACCTAAGTACAATATATAGTATCAGTTTCAATTAATATATGTAGAAATTTTGGAACCTCAAATCGATCCTCAATGCCGGTAAAATTGGAATCTCTTATTTTAAAGAGGTCTTTTTAATTAATTATTTTGTGTTATAAAAGTTAACCAATCGTGTTATGCAACGTACAAAAGAAAGTCAAAGACATGATGAATTCTTGCAATAAATTTCAGTTCGTTCGCTTCAGTCATTGTTGAGAAAATCGGAATCCTTGCAACCAAAATCTTCAAGGCGTCGCCTTAATTTGCACTGTTGCCAGGCGTCTCGTAGTTAAAAAAAGTTATCTGACAGCAAACAAAAACTCAATTTACATCCAAGAGCGCTTCAGTTCAAAATCGAAGATATTTCATAGAAGGACTACGTATTTCGTTTTATATTGAGTTTCTCAAGGAGGCTTCAAACAAAATATATTAGTCGGGCAAATAGAATAATGCTTTTCCTTTGAAGTGGAACGTAGTCATGACGACCTATCGTATAAATAAGATGAAGTAATTTTGAACTAAAGCAACTGTACGGATTGCACGGTAGTTGGCTACTTTGTTCCCGCCAGGGTAGCTACCACCCTCAAGTTATGACAAGCACCTTCCAGCCGCTACACTTGAGCTCTGTTCTCAGTTTTGTGTACCTACTTATCATCTTTAGTCACTTCATCACTTCCCATTGGGGTCTACACAGTAAAAGAGAAAAAAACACCAGGTGACATACCAAGGTTTTTATTTAAGGAGAACTCTACAAAGAATTGACGGAAGATTTCCCGCGCAAAGATCTGTCAAAGTAATAGGATTTACAAAGTGTTTGTTCCTTTATGATGTGAAATCCCATTTGGAGTAAGTTTTGATTGTAGAGGGCGGCGAGAAAATAACTTCCCTATCTTTTGTGTCACAGTTACTACTATAGTAATTTTTTTACTATCATCATCTTTGCTTTATCCTTATTTTGGACGAGCTTTTCGACCGCGGTTTCGCTCGCTCAGACTTCATAAAATTTCTATAGCTTTTCTTCCTTTCATCGGATTTCGATGAACTCAAGCCTATTTGAAGCGCCGAGCGAAACCGCATTAACCTGTGGATTAGCGTCTTCAAACAGACAAGAAAAAAAATCTCTTTGTACTTTTATGTTCTTCCTACATCGCTCACACTCAACTTTTGGTAAAAATAAATAATTTACAGCACTTCTACAGATTGATTGAAGTCTCTCATTTTTTTTTCGATCTGTCAAATTTTGTTATACCAAACATACTTTGGCCTTCTCCTTTTACGCTTCCTTCGCTAAAAGCGCAGTGAGTGCTTTTATAGTATGTAAGTATGTCCAAAATAAATGTTTACCTTACCGATTTTGACATTATATTCACCTCTTTTCCTCAAAGGAATATCTTTGCTCATCTTAGGAGAAAAGGAACGCATCAAAAATAATCAAACAAATTGATAGAATTCAACTTCCCGTCAAATATTTTTCTTATGACACGTTTAATGTTAATTTATCCTATGCGAAAGTAAAACTTTTTAGAATTTGTATAGACTTTGTTTCTTGTGAACAAAATCCCATGGGAAAGTGCAGTATGATACCAATTATTTATCAATGCATAACTAATGATGAAAAGTTTGTCATTAAATAATAGCGAGTATTGTTATGAGTAGTATGTAGGTTTAATATTAATTTATTATCAACTTTATAAAGTGGGTATATTTTTTTAAGGGTGAATATTTTGAGATAGCATATTTTAGCGGTTTGTCATGCTGAACAACTTTTACTAACCAACTCTGAAATCGTGAAAAAAAATTTTTTTTTCATGCATTTCGAAATGTTTGAAATTATTTAATACCAGTCTTAGCGAATACACTCTAATCTTATACATAGTCTGGCCATAAATACTGTTACAATTAAAAATAAGAAAGATATTACATTTGAATTTGGAATCTGTCATTTTTATACGATTGTTCATTGGGTTTTCTAATTTTGGCGCCAATACATTGGACAATATTTTGCGATATTAAAATGGAGTGGGGTGATAAAGAGAACCGAATCGCTGTGATTGCATTACACAAAGTAGGTATGGAGCCAAATGCAATTTTTAAAACTCTCCATACGCTTGGTATTAGTCAAATGTTTGTGTACCGGACTATTAATAGGTACAATGAGACCTCCTCTGCTTGTGACAGAAAAAGATCTGGCCGTCCATGTAGTGTTCGTACGAAAAAGGTGGTTAAAGCAGTAAGAGAAAGAATTCGAAAAAATCCTGTCCGAAAGCAAAAGATTTTATCTCGGGAGTTGAAGATAGCACCCAGAACCATGTCGCGTATTTTAAAAGATGACTTAGGACTTGCAGCCTATAAGAGACGCACTGGTCATTTTTTAACTGATAATTAAAAAAGAATAGGGTGGTAAAATCGAAACAACTACTGAAGCGGTACGCAAAGAGAGGTCACAGAATTTTTTTGTTTACGGATGAGAAAATCTTTACAGTTGAGCAACATTTTAACAAACAAAATGATCGTATTTATGCTCAAAGCTCTAAGGAAGCTTCCCAATTAGTCGACAGAGTGCAACGTGGGCATTATCCGACTTCAGTGATGGTTTGGTGGGGTGTTAGCTATGAAGGAGTGACTGAGCCATATTTTTGTGAAAAAGGTATCAAAACATCGGCACAAGTGTATCAAGATACCATTCTTGAGAAGGTAGTTAAGCCCCTTAACAACACCATGTTCAATAACCAAGTATGGTCCTTCCAACAAGACTCGGCGCCGGGTCATAAAGCTCGGTCCACGCAGTCTTGGTTGGAAGTAAACGTTTCGGACTTCATCAGAGCTGAAGACTGGCCGTCGTCTAGTCCCGATCTTAATTCGCTGGATTATGATTTATGGTCAGTTTTAGAGAGTACGGCTTGCTCTAAACGCCATGATAATTTGGAGTCCCTAAAACAATCCATACGATTGGCAGTGAAGAATTTTTCCATGGAAAGAGTGCGTGCTTCTATTGATAACTGGCCTCAACGTTTAAAGGACTGTATTGCAGCCAATGGAGACCACTTCGAATAAGCTTTTTATATTTTAAATTGTTTTTTATTTATGTATTAAACTAACATACTGTAAAAGTAATAAATATTATTTGCAATAAAAAAAAAAAATTTTTCTTTGTGACAATATTTATGGCAAGACTAGGTATATAAAATTCTCGTGTCACAATGTTAGTTACCAAACTCCTCCGAAACGGCTCGACCGATTTTTATGAAATTTTATGTGCATATCGGGTAGGTCTGAGAACCGGTCTACAACTATTTTTTAAACCGCTACGCGAGTGAAACCGCGGGGGACAGCTAGTTATATTTTATGAATTTATTTAGGTTTTAATTTTGTTGATCTATTATATTTTTTTTAAATAAAATACCTTGCTGACTGTACTAATTGTTAATTTATACATACAAGTATGAAAATTACGTTAAATCAATATCAATCCATTTGACCTTCGGCAAACTCCAGTCTTTTGTGACGGCAATAAGTACCAGGCTCTCAGAGATACTCTGGAGCTAAGTGGCTTGAGCGCAGAGGAAGTTGAAAGGTTGCTAAAATTATTTAAACATTGAGAAGTGATCACTTGTCTTTGATCTCAAAAAGGCTGTCGTATTTTATAATACCCTGGTACTTCGTATCACGATACAGTATGGAAAATCAATAATTATTTTCACTTAAAACCTGGTCATTCCATATTTTCAAATCTTGTTGGGTATGTCTCTTTTTCCATAAAATTCCCATAAAGTAAAGACCTGCTAAAATAAATCACATGTAATGTTTACGTTAGGTTAAAATTAGATTGGAATTCCAAATCGGGTGCAAGCAATTTAAACACGATTCGATCAAAATCACAGTTTGGTTCCGAGCCAATTGTCGATGTGTTTGGAAAAAGTATTTTTCCATTTTCCGATCACTTTCAATGCATAAGACCTTATTTATCAAGTTAAAAAAAAAACATTTTTATGGTTCCATAGTCAAGGAGCTAATTTATTTATTTTAACACTATCATGTTTTATTTTTCTTTTTACCAACACAATCTAATGATTTGTGAATGGTTGAAAGGGCTTAAAAGGATTTTCTATTCAGCGAGACCCTTCACGTACTACTACGTGTGTTTTCAACCTCACAATAAATCCCAACTTGTGATACATTACTTTTTAGGACGCTATTTCTTAAAAGAGGTCACAGTATACACAATTTAGACTTCATGAATCTAAGATTAAAAATATCTAGAATGGTAGCACAAAGTGAAATAGGGATGTATTTCGTTAATTATAGACTAGATTTCTTTCGACAATTTTAAATTGTTATACGTAATCATGAACAAAGCTTGACTAAATAGAAAATTCTTAAGATATTTTCCATAGTGTGGCTTCAAAAGGAAACTGTCAATTATCAACGCAAAAAGTAATAAATACTCTTTTTTGTTTTTAAAACATCTCGAACTATCAGCGTTATATTTCCCAATAAAAATAGAGTAAATTAAAAAAAACATAGACAAATGTAACAACCCTAATTGTAAAAAAGCTATTTCACATTTTAAAATGGAGATAGACGGCAGACGGTAAAGTTTCTGAACGAGCTGTGTTTTATAACAGCAAGAATAAGAAGAATTACTCACTCCTTTATCGTGAAAGGCAAGTATAATTACATCCATTTATTCCGTACTAACCGCATTTGCTCAGTGGTTAAGGCAATTTCCTACGATCTGAGAGCAGGCATAAATCACTGACCCTTTATAACAACAAGGAGTTCCTAATGCAGCTATTAAAAAGATAACTTCAAGGTCGGCAAGCCCCGTGGTAATTTTATTATTTCTTTTTATTAAAAAAAAAAACCCAGCATAAGGGTGAGTTTCAACAGAAGCGGAGTGGGGTGGAGTGGAGCGGCGGACACTTTCAATTAGCTCCCATCCATTTTGATTCACATAGAATGACGTAATATCACTAACTTAACTAAAATGCAGCGCACGAGTATCGTGGGGAAATCCTCATAGGATACCGACCGCCCCGGGGGGAATAGTCGGGTTATGCCGGACTTGTACCGGCTAAAACCCCACGGTGGTTGCCATCTGCGCTGGAGAGGGGCTCGGGTTCTCGTACAGAACGCATACACGAGCCCCACCAAGCGCGTGAAGTGTGATACCTCCCCCCAGCACCCTCGCGGTGCTATCGCACGATGAGTCGTGACCACGACGATCCATCGTCCTCCTCGGGGTCGCTTCTGGGCACTCGGGGCCCTCGCCCCAATTGCTCACGACCCCGAAGGTCCCCATTTAGTCGTCATTTACGACAGGCAGGGGAACACCGTAGCTGCTATTCTAAGCCCCAGCTACAGTGCAGAGCGCACGAGTCCTGTCCTGCCAAGTCTATCTTACCCGCCGCGCCGCACCGGCCCGCTACCCTCCGCTTCGTCCATCACAGTTTTTAATTTTAATTTACATTGTAAAGGTAGCGGAAAAAAGATATTAATAGAATATTATTAATAAATTCATATTTTTTTATTGAATGGGGTTGTGTATGTGTGAGTGAGAGGTGTGTATGATAAGACGTGGGAGTGAGTGACCATGTAAGTAAATTTAGGATTGATGTTAGAGAATTGGGGCATGCAAAATTATCTTATTTCAAGAGCTGATCCGTGTTTGTGTAGCAAATGTCTATAGGCCTAGGTGACTACTTACCATCAGGTGAACTGACTGTCAAGTTGACATAAGAATCCTGGCAGCTACTAATTCGATAATGGTTTATTGTAGAAGGAAAATTTCTTGGAGAAACCTGCATGATTGAGAAATCAATTCATCGGTACATTCGTGTACGGTTCTTCTCAGTTGAAGGCGACTTCCAAACCAGTGGTAACTACAGTAATTTCAAGTGCCCTTCTAGAGCCTAAACTGAATAAATGGCTTTGACTTTGACTTTGACATCTGTTTTGGGCCCGCGTTATGGACTATGGCGTTCGATCCTCTCGCTGTTAAAAGAAGCTTGGGCCCCCTTTCTCCTTGAGGGAGCTCTGTTGTATTTGAGATTCTTATCCCCTAAAAAGCTCGATACGTTACATTTAACAAACCTCAGTAAAAACAATCTTATTTTAACTTTGAAATATATTAAAATAAGAAAACTTTAATCTTACTTATAGTGAAGCCTTCGAGAGAATGAAAACTTTTAGTTTCGTTAAATTAAGAGCTTGGAAAGATTTCGTATATTTTTCAAAAAGTCCGTCCACGGAAGATACGAACTTCGTCTCGCCGAATTTTCTTCACGATAATTTCATATTCATTATTCTTTTGTTACTTATTTTCTTTTTTCACTGTTTTAAATTAAGAATTCACTATAGTTTAGCGAGTAATATTATTGTAGGAAAACTATTGTTTATGGTACCCAAGATACATTATTTCAGCTGATTCTATGAGTCATGTAATATCGCTTTTATGTCACCGACACGACACTGATATGGGTGACAGATGCGGGTAACATCCTGCAGCTTCTACCGAACAAAAGGGTTATTCAATTTATACATAGGTCATGGGTTCGAATACTACAATGAGCTTTCGGTGAAGAATAACATCGTGAGGAAACCATAAGCACGGTGGTGGCGTACTTTGTAGTACCCGCCTAGCTGGCTACCACCCTCAAGTATTGTGTTCCGGCAGCTGCACTTGATAGCTAGTTCTTCAAGGTTCTTTGTGTTTACCACAGGCCACATCATCACTTACCGTTGTGATTAAACAAGCCTATAAAAAAAAGAAAACCCGGCCAAGTGCGAGTCGGACTCGCGCACGAAGGGTTCCGTACCATTATGTATAAAAACGGCAAAAAAATCGCGTTTGTTGTATGGGAACCCCCTTAAATATTTATTTTATTTTGTTTTTAGTATTTGTTGTTATAGCGGCAACATAATTTGTGAAAATTGCAACTGTCTAGCTATCGCGGTTCTTGATATACAGCTTGGTGACAGACATACGGACGGACAGACAGCGAAGTCTTAGTAATAGGGTTTTTACCCTTTGGGTACGGAACCCTAATAAAATCAATCTTTATATAATTTAATTTTGTGCCAAAACGGATCATAAATTATTACCTACGTCATATTAATGAACAAACGGTATCTAGTTTACTCTAAATCTGTGCTCTTTATTATGACCTAGCTTGAACTCCACGGTTTCACCCGCCATTCCAGAGAGCTCATGTTGTCTCGGGATAAAAAAAATACCCTATATGTTATTCCAGGGTAATATCTATCTATGTACCAAGTTTCATCCATATCCATTCATCCGTTTATGCGTGATTGAGTCGCAAACATCCATACTAATAATACTATATATGCGAAAGTTACTCTGTCTATCTGTTACCTTTTACGTCTAAACCCTTGAATCGATCGCGATGATATTTGTTACGCAGATAGCCAATGGTATGGAGAGGGACGTAGGCAACATTTTTTCTCGGAAACGCGGGTGAATTTCGGGGATAGCTAGTTTATAATATAGGCGGGATACCATATCATTGTTTGATTCTTCCTGCGAATTTTTCCTACTCCCCTCTTCGTTTTCTAATTAAGATTTATCTTGCGGAAATGGGACTATAAGCAGCAATTTAATCACTTTTGGGTGGCTTGGGGTTTTTTAGAGATCCTCTCCGTCTAACAATTTTGTCTCAAGAAAATCATTGAGAATTTGCGACTACAAATAGTTGCTAAAATGTATTTATTTTTGAAAATGATTCTGTTTGTTCTAGTTTATATAACGTGAGCAGAATGGATTTATTACTAACATACGCCCCGCGGGTTCACCCGCGTTCACTAGGTATCTTATGTTTTCTCGAATAAATCCTTATATTTTAGAGCCATTACGCACTTCAGTGCTAACAAACAAACACACTAATTTTCACATTTATAATATTAAGTTTAAGTAATATAAGATAAGATTTATTTATTTACCAAGGCCCATTGTTACTGAGGACAGAGTGGGTTTTAACAATTCAAAATGAGATAATCTGCAATGTCAGAATTAATTAATTTCCTTTTACAACCTTTATATTATGTCTCACTGGTGAGCACAGGACTCCATTCGCGCGCCCACTGGTAGAGGTAGGCTAGTGGTCAACCTACTGTTGGAGTTTTCAAGCCACCTAGGAGGTCTCCAACTAGCTTAACGATTATCACAATTAAGTGATAACCAGAACCAACGGCTTTACGTGCCTTCCGAAACACGAAAACGCTCAAGATGAAATTCCACTAGGCGGCTACTCATCCAGGTACCGGCCTGACTGGACATAACTTTGCCGATCAGTTAATCAAGCTACGCCACGAGGGCTTAAAGTAACTTAAACCCTATTAACTTAAACCCTATAAACTTAATCTCAACTTAAACCATGACCAATAACTTAGCCTAAGGCCACGTATAAACTAATAAACTTATATCTGACAAGGCAAATATCAAAACCCGAATGTTACACAAAACTTTGTAAGTTACATCCCTAACTTGAACATTGGTATGTATGCCTTCCAAGATGTTGTTTTTAGAGTTCCGTAGTAAACTAAGTATCAATGACTTACATAGTTTTGAAAATGAAAATATTTTTTTATCCAAATAGGCCTTATGAATAGAAACTTAGGGAGACCTACCCTGAAATCGAGAAAAAAAATCATACTTTTTCAACGAGAAAACTTGATCTTTTGTAAAAGAATTCCGAAACTACTATCCAATTTTAACTTTTTTTTTTTAAATGTGTGATTTGTTCCAACTTAAAAGATAGGATAGTTTTATTCCGATTATTTCCTTTTTTTTATACCGAGAACGCGGGTGAAACCGCGGGGAACAGCTAGACTATATTTGTTACACCTGTAAATGTTGTATTACAATTTTTCGAGGATTCTGTCAGAAAATGGCCAATCAACGACGTTTAATGTCAAGTCAAGTTCTCGGAACGTAATTTAGATTCCGTCCTGACAGCTATTGTTTTTCTGACGAAGGACTCGCGCGTGTGGGGTGTGGCGTGTCGGGCGGCTAGGTATGCGAAGAGAGTGGGGTGTTGTTCACATAGTTGTGTCAGGTGATTAAGGTGGTATTATGTAACGGGGATGAAGGAGAAACGAATAAGTAGGTAGTAGTTCTTTGCTTTAAAGTATGCTTTTAAAGCTTTCTCATAGATTTTTTGCAGTCAAATAAGTGACTTTTTATTCGTCGTATTTTGATACTGACCTTCATGAAAAATACTCACACATATGTTACGACAATGGAATATAGAGTCACTAGCTTACCCGCAACCCTATTTTGCCCTCAGGAATATCGGAATGGAAACAAAGGATGTTAGTATTTTTAACCGAAAAAAGGAAAAAAAAACGTTTCAAATAAATTTGTCCCGAAAAATATTAGGATACTTATATCTAGGAAATTTATTACATATAAGTACTAATTATAGGTAAATGGTATGTAAAATTATAATTTAAACTAGATTAATCATTATACACAATAAAAAAAGGTAAATTTTTGAAGGTTTCGATTAAATGTTTGGGATAAAAAAAATATCTATAAAAAAATGCTGAAATAGACATGTAAATTATGTTACATGTTGTATAACTAAAACACAAAGCCTGTAGTTTGAAAACTTGATATTACCTCTCACTCTCTTTTCCATTTCAATGCCTTAGTTAAGAGAAAACTTTTACAATGAATTCTAGCATTATTAAAAATACAATAGCGGTGGTAGTACGTGTAATCGATTTCAAATTAGAACGTAGGTACTATTTTTAACTAGTACATCTATTGATTTAATGTGTTCCTATTTTAAATTCTTCATGGTAAACGATGTTCTGTGTCCCAGGGCCGAGGCTTGGGACCTGGTTTTGAATATTAATGAACTGCATAGTACAGTCTCGGGTATAAAATACAAGGTTATTTACACTCTTATATATACTAATCCTGAATATAGTTTATTCAGAATCATTGGTAGAATCGATTGCAATAGCTTCATGCTATCAACACTTCCGCTATCCATGGATAGATGGCGCAACAAGATTCTACATCGCGCTAACAAAGTTCTTTGAATACAAGATTCCAACATCAACGGTAGGACTGCGGTCCCTAGGCACTATGATCTTCCCATTTCAATGGAGGAGTCCTTACTCCTCCATACGATGTTATAACTGAACCAAGTAAATTAAAACCACAGTCTATGTAACTCTTACAGTCGGCTAACGGACACGTCTAGACAGAGCAATCATGCGGGGCTTGCGGGGTGAGAGAGGGGCGGTAGCGAGCCCAAGTTACCATACACTCGCGGCATTTCGCGTGACTTCAAACGCGATAGACCACTGTATGTAATTACGCTGTGGTAAAACTGGATTAATACAGCAAACTTAGTTTATAACTTAACTTCAAATTTAAAGATTTTATTTGAATTACTGAAAATCTTTTCTTTGTGCATAGGCTTTTATATACAGTATAAATAACTTTGTGTACACTAGCCTAATTCAAATGGAATTTTCTCTTAAAGTATCTATTGACTATGACTATATAGGTGTTATTGTTAGTTGCAATCGTTATTTCACGAGAAAATCGTTTTCACAAACAATTACATACCACAGTGAGATTTTCGTCAAAAACTGACCAAGTCACAGATAAAAAAAAGAATGATATTCTCACTATATTTTCCATCACTGAAAAGCCAGTGTAAAAACATACATACCTACGTAACTTTAAAAAACTTTACCGTTTTACAAAATTCAAGTCACACCTCACATCAATTTTACTAATAAATTACGTCATCGATAAAGGCGTCCACAGAAGGAAGACTGCTTAGTATTCAGAACGTTCGGATTTTATTATTAAGGTACGGTTTATACCACGTCTCGTAAAATACGTGACGGATCCGAAAAAATACGTGATATTAAATCAGCTTTATTGATTGTAGATCTTAACACAGCTTCTAAACAGCTTCATAAAATTATCTACCTTACAGCAGATCATAGAAAACAAGAGACCATCAATTCTGTCATCTTCTTGTCCTGTTCCCAATCATTTATGGTCAGCGCAATATGTACTCTTCTTCCATTCGACCTTTCTATCCGTCATATCTACTCCTTTCTTACTCATATAATCTTTTACACAATCCATACATCTTTTTTCCGGTCTTTCTCTTCCCATATATCTATCCACTTTCATATTCATAACTCTTTTAGTGACATAGCTTTCATCCTTCATAACATGTCCATACCACTACAAATTGTTCCCTCTCAAGTTCTGTTGTCCCTCCTGTTCAGTGTCTGGCGCTACTTTCAAACATCCTTGTAGGTACTCATTCCTAATATTATCCAGTATATTCTGAGATTTGCTTGGTTAATTTTCGTTTATCAAGATAATAATAAAACCAAATTTAAAACGAAACGGATTCTGACAATTCTCTGAACACATTACCAGCTGAATCATGCCAACCGATAGAGCTGCTTTTTTTAAGCTATGTCCCTTACCAAACTGTCAACTGTCAGCTACATATAGCTCGTGGTTATACTTTGTCGTATAGAAGCTGTATAGAGTGGGAGATGGGTTTTGTGTTGAAAGTTTTTGTTGGAAGCAACAAAGGAGTAATATTAGTGCTCTTTGACGGGAGATCATGCTTTTGACCTTGCGGAATATTTTCTGTATCATTCTATGACCTTGCAGAATATTTTTTGTGTTTTTTTTTACACTAACGAGTTATGTTTGTGATAGTATTTTCAGTGGTAGTAATAATTGACGGGCCAGTTGACGTGGTTGGTACTCTATCATGTCACAGGTCTTGGTTTGATTCCCACTCAGGACAGACATTTGTGTGCATTTACATGTCTGATACTACATAATAATATCTTCTTTTGTTCTGATGGGACCAGATGGTGGTGGGTCCAGGGGACCATCGACCACCCTTACGCGGACTATCGGCGAGCGCTTAGGGCTCTCAGCCGTACTTAAAACTACAAAAATTTTGGGCAACGGTAGCCTGAGGGCGCCCCCTATGTGGACGTTGCCAGGGGAATAGGGGAGGACGTAGCATACAAATAAATTATTATTTGGGGATCGGTCGGAGTGCTAATATGCAGCTCGGGCCGCGTTTAAACGGGACAAATAATAATACTTTTCTTTTGTAATATACCTATACTTATATAGATAACCACACACAGACTCAGGACAAACATACATGTTCATGCACACAAATGTCTGTCCTGAGTGGAAAACAAACCATATATCAGTTATCAGGTTTCCATAGGTACGAGCTCTGCTGAGTTTGGGATCAGATGACCGTATGTGAGGAATGTCCCAGAATATATGTAAAAAAGAATTAAAATCAGGTTTCATACCGGAACAGTCAGTAACATAAGTATCTGATATAAATAGTTCTAGTAAATGATCAATCTTAGTTCTTACTAATGTTAAAAATCTCTCGCCAAGCACCTACTGGTGTGTTCCGGCAGTTACACTTGAGAGCCTTCTAGTCGTTATAAAGGTCGGCAACACATTAGCAATCCCACTACTTTTAATTTCCATAGGTGACGGCAGTCACTTACCATCAGGCGGATAACCTACCTGCTTAAACAATCGATAAAAAATTATAGAAAGACCGAACAAGCATACGGCCCGCCCGATGGCAAGCGGTTACCGTAGCCTATGAACGCTTGCAACACCAGACGTATCACTCGCGCGTTGCCGACCTTTCCCCCCTCCCCGATGAGCTCTGGCGACCTTACTCACGCGCAGGAACACAACTATAAGTTATTTTGCTGCGGTATTCTGTAAGGTGGAGGTACTTCCCCAGTCGAGCTGTTCTTTGAGTGACATATCGCTATGCTCTACCTCTCTTGAATATTCAGGGACGGTCAAACATATTTTATTTGATATACAGTTACTTTAGGCCTGAAATAAAACAGAATATACTTTATCCCGAAAACATAATATCGCACAAGAACACGTGTTATAACTGCGTGGTGGAAGTTACTACAACAAATATCAACCATCAATCAAAGGGAAATATGTAGAAATTCACACTAAGTGCCATCCAGGATGTCAGGACACGAGCTCCAAGTTGTGACATGAGGTCTCATGATTTATTGGATTGCAAATTGTCAGTGATGGATGTGTCGCTTTAATCCTTGGAGGAAGGTTATTTCACATGTTGTATGTGTTACCGAAAAATAACAAGAAGCGCAAATTTATAAATTTTCTAGGAAATGTATAAACCTTCGTAGGATTGTAAACGAGAGATAAATTGTATTATTTTACGCCCACGTTTTCGCAAATTGATAAACTTACTGAACTCACGCGTAAATAAGAAGTAAGCAATATCCAAACGCCATGTGCGCCCTGATTGGTTGAATAAGTCACGTGTTCCTCCGCGAGTTTATTAATTTTCTAGGAAATTTATAAACATACCTTTTATTTTTTTTCGTGGGAAAATCCTCCTAGGATACCCGACCAACCTAACCTAACCTTTATCCGTTAGTTTATAAATTTACCACGACACGTCGCAAATTGATAAATTTACTACTTTGTACCTACAGATTCTAAGTTCAATTTCGGAATTTTTGGATTTTCTGATTGACAAAAACATTTTTTTATAAATATTTGTTTATAAAATACTTATAACTAATACATTTCTCTCTCAAAAGCGTCGTACCTACTTTTAGTAGCACCAAAATTCAAGTATCAATTACTTTATTAAATTAAACAAGTTTAAAACAGCTATCCATTTTCCCAATAACCCTAAAAAAGGTCCGGGTCAATGGATCTATTCAATTTTCACGTTCCTGAGGGGAACCATTTCCTTTTTGGAAACCTTTTTAGTTTTCCACCACAGACCTATACTTGCTCTGTCTACTTCCCACAGTAAGACATTTTTTTATCCTGCATACCATTCTTCAGAAACATTCTGAGCTGTACTATGATCCGAATTTCATGTCCTCGAAACGTAGATCGGATAAAATATTTAAAATTGAACAGCACCGTTCTGCAGTAGCGAGCAGACATTTCTTTTATATAAGCTCCATCCTTTATAACAGAGTCAATAAAGAAATTAACACAACCCAACTGTTGAAAGCACGTGTCTTGTTGCCACCTGACATAAGACTATTTAGTACGTTTGACAGGCGACAAAAGAAACGCTCTCGCACCAACTGTTTTATGTCGACAATACCTAAAGCCTCTGATATACCAAGATATTTGTAGGTTTCTACTTCGGAGAGAGATCTAAGAGTCATTGTCTCTGAAATCTGTAAATTCGGAATTTACAACTTTCCCCCGGTGAACATGCATGATCGCACACTTATCTACACCGAATTCCATCCTAATGGCACTATTGAAAACTTCTGTGGTTCTCAGTAACATCATTAAGTCTTGAGATTTCGGTGCAAACAACTTGAGATCATCCATGTACAACAGGTGGGAGATGATCTCACCCTCTCTCCGAAGTCGATAGTTTAGCCCTGACTCCTTTAATAGAGTGCTAAGAGGATTTAAGGCCAGACAAAACCACAATGGACTAAGACTGTCACCCTGGAATATACCTCGCTCAATTCTTATCAGATCATGCGAATTAGACGGAATCTTGCCGCTACCCGGATGACGAAGGACCGTGGTCCCATGCATGTGCTCAAGAAGGATCTCAGGGTCGAATCAATTTTATATATCTCTAAAATCCTTTCAAGCCATGAATGAGGCACGGAATCATAGGCATTTCAACTGAAACCATTTCAGCCAAAAGTTGTGCAATCCGTCCGGTCCAGGACTTTTCCAGTTATGGGTCGAACGGATTGCCCAACTTACATCATCTGGATCAAACCGAATGGCTTCCATGTCTTCAATCGACTCACAACCGCGCTCAACAACGTTCATCCAGTCACCCTCCGTGTGAGTGACGGAACCCGACCAGATGCTGCGCCAAAACTCGATCATGGCACTCGCCTCTGGCAGCCTCCCAATCTCTATATACCTTCCTTTGGTCACTTTGGAAGAGGCGATTCTGTGTGTATCGTTTTACACGCTCCTTGTAACGGCGAATACGGTTCGCCCAAACGTAAACTTTCTGCTTCAGATAGTCGATGCACTCCGTGACGCAGGTCATGAATTCTTGGGATCTAATACCAGTGCCTGAAAATGCCTGAGACACGTAGCGCATCACACGAGGACGATGGTTGCCCTCTCTGAAGCAGATTAATTTTGCAATGAGGGTCCTGGCTGTACCAATACGTTGCTCAATTCTCAACTGCCATGCAGGTGTAACAGCGACGCCACGCATAGCTCGGTCAGTGTCCGGAAACTTGACACGAGCCACGCGACACGCCGCAATAGCACCGCAATAAAGAATCGAGTGCGTATCAACAAGGTCCTCACTATCTTCTAAGTAAGGAGCTAGCAAGGCCCCCATTAAGGCCAAATTACGTCTATGAGTGGGCAAACGCGGTAGTCGCGGCCTAGAATTTGATACATCACGATACTGTTGAATCGCGTCCTCCAAAGCCCTCCTCAATTGCTCATTGGCCTGGGTACTTACGCTCATACTCATATAAACCTCCTCATCCGCTAATGGATCAGCCTGAGTTGGCACCAGCAACGGAGCTTCAATCAGTGCCGGGGCCTCTAACGGAGCAAGCGGGTTCTGCCTCGGGACGGTGGTCACACGAGTAGGATGCACTTCCAGGCGCAGCCGATCAAGCGCAGACTCATCCAACAGTTTGCACCGTTGTATAGCCCGCACCTGATCCGACAGTCGTTGTGCGGAAACAGTAACATCTGGTTCAAGGGCCCTAAACAGAGATAGCATCCTATCACGGTAGGTAGTCAGGTTAGTTCCCCCTTCTGTAGCCCCATAATAGGCGCGCATGCAATTCTCATTATTTGTTTGAGTCCATCGCATGCGGCGCACTGCACCACCGGTAGCGAGGGCCGAGTGCAGAGCAGAATGCCCTACAGACCCCAAGCGTGCCGGCAGCGGAGGTCGCCCCCTTGGACGTCGCGCAGGTGGTGATGGCGGCGGCGGAGGCGACGGACACCCGTCCTCGTCAGTTGACGCACTATCATTGAGGGCGGTCACGTAGACATCCCCCGATGAGGTCGACGCCGAGATCGGCGAGGCGGGTGGAGGTGGTGGGCGTGCGTATTATTATTATTGTAAACGGAAATGGATATAAAGGCTCTATATTGAAATCCACTACCTACCTACATAGGTGTGCTGAAGATATTTTGTAGTTTGTTTTGTTATTCAAATAATTATATTTTTGTCCATCTTTTTTGTAATCATCCAAAATTAACTGTATAAATCTATAATGTATGTCTCATACCCTGTATACTACTGAAACAAACACTCTTCTGTAAATACTGAAATAAATAACTGACGATCAACTCTAACACAAACAGATAGATGGATGGATGGATAGATAGATACATGATAAACATTATAGCTGCACCACATATGCTTGGAGTAGTAACACAAAACATTACAATGGGCGGCCTTATCAGTAAAAGTGATCTCTAGAATTGACTGTAATGTTAACAATCTTACTTCCATTTCACTTTCAGTCAAGTTTGCAAGCACTAAGTTATAATGCACTTGCTCCTAGTTCGAGTTAAAATAACACCTCGCTCAGTCAACTTAGTAGCTCTTATTGTTATAGACGTAGAGTCCATTTTTAATCATTGTTCTTATGTTATCTCTTTGGTATTCTACCGTATTTATAATAGAATGTTCTCAAGAACTTCTTGATCTGCCATCATCTTTCTGATGTGGAGTTCATCCTCATATCCTCGACTCGCCTCGATCGTCCACACAACGATTTAGTTTGACGTTCGATGCTCATAGGCTACGGTGACCACTTACCATCAGGTGGGCCGTCAACCTGCTTCTCAACCTACTGATATAAAAAACGTGACAGCTGATATGGGCTGAAGGGAAGTATATATCCCAAATTTTGGTCGGTCTAGGCTCTAAAAAGACACTAAGACTTCTTCCCAGTTGAAAGCTTCCGAAGTGGTATCTTCAGTAGCTTTGATCTTGTATATGTGTTTAAATGGCTTTGACCTTGACTTTGAGATACTGACCTTAAGAAATTTACCTCGAAAAAAAGCTATAAAATGTCCAACATAGTAAAAGCTTTCAGCGCAATCAATACAGGAGAGCTTTCTACATTAAGCTCGCATGGACAATTATCTAAGTGTAAAGGACCCAGTGGTTTTGATGAATAAATAATAGATCGGATCGATATCTCCGTGTGTAAACCTTAATAACTTCTATAATATTGTTTGTGTACACACTATTTATAATTGTCTTTAGTTGAAATATTTTTATGCCGCCTCGTGGTTTTACCCGCGTTACCAAGGGATCTAATGTTTTCCCGGTATTAAAAAAAAGTACCCTATATGTTATTCTATGTGCTACGTTTCATCAAAATCCATTCAGCTGTTTATGCATGATTGAATAAACATACAAACTTTCACTTTTATAATATTACTAACTGTAGCTGCGGTTTCACCCGCATTCTCGAGAAAAAAGTTGCCCATGTCCTTTTGCATACCATAGGCTATCTGCGTACCAAATTTCATCGCGATCGGTTCAGCGGTTTAGGCGTGAAAAGGTAACAAACGAACAAACAAATAAACAAACTCACATTCGCATTTATAATATTAGGGTTAGGAAGTAGGATAGTAGGACTAGCGTCTGTCCAGCGGTTTCACTTGCGTTCCAGAGATATTGATACATGAAACATACATTTTTTCATTTTCATTTTTCATAATATTTTCTTCTTACTTTCTCATACTACAAAGACAAAGGAACAAAGTAAGTATTGAACTATAGCATACCTCATACCTACATCTACCTATGTTACCGCTGCATGCATGTATGCTAATTTAAAACCTGCCATATGCCCATATTGTACTTGCAGTCCACGCAATTCCGAGCGGAATCAATGAATTTTCATCACGTATAATCAAATTATATATACTAATTAAGCCCGATCACGCTTCGCTGTGGCTTTTATTTGAAAAAAAAACGATTAACAAACAGAAAAGAAAGTGGAAACTATTTTGTCTTTGCCAATTTATATAGATTTATGCTTTGTAGTTTCCATTTTTTATTGTCGATGTTAGGTGCGTATGTAGCCATGCGATGTGGAGTCAGTTGAGCTACTTTTAAGTGCCCAGTGACAGATCATCTTGAATGTGGTAGCCAAAAAGGCTTAAAAAGTAACCTAACTACGGTTTCCTCACGATGTTTTCCTTCACTGAAGCTACAGCAAAATTGTAAAATTCAAACCCACGGCCTACACCACGGTTTGACATCATTACCACTGAGCTATCATTGCCTTAAGTTTTGTCAACTCTTTTATGTGTTTTTACAAACAAAGCGTGACCATTATGAAAGGCTCGATTTTTATCGCTACCGCTAGGCTATTCGTGTGGGTTTGGTGTTAATTATTGTTGCTATCTCTGTCGGACGGTACGCACGGGCGCCTAGGTGTGACGGCAACAATTTGGATCATTTATTTCTATGTTTTATTATATAAGCATAAATGTTTTAATACATAAATTAAACTCAAATTAGAATTTATAAAAAAACCGGCCAAGTGCGAGTCGGTCTCGCGCACGAAGGGTTCCGTACCATTATCTATAAAAACGGCAAAAAAATCATGTCTGTTGTATGGGAGCCCCCCTTAATATTTGTTTTATTTTAATTTAATTATTTATTTTAAAGTGAATATATAACTAAATATTCTGTGAATATTTCAAGGGTCTACCTGTTGCCGTTATCAATATCAAGCAAAAACAAGCAAAAAAAAAAACACTTTGTTGTATGGGAGCCCCCTTAAATATTTATTTAATTCTATTTTTTTTAGTATTTGTTGTTATGGCGGCAACAGGAATACATCATCTGTGAAAATTTCAACTGTCTAACTATTACGGTTCATGAGATACAGCCTGGTGACAGACGGACAGACGGACAGCGGAGTCTTAGTAATAGGGTCCCATTTTACCCTTTGGGTACGGAACCCTAAAAAACAGCATCATGTCGAAGATTTTTTATTTACGAGATGGTTTTTATTTTGCTATAAGCGAGTTGGCTCACGGTAAAATGTACTCTTCAATCCAAAATGCTCATAAAGTAGCTCTTCCGATCACTAATGAATACCCGAGGGTGATAAATGAAACCGATACATCTAAAAGTTAAAACGAAAGTACCAGGGGCACATAAATCATGAGAGTAAGTTCCGTTACAATCTCACAAGGACTACCTATCTATCTTAGGTTCAGTCAGACAATGGTTGGCAGAGTTGCCAACTTTTAAAAAGGAAAACGCTGTAGTGTTCTGGATATTCCAATTATGGTTATTGAATTAAAATTAGGGTATGTAAAATATAGTGAAAAAAGCAGTTATTTTTTTTTTTACTAATATTGCATGCGACGTTTTTTGACTTGATTTATGAGCTTCAATCATTTTTGGTGTCTCAAATTTATATTATAATATACTATTTAATAATATTACAATAATACTAACTGTCTCCCGCGGTTTCACTCGCGTAGCGGTTTAAAAGATAGATGTTGACCTATTCTCAGACCTACCCGATATGCACACAAAATTTCATCAAAATCGGTCAAGCCGTTTCGGAGGAGTATGGTAACTAACATTGTGACACGAGAATTTTTATCTCAGAATTATACGATATTTTATATACAAATTACACCCTATTTTAGGATTAACAGTATGGGAATATTTGTATGTATGTGTGTAATTTTATTACCAATCAGCTCCATAATGGGTGAACGGATTTCGATGAATCTTAACACATATATAGAAGCTACACTAGAATAAAACGGTGGGTACTTTTATCTATACTTAATATTATAAAGCTGAAGAGTTTGTTTGTTTGTTTGAACGCGCTAATCTCAGGAACTACTGGTTCGATTTGAAAAAATATTTCAATGTTGGATAGCCCATTTATTGAGGGAGGCTATAGGCTACTTTTTATCCCGGGAAAACACAAGATCCCTCGGGAACGCGGGTGAAACCGCGGGGCGGAAGCTAATCGAATAAAACATAAGATCCCACGGGAATGCGGGTGAATACGTGGGGCGGAAACTTGTATGTTACGAGTATAGGTACCTATAAGTAAATAATCGTAATGTAAGGAACAGCAATTTTTCAGTCTTGGAAGGTAACCGAGCGTTGACGTGTTCGACAAAACTGTAATTCTTAACTTTATTTATTACTAGCTCTTCTCCGCGGATTCACTCGCGTTCCCTGTATAAAAATATCTCATAACCTTCCTAAATAAACTGGCTTTCTAATGCAAAAATATTTATTCAAATCGGATAATTAGTTTCGGAGATTACAAAAGAAACTCTTTATAATATTAGTGTAGACATGCAAACTACTCTTTGAGAAGCACCTCATAACAAAATGTTCTCTAGCTTAACTTTCAACGTAGGTAAGTACATCGAGGCGTAAATAAATCGATTTCCAATGGACGATTCCAGGTACATCAATAGTATCTACCTCAGACCATTGGTTAACCTATAACCATGGGAATTGGGACACACCAAACAGCAGGTCTTCATAAGTTTTTTATGAAGCGGCCCAATTTAGCTTTCTTACCGAACTTACGCTTGCGTGTTGTATACATTATTTACTCACTGAATTATTAGTTTCAGCCGTTGAGTATGTAATGTATGTAGATAACCACTTAAGGTTCAAAATACACTGTTTAATCTACTATTATAATGTGAAAGTGTGTTTGTTGGTTTGTATTCTTTCACGCAGAAAGGGGGCTACAAATCAACCTGATTATTTTCATAGTTTATGGGACGGAGATTGGTACATAAATAATAATAAAAAACCGGCCAAGTGCGAGTCGGACTCGCGCACGAAGGGTTCTGTACCATCTTTACTAATATTATAAAGCTGAAGAGTTTGTTCATTTGTTTGTTTGAACGCGCTAATCTCAGGAACTACTGGTTCGATTTGAAAAATTATTTTAGTGTTGGATAGCCCATTTATCGAGGAAGGCTACTTTTTATCCCGGGAAAACACAAGATCCCTCGGGAACGCGGGTGAAACCGCGGGGCGGAAGATAGCTATCTATAAAAATTGGAAATAAATCACGTTTGTTGTATGGGAGCCCCTTAAATATTTGTTTTATTTTAATTTAATTATTTATCTTTAAAGCAAATATTACTTGACTCGCGATTCCTGGAATTCTATTTTTTTATAGGTAGTTTTGGGACGCGCGTCCCATTCGCGTGCCAACCGAATATATAACTAAATATTCTGTGATTATTTCAAGTGTCTACCTGTTGCCGTTATCAATATCGAGCAAAAAAAAACACGTTTGTTGTATGTATGGGAGCAAATATTTTTTTTATTGTGTTTTTTTTTGTATTTGTTGTTATAGCGGCAACAAAAATACATCATCTGTGAAAATTTCAACTGTCTAACTATCACGGTTCATGAGATGCAGCCTGTTGACAGACGGACAGACGGACGGACAGCGGAGTAGGGTCCCGTTTTACTCTTTGGGTACGGAACCCTAAAAAGCAATGTAAAAGTTATAATAACTAAATTTACACTTATTACATTACATAAGTACCAGGGTCGCATAAAATGAAACGGTTTATCTATCAGACACCGCTCACCGTTGGAACGCGAGCTGGCATAAAATGTTTGTTAAACAAGTGTACTTTACAAACTTTTTTGGGCGCTGTATACCTAGTAACACGTGAACTTTTACATTAGTGATGTGATTTTATCGATAAATGTAATGGATGGAAGATTGACATCCCATGGGTAATGCCGAGGGAAAAGTATTGAGTAAATCTTGAGTAGATTTGACGTAGACCGTACTTCTGAGGAAGCAAAACAATTTGTGGGAATTGAATTTGGTTTCACTGGGTGGGTTTATTGTACAATACTTTGCTTGTTTTATATGAAAAAAATATGTTTTTGTTAAAAACAAACAAACCGTACAATGGAAGAAAGGCTAGTAAATCGTTACCTCATACTCATATCCTCGGCCGTCCATACAACGATTCAGTTACCTACAAGTTCTTTTACCGTTAGGATGTGAAGTGAGCTTTATGTCACAAAATGTTAGATCACTTACCATGTAGACCATGCTAGCCAAGAAGTGGATGACTACATACCAATCCCTAGATCATATACCAGGTCAACATAAGTGTAGAGACACATGATCCGATAAAGTGGCGCGAGATAGCGGCCAATGCTAAACAAAGAACTAAACTATCATATCAATAGTATGTAATTAATTTGGACCGATAAGACCATAAAACTATAGGCACGTCTATGTCTATATAGTATATATCTAACTATCTATCTATGTATATAAAAAAATGGATGCCGAAATGTTTGTACGCGCATAACTTTCGAACGACAGCACCAAATTGGATAAATCTTTCTTTTGTGTGTTCGTTATTGACAGGAGAAGGTTTGTATGAAAAAGAAATTACACCGGGAACGCGGGTGAAACCGCGGGGAACAGCTAGTATAATATAAAGTTATCGATAACCTCGCTGTCTCACGGAATACCTACCATTTCAATCTGCAGACAGGCGTCCGGCCGCCCGCTGTAAACTTAGATAAAAACTTGACCTCAACCGCTTTCCGCACTGAAACTTTATAATGATAAATGGGCATCATAACCACTTAGGGTATTATTTCATTTTCATGGTGTAACATGTAGGTATCCTATACTATATGAAAATTAAATTAAAACTTTGAAAAGATTAAAAGGGGAAATAATAACTCCATTTATCATATAAAAAAGCTCTTCAGCTTTATTAGGTATATATATTTTTTTAAATTATTGAACCTCCGAGAAAGTCGCATGGAGGGGGCGGCATAACTGGTGACGTCACATCTGTCTTTTGTACAGGTTGATTTTGTTATCACTGGCAATACTTGCAGGGGTGGAAGTACTCATCAATGTGAACAACTTTTATTATGGGGCTAACTCAGATATCGCGTAAAATAATACGGTTGCTTCATACATTTTGGTCGAGTAGGTATTGAACAATGGTATGGAACAGCTGATAATTTTTTCATGATTTCACAGTTAGTCCTATAATAAAAGTTGTTCACATTGATGAGTACTTCCACCCCTGCAAGTATTGCCAGTGATAACAAAATCACCCTGTATAAAAAACACACTAAACTAAACTACTAAACAAACACGCTTTTTTGTTACCATAGATAATATACTAATATAGGAAAATTTTGTTACGTTCCCTTTTCTGCCAGTAACTCATACCGCAAGCCGCGTTAAGGAACTTCTTTCCAAAAAACTTATGTAAATTTTATAAGCGTTACGCGGTTAGGGGCTTTGAAGTTTATGAATTACTAGATTCCGCCTCGAGGTTTCACCCGCGTTCCCGAGGGATCTTGTGTTTTCCCGGGATAAAAAGTAGCCTATGTTCTTCTCCATACCATAGGCTATCTGCGTTCCAAATTTCATCGCGATCGGTTCAGTGGCTTAGGCGTGAAAAGGTAACAAACAAACAAACTCACTTTCGCATTTATAATATTATAGTTAGGACTAGCTTCCGCCCCGCAGTTTCACCCGCGTTCCCCAGGGATCTTATGTTTTCCCGGGATAATAAGTAGTCTATGTTCTTCTCCATACCATAGGCTATCTGCATACCAAATTTCATCGCGATCGGTTCAGCGGTTTAAGCATGAAAAGGTAACAAACAAAATCACTTTCGCATTTTTATAATATTAGTTAAGGATAATATGTTGGATCTATATCCCCACGCACGCCTTCAAAAAGGACCGGTCCTCGCGCGGTCGTAGGGTTTTTTCAGTTGCGGCCTTAGTTACACAAAGTTAGACACTGAAATGTAACATCTTGAAGAGTTTATCAGGAACCGAATGGGACATGTTACATGTCAACCTTACTTACTGCTTGTCTTACCCGGTAGATACGGATATCCGGCTGTCCCGGATAATGTCTTGTTTTTATATCATTGCTGAATATTTTTGAAAATGCCCTCTTTAACTTTATGTATTTAACTAAAATAGATAGTCCACCAAGTCGAATTCATTAGCCAATTTACGTGTGGAATACTAAAGCTGAGCGTCCACTTGATCAGCATCGGAGCGTACGGAATGGATTCTCTTGTAAAAGACACCGATCGTGTCGGCCTTTGGCATTTTTAATTAACAAGAGAATCCGCCCCGTACGCTTATCTTCCGATCAAATGGACGCGCAGCATAAAGATAATACGAATTTTCTCAACTATTTATACGATAACGTTCTCCCAGCATAGGAGGTCATAAATTCGAAGGAGCTTGTAACATGCAAATGCGCTAATGTTATACGTTCTTCGTTCTAGGAACCGCTTCGAGAGATCTGCGTCTAAACGATGGCGGGGCACTGTACGCCGGGTGATCTCCGCGGCTATATGTGAGTACCTAACTATTTATACGATAATATGAGTAGATGGATTTCAAGGAATGAGTTTAATTAAATAATCTATCACATATTCCGTAAAAAACAAATTAATTTTGCTATTAAAAAATACTGAAAAAAAATTCGTGGACGTCCGGATGATTTTTTACGAGTGGGCCACGATAACTCCCGAAAAAATGGACATATCTTCAGAATAACCTATAATTTACCTATTTCAAATCAATAACCTAGTACCCGTAGTTTATTAATAAAATGTAATTTTTTTATAAACAATAAAAAACACTATTCACACTAAGTACTTATGTTATTAAGTTTTTTTTCTTAACAATTAAATGAGCGGCGTGCACTTTTGGATTTTCCAAACATTTTTTTTTTTATTATTAAAAATGGATGATATAAGTATGACGAGTCCATCATCAAGTGTATTCCGCACCGGTTGTAGAATCAATTGTAACGTTCATAAGTGCCTTATTAGGGCCTAAACTGAATAAATGATTTTTGAATTTGAATTTGAATCTATAGTATTTGATCATCTGTATTTGATTTATGTAGGTAACTATAGGTTTCTCTCTCTTCCAAGGTTTCCTGGAAAAGATCTTGGCGATAGTTACATTAAGTTTTTTGTTTTTTTTTTTTCGTTACCAACTGCTTTTTGTGTAACAATAAAGTGATATATCCTAGAATACAAAAAAATCTAAATGTAGGTAAAATTGCCATAGCGTGGTTGAAATTAATTAATTTCACCATTACCACTCATTTGTAAGAGTGATTTTGTGAATTTCCCACGAGATCGTGAAAATTTGAAGCCACGTCATACATAAATCTTAATTATTTTGTTAGGAAGCCAGAACTTGAAATTACTTTAATACTTCACAATGATTATTTTCTGTATACTCAACCTATTTATACAAGTCCATAAACTTCTTCAGAGCCTCTGACCGTTAATGTATGATTTTACCAAGACCTCTTTAATTATGAAATTAAATGTACATTACACTTATTTATGTATGTATTCACTGTATATTTAAAAAAAAATACTAAATACAAACTATGATATAGAAATTTTCCTCGAAGCTATCGCCGCTGCTGATGGACAAGGATCCCGACAGGCTAATACGATTTACTCTTCAATTGGCCTAAACCTTCCTCATGAATCACTGGGGTCACACACCGTTCATTGGGGTGAAAACCGTATGAAAATCCGTTAAGTAGTTTATGAGCTCTCGCGCGTATAGACAGACAGGCGCAGCGGGGGGACTGTTTTTATAATATCTAGTGATGATTTTATTTTTTCTCTACCCAGATAACCTATCTTGCTTCACACATGGCTGCAGCACGGGATGGGTGTCCGGCGTGCTAGGTAACGAAGCGTTGACAGGCGGCGCTTGGCTGGCAGCGCTGCCTTGCCTGGTGGCGCTGCCAGCCGCACCGTTCTTCGCAGTCCTTGCTGATGCTAAAGGTCGGAAGGCTGGAGCTTTCTCGATATGCATCAGCTTTATTGTGAGTTACTTATATTATAGTAGATGATGATGTGGCCGAAGGTGGTAAGCACACAAAGCCTATAAGGGGACTGGCTTCAAGTGCAGCTGCCGGAACACACCGATAGGTGCATGGCGACCACGGCGACAGATTTTCAACATGAAAGTGGTAGCCAGTCAGGCGCGTACCAACGTGCTATGGTTTCCTCACGATGTTTTCCTTCACCGAAAGCACAAGCTCATTGTAAGATTCGAACCCACGATCTTTGCTACGGCATTCTGATAGTATATTCTAGTTTTATTTCAAATCGTTTGGTGTCATAATTCCGTGTTTCTTATTTCCCCCCTATTCTAAGAAGACGTTTACTGATGCGCCTAGCCTACCTGTACTACCATAGATTTTCATAATAAAAGGTCTTGAGTTCTCTGTATCTAGGATCCCAGCAATAGGCTTCCTTTATTGGCTGTAATTACTACGGTACATATATGGGTTGGTGATTGAAATGAGTACTTGGTATAAAATGGTGAACTGACTGACTGGGTGATATATCAACGCACAGCCCAAACCGCTGAACCTAGAGACTTTAAATTTTGCACATAGATACCTTATACAATGTAGGCATCTACTAAGCAAGGATTTTCGGAAATTCATCCCCTAAAATAGGGGTACGTGGGTGAAACCGCGGGGTGGAAGGTTAATCTCCTATAAGTCTTTTTATGTATCTGTAGATAAGTTGGTCGTTAGCAGCGTGGTGTGGTCCTAAAGGAGTGTGGGCAGCCAGGGTAGCAGCAGGAGCTGGAGGTGCAGGCTCTTTAGCCCTAGCACCACTATACTGTGCGGAAATCGCACCCAGGACAAGGGGGCTTGCTGCTTTTCCGGCTTTGGCTTGCAGGTAAAATAAAATCTAAGCAGTCACCATAAAACTGGTAACCTTCAAAGAAAATAATTCAAATCTGTATTTGTATCTACCTAGATATTCATGGACAATCTCATTTTGGGTCCAATATAACATAGTATAATTTTTCGAAGACAATGCTGGAAAAATTGGAAAAATAACCTCGTATGATGCAGTTTGTAAAAACATAATCAAACGATATTTTAGGTCTTACTACTATTGTTATTTAGGTTAGATGGCTATTAAGAACTTGTATCACTGCGACTAGACTAGGTAGGCGATTGTCCCTTAAATTTGATTTCACTGCCTAGTCTAATTTTAGGCTAAACTTAGCTCTTAGGAAATATATTATAGTCCATAATCTATCATGAACATAATCTATAATTTATAATTTCCAGTTGCGGAATCCTGTTCGCATACGCAGCAGGAGGTGTATTATCCGCTCATGCACTATCATTATCAATGGCAGTGCCTCCTACTGTTCTCCTGGTATCACTGTTATGGCTGCCAGAGACACCTTCGTTTCTCATCAGTATTGGAAGAGTACAGGTAGTTTACCCTTTATCTTGGACTTTAAATATTATATATGGAACATAGGATTTTAGGAGCTTAACTTTAAAAAAGGTTTAATGAAAAAATTCTAATATCTCTTTCTTTAGTATCCAATCCATACCATCCAACTTTAAGGTTTATTTGATGATGAAGATTTTCGGGATTTTAGTCATTTACTTCACTATACATCCTCAATGTCTTCGATAATGTTTGAGAAAGAAGAAAACTAAAAGTAGGGACTTCCAAGGCCAGAGTGAATAGGTTCCTTCTGGGTAAGCGAGCTCGATCTTAGGCTTCGTCTTCGTCCTTGGACGGGTCAAAAGCCAAACGCAAGCCCATTCAATTAAAAAAAGAACTCACTGACCTTCATCTTTTAAAATTAGTTTTATAACATTCACGAATTAACTACCTTACTTTTACAGGATGCAGCTAAAGTCATGTGCTGGTTCGATGGCTCAGATTTCCGTCAGGATCTAACAGATGTGATAGAACAGCAGGAAGTCAGGATACGTACGTCAGACTTCTACGGTGGGAGAAGGGAACAGATCCATCGTCAGAGCTCAGATACCTTCCAGCCGATGTTGAAGAGAAGCAGTGGACTTGAGTCCAACTCTGATAGGAAGACTGAGCAGTCGGCTTGTAGAGAACTTTGTATGTGTTACCAGTTTTACTCAGCTTATCTAAATTCTGAATGTTATAGAATTTACCAAACAGTTTTGTACTGTATTCAGTTAATTTTATGATGTTTATTTCCTGAAATTGCCTTCATCTGCAATATGGAATTGAAGTCTATTATTCCTATGCATTTTGTGAACTTATAAAATTTTATTTTCAGTCATAAAATAGGTTAATTGTTGAATAGTGTTTTTAGGAAGGCAAGAGTTTTCGAAGTACGAGTATATTTCATTTCTTTTATTCGTCTAAAAGTATATGATACTCAATTTAACTCCTTGACTGGCTTCTACCGTCAAGTACAATTTTATTTTACTTCACAAGCTCTTAAACTTATACGTTGTTGTTACTTTACTAGTTAATTCTCGATAAAGAAGTTTTAGATTTGATATCAACTTTGGGTCCAGGTTCACTATTGATGATGAGATGGACTTATATCAAATCTAATGGGATTACCAGTTCCAAAATAACTGAACAAATTTGAGACCCCAGCTAACCCACTAACGCCTTTAATGTATATTTAAGTCCGCCACCGTCGATCCCGCCGAGCCCTCTTCTCCTGCTTCATAGTGGAGTGCGCGGCCGTGGGCAGCGGCGCCGGCGCACTCAACAGCTTCGCAGCAGCTGTGCTGCGGCATTCCGTGCATGCTGTGCCGCATCTTAATATCACTGCTTATAACCTTACTATTTATAATGGGTGAGTTGAATTTATAAAGAGTTTGTTTGAACGCGCTAATCTCAGGAACAACAGGTTCGATTTAAAAAAATATTTCAGTGTTGGATAGCCCATTTATTAAGGAAGGCTATATAAGAACACACAGTATTCTGTTATTAATATATATTGTTATTAGTATTCGGTTTTTAGCAAATTGTTTTCGAATTAAATACTTGTAGTAGAATAATATTGGTAAGATGGGGCTTATTAGTTATACAATGAGAAATTTAGAAGCATTTCATTATTAATGATTATAAATTCAATTTTATTATACACTAACGACAACCTTTCTTTGACGAAATTGTTTTTCTTTTTAAGAATTGTCTTACCTTGTATCATGAAACGTCTTCAATTATATTTTATCTTTTATCTTCTTCAGGAGTGTACCACGAGCATTACTGGAGGCATCAGAAGCTGGTTCCATCTTATGCGGTACTGCTTTAGTCTTTGGTGCCACATTTGCAATAGTTACCGTGGACAAAGTAGGAAGGAAGGTAGGATTTTTAAATTCTTCTGTATTTTAGAGAAGGAAGGGATTTCTTACGTAACTAGTCTAGATGGTGATCTTTTTGATATGTTTTTTTAACGGGCTGGTTGGTGAGAAAGTTGTAAGTTTGATTTTCACCTAGGACAAATATTTGTCTATTTGTTTTGAGTTTGAGTTTAAAATCTATACATATAAGACTATATGGACATATATTTACAAGTAGGTAGATACCTGGTTTCCATAGTCATAATCTCTGCTATGTTTGTAATTCGAAGGATTTTCCTAAAGTTCTATAATTTCTACTTTGTTCCAGGCGTTACTCATGTGGTCTTGCACCGGCATAACACTGTGCCTCGCACTCTTAGGTGTCTACTGCGACCCACGTCTACATATGCTGTCCTGGTACTCCTACCCTCTGTGGCCTCATCAAACCTCTCATGTCATCAAAGACAAAGCTCTATCAGGGAATATCAGTGACGGAATATCATCATTGAGCAATGGAAATAATAGTTTTGACTTAAGACCATGGCATAGACTTGGTGTAGAAAATGACAGCTTCCTTGGAGAAATGTGGTCTGAGAGGATAGCACAGAACATGACAGGTCATTATGAGGATCAAGCAATGTGGACTCCTGTTATTTTGCTGTCAGTTGTACTCTTCCTATATAATATTGGATTAGGATCAGTGCCTTATGTGCTAATTTCTGAGCTATTTCCAGTTAATGTAAGTATCGATCTATATTTATAAAAGTGAAATACATATCATAGTACGACTGTACAAAACAATAAATATAAATGCTGTAAGTAGCGATGCTATGTTTCTTGCCGGTTCTTCTCAGTTGAAGGTCAATTTACGAATGGGTGGTAACTTCATCAGCTTTGACGTTCAAAAGTGCCCTCCATGGTCCAAAATTGAATAAATGGCTCTGACTTTAACTTACTCACTTCTAAGAGGTTTATAGTGGACTGGTCCTAGAATCACAATGAGGGTATTGGAGGGTATTGTCCTTTTTTAACGTAGAGTTGTACTAAGAAAGGATTTTCCAAAATTCAACCCAAGGGGGTTAATAGGATCATCGGTGAAACCGCGTGGCGGAAAACTAGTTTGATGTGGTATGAGATATTTGAGGTATCATGAATCAAGATTTCAATAGAAAGCCACTAGCGGAACTTCATTTATCGACATGTTATAGTTAATTTTGTACTTATACATCGATTTCTAACATACCATATAAAGTTTTGCAGGCGTTGATTGTTTAGTGGGTAGTTACGTTCAAAGTCAAAGTCAAAACCATTTAATCAGTTCATTTATTTATTTCTAAAACATGTAATATACAATTTTAAATATAATAATAGGAGTAGATTCATTAAATAAATTTATGAATTATTATGTTTTAAATTATTTTATAAACTTAGCCACTAACTTATTTTTCTATATAATTAAATATATTTTCTTTTTAAGCCCTAGAAGTGCCCACTTATGAATTTTGAAAGCCATGGCAAAGGTCGGCCTTAAACCTCGTAACACTAGCCTTATTTTTTATGTCTTTCTCTTTCTAATTTTAGGTACGCAGCCTTGCATCAAGTTTGCTCATATCCTGGATGTGGCTCAGCAGTTTCCTTCTCCTGCGATACTACGGCAGTATTGCTATCTCACTCGGACTCCACAACACATACTATATCTGCGCCTCTATCACCCTCCTGGGCTCCTTGTACATACTGTTTGTTTTACCAGAAACAAAAGGAAAATCTCAAGAACAAATCGACGAAGTTCTGGATGGACCGCTTTTGGTATTATTCCGAAGAAAAAATAATGAAAGGTGTTGACAGAAATCTGGTACAGTGTTTTTATATTAATTGAAATTATAAACAGAAGTCAATGTGAAAGATATTTTGTAAAATCTATCAATATTAAATAAGCGGTTCAAGTTTTACAGAATTTTAAATCCACCTGTGGTTTTGAACCCGATATTATAGATCAAAAAGTCATTATTACAACATATAACATACACACAACTAAATTAAAGTCTTTGACCCTTAAGATAGGCAAATAGGAAAATAGATAAATAAGGTCATACTAGTATTATTGAAATATTAAGGCGACGATATACGCAAAATGATGATTCTAAATTAAGTTTAAACTAGAGGATTTTTGCCAGGGAAACAATTTTTTTAATAATTTTAAATTTTCTATGATAACTTCTTTTTAAAATTGAAAATGATTTTTTCTCCTATTTTACCCATGTAAATAACTTGTTAGTTAATATTTTAACAGACATTCTCAGATCTAATCACAAAGATTTAAGGACCATATTAAAGCTGTTTTAATTGAAAAATCTTACTATACTGTGAATGATTATTTAAAAGACGATAATGCTTGGTAGATTTGTTACTTTTTGTATATTAATTTTTGTATAATATATTATCATATTTTTTTTTTTTAATATTGTTATTATGATACACTTTTTTTTTTTTGCCCTATAAACATGTGAATGGTAACAGTGATAACATATTGTGTGTTCTTATTCATATTCCGTGAAATTGTTTTTCTTTTTAGCAAGCTTAAGGTAGTCATGCTCACTTTGAGGCCTTTGCTTGCGGCGGCGTCGTGTGGCGGGTCGCTCACTTCCCTACAATATGTGCGAGGAGGGCGATGGCTGCCACATGCGTCATACTTGTGAACAGGTGCTGCTTGTGGGGGCTGGTCTGCTTAAATTTGCTGTCTATTTATTAACTATGTCACTCATCATTTTGTTTTTTTTTTTTTTTTTTGTTATAACACACATATATTGTCAGTGAGACTAGATAAATAATTTAATGTAATAAATCTGAGTTGGTTTTGAAAAGAGTAATTGCTGAGTTTCTTGCCGGCTCTTCTCAGTAAAAGCAACCTTCCGAACCGAGCGTTAGAGTCAGACTATTCATAAGTGCTTGTGAAGGCCTATTTGAATAAAAAATATTTTCATTTTCATTTTCATTTCATTCATTTCATTTCATTTTAATACAAAGGGAACTATTTTGAAACTTTTCCAAAAAAAATCTGTTTTTTTTTAAATAAAATTAAAACGTCTTTTTTACTAGGAAATAGCCTTTGTTCCTTCTCTCTCTCTCGCCCGTTAGTTTATTGCGGGACAGGGCTATTTGCGTATATCGTTGCCCAGCGTGGCAATGCCGCCATAGTTCTGGGCACACTACCAACTGACAGCGATTTGGATCAGCTATTTTTCAATGATGTTTTCTTTTTGTTATTATTTTTCTTTTTTGTGTTAATAATAACTCTATTTGACTAAAGCCCCAAATCTTACTTAGAAGTAATGTGTCAATCATACAAAAGTCAATAACAGTTAGTTAACTTGTAACGTGTTCCGCAAGTTGTTTAGTGCCGACGAAGAAGTGAAAACTTTTTTTTTTTTTGATCTCAATCTCAATCTATATATATGTTGCTGTACCGCGCTAAAAGAAGTTTTCACTTCAATAAAAAAAAAGGAACTAAACGTCAAACTGCGTCTCATCGTAACGGTGTCGCGAGTCCAGAGGTTTTACCTCATCTAAAAATATGCGTAACGCGCTAAAAGAAGTTTACACTTCAAAAATACATTTACAATCAATTTTATGAAAAAAAAAACATTAGTTTTGTAAAACAAACCACTGTATTTAACTACAAATAAATAAATGAAAATATTTACAAATAACATACAGTAAGCATACAATCAAAAAATTAAAAAAGTTTACTAGTTTTTGTTTGAGACAAACTTGATAAAAAAGTAAACCCATTGCAGAGTAGAAAAGAGTTATTAAATGTCAATTATTGGTAGCATTAGTCATAAAATAGACTATACATATATGTATGTTTTCTGATTATCTATCTATTATTGTATATCCTATCCCTTTATGCTGCGTTGACACTATTCGAGTCACGGAATTTACCTATTCCGTGGTTCGAGTGAGGTCGGATAACTCGGATACCTACTCGACTTGTATCGTAGGTAGGTGCCGGTAATCCGAGTGCACTCGGATGACGACGAACGATCTATTTAGACTTGGATTATAGCTAGCACGTATACGACAAATGAAAAAAAATGGCGACAAACAACGATTCGTATTTTACGATTATGGTAAAAAATGTATGTCAGTGCCAACAGCTATGTACACTCTTGTCTAGCTTACTCGTACGATCCCACTTGAAGCAAGTGTACTCGGATAGTGTCAACGCGGCTTTAAATCTATGTACTCATTGTATTGAATAGAATAGGCATACCATTTAACTGAGTTGTTTCTAGTTGTAGTACACAGTACATTTACCTATATTAGAGCAATAACGTTTCTTACGGAAAGGTAATTATAGATGGCGCCACTGAAATACAACGGAAATGTTTCCAATGGCGTGCCACGATTTATATGATACTAGTTTCGTCTTGTCATTGTAACCAATCGTGTCATTTGTTTACGTTATAGCACAGTGGCTCCTCTAGCGGGAGAAATTAGCAGTAAGGTTCCTTATTATCTAGTTTGTAGCTGTTTGAACTGCGTGAAACAGTGCCACGTATACTCCCAGTAGTATTGAATACCTTTTTATGTCAGAAAACTGACAATTAGAGACTATCTACCTGATGGTAAGTGGCCGGTGAGACCTCAGTTAAACGGTACCCCTATTGTAACTTAATATAGGTACTACTTATTTGATTCGTGTGGTAGATTGGTAGTACCAAGTTGGTACCTGTAAATGAATAATATTATATCCTACTGCTAAATTTTATAGTATAAGTAAGTACTTGAAAATTCTTACTCAAATTTCGTTACGTACTTACAACTTAAAACAGGCCCAAAAATTTTGCAAAAACAATATCAATTATAATGATCATAGAATCAAATGTATTTTTGTAACGAGTGTACGAAAACTATAATATAAAAAATAAAATTATTGGCATAATGGTCATTTAGTTTCAATTCAAGGGATCTAATTTTGTAAAATTGTACATTGCATTTTGAACTTTATCTCCATTGTATGACGTACAGTCAGCAGCATAAGTAGCTGAACAGATTTAAATTTAGAAAACGCGTTTATGGAAAAATGTAAATGTGTCTCAACAAAAACCTACATACCAATGATATTTACACGTTTTGTGTACTTATGTTGCCAACTGTTCGAGAATTTGGCCAAAATTAGAGTTGAGTATTTTAAAATAAATTTATATTATATTTTGTGTGTTAAAGTTTGTACTATGTAATATTCAGTACAATAATTATGAAATAAATTTATTTGTTTAAATAATTTTACTGTAAGCATTAAGTACCAAGGTTGGTGACACACGAAAAAAATGCTTCCGCGGCTTTCCTCAAGGCAAAATTCAAAAGCCACTCTTGCGCATAATAAAATCTGTCGCCATCCATTTACTGGTGTGTTCCGGTAGTTGCACTGTTGCCTTCTAGGCTTTATATAGTTTGACAACACATTGGCTGTCCCCCTGGTATTGCTTATATCTATTATAGGCGACGGTAGCCACTACTATCAGCTGGACCACTTGCCTGCTTGTAAACCATTTGACTAATGTGGTTATTACGCTAATTAGAGACACTCTAATTAGGAAATCGGAAGGTGTAATCGTAGTTAGGGAAAATAGTGTCATAATTAGGGAGTCTCTCATTAGGGTATTATAAAAGAAATATAGTGTATTTATAGTTTATTTAAAATTTTATATTAGCAGACAAATTCATGTGATGTAAATATTGATTAATTGTATGTTTTAAAATAAAAATTAAGTAAAAAATATTATGAAGGCAGTAAAACAAAAATATCCATTATCAAATGGTTTATTAAATAAAACTTAATTTTTAAAATAAGCATTCATTTTATATATATAGATAAAAATGGTATCCATATTGTAAATAGTTTAAATTTAGATTTGGCATTAATTTACGTTTTCTTAAAAAATATTGGCATAAATCACAAACAAAGAGCAAGAATTATATAATGTCTATGGTTTCAAACATGGAACAATGAGATGACATTCGCTATTTAAATAAATATCATAAAATTACTTTTATTTGTGTTTGTCCAAACATAATCTTTCCATTTGAGATTCACATTTAACTAAATCACTGGATAATCGCTAAAACAATCACTTTACCATGAGCATAACTAAAAATATATATATAAAAGTCGGTTAAAAATATTCACAATAACCTTTGAGCTATAATAGCGGTATTTTATCAATTCCATATTTAAATAATTCAACTGGTCCCATTGATATCATCAAAATACATTTTTAAAATTATCGAGATATTCATTACCCTTTCAGTTATCTGCACGATATAGAATTATTCTTTAAATTTCCGAGAATAACGAAAGAACCCTTCTTCTTAGAGACTCAAAGCGATCGCTACCGCGTAAGAAAATTGTAAAGAACTTCATTGAATTAGGCTCGCATTTTCTAGAATTCCTTTATATTCATGGGACACACGAATACCAAAGAAAGCAATTAAACCATCCATTAATTTGTCCACTACCCCATGTGGGTTCTAAATAGTATAGAATTTAAGATAACGGATCCCAAAAATAAGATTGAATTTAGCTCCATCCCCATTCTTACACCGAAGCACAAGATGGCGGAAAAATTCTTCACGTACGTTGTTGATATACCGATATATGGATACAACGTTTTCTATCCTCATTTATAATGCGGCCAGCAAAAAGAGTGGAACTTGCTTTCGGCGTCTGTTTCCTGACTCCTTTTCTATCATAGTGCTATATATAATAGGATTCAAGAAAATGGCGACGAAATTCAATCAAATTCATCACTATTACTCACACTAGAGCTTCAAGTCATCACTGAGTCAACTTACAATTAACTATCTGAAATTTTCTAATCAATAATTTTTGGCAACAATGTTTTCAACTCATCAAAACTTCTAATATTTCAAACAGACTCAGCACTTATTCATCTTAGATCAGAGCCTGATATGACCCTGCACGATGTCATCGTAAATCTTCTGGGTGAGCGGAACAAATTCCCCAGACTTCTGATCTAAGAAGTATATCGGATCATTGTGCAAATTCAGGTAAAACGCCTGCTCCATCAATTCTTTCTTCTTTAACTTAAAGGTAGCTGTCAATGGTGGTTCTGAAAGTATTCTGAGGAATATAGGCCTGGCGTATAGTGGTAATGATGAACGAAGGCCTTTTGCTAGTAAAGTTAGGTCTAGTTTCTTTTCCGGGTCTGCAATGGCTGCCATGCCAGCTTTGCCTTCTATGTTTGGAATCTGTGACGAAGAATAGAAGTTAACAGTAAATTCTGTGAAATATAAAATGTAATAACCTAAGTGATAATGAAAGATAAGGAAAAAAGGCTTTTAAATAGCAATCTTTATCTTCAACATATTCCATTTTACTAGACTTTTGCATCCAATATCCTAGTCAAATTGGTGGTTCCACGAAATTCACCCTATGTTTCATAACACATTGTATCACAAAGTAACTACTTACGATGACTCCATAAACCACTGTATCCTTCAATCCAACTAAGGTACTGATCACTCCTTCAACTTCTGCTGTTGATACGTTTTCTCCACGCCATCTGCAATATTTTTAATTATTGAAATATCTTGACTTTAAATTTGAACTTTATTATTTATTAATTATACAATACATTTCTATCTACATGTTGACTAATAAATCAAGGAGCACTGCAAAATTTTATTGCAGTTTTACGATTTTTAAAGGAAAATTAAGGTTTTACCTTAGCACTTAAAACATAGGGTTCATCATAAATTACGTAAAAAGAGTAATGAAAATGTCCATAGACGGCGGTGACCATTTACCATCAGGTGGACCGTCTGCCTGCTCCTTTTGTCCTTATGTCAAAATATATAGGTGCAAGCCTTACCTAAACGTATCTCCAGTACGGTCCTTAAAGTAGAAATAACCAAAGTGGTCCATCACCATAATATCACCAGTATTGAAATAACAGTCACCATCGGCCCTGACATTTCGTACCATCTTCTTCTCTGATGCAGTCTTATCTGCGTACCCAGCGAAAGTTAAAATGGCTTTCTTCGAGTCGATTTTTCCTAGAAGTAATCCTGAGAAAAAGAAATTACGGACATTAAACTACCACCATTAAACACCAGAACTTCATTTAATTAAAAAAAATGCTGATAACTTAATAGGAATCATTTTGAATATACCATTGGTTTTTCATTTAACCTTGTCTTTGAATCTATTCTTTTGCAAAAAAGTGTTGAGAGAGTATCTAAGATCTACCTGGTTCATGTGGTCCACAGTTTATACACCGACCGTGACTATCTCTTAGAATATCTCCAGTGATCTCATCGCATCTAAAACATGAAATCATATTTTTGCATTATTATATAGTCTCGATTGAATTCTAATATATTCTACCAACGTTTTAGCTGTAATAAATACTTACTTTACTAGGTTCAGTGGATATATTGAAGACACCAATCGACTGAGGAATCCAATCGCTCCAACTTTTGAATCCAAGTTAACTGCAAAAAGAATTTTGATAGTGCTTTTAGTTCATGAAATCTACTTATATACACTTAACTCGCTTAATAGGCTTTCAGTCTTCCAATTAATGTGCCCCAGCAGTCAGGAGCTCTAAAATCTTATTCCTTTTCTACTAGTCTACCCCAGGTAATGATTACTTACCCAAGTTACTATTCCCTTCTGTAGCTCCATAGAATTCCAGTACTCTTTTAATACCAAATCTTTGTACAAACTCTTCCCATATCTGCGGCCTTAGTCCATTACCAATGATAACATTGACTTTGTGTGATTTGTCATGGGTACCAGGAGGTACCGCGAGGAGGTAGCGGCATATTTCTCCTATGTATTGAGCTGCCTGAAAATATAAGTAAATAATCTTATAGTTTATGATAGTCTAGTATAAAAAATGTATTATTGTATTTAGGCTTTAGGCGTCACCAGGCAAAACTATGGTGAAAATACCTAATAGGGTTGCTTACGCAAAGTCTAGGATTACTAGATGGCGCCACTAAAATACAACGAAAATGTGTCCAATGGAGTGTCACGATTTATGTGATATCAGTTTCGTCTCGTTATTGTAGCCAATCGCGTCATATGTTTACGTTATACAACAGTGGCGCCTCTAGCGGGAGAAATTGGTGGTAAGGTAATGACTGAAACTTACTGTGCATCCATATTTGGCGGCATCGCTCCAGTAATTTGATGCTGAGAACTTTTTCCTCAGTACCACAGTGCATCCCAAAATCAATGCTTGCCCAGCTCCAAGAACTCCTCCCGCCGTGTGATGTAGCGGCAGAGGATCGTATATCACGTCAGATGTATTAAGTCCTGCTGACGTATGCACTCCTAGTGGTATGAGGAGGTATCTAGTGGAAAACCAAAAATCTTAACTGATTGTGGTCAAAAGTAAATTAGGTACAATGGTTTTTTTATATTCGCTTCAGATTTGATTTTATTGTATATTCAAAAAAAAGTAAGCAGAAATCTGTTATTACCTGATATTAGTAATGATAGCAGCTTTAGGAAACCCAGTTGTTCCACTAGTGTAAATATACAAGAGTGTATCCCTCGGATTTGACTGAACAGCATCAGTGAACGGTTCTGCAGACATCTCCTTAAGTTCTGCTGCTAGTGGTGCCGTATCTTGAAGTACCAGGGCACCATCACGCTCAGGCGAGTTGAATTGAAATAGTGGTATGTCACGAATTTCATTTTGTATTTCTTTTATAGCTGAAAAAAATATCTGTTGAATAGAGGGTAGTTGTTCACCGCCAAACCCTATTTTGACAGCTGCGGCGAGAGCCGCGAGTGCTGCGACAGTTAGCTATTGCGCGTTGAGAACTGTGGTTGAGAAAGAAGGACGTTTTCATCTTCTCTCTTGTGACGTTGTCATAATCCTCAATACAGGCGTTTTTAAACTCATGTGTACTGTGTTTGTGATGTTATACTCATTACCGTGTATGCCTAAAGCTGTTCCTCATCTCTGGAAGTTGATAGAGGTAGGTGGTGTTTGCAATTTCCTTTTAGGAAACTGCGGGTACGAATTTTTACCACCCACTGATATATACCAACATTCATTATTACTCAAAATACGTAGCGTGAAATTTGTCGATCTCCCTTTAGTATACTTAGTGTGAAGTGATATCTATTAATCAAAATATTTATTCCGGTGTTGTCAACAAATCTCGAGAATGTTTTTATATACTTTTTAATATTAAAGTTCCCACGGGAACGGGAAAATCTAAGCAAAGTTTAAATTGAGCCTTATCGAAGCGTGGCTTTAGCTAAGTATCTCATAAAAATATTGTAAAAACTGCACAGGCATAGTGGGTATCGGATACTATCTAAGGTTACCAGGAACTCATAAAAACAAATGACTCACCATCAACCATTTCATCTCCAAATACAACAGCTTTACACCCTGCAATCCTCAAGCAGTAAATCAGTTGAGATCCTCTCAAATTCGTGTTAACCAAAGCTGTAGTAACCCTCATCTTGGCCAGGCCTAGCCACAAGAACACGTATTCAGGCTGAGTTTCCATGAAGAGAGCTATGACTTCCCCACTCTTAAATCCTTGGCGTTTGAAATACCAAGCTATACGATTGGTAAATTCGTCACCCTGCAGGGAGTAAATTTGAAATTATAACTTTAAACGAGTAATTCTTGTAGCATTATAATTAATATTATTTCTTCTATCTCGGAAACGAGTCTAACGATTTGGATCAAATTTTGTATTAAATAAGGTTTTGCTTATTATGTTCACCTTATTAGTTAGGCGTATTTCCAAAAATATCGCGATTTTACACAAAATCAAAATATTATCATGCTAACAATTTCAAATAGCGCCATCTCGTAAATTTTTAAGGTACTTGCCTCCTGTTACTGATACTTCAAAACTTTGGGAGATGGCGCTATATGAATGATATCCGAATCAACAAGATTTTACGAAAATAAGTAGAAAATTGCATAGTACTTTTTACAAAACTACCAGGATAGCATAATAATATATAAGTACTTGCCTCACGAAACGTCAACGATCTGTCACCCATAACAAATGCTTTTTTATCGGGCCTTATCTTCGCCACTTCTGTCCACCTGGTCACCACAGTTTTACCTTGCTTCTCCCACAGCCAGATCTTGAACATTGTCACCAGGAGAACACGTAGACCCCTGGAATATATAAGATGACCTTGATTAAATCTATCTACATAATTTATTTTATGCAAATTTATTCGTCCATATTTCGATATAATAATGTTAGTTTGATTGTTTAAATGACTCATTAACTATGATAATCGAGGCTAATAAATCAATTTCTATGGGCTGCTGCGATAGCATTATATTTTTGTATACCTGAACCGCTGAACCGATCGCGATGAAATTTGGTACGAAGATAGCCTATGGTATGGAGAAGGACATGGGTTACTTTTTTTCTCGGGAACGCGGGTGAATCCGCGGGGGACAGCTAAATTAGAGTTCTCACAATTTAGTTATATTTTTGCACAGGATTTATGTATTTTTTTGCTAAAAGCTAATTTTTATTTAACACCTATAAATATGAAAGCATAACTCTTATCGCACTGCGCTGGGAAATACCTTATTCCTCCCTTTACCACTAAACGATTGATTTGCCAGCACTTTATTGATAGCAAAGCTAAGGCATCTATAACAAGATTGCAAATAATGTTACACACCACTTATACATTCCTAGTATTTACAGAAAAATTAACACCAAATAGTCCAAAGACATATTGCCAGAGTCCATAGCTATGTATTACACAATCAATTTACTAGGCGTGCATAAGCTGCAGGGAGATTAAGCAATATACATGACGCGCGTTGTCTACAAACGTTCCAATCATTCAATAAAACCTAAGAAGTCGCTTAGAGTAAATAATATCCCATCAAAAACATAAAATTTAAAGAAGGCAAAGTTCTTAGTAAAAAAAATTGCAAGATACATAAGTACTTGGTAGACGGCTTCACTAATAAAAGAAGTGAGATCTAACTGGATAGAATACCAAGTTCTTTCGAAGTTCTCTAAATCATAGTTCCTGTCTAACGTCTATGAATATTTTAAAAGGTTTATTATGTTCTTTGCTACTCAATAGTGCTTGTTTTAGCTTTTATGTTATGGGGGACCGAAAGTGCCCCGAAATGGTTCGTGTAACACTGTAACCCACTGTCGCTATTTGCTTTGCGAACTTAGCTGACACACTGCCGTATACTATGTACTTGTTTACTAGACGGGCCGGTTGGCGTGGTTGGTAAGATACCCTATATATCAGTTATCTGGCTTCCATAGTACAAGCTCTACTTAGTTTGGGGTCAGATGGCCGTGTGTGAGGAATAATGTCCCAGAATGTCCCAGAACTTAGATACAATGCATGATGCAATTAACACCTCTACCTGCCTGTGGTCCTGTTACAAAGTTTCTATTCTGAACACAAAAATGTATGTAACTGATATAAAATTGCAATTATTCGAAACAATTTGGAATTTTATATACATATGTATATAAAATTCCAAATTGTTCAAAGATCCATTCCAAAGATCGGTTATATAGTTCCCGAAAAGACACTCTGCCTAAGAAAATTCAATTGAATCTTAATAAAAGCTAGCGATACCTGAAAACAGGACGTAGCGGCTTAGCAAATCACCAGGACACCAGGAGAGGCCAAGGTCCAAATCAATTGGTGACACCTTGTCGCTCAATGGAGCTATCAGCAGCATCCGGCATTCAAGAATGGTTAGTCGTATATTTATGTACGTGTGAAGTTGAGGAGGAAGGGATTTGGATATGGTTTTAGGTGTTTGTAAACTACATTTGGATATATCCTTGCTGTTTGAACCTCTATTTTACCCCCCTAGGGGAGGAATTTCCAAAAATCCTTCCTTAGTAGATACCTGCACTGTATAAGTTATCTATGTGCAAAATTTCAAGTCTCTAGGTCCAGCGATTTGGGTTTTGCGTTGATATATCACCCAGTCAGTCGGTTTACCATTTTATTTATACAGATGAATGAAACAGAATGAATTTAAATGAAAAATAAGGAATAGAACTTCAGTTTTGCAAACCAATTAAGTAATTATTGTAAACAATTGCATATTACCTACGTATTTTTGTAAATAAATGAAAATTTATATGTAAATCAATTTAATTATGTCGAATAAGTTATTTTAAAACCAATAAATGAAAATAAGTTACTGGTTTACTGCTCTGTATTGAATTTGTAACTCAAAACCCGTTTTACTTTTAATACCCAAAAATTAAACATAACTTCATTTATACATCGAAGAAATCCATAACTTCATTTATACATCGAAGAAATCCAAACAAATTATAAATATTATCACAAACTTAATCCAAACTCAAACTACAGGAGAAAATGATAACAAGATATCACATTTGTTATAAAACAAAGTGAAAGAATAGCGAACTTTGAACACAAGTACCAGGGCACGATGAATAGACGGCAAGTATCGGGACATACGACACCACACTGACCTTTGGATCCTTTGATAACATTATGCGATGGCATGACCACGTAATTGATCTGGGTTTGAATTGCATACAGGAACTTATGAATGCTGAGGAAGTATATTATTTAGGTACTAAATTAGATAATTAAAGATCCTAAACAATTTTACAATTGAGAAATCATTTCTAGAAATTAAGACAGTAATTTAAGTAAGTACACCTAGTTTGAAACAACTATTACCTACTTCTAGACTTTAAAAACAAGTCTGAAGTTAAAATAATTGCACTCAATTTTATCCCTTCACTTTTGAGTATGATAAATATCGCGGAATCAGTATGTTAATGTTTTCATGATATTTTTGAAGTGAAACTTCTTTATCGACGTATGGGAGAAATTTTTGTAGCAAATCGTCACGTTTTTCGGTTACGCGCCATGTTGCTTTTATTATGTTTTCCCGTATTTTGGAAGGCAAAGGGTTCTAGCTCATACAGCCTAGCCATTTATCTTATTTAGCTTCTTAGTTTTGAATTAATGTCTGACATCTTAAAATATAAAGGTATGAAGTTAGCTAGCGAAAAACATTGGTTGCCATGGCAACCAATGTTTTTTTAGTAAGCGTTACTTCCGTCAGAATTTTAATCAGGGACTTTTCAGAAGTTTCACTTCTACCATGTGTGACTTGCACACACACACTTTTTTTTTTTTTTAAAAGAGACAAAAAGACGGTCGATCTGGTAGTAAATGTTCATCTACATATACTAGGAGTATTACTAAGGAGGTCGTCTAATTAACTAGTTGTCTGCACGAGGCTAGCGGTTCAAACTGTCCGAAATACCGTAGCCGTGTGAGAGGAATGTCCCAGAATATTTTTATATTTATACTCACAAAAAATCTCTCGCGTGTGTCTTCTTCCAAATATAAATCCACTGGTACCGGTCACCCGTCATCAGATACGTCGCCAGGAGAGCGACAGCTCCCATCATGGTCGTAGACCCTCGCGAAAGCCATCCCAATGCCCCACATGTTACCGCAATGGATGTTAGAATAACCCCTTTCTTCTTCTCAGCCTCTTCAAAACGAACTCCGCTCTTTTCTGCCATCCTAGTACTTTATTTCGTGTGGCTCATAGTTTCTGACAACTGGTAAACAAACAATATTATTATTTAATTTTTTAGAAAAATTATCTTACAGGTTTTCTAATCAATCATTTTGTTATCATGATAAAAGACAGCTTGACGAATCTTGCAAAGATTTCAAAAAAATACCATCTTGAAATATCCACCCAGGGTATAAAAATTATCATTACTGTGCTAATCTTTGATATTTTGCATTTAATCTATTATATAATCTTATTATCTACATGTGGGGTGAGAGTGGGAGTAATGAACGGCTGCAATTCAGCTCAATCACTTTGTTATTAACGTCTTATCAGGTTTTATTGTGTATTGTGATATTCTATCACAACTATGTGGGGTAAATAACACGCAAACGAATGTCCATTATATTAAAGAATGATACCATAATTTTTCCCCGTTTTGTTGCGTTAGAGGGTCGGGGTACACGTTTTTGGGTCGCTTGTCGTGTTAGTGGGTGATCCTAGAATAGTGAATACATAGATACCTGGCCACGCAGAAAGTTTTGCGAATTTTTTTTTTTATTTATGATACACTGGCCAGTTATAATTTATTTAATTATAATTTATTTTGAAAACACTTATTTTAAAATACAAAACATTCCAATTACAAAATTTCCTTACACATTTATTACGAGCTAATTTAAACAATCGTGTCTCATTATTTGTTTATTTTTATTCCCTAAAATAAAATAAAAAAACTCAAAGGGATACAGTTTTCATGAACGGAAAATGCGCTAACAGCATTCGAGAAGGCCGTAGAATAGATGTTTGAGGCGGATTGATGTTTCGAAAATCGGTTTAGACGCATGAAACTTTATACTTATAGATGTTGGCGGAGAGTTCTTTGAAAATATTCAATTTAAAAAACTTGCCCCATAGAACTTTTTCTTTGCCGGGAACGACTAGATGGATAAAAATGTTTGGTGATGACCTTCCCCGTTCAAATGTTCCATTTGATTCTTATTTCCAAGGACAACGCGTAAATAATTAATTATTATGTATTTTAGTACATTTTATATATTTACCAATACATAATTTAGGAGAACTAACAACAAATAAAATTAATACATTTCTATGAAAAAAAAAACAATTTGATGCGCAATAGTTCCAAATCCCATCTTATAGTTATCTCTTTTGTTAAGTGAAAACGGGAATCTACTAAAACAGCAATAATAGCGATTTATATTAAAAAAAAGTTGGATCAATAACTTGTTTATTAATTATTCTAATTTAATTGTTATAATCATAAAAAAAACTATTTATTGAAAATTTAAATATAAATTAATTCAAAAATCGAATAAAACAATTTAATTTACATACATCGATATTTATAAAATTATAAAACATTCATTAAAAAAAATACGAAAATTACTTACATTATAACAAGAGCCACTCCAAATAGCTCCAGAAATTAACACTACCGAAATAGCACTTTCAGATACTTCGTTATAATCAGATAAATAAAAAGTAAATACAATGTAATGTTGTCCTTTGCGCGACGTACAGTTTAGAACTGCATTGGCCGTGACCAGACGGTGAAACGACTGTCCTGTTCCATAAACGGCTATCTTTAATAGTGATGTTCACTATAACTGCTATAACTCGTTATATGCTTATAGCATTTATCGGGTGTTTAAAATTATTTTTTTTGGATACTTTTAAAACCGCTATTAATAACAAACATACGAGTATCACTTAAAAAACTAGTGTATTTGGCAGCTGCACTTGAGAGCCCATTCATTCTGAGTTTTATATGATCATAGCCTTCAGTCGTATCATCTAACTAACCGTTCCATGTAATAGATTACAGGGATATGATGAAATAACACCAGAACTGCTTACCATACTTTTGTTTTTTTTTGTATATTTAATAACTTTCCTTGGGATTCATTATAATTATGCTATTAAAAAAATAAACTAATTAAACAAGACAACATACTTATGGTTTACCTTCTCTGAGCTGGTACCTTTTGATATAATTACCTACTCTTAAATTTATACATCTCATCTATCTTATATAAGGTCCTAATAAATGAAGTACGGTCCTTTTGAGGAATGATAGTATCATCATCATCATCAACCTACATCAGTTCATTAAATGTATTTTTTAATAAATAATTTTACCACTGATTATGCTGTTAATGGTTTTAATAATGCTTAGTAGTGTTGAAGTACAATTTCAGGTTTTTTTTTTCATTAAAATTACGACCGAATATTTTTTTTTATCATTTTCGGAATACTTATGACCTATCATCCCTCAAAAGGACCGTACTTCATTTATTAGGACCTTATATATAAAATTCTCGTGTCACAATGTTAGTTACCATACTCCTCTGAAACGGCTCGAGCGATTTTTATGAAATTTTGTATGCATATCGGGTAGGTCTGAGAATCGGTCAACATCTAATTTTTAAACCGCTACGCGGGTAAAACCCCGGGCGACAGCTAGTTTTTATATATAAAATATTTATTATAATTAAATACTTATGTTCCAAAAAAAGTTATCGTCATTTAAAGATTTTTGGAACTTACTTTAAAATACCGTTCGTTTCATCGAAATTGGCTAACGAACTAAAAAAAAATATGAAGGCTGCGTGGGCGAATAGCTAGTTGGTAAATAAAAACGAATATAATTTAGAACATCATTAAATGTATAACGCTTTTATTAGCAACTGCTATTTTATTCACGTCTCTATTCTACAAGAGACGTAATCATTTGTGACATAAGTCGTTCTTATTTTAAATAACAAACACATCGAATACAATGTCATCGATAAAGGACTTAATAACAAAGTATCTAAGGTCGCTTTTAAAATGAATGGCTTACCACTTCCATTCATTCACTTAAGTTATATTAAAAAGATGCCGGTGTTTAGTAGGACAATGATCGTAGGGGAAATTATGTTAGAATATGCATAAGAATAAACTCTTTCGCATCGCAATAAAGGTTATTTTGCATTGGATATTTATTTGTTTACGAGCTACGATGATAACACTTATCTATAGGTATTTAAGAGAGGATTGCTCTGCATCTTTTGATATGTGGTCACCATTTTATCTCGGACTTTTATTTTATTTTAGACTAGCTTTTTCCCTGCGGCTGCGGATGCACACTCCATTTTTGGGTAAAAAAAAATAATCTACAGACACGCCGGTGATACAAATTTATTAAAGGTACTAGCTGTCCCCCGCGGTTACGCCCGCGTTCTCGAGAATATAAAGCAGCCTATGTCTCTTTCTATACCATAAGCTATCTGCATACTAATATTCATCACGATCGGTTCAGGGGTTTAGGCGTGAAAAGAAATAAACAAACGAACAAACACACATTAGCATTTATAATATTAAAAAAGTTAGGATGTATAGATGAAAAATATGTTGAAATAAACATCGTGAGGGAACCATAGCACGGTGATAGGGTACTTTGTAGTACCCGTCTGTCTGGCTACCACCCTCAAACCCTCAAGTTGAAAATAATTTCGCTAAACACTACAGTGCCAGTTGCTTTCTAGGCTTTGTAAAAGTTGGGAACATATTGACAATCATGCCCGGCGACGGGCTACGGTAGCCCCTTACCATCAGGTGGACCGCCTGTCTGCTTGTCAGGCAGGTGCCCCAGCAGAGGAATCTCATAGATAATCTAAGTAGCCAGATTAATAATTCTATTTCATGTTTTACATACTCTACTGCTAAAGTAACTTTTTCTTGACAATCTATACTAATATTATAAAGCTGAAGAGTTTGTTTGTTTGTTTTTACGCGCTAATCACAGGAACTACTGGTTCGATTTGAAAAATTATTTCAGTGTTGGATAGCCTATTTATCGAGGAAGGCTATAGGCTACTTTTTATCCCGGCAAAACACAAGATCCCTCGGGAACGCGGGTGAAACTGCGCGGAAAAGCTAGTCTGTGATAGGTGTCGTGGTATTAACAAATATTTTAAAATTAAGGAAAAAATAGGCGCCTGTCCGCCAGAGCGTAGCAAGATTATTAGAATTGCACAGAAGTTAAATTGCTGATAAGTTTCATAAAGCTTATTTGTTAATGTCTAAAGAAAGATACTGAATTATCAGATATTTTTGTCAGATAAGCAATCTGGAACTTATAGGCAGCCTGTGAGAATGGTCCTAAGTCTTACTACACATCCTATTTTTTTTATTAAAATACTTTTAAAAAAATTATCCCTTACGAGTATTTAATAAATGTTTAAAATTAACAAAATAATGACCATGATAAAGATCTTTTTAGAACAGTAATATAACAATAACAAGATGCATCAGGAATATAAAAAAACATATATCTGTAAGGATGTCCAAATAAACTAAAACCTATCTTTTAAAATCATTTAATTATTTGTAGATTAGGACTTTTTATATATTTTTATTAGGGTTCCGTACCCAAAGGGTAAAAACGGGACCCTATTACTAAGACTTCGCTGTCTGTCCGTCCGTCTGTCTGTCTCCAGGCTGTATCTTAAGAACTGCGATAGCTAGACAATTGAAATTTTCACAAATTATGTATTTCTGTTTCCGCTATAACAACAAATACTAAAAACAAAATAAAATAAATATTTAAGGGGGGCTCCCATACAACAAAAGCGAATTTTTTGCCCTTTTATTTCTATATGGTAGTTCCCGTTGACCTAGAATCACGAAATTTGGCAAAAGCAAGGTCTTGCAGCACAAATAAAGGAAAAATTCCAAAAAATAAAAATTAATGGGTGTCCCCATACATACATAGTTACGCCAATTAATAAAGACCTCTGAGTTGTATGGACGCTCATACACTTTAGAGGTCTAACTTAATTGGCATTACCTCAAATAAGGTAAATAAATAAAATTGTGCATTTCCCGTGATGGACGAACGATGGACGAAGTTTGTACGGACCCTCGGTGCGCGAGTCCGACTCGCACTTGGCCGGTTTTTTTTATTATTTACAATAACTTGTTATTATTTTATAATAATTTGTTTATATATTTTGCATAAAGATATATAAAAAATGTAACCGTGTTGCTAAGTTTCTTGCCGGTTCTTCTCAGTTGAAGACCGACTTCCGAAATGGTGGTAACTTCAGTAAATTCGATCTTCATTAGTGCCCTCCTAAGGCCTAAGCCAAATAAATGGCTTTGACTTTGACTTAAATAATAGACTGCAGATACCTACCTACATTTATTCATTTACTACGATACACATAAACTTAACATAGAAATATCAAAAACAAACAAGCCTACAAGTCGGGCAATCTATATCTATCTATAAATTATAATAAAGAAGTAGAGTTTTTTTGTTTCTTTGTTTAAAGGCGCTAATCTCTGGAACCACCGGTCGGATTTGAAAAAATATTTTTGCATTTGCCCAATTCTTGAGAAAGGTCCTAGGCTATATTTTTATCCCGGGAATGCGGGTGAAACCGTGGGGAACAGCTAGTTTATTATAAAACAAATAAAAGTAATAGTCGGCAAACAAGCATATGGCCCGCCTGATGATAAGCGGTTACCGTAGCCTATGAGAACGCTTGCAACTTCCCGATGAGCTCTGGCGACCTTACTCACGCGCAGGAACACAACTAAATATAAGTTATTTGGCTGCGGTATTCTAGGCACACTGACAATATTTGTATATTATTAAATAAATAAATATTCTGGGACATTATTCCTCACACACGGCAACCTGACCCCAAACTAAGCAGAGCTTGTACTATGGAAGCCAGATAACTGATATACTACATATACTACTTTTCTTTTGTAAATACATACATATATAGATAATTACACCCAGACATAGGACAAACAGACATGTTCATGCACACAAATATTTGTCCTGAGTGGGAATCGAACCCACGACCTGCGGCGTGATAGATAGGGTATCTTACCAACCACGCCAACCAGCCCGTCATTATTACTTTAGCATAACTTGAAACTGGTTAAAAATACTAGTTACATCCATTTCTTTTGCCATTTTCGGGAATTTCGTTCATTCTATACATTCTATACTACTATATTTGCATTACTAACGTTTCAATTCGATTCCTTACACTTCACAACTTTCAAAAATCATAAAAAAACAATTAAAACTAAAGAAACATAATAAATATGCTTAAAACTAATCAACAACTTATTTTTTTCCTCCTTATTAACGATTCTTGGATCTGTTCATTGGATAACCCTTTCGTCTCGGGTACGATGAAGTAGCTGATCACCGCATTGGTGATGCCAGCAATGGCGAAGAAGTAGAAAGTGCCGTGGGTACCAAGGAACGCGTTCATGTATGGGAATATTGCGATGAGAAAGAAGTTGAGGAACCATACCCACTCTATGATGATCATTGAGGCTAGACTTTGTACCTGATGAAGAAAAAATAATATAAATTAAAAAAATATATAAAGTGTCATCGCAAACTACCGAACACTAATTAATAACGAAAAAAATCTGTTGCCGTAACGATGCTTATGACAAATGAAAATCTCTACAGCCTAGTTACCGAGCTGTCAAAAATAGTTGCAAAATTTACGCAAACATTACGAGAAATCTTTATCTTTGATAGAAACATCGATAAGATACCGATAGCATTGACAGTAGAGACTACCAGATAAATAAATAAATAAATAAATAAATAAATATTCTGGGACATTATTCCTCACACACGGCCAACTGACCCCAAACTAAGCAGAGCTTGTACTATGGAAGCCAGATAACTGATATACTACATATAGTACTTTTCTTTTGTAAATACATACATATATAGATAATTACAACCAGACACAGGACAAACAGACATGTTCATGCACACAAATGTTTGTCCTGAGTGGGAATCGAACCCACGACTTGCGGCGTGATAGATATGGTATCTTACCAACCACGCCAACCGGCCCGTCAAATAATATAATATAATAATAATATAATAATATAGTTATAATTGAATCGATAGGACTCAACGACAGATTTCGGTCGTAAAGCAATCGTTATCCATGTCGAGACTGCAGCCCCTGATCTACCTGGTAAGTAGCTACCGTCGCATCTGGACATAAGCAATACCAGAGGAATAAATAGCCAATGTGTTGCCGACTTTTAAAAAGGCTAGGTAGCAATTGGCTCTCAAGTGCAATTGCCGGAACACACCAGTAAGTGCTTGGCGACAGATTCCCAACTTGAGGGTGCTAGCCAGGCGGTACATAGTACCCTACCACCGTGCTATGGTTTCCTCACGATGTTTTCCTTCACCGAAACCTCAACTCATTGTAGGATTCGAATAAACGACCTCCACTGCGGCATCCTACGTCACTACCACTGAAACATCGCCTTATCTATTAGTGATAGTCGATTTTCACTTTGAAGAGTAAGCACTCAAGGAGTTGAACATCTAAGTGAAAAAGATAATTTAAAACAAACCTCAGGTACAAATACTTCAGCCAGCAGTACATAAGGCACAGACCCTGCTCCAGACATGAAAGAGAAGCAGTAGACCATGATCATGACCACGGTCACCCAACCGGGGGCGATCTTGCTCTGTAGCAGGTACCCTAGTGTTGCCATGCAGAGCGCCACCAATGCTGATGATGTTATTATTAGGATCTAATAGTTAGGAATAGAGAATAATGATTTTTTTATCAAGAAATTGATAATCACTGTTTGGTTTTTGGGTATTTGCTGATCCAAATCATAACCTTTTAACATGAACTTTAATCGACCTAAAGATTGAGTTAGTAGAAAATTATTTGTAAAATTTAGATCGCGCACTCTTATATCCTAGGCTAAAACTTTAATTTAGTTAACCTACTAAAATAACCATTTTTGGAGTTAAAAAAACTACCATGGTAAGTATATATGGTAGTTTTGTACACACAAGAAGAATATCAGCTCACAATTTCTACACCAGACAGATTCAATAACGCAATACGTATTTATACGTAAACCATTGAGAAAGAATTGAAGATAAACTTACTCGTCTTCCAGCCTTATCAGCAACCATAGTGGTCACTAAACTTCCACAAAGCAGTACCAGTGCGAACACCACAGTGTATAAGTCTGATCTGGTTGGATCAGTCTGTGAGAATACTGTCTTCGCGAATACTTGTACTGGAACCATTCCCATAAAGACCTGGAAGAGAAATACTTCAATCATCATTAGACCTTTTTGTAGTCCTAGTCATCTACCAATGTATCAAAATTTACAAAACTGCGATATTTTTTAGGTCATTGGTCTTTAAAGACACAGTGACTTATCTTGTAATAAAATACTGAATACGCTTCTATTAGACCAAACTATATGTGTATGCCTTTTGCGGTGGAGACTATGCGACTATGCGTGGGGATCCAAAGCTCGCCGATTCGATTCGCGATTATCTTCAAAACTCAACGAGACTTCAGGAGACTGGCGGGCGGGGAGCTTTTTCAACGCTTTAGCTTGGCTATTCAAAATGGAAACGCTATGAGTCTGCTGGGAACCTTGTCCATCAACAGTGGTGGCAGCTTCGAGGATTTTTTCTTATTTTATTATATTAAAAAAAAATACCTACAAATTTTTTGTGTATATTCCACAAAAAATTTCATAAGAATCGGTCGAGCTGTTTTGAAGAAGTTTGCAGACAAACACTATGACACAAGAATTTTATATATTAGATACTATATTTACCTGCGTACACATTACCGTGAATACCACCATAAATGCCCGGAAAGACGTTGGCGACGTAACTGTAAAAACAAAATTTAAAGGCTCAACAAATGTACTATTAATACTTTTTACTTACTAAAAGCTTCACCACAATCTCACCATGGTAAGTGATGATGTGGCCGAAGCTGGTAAACACATAAAGATTAGAACTAGAACTAGGAACAAGCTCTGGGGCGCTGTTATACGATACGTGTTTGACGACAGAGAGCTCGAGGGTGGTAGCTAGCCAGGCGGGTACTATAAAGACACACTACTCTCACAATGTTTTGTTAAGACCCGAACCCAAAACCTTTGTCGAATAGCATTCGACGGCACTAACACTGAGCTATCATGTATTATATCAACTTAATAAAATAATGAACTCACACAATAATTTCAACGAAGACATTGGCGTTGGTTGTTCTGGTTCAACATCTTCTATATTTAGTTTTTCTTTCTCTGTATCAGAGTTTAACTTCTCCTTTTCAGCTTCTTCAGCTTTTGTTTCTGGTTCTGAAAAAGCAAATTATAATTATGTATAACAAGACTTTGATAATGCGTTGTGATTATTCCTTTTGGAAAAACAGAAATGTGGTGTTGCACAATTTAAAACGAAGCGAGTACCTTGATCCTAAAAGTTAATTAGTAGCAAAAATGTAAACTATAAACTATACCCTACGACAGCTATGGCTTCCTCACGATTTTTTCCTTCACCGAAACCTAATTCATTGTAAGATTCAAACTCAAGACTATAATTGCCAAGTGATTCCATTATGACATTCTTACCACTTGAAACAGAAAGCAGTTCAACTGCAGGTGTGATCTGCTGCTTTATTCTTGATAGCTCCTCGTTCAGCATGACTGATGATCTTGGCAGACCCCTGTAGTGTGCTAAGGCTGCTCGGGCATCCTGGAATGTTGATTAGTATGATGGTAAAGCGGTATAACTTAGTTAGAATCGTTGAACAGCAAGCGCAAGTTGTTCAATACTCAATAAACTTCAATACTGCTGGCACCTTTAAAGTCACCAAATACCAGTGTTGACTTGGTGTGCACTTGAGAGCCAGTACCTTCTAGGCTTTGTGTGCTTACCACCTTCGGCCACATCATCACTTACCTATGTGAGATTATCGTCAAGCGCAACCCTATATAATATAGTAAAAAAGAAAACTGTCCAACTCGAAATTCTATAAGCCCCAAATTTTTTATTTTTATCTAAAGCTTTCTGCCATCATCGGAATTTTCATCATCATTTTTGGGCCAAGAGTTATCACCATATTCCGCACCATGCAGTCTTGCTTCTCTTTTTAAAACTACTTGACTTACATCTTCCCGTTTCTCCCTCATCAGAAACACTGGACTCTCCATCACCATCGTGATGAGAAGGGTACTGAGTATACTGAAGATGAGGTTAGCCCAGATGATAGTCCTATAGGTCAGGAACCAGCCCAGGATGTACGAAAGCAGTGCGCCAATGCAGTAACACATTATTGGTGCTGTGAAAAATTAATATATAGCTATAGTGAATGGTTTCCACTCCAATTGTAAACTACTACAAGCTATAGCTAACTAGTTATGATGCTCAAGTTGAGGGCTACATAAAAGCCTGTTTTTTATATAAGCTTTATCATCACTTACTTTGGTAATTTTATAGTCAAAGGAGCATAAGTTATCGAATTTTGACTATTTTTCTAGTTTATATTATATCTTCTCTGTCATGCCGTGTAACAATTTGAGCTGTTTATCTAACATTTAAATCAACAAAGAAGTTGCTGTTATCTTTGCTTGATTCCATTACGACGACAAACAATTATTACGTTTTTTGCTCTGATGTTTTGCCAAAACTACTTTGTTATCTCCAAAATATAAAAATCCATGTCTTCACAAACCATGATAAAGAATAAATAAATGGATAAAAGTAATTATGGGAAAAGGAATACCAAGGAATAGGGGATGAGACTAAAAAAATCTATTTAGTCCGTCAGTTAATTACCTAAAAATATTGGACACGTATTTTTTTCTTTAGTTCCGAATACAAAAAATTACGACGATACAGTGCGTTGAAATTTCGCGTGACGTCACTTGTATGTAAAAATTGTACATACAAGTGACGTCACAAGCCCCCTCTGCTGAACTTTGGTGAAACATAACTTTGTAATATTTTATTGATTTGGTAAATTAAAAAATACGTGTCTAATATTTTTTGATAATCTAACTGACGGACTAATTAGAATCACTTTTTTTTTTACCCAGTCATCATCCCTATTATGCGAAGGAATGGCGTGAGTGTCACTAAGTAACCTTGTAATAAATAAAAACAGTGTAGATAACAACAAAATAATAATAATAACTTACATGAAGCCAAAGCTCCTCTGATAGAATCCTCAGACACTTCCGATATGAAGATCGGTGCAAATATCAAGAAGGCACCTCCTCCTATTCCACCCAGGAACCTCGCTATGAGGATCAAGATTGATGTTGAAGATACTCCTATTATAGCCCATGATAACTGAAATGATATTGCATGAATTATAATCCAAAGTATTTTTTTTAATACCACTAACTAAGGTGACAAACAAATATACGGCCTAATGGTAAGCTGTTACCGTCACCTATTGACGCTAGCAACACCAGAGGAATCAGTCGCGCGTTTGTCGAACCAACAAAAATCTCTTGACACCCTTCTTGAATCCCATGCCCTCCCATACTCCCTTGGAAAAATTACGGGTTACACCCGCGTTCCCGAGAAAAAAATGCGTGCCAAATTTCACCATGATCCCTTCAGCGGTTTACTATTTGTCCCCACTATAAAAAAAATCTCATGTATCTGTAGATATTTGATACCAGTAAATCAGCTGCAAAAATTAATGAGAACATTAATCTACTTACCACATAAGGCAGTGTTAAAACCACACCTCCATTCCGTCTTCCCAATTTACTCATAATCGGTCCAGCGATAGCTGTGCCAACCATAGCACCTAACGATGGAAGACTACCTAATAGAGATTCTTGTGCTGTTGACATTGGTTCAGACAATGGTGTTGTGGAGTTAGAAGTCAAGAGAGTGGCTGTATATGATGGCCACACGTTCAGTAGACCCATGACGAGTGAGCCGAACGAGCCTGTAAAGGATTTTTAATAAATAAATGCTTGTGATTATATTATGTTTGATTACTTTTGACAGGCTTATTTTTTACTACAACCTCACCATGGGAAGTGATGAAATGGCCAAGGATGGTGAGCATACAAAACCTAGAAGGATCGACTCTCTGCTGGAGGGTGGTAGCCAGCCAGGCAGGTACTACAATACCATACTTTAGTAGCATTGATTTCTCATGATGTTTTCTTTCACTGAAAGCTCAAGCTCATTGTAGGACTCGAATCCACAACCTTCGTCATGATATTCGATGCCACTATCACTGAGATATCATCGCCTTAAATATAAACTCCTTACTATTGCCTTCAAAAATATTGAAACAATTAATTTTAGTGAATAAAATATAAACCAAAAGTTTTGATTCCAAAAAAATATATCAAAAACTCTATGGACTCTCACAGTATCAATAAAAAAAAACTTACACGAAATCGCAGTTTGCAGTTGATATAATTTTCCCCACCCCATGGCTGCAAGTTTTACACACGTCGTCGTGTCAGTTGTAAAGTACAATATACAATTACTAAGGTATAATACAAGATGTATTTTGCGACTGAATAGCAACACCAATCGTTTCGGCAAATGCCATATAACATAAAGATATTACTTAGAACAAACAAAATGGAGCAAAATTCGTATACGCAGAGCTATAAGCAAATATAGTGAGATAGTCAATATTGCCATCTCGTTATCAATTTCTTTTAAGTTTAATGAGAGATAGGGTTCTGCATACGGTGTTTGTTTTGGCTCAGTTTATACCAGTATATAGAAACCAACGATGTCTCTAAATTTTTAACCGACTTTAAAAAAAAACGGTCAAGTGCGAGTCGGACTCGGGCACCGAGGATTCCGTACAAACTTATAGGTATGTACCTAAATAGTTCGTTCATCACGGGAATCGTAACAAGATATTTATTTTCTTATGAATGATGATGATGATGATGATGATCATAGACCCAGACATCTTCATTTAATTAACTGCACGTATCCCTAACAGAACTATCACAGCTGTCACTTTTGTGTTAAATTTTTCTTCTATATCATTATTTGCATAAGATAAAATTAAATGGCAAAATCAAACATAATATTACATTTTATATCTCTAACTTCATATAATTTAATTTATCTAATATATAAAATTCTCGTGTCACAGTTTTCGTTGCCATACTCCTCCGAAACGGCAAAACCGATTTTGATGAAATTTTTTGGGCTTATCCGGTATCTATGAGAATCGGCCAACATCTATTTTTCATCCCCCTAAATTTTAGGGGTAGTCCACCCCTAATTTTTTTTATTTATTTTTTAGACAAAATTTTTAATTTCTATTTTTTTATGGTACAACATTAAAAAATACATCTAACCCTAAATTTTCAACCCTCTACGATCAACCCCTATTTTATTTATTTGTCTTATTTGAGGTTGGTGCCAATTAAGCTAGACATCTAAATTGTATGAGCGCCCATACAACTCGAGGCCTATCTTAATTGGAGTCAACTATGTATGTATGGGGACACCTTTAATTTTTGGTACTTACAAGTTTTCGCGAAAATCTAAATTTGCCCATATCTTTTTATCATGTTGACTCAGGACATTGATTTTTATACACCTAATAGGGTTTAAATTTCATATTGCTAGGTCCCCCCGTTCCTAAAAATATCGGTGGTGACAGACGGGCGGACAGACTGACAGACGGACAAGAAAGTGATCTTATAAGGGTTCCTTTTTTTACCTTTTGAGGTACGGAATCCTAATAAAAATGAATCGCTGAATGTGTAAAAACAACAATTTTCTTTTCCAATACAAACCACTCTGTCCCCAGCTGTCAAACATTAGACGTCAATCAAAACAAAACAATGGCGCGTTAGACAGAACGAAATCTGTCGGGGTACCTATTAACATAAAAAAATCAATGTTACTTTGTTTTAGAGAAATAGGGCAGAACAAGGTCTGCCGGGACAGCTAGTTTTCTTATAAATGTAACTAACTTTAAAATCGTACATGGGAAGTAATATTTTTTAGCACATAGTATTTCTATTTTGAGCGCTATTTATTGTTTACTAAGCTTCCGCTCCGCGGTTTCACCCGCGTTCCCGTGGGATTTCTTAATTTTATGATTGATTGGGAAATAGGCATTCATTTTTATATACATGGCTGCGGTCTCCCAAAAATCAGTGTTCTTGCGAAATTATCAGAAAATAAATTTTTTTTGGTCACATAAAAGCAAAACATGAAATACATTTTACGTTATTTTAAAGTGTGACATTTTTTCTTTTTAATTTGACGCTACTTTTAGTAGCATTCTGAGGCTTTAAACAAACCTATATTAACGTTCCACGCGTAGAAGGTCTCATTCATGCATACGTCACGAAAATTATAAAGTGATACCTAAAAACTTTTTGCATTAGTAAACCCTTTTATTAAGGAAGGTTATAGGCTATTTTTATCCTTGAAACGCGGGTGAAGCCGCGGGAAACTCTTATCTCCCTATAACGGGTCCCTTATCTCGTATAATATTATAAATGTGAAAGTGTGTTTGTTGGTTTGTCCTCCTTTCACGCAGTAACGGAACAACGGATCGACGTGATATTTGTATGTACAGGAGAGTGACATGGGTTTTTAAAAAAAAGCTAGTAGCTTTGCGAGATCGATAGGATAGACGGACAGGATAAATTGATAAGGGTTCCGTTTTTTTCCATTTAGCTACGGAACCCTAAAAAGAAAATTAAATAATAGTATAAAAGTTTTATATTAATCAACTAAGTAACATTAAAAATACACTAAGATACAAAATAAGCTACTTTTTTATTTTTATTTTTTTACATCGAAGCCAAACGCAAACCGCGTTTGGCTTCTGACACGTCGAAAGGCGAAGACGAAGCCTAAGATGGAGCACGCTTACCCAGAAGAAACCTATTCACTCTGGCCTTGAAAGTCTCTAGATTGTAGGAGTCAGGAAACAAAGACGCCGGGAGAAAGTTCCACTCCTTTGCTGTTCGCATTATAAATGAGGATGCAAAACGTTGTGTCCGTATGTTTGGGATGTCTACAACGTACGGGTGAAAATTTTCCCGGCGTCTAGTGGTTCGGTGTAGGAATGGGGATGGTGGAATTAGGTTGAATAATTCCTGCGCACACTCTATAGAGTGAATAAACGAACGAATCCCATAAATTATAATAAAATGAACTTAAATGTTATAGCTATAATGTGTAAATTAGCTTATGTAAACATAACAGTCCTATTATTATTTTAAAAAAAACACCTCCGTTGAATATCTGCGTTAACTTTTTCATTACAATCAAAATAATTCTTCACCATTACACACATTCCTCATAATCTTCATACATCGCCTCTTCTTTTATCTTTCTTCAAGAACAGCAATTGGATAGCATCAGCTGACATCCCTTTCGTCTCTGGAAGCCATATTGAACAATATATGGCTCCAAGGAAGCAGACGAAAGCAAAACCATAGAAGATGGGGCCTAGGCCTAACTGCTCCACTAGTGGGGTGAAGACAATAAGGGTAACGAAGTTCATGACCCACAGGCATGCTGTCACTATGCTGTTGCAGAGTCCTCGGACCTGGAATAAACGATCGTTTCTTAGTAGTTACTCTTAACTGATTCTCTTATCGTCAAAAGTATATAAAAATCCGGACAAGTACGAGTCAGACTCGCGCACGAAGGGTTCTGTACCATCTATCTATACTTATATATAAAAGAGAAAGTATGTATGTTCCTTATAGACTCCGAAACCGCTGAACCGATCGCGATGAAATTTTCAGACAATCTTCATATTAGCCCCGCGGGTAATCCTGTAAGGTTTGGTGGTGATCGGAGCACTTGGGACCGCGTGTAAAACCACGGGGCGGAAGCTAGTTATCTATAAAAACGGCAAAAAAGTCACGTTTGTTGTATGGGAGCCCCCTTAAATATTTATTTTATTCTGTTTTTTAGTATTTGTTGTTATAGCGGCAACAGAAATACATCATCTGTGATTTCAAATTTCAACTGTCTAACTGTCACGGTACATAAGATACAGCCTGGTGACTGACGGACAGACATACGGACGGACAGCGGAGTCTTAGTAATAGGTTTTACCCTTTGGGTACGGAACCCTAAAATGAAGTCTTGATTGACTGACAGGTGATAATCAATGCATAACCTAAACCGCTGGTCCTAGAAATACGAAATTTGGAAGTTGTATTTGTTTTATAACATAGGGTTTTACTATGGAAGGAATTTCCTAAAATGAAAGGAAAGGAGTGGAAGTATAGATAAAGCCTAGAAGGCAACTGGTTTTCAAGTCCAACTACCAGATAACACCGTAGGGTTTTGGAGACAGATTATCAACTAGAGATTTAAAATTATATTTAAACTTTACGAGGCAGGTCAAGGGATATCCTGATTAACTTGTCAGGTAGTTACACAATTCCAGAAAATAGGAACAAAAATTTATTAGAGCTCCAAATTTTGGAACTGGAACAAATGGAATTTATAACAAGTAAAGAAGATCTTACCTCCGGCAAGAACATCTCAGCAGATATAATAAAAGGTATTACAGCAGCTCCACAATTGTACGCAAAGCAGTACGCGTAAATCAGCACTGCTGTGAACCAGTGAGGAGCCCAGTGGAACTGCAGCTGTGTGCCCAGCAGGAGGGTGCAGATGCCAGATGCTATTGAAGTGACGATGACAAGTGGCTGGGGATAAATGATGGACTTTTGCTTTAGGGTTGCATAATACCTTTTACTACCAGGTTTCAAGCTTTTGGGCAAAGATATAAAATTCCTGATACGTATTTTATATTTGATGGTGCTTGATTGAATGATTCATTAAATATTAAAGAAGAATATTATAGAACAAGATATATCTTTAATGTTTTAGCTAATCGAGTGACATATTATTAGGAAGATACTTATTTTATTATGTACCTGCAAAATACTTTGAATTGCCATGCACTACCCTTCGTCAAAGTTATCTCGATGACTGTAAGTTAGCTTTCTTTTTACAAAAGATTTCAAATTTACTGCTTTTTTTTGGGAGAATCTTTATCATTTTCAGTGGATATAAATTGATAGATACACTGAGATAGAAAATAGTTAACCGCTAGGCAAGTATTACCAAACTAACTTCTTAAAGCTGACATACCTTCCTCCCAAACCGATCTACCATAACAGCACATAACAGGCTGGCCACCAGGAAATCAACAGCCAGTAGGATGGCACACTGATTCGGCTCCATCGAAGGAACAGCTTCTTTAAACAAGGGTTCCGCGTAGACCTGCAGGACTACCGCCCCCATGAGGATACTGATGCCCATGACGATCAGGCAGGTGATTAGGGCACTTATTGATGATGGGGATTTTCCTAGAAAGTTTCATGTTTTATTATGTTTTGGAAAGTTCTGAAGATTGAGGAAACCATTAGGTTTATTTTTATATTATTAAAAAACAAGGCTCAATTTATGATATAATGTTAAAAATGTCCAGTCTGTCTAAGAGTTTGTCTGTGGCTGCACCGGTGTGGTAAAGTTTCACAAAAATGCCCACTACTCAAGTACTAATCACAGCTTAGAATATAACTTGAAAACTAATTCAAGAAAGGTAACTGTAAAAACTACTTAAAAAATTATGCGATGGTTTTTGTTTTTTAATTTGTATAGACTAATATTTGACCACAATCTCACTATGGTAAGTGATGATGTAATCGAAGATGGTAAGCATATAAAGCCTAGAAAGAACTTGCTCTCAAGTGCAGCTACCGGAACACACCGATACCCAGGTGTTTGGCGACAGTGTTTTTTTTATACTACTTAGGTGGCAAACAAGCTTACGTCCCACCTGATGGTAAGCGGTTACCGTAGCCTATAGACGCTCATAACACCACGGGCAAAGAAAATACTATTTTATATTTTCCTTGCCAGGCGTATCACTCACGCGTGGCCAACCTTGAGACATGAAGGTGTTAAGTCTTCTGTGCCTGTAATTTCACCGGCTCCCATACCCACCCTCCTAACCGAAACACAGTAATACAAGTGCACTACTATTTCACGGCGGAATTAGATATGGTGGTAGTATTTCCCCGGGCGAACTCTGCACTAAGAGTTCTACTACCTTCCAATTTCTATTTTTATGAAGATTCTCAAGTTATAAACTAACGAGGTGATAAGTAGGTCCATCTGATGATCTTTGGACATTAGCGAGATCTACCAAGGAAGACACCAAGAGAAGGTAACTGGTGGAACTGGAACTGGTGACTCTTGTGTGTGTATACTATAAACTTACTCAAGAACTGCCATTCTGATCTTGTTTCAATCACTTTTTCTTTTTGAGGTTTTTCTGTTAATAATTCTTTGATCACTGTTGGGTCTGAAAACAAATATTTTTATCGGTTAACTAGATTTAAGAGTGTTTACCCAATTAGGTACTTTAGGAGAACTAATGATGTATACCAAGGGATGAATTAGGTTAATTAGGGGCCCTAGATACTTTCCTACAAATCCTACTATAATGTTACTAATGTATTTTTGATTAAAATAACCACGTGTATACATTTTTGTTTGTCAAAGTTTGGTCCGCACAATATAGGTCGGCGGTCCGGATCCGGACCGAGCGGTCCAACATTTGGTGACCCCTGATATATACAATGATTATCCGTTTGGTTTAAAATCAAAGTCATTTATTCAGTTGTGGTCCAATGAAGAACTATGAATGTCGAAGCCACTGAATGTTGCTTCTTATGTAAAACCCATGGGAATCAAATCTACTGAAGATTCCTCTAATTTCTAGAATATTCATGTTGCTGGTAAATTTGATTCATTTGTATAGGTACATAATATTTACAACTGAAATACAATCTATAAAAAAAAAACTATAATATATAGAAAATTTTCTCTAAACTGCCCCCGCTGCCGATGGGGAAGGTTCCCAGGCAGCGCTTCCACTTTGGATGGCGAAACTAATGCGTTAGCGGAAAAAGCTCCTTATCCGATGTAAATTGAATTGCTCCATTAACGATCATTTTTACTCGGGAAAAACATAAGTTCCCTAGAGACAGTAATATTTTTATAACTATATTTATAATGTTATCTAGGAAAATTTACAACGATGAAACGAAGTAGACTTGCGTTTCTCTTAATAAACAATTGTTACAATATTTACACATAGATAAGGTTACGTTAAATTAAATACTATATTATGTAAACTAAAGGGAACCTTGTGACGGTGGCGCGTAAAGTACATAATTAACCTTTCCATTGATAAGTAAATAATTGTTTTATAACTCATTGACATGGAGATGTCACGCGAGCAACCTTTGGGAACGTTTTTAATGATCTTACGTTACAATGATATAACCTTAGGCGACTTTTAAGCGGCGCGGCGTAAAGCACGTCTTATGGCCTCTGCCGTCGCGCGTTGTTTGTACCGTATTAAAAGGAAACTAAGGTGTAATTTGCTCTCGTGTCTGCGCCTCACCTCTTCTGTATAAATCACGCCTTCGAGTTTACATAAAAGCTATAACAGTAACAGTATCGCTCCGGTACGTTGTGCCGATCGTAAGCAAAAATGTTATAGATACTTAGCTATGGTATAGCGCTTTTATAGCGATGTTCCATACATCTGCACCCGCCCCGCATTCCCTTTTGAAACCTTTCTATGTTCATACTTGTGCTTTTGGTTCATACTTAGTAAGGCGCGCTCTATAGCTTGCTTATGTATACTCTAAGGATATAACGGACTCCCTACAAAAGGATACCGAGTTAAAAAGTATTGCGTCACTCTCCGGTCTATAAACTATCTCTATGCAAACAACCACATCTCCGTTGCTGCGTGAAAGAAGGACAAACCAACAAACACACTTTCGTATTTATAATTATCCTCCATAGTAGGGATAGGGGTGTGTTCGGGAATACAGACGAGAGGCAAAGAGAAGTTATGTAGGTATTCGTTTGTTAGGTTTGTTACTTACGCTCAAATAAAATTTAACACAATAAAGGGCGTCACACATGGCGAAGATACGATAATATTTTATCTTAAGATATATGAGACAGTGCTATACCAGTGAAAGAGAAGGAAAATGAAGGTAGGTCGTTGCTTCTCTTTTCATAGTATAATGATCTTAAGATAAAATATTATAGTATTTCTTCGCCGTATGTGACGTCCGAAAATTCGATCTAGCTAGGTCTCATACCTGGGACAATTTGTTTTTTCAATTTTCACCCGACCAGAGCTTGTTTGCTCTGGTACTAATATTTATATACTTAACTAGGTTAAATTAATTAAATAAAAAAATATGGCCATATTTATCATCGTGGTGGTGCTAAAAATATAAAATGAATCACCTTTTTCTGCATGAAGCAATTTTTCTAATCTTGGATCCAATTGCTGTTTAATTTTTCTAATTTCTACTTCAACCTCTTTAGATTTAACATCTTCTTGTCTATAAAACGCTATAGACTTTGCAGCTTCCTGTGAAAACATTGAAACATATGATAATAAAGTCGTCACAGTCTAATAAGCCCGTTTTGACAGCATATATTCAACCATGTGTCAAAAAGAGACAAATATAGTGAGTCCAAAAGAGAAATCCTCTTGTATCTTGTGACATTCCTCACACACGGCCATCTGAGTCCAAAACTAAGCAGAACTTGTCTATGGAAACCAGATAACTGATATACTATATTGACTATATACTTTTTCCTAAATAGATACTTATATGTATAGATGATTACACCCAGACTCGGGACAAAAAGACATGTTCATGCACACAAATGTCTATGCTGCGTGGGAATTGAACCCACGACCTGTAGATAGATAGGGTATCTTACCAACCACATCAATCAGCCCGTATTAGATTGTAAGAACTATTGCTTGTAAAATAAAACCTGTTAGATATTTTATAATATTTAAATTTTAAATAAACTTTTCATAACTAAACCGAGATTTCTAAAACTTGATGCAACTTTTCGTTTTTTTATTAGGATTAACAATATCTATTACTAACATTCGGGATTATTCAGACCTACTCGGTTGCGGTCCCGATCGAGTAAACCGATTGAGTAGTCTACTGAATGGGATGGCTCCTATTTTCTCATTTCAGACTTCCATATGGAATGAGGCAGTCGATCGTTGTGCAAATCAATTCTGCGACATTCAACGAAATATAATCATCCTTTCTGATCGGAATTGCAACCGAATGGGACTGAATAAGGGGGATTATATCTTTCTTACCTCTTCTCTCCCCTGCTGCATCAGATAAACCGGAGACTCCTTCAAAAACACCAATATTACTAAATACAGAACCGACATCGCTAGATGCACATACACTATCTGATAATGGCTCAAATATCCTCCCAGAACATATGAAAATAGGAGTCCTAGGAAATATCCTGATACCACGGTAGATGTCAAAGCTCCTCTTATAGAGTCCTGGGAGATTTCTGATATATATACTGATATGACAGCCTGGCCACCTGCTCCTATACCAGCGAAGAATATAGCTGCAATTACCAGGGGCACATAGTTTGTTAGAGATATCACGAGCCATGCCAACTGAAACGAAAAAAAATCTTTATTCGTTTTCAGGGTTCCGTACCTCAAAAGGTAAAAAAGGAACCCTTATAAGATCACTCTCTTGTCCGTATGTCCGTGTGTCACCACCGATTTTCTTAGGAATGGGTGGACCTAGCAAGTTGAAATTTATACTAAATACTGAGGTCTATAGTCTCTATTAGATGTATAAAAGTCAAGGTCCTGAGTCAACACGATAAAAAGATATGGGCAAACTTAGATTTTCGCGAAATCTTGTAAGTACCAAAATTTACCTTAATTTTCTACTTTTTTATTTCCCCTTTACTTGTGCTGTAAGACCTTGCTTTTAACCAAAATTGGCAATTCTAGAATCCTGAAAATTGGCTAAAAGTATGATCTTACAGCACAAATAAAGGAAAAATTCAAAAAATAAAAAAGTTGAAAATCAAAGGATGTTCCCATACATAAATAGTTGACGCCAATGAAGATAGTCCTTTGAGTTCTATGGGCGTTCATACAATTTAGAGGACTAGCTTAATTTTTATGATGACGTAATTTAGCTACAGAGACTCCTATAGAAATCATCACAATATTTGGTTTTGAAAAAGTTATAATTTGTTTTAATTTATCAGATATCAGATTTGACTCGTTGGTCACCAAAAACTCTAGATCTTTATGGATTTTATTATCTTTCATTTGCCACAAATCTCAGTATGGTGTAACAGCTAAAAGGAAACGAACCCTGTACGAGAACTGATTTTCTAAAGGATTCACACGGAACTCACCCGAAAAAAAAATTAAAGAAGAACTTACCACAAAAGGTAATCCAAATAACATAGCAGCAAACTTCCTTCCAAGAGTATTTATGGCATAACCACATAAAGGTGTTGGCAACAAAGCGCCAATGTTTGTCAAACTGCCCAACAGTGAGATTTCTAACGTTGACATTGGTTTCGACAGTACCGTATCGTTGGACATGAAGTTGGCCACGGAATACGAAGGCCAGGCATATATGAATCCTGTTAGAGTGGTGAGGTAGGCAACTGTAAAGAAAAAAAAACAGCTGATGCATGCCAAGCGATTATTCCATACAAGACATATATAAAAAAAAACTATAAGTAAATTGATTTGAAAGTGCTTCTAAGTAAAAGTAAAATAATAACATCAATTTCCTTTTAAAAATAAATCGAGAAATATACAAAATGTTGACTTTAAACACTCCCATACATATACAATGGCAAAAGTAGACAGACTTCTGTATTTTAAGAGGTCTAGTATAAGTAAAGAACTAATAGCTTAGTCCACTGGCTAGACGACAAAGCGCGCCTGAGCTAGTAGTTCAAAATATTTAGCACGACGCACAAATTGATAAAATGTTACTAAAAAGGTCTACCCGGGAATAAGTTATTTAACAAAAATTTCAGAAAAATCATTGACTAATATAAAAACCGGACAAGTGCGAGTCGGACTCGCTCACGAAGGGTTCCGTACTATAAAAACGACAAAAAAAACACGTTTGTTGAATGGGAGCCCAGTTAAATATTTATTTTATTCTGTTTTTTAGTATTTGTTGTGATAGCGGCAACAGAAATACATCATCTATACAATTTTCAACTATCTAACTATCACGGTTCATGAGACACAGCCTGGTGACAGACGGACAGACGGACGGACAGCGGAGTCTTAGTAATAGGGTCCCATTTTACCCTTTGGGTACGGAACCCTAAAAAGTGTAAATCTTGAGATAATAATGGTAAAACCAATAGTATAATATGCGTATAAGATCTTAATAAAATTGAGGTAGGTCCGAAAAATATCGTGAGAGGCGTGTGGGCCTTACTCAGTTAAAGATAGATATATGGGCTGATAACAATCCAATAGAGCCGATGATAGCTCAGGTTAAATGCCGTAACTAAGGTCATGGATTCGAATCCAACAATGAGTCTGAGTTTTTGGTAAAGGAAAACATCGAATAAAACCATAACAAAATGGTAGAGAAGATATTTTCTAATACCCGCAAATCTATAGTCAAGCAAAGCACACTAGAGTATTTTCTTTTTAAAGCTGTATGTGCTTACAACCTTCGTCCACATTATCGCAAAAAAAAACCCAATAAATACTTGCACAATAATAAATGTATACTAACGGGCCAAAGCTGACAACCCTTGCACTAAAAATGCTTTCGTATTAACTTTTTCACTCGACATTTTTTTTTATTTCCTTACGTTATTTTTTCACAAAGTCAGGCAAACGTCTGGTGGTTTTATTGTAGCAACTAAACGTAAAAGTCTATGCGTAATTGGCACAGCTTTGTTGGGTACACAATCATTTTACTATGCTTTTATTATAGTGGATTAAACATGATTGTTGGCATGAGGATTAAACGATTTGTAATTTCCCGCTTCACGTGATCACATGTTTCTATGAAACGTCTAAATATAAACTAAAGGGTCTGAATGCATGGGATCTTATTGCTGTGCCAATAAAAAAAAAGGCTGTCCAACTGTCTCAAGTTTCACGCCTACACCGCTGAATCGATCGCAATGATTTGGAGAGGGACATAGGCTACTTTTTTTTCGGGAAATGAAGCCGCGGGGGACAACAAGTTTTCTATAATTATCACTTTGCAAGTCATCAAAGTCACTAATTTGAGTTTTTTCAGACTTCGAGATATAGCATTTGTTATGGCGTTGAAAAGTCCATTGCATAGTCGATCGGCAAAGTTAAGCAACGTCCAGTCTGGCTGGTACCTGGATGGGTGACCGCCTAGTGGTATTTCATCTTGAGCGTTTCCGTGCTTCGGTAGGCACGTAAAGCCGTTGGTCCCGGTTATCACTTAATTGTGATAGTCGTTAAGCTAGTTGGAGACCTCCTAGGTGGCTTGATAACTCCAATAGTAGGTTGACCACTAGCCTATCTCCATCAATCCGCAGTGGGCACGCGTGGTGGAGTATTTGCCCATTCCCCTTTCACCATAATTCGTGAAAGGAGGCCTGAGCACAGGCCCTCAGCAATAGGCTGTTATTATTAATATATTATTAAAAGAAACAGATAAAACGATGTACGATAGTCCGATGGAATTGCAGCAGAACTGACAAGACGTGAATTACCTGCAATTCTATTGGTTAAAATTTGAAAACGATGATCGGACTACCGTGTATCGGTGTACCGTTTTTCGGATTCGTAATTCTTTTCGACATCATACAATATTACAGAATTTTTTGCAACACATAAATTATATTGGAAATCCCCCTGGTACACCAACAGGTCGACCGTCTGCTTGATTGTCAGCTTTTTAGCAATTTATATATTTTACCGGCCAAACTAGATTTCAGGCCAAACTAGTTTGCCCTGGGTCGAACTGATTTTGAATTATTATGCAAGTAAAAAAGGGTTTCCAACAAACAACTAATTTCTAACCTATAGTATCCGGGTCGTATCTGAATAGGAAGAGAAATTGATCACCAAATTACGATTACTTTACATATTTGAAAACATTGTACATGTAACTTCTAAAATGTCTTTTCTCAATTCAAAATCAGTTTGGCCTGAAATCTAGTTTGGCCGGTAACATATCCATCTACTAATAATAAATCAGATTGACCAATGTGTCAACCTATTACATCTTCTTTGGTTGTGGTTATCTATATATGTATGTATTTACAAAAGAAAAAGTAGTATATGTAGTATATCAGTTATCTGGCTTCCATAGTACAAGCTCTGCTTAGTTTGGGGTCAGATGGCCGTGTGTGAGGAATAATGTCCCAGAATATTTATTTTATTATTCTTTTATATATCTCTTATTCGTTACCTACCTATTATAACAAAGTTTTCATAATGTAATGGTGTAAATAATACGTTATGATTGTTTAAGGAGGGATATTACCACTACTGTAAGCCGGCGGCGGCGCGGGCGCATCACATTAGTCAGAATAGGTACTTAGGCTTTTGTTTTTGTTACCGAGCAATAATATTGTTTTTGCTTGTTTGTCACTTTTGTTCGTGATGGACGTAAGTCACTGAAAATCAGCGCTTAGGTAAGCTTATTTATGGTATACTAGCTTCCGCCCCGCGGTTTCACCCGCGTTCTCGAGGTGTCTTATGTTTTCCCGGGATAATATGTATTCTATATGTTAATCCAGATAATATGTATATTCTGTGTGCCAAATTTTATCCAGATCCGTTCAGCTGTTACGGTGTTGAGTGGCAACAAATATACAATCTTTCACATTCATAATATTAGTAGGATTTTATTTCTTTCTGTCTTTAAAAATTGCCTTACTGATTTTTTTTTCTTTTTAACTGTAGAAAGGTACTTACGACACACTAGTGGGAGACATTCATTTTAACCTTACCGGAGCTTAATCTGAATAAATATATAAACGCTTCGCTGTGTCTCAATTTAAACCTCGCTTAGAATTCCCCGTTCCCATAAGAACTTGAGTACCTATATAAAAACATTCTTATATAAAAATGTAACGTTGTGTAAAAAATCAAGTTAATCTATCGGCTACTTTTTAAGTTTTAGTAACACAAACAAACTGAAGTTGAATTTTTATCTGTCTGTATATAAAACGGAAAACTGGCTGACTGTTGATATATCAACTCACAGCCCAAACCGCTGGACCTAGAGACTTGAAATTTTGCACATTATACTGTTTAGGTATCCACTAAAGAAGGATTTTTGGAAATAAAACCCCTATGGGGGTAAAATAGGGGTACGCGGGAGAAACCGCGGGGCGGAAGGTTTGAATTAGACAACATGCCAAAATGTAAGGCAAAATTTTCCTAACCCTTTTTTCTTATCACAGTACTATCATTTAATCTTAACTCATCACTACTTTTAATGCGTTGTTGCCCCTTTGTTCTGAATAACCCTTTACGTACCTACATACAAGCTGTTTCTATTACAATATTTATCGAGTTAAGTCTTTTGTATGACCACAATTTCACCACGGTAAATAATTATGTAGCTGAAAGTGGTATGCACACAAACTAAGAAGGAACTGCCTCTCATGTGCAGCTGCTGGAATACAAGGTACGTGTTTGGTGGTACATTTGACTTGAGGATGGTAATCAACCAGATACTTGAGTGAGTGAGAATGAATATACAATTTTGATATTTATTTTTTTATACCACATTGTCGACAAACAAGCATACGGCCCACTTGATGGTAAGCGGTCACCGTGGCCTGTGAACGCTTGCAATACCAGGGGTATCACTCGGGCGTTGCCGACCCTTCCCCCCTCCCCGATGAGCTCTGGCGACCTTACTCACGCGCAGGAACACAACTATAAGTTATTTGGCTGCGGTATTCTGTAAGGCGGAGGTACTTCCCCAGTCGAGCTGCTCTTTGAGCGACATATCGCTATGCTCTACTTCTAACAAAATTATTGTTTTCTGATTATAGAAGTTTTCCATCATATTTATAGTCGATAACTCAGTGATTGTGACGTGACGCTGTGGAACATGTCGAGTTCGAATACTACAATGAGCTTGAGTTTTCGTTCTGACAGCTGCATTTGAGAACCAATTACCTTCTTTACTTTCTTTCTTTACTTCTTACCACATTCGACCACATCAGCAAATACCATATATTGGGATCTTATGTTTTCCCGGGATAAAATGTAGCCTATTTGCCATTCCAAACTATAATCTATCTCTGTGCCAACTTTCATCTTGATCCGTTAAGCCATTCTGGCGAGATTGAGTAACATACATCCATTCATCCATCCATCCATCGATTCAAACTTTCACATTTATAATATTAGTTAGCATTATTGTCAAATACAAGTTAATGTCGACGTGAATTCCGAGAAATCCTTTTGGTAATTTTTTCTTCGTTTTGCTCTTTCAGACAGGCCAATAAAGTAAAAGAAATATTGACAGTAATGTAAAAGTATCAGAAAAGACCTTACTCCCATAATGTATATTTTCTAACGCTTTTTGAAGTGTAAACTTCTTTTAGCGCGGTACGCATATTTTTAGATGAGGTAAAACCTCTGGACTCGCGACACCGTTATGAGACGCGACACCGTTTTGATGAGACGCAGTTTGACGTTTAGTTTCTTTTTAGATGAGGTAAAACCTCTGGACTCGCGACACCGTTACGAGCGAGACGCAGTTTGACGTTTAGTTTCTTTATTATTATTTTTTTTTTCTCCCCTTAAAAAAATTGCGGCCAGTAATGTCGCTAGTCGCTGTCAGTAGTTTTGGCGCCATAACAAAACAAACTCACTCAGAAAAAAAATCTATTTTAGATTGTAATATTTTTTATGATAATGGTGATGATATAAGAGCTCAATCTCAATCTCATCTCTCAAAAAAAAAAGTTTTCACTTCTGTCGGCACTCCCAGAATTTTAACTCTTGCAACTCGACATAAAGTCCACTTTAATCGTTTGATAACTATTTAAATATTAATTATAAACTTACTAAAAAAGACACATCCTGTATATTGTATACAGTGGTATTATAATTATTTGTTGTGTATGTTTATTTAAATGTACACAGGCTGATGTAATGATAACATTTCTAATATCATGATCGCACGTAGCTATTTTGTTTGTGTAGATACCCACTAGATAGGACGCGCTTAGGAAACTACGCTACGTTTTTTATCACAAACCGGTCATAATATTTTTTACTACAAGTATATAGCTGTTCTCCGGTATAAGCCTGTAATAAAAAAAATATAGCCTAAATTACCCCTTATAACATCAGGTATCTGCCAGAGAAATCGGTCAAACCGTTCCAAATTTTAGCCGAAACAAACAGACAACAGACAATCAAGAATAAAAATGTTCTTTTGTTATACGTACCGTTTATACCAATAAAAAAGAACAAAGATCTATAAAAATATGCCTCGCTGAGTTTCTTGCCGGAGTCTTCTCAGTCCAAGTGTATTCCGAACCGGTGGTAGAATCAATTGTAACGTTCATAAGTGCTTTATTAGGGCCTTAACTGAATAAATGAGTTTGAGTAAACTTTCATATGCATTTAGTAAAAAAGCATTTTGAGATTACAGACACTTCAATTTTAATTATTTGTATGTGATGATGTGGCCGATAGTGGTAAGGTGGTAACGCACACAAAGCCTAGAAGAAACCGGCTCTCAAGTGCAGCTGCCGAATACAGGTAAAGTACTTTATAGTTCCCGACTGATGAGCTACCACCCAGGGCCGTCTTAAGCATATTCGGCGCCGTGGTGCGAAAGTGCGAAAGACTTTGTGGAACTGAACATTTTGCCACGCACGTATTGTATCAATAATTTTTTTTAGTTGTGTAGTCTCACTCTGTAGTATATATGGCGGTCGGTTTGCGCCCCCTAGGACTCTGTGCCCGCGTGCACCGCACCCCTTGAACTCCCGGGTAAAGACGGCCCTGCTACCACCCTCATGTTGAAAATCTGTCGCTAAACACCTCCTGGTGTGTTCCGGCAATTGTGCTTGAGAGCCAGTTGCCTTCTAAACTTTATAAAAGTCAGCAACACATTGTCAATCCTCCTGGTATTGCTAACGTCCATAGGCGACGGTAGCCACTTACCATCAGGTGGACCGTCTGATTGCTTGTCATCCTTTCGACATAATTAAGCAGAAATGTGAGACTAAAGTTTGTATATTGATTTTATAAAGAAATAAGAATAAAATATTACAGAGAGAATATTAGCTAACTAGATATCTTACCCTACGGGCTATAATGAATAACACTTACAGATTATGTTAATTCTATTCAAACAAATAGATAAAATACGACTCTATCTACATCAGTGGTTCCTAGACTTTTAGTGATGAGGGACCTTTTGACAAACTGTCTTGCCATGGACCACCAACTGTTTGGAGGTAATATACCTAATGTAATAAATGTAAATAAAGGAGAAGAGGTTTTTGTTTGTTTAAAAGCGCTAATCTCTGCAACTACCAGTCGGCTTCGAAATATTATATTTTTGCATTTCATAGTCCAATTCTTGAGGAAGGTTACAGGCTATTTTTTATCCCGGGAATGCGGGTGAGTCTTATGACAAGTACTCTTGCACCTTTAGATTACGAAACTCATAAAAAAAAACTACCAGATGAGAATGACGAAACACATAAAAAATCTAAGACAAATAAGCTACAGACGGCTTTAAATTTACGATATTTAAACATTGACGGTGAAGTGAAATTTTGGGGAAATACAGGAGGATTTATACAACTTTTGTAAATATTTGTAAAAGCTAAAAATGTATGTTTTATTTACATGTTTTTAACGAGTCACTTTCAATTGACAGTTTAGTTTATAAACAGAAGCTGCATGTCATGAAGTGCTGCATAATGACAAGTAAACTATACAAGGTTATAAAATAGATCAGAGCCCTGAGCATGAACATCAATCGCAATCGCAGTGTCATCGTAGCGAGTACTCGCAGACGCTGCGATTGCGATACCACTTTGGCAGCACGATCGCTTAACGTTCAACTATCGTCAACTCACTAATAAAACTTTTAACTTTTTAAACTTTTAAGTATTTTACGGTGATTTTTTTATTCAAATAGGCCTTCACAAGCACTTATGAATAGTCTGACTCTAACGCACGGCTCGGAAGGTTACTTTTGCTGAGAAGAGCCGGCACTAAACTCGGCAATTACTCTTTAATTAATATGGACTTTTACTGTGGGGGCCAACCCCGAAATTGCATGTTTTTTCAATTTAACTTTTCATATAAAATATCAACCTATAAGCAGCGGCGGCCTTAGTGGGTGGCGATCAGGGCAATCGCCCGGAGCCTCGCTCTTGCAGGGGCCTCGCGCAACAACCCAAGCAAATTAGAAAAAAGTATAGATTTTTTAAACTATATTTTTTTAATTTAAAACTTTTGATTTTGATCCTTAATTATTTATTAAGGTTATAACATAACGGTGAATTAAAATAAAGTTAGTTAACTAATTCATTCATTCAAAACATAATTGAAATATATAATTACTTGAAAATCGCGCCTCGAAACACTTGAAGATCGGTTTTTTAAACGCATAGCACTCGGGACAGCTCGGGAGTCGGGACATAATGTTCTGCTCTTCTATCACTTGGAGAATCCCCGTGTTTCATTTTATTTATTTGTATAACTTAAGTATTTCTCGTCAAACATGACAAATACCTTAACCAAACAACCAGACCTACTTTCGCATCACATACTTTTCACGAAGGGCAAAGGGCCTCGCAAAGACCTGCCGCCCGGAGCCTCGCAAAGACCTACCGCCCGGAGCCTCGCAAAGACCTACCGCCCGGAGCCTCGCAAAGACCTACCGCCCGGAGCCTCGCAATGGGTAAGGCCGCCGCTGCTATAAGGTGAAAGACAATTGCATACAGCTGATATGAACGCGTGGCGTGACAAGGATGGATAATATTCGGAATGAGAACATACGAGGAAGTCTAAAAGTAGCGCCAGAGACTGAACAGTTGAGAGGGAACAGTTTGTAGTGGTATGAACAATGAACATGTTATGAGGGATGAGAGCCATGTCACTAAAAGAGTTATGAATATGAAAGTGGATAGATATATGGGAAGAGAAAGACCGGAAAAGAGATGAATAGATGATTAGTAAGAAATATTTTTTTATCCCGGGAAAATATCAGATCCAACGGGAGTGCAGGCGAAACTGTGGGGCGGAAACTAAAAATGAAACAAGTGATCGGAAGTAATAACAATTTAATTATTATTAAACATGAATTCATAGTTCTTTATTATATATTTACATCGAAAATAATTTAAGTAATAATTAATGAATCAGTTTCAAATACCTACACTTAACTTTATAAAATTAATCAATATTATATAATTGAAGCCTTGAAATTTTAATATATCAAACTAAAAGACTTCTGATCACACGGTTTTTAAAACTTGGGTCCAAAATACTACATCTGTATATGTATATAAAATGGTAAACTCACTGACTGTTGATACATCAACACACAGCCCAAACCGCTGGACCTAGAAACTTTGCACATAGATACCTTATACAGTGTAGGAAGGCTTTCCCATAGAACCAAGTCTATTTAATTTTTATGCCTCCCTCTCAAGAATAGAAGCTGGATGGCATCTACAGATAGTCCCCTTGTCTCAGGAACGCAGAAGTGACTGTAAGCAGCACCGAGGAAGCAGACGGCGGAGAACAGGTAGAAGACTGGACTCAGGCCGAAGAGTTCCACCAGAGGGTTGAAGACAATCAGTGTGATGAAGTTCATGATCCATACGGAAGCCATCACGGTGCTGTTGCAGAGGCCACGGACCTGGGTGAAGAAGACTTGGAGATTATTTGGTGAATCAGCAGGGAATGTAGCTGTTGTGAAGGTAAGAAACTGTGAAGTAACAATGATTTTAATTTATTTATATAAAGACTCTAATACCGGTTTAGAAGGTTGCTTTTTCTGAAAAGAGTCAGCATTATACTCAGCAATTGCTCTTTTGAAAATTAACTTAGATTCATAACATCAACATTTTAGTATCACTGATGAGCCAACTTAATAGACTATGGTCATATTTTTTACATTAGAAGACTGACACGTAGCAGGCGGTACCCCTAATGGCAAGTGGCTGGCTACCGTCACCTATCGACATTAGCAACACCAGGTGATTTTCAATGTGTTGCCGACCTTTATAAAGTCTAGAAAACAACTGGCTCTCATTTGTAACTGACTAAATACACCAGTAAATGCTTGACGACAGATTTTCAACATGAGCACTATGCATTATCACTGTCTCTCTGATAAATTACCAATTACAATTTCTAATCTTCGATTGCACATTGCCTTCGCCAAGCTCCATTAATATCCTAAAAATACCAACCTCAGGCAAGAACACCTCAGCAGCCAGAATGAATGGTATCGTACCACATCCCACTGTGTATACAAAGTTGTAGATGTATATAAGAGCTGCTGTGAACCAGTAGGGGGCCCAGTGGAACTGCAGCTGTGTGCCCAGCAGGAGAGTGCATAATCCTGATATGCTGGAATTTACTATTAGCAGAGACTGTAAAAGAGGAATCATTAATTATAATTTACTGTTATTCTCACGAAGAGGATTGACATTGTATTTTTGCATGCGAATTTATACCCTGCTTCTTACTTCATAAAAATGAAAATTAATCGGTGTCACTGGCAAATGTTTTTTTACTTATCTTGACTAGACTTGTCTTTGACCATCGTTAGAGATAAGTTGGCTGAAGGTGCAGCTCCTGGAGCACACTAGTTGGTGCTTGGTAAAAGATTTCAGCTAGCCTGGTACTACAAAGTACTGTACTATGATTTCCTCACGATGTTTTCCTTCACCGAAAGCTCAATCTCATTGTAGGATTCTAAATCACGGCTTCTAAATCGAATGCACCATTTTTGCTCACAAAGTATACGACGGATCATTTGCCGTGATTGATAAGTACCCTACCCATCTAATCCACGTCACAGGTCGTTTTTATAAATCCATGCCATATATCAAAACTCACCTTTCTTCCAAACTTATCAACCACAAGTACACACACCGCACTAGCGATAAGAAAATCCAGGGCTAGGAATATAGCACACTGATTCGGCTCCAAGGAAGGCAGGACCTCTTTAAACAGAGGTTCAGCGTACACTTGCATCACGATGGAACCCATCATTATTGAAGCCGTCATGATGATGAGGACTGTTCCTAGGGCTCGTTTTGATGAAGTAGATTTCACTGTAAAGGTAACACTTTTATTTTTACTTAGGGTTAGCTGTTCCCTGAGTTCGTGGTATAAAAATTAGCCCATAACCAATAGAAGTAGGATAGTCCTTCTAACATCATCTATCTACCAGTGAAAGTTACGTCAAAATCGTGCCGTTTCGGAGATTAGCCGGAACAAACATATAGACAGACAAATATTTAGTAACTAATTCAGCTGGATCTCCTTTTCTGTCAAGTCCCACACAAGGAAACTCGACTCTTGTGTTTTGTATAATCTTGAACAAGAAAATCTTACTTAGAATTCTCCAAGATGGTCCATGATTGGGTTCCTCTAAAACCTTCTCTTCATTATTCTTCACCAGATCATCACCTTCTTCGGCATCTGAAAATAATATTAATTTATACAATATGGATTCATTTGTATCGTCTTAGTTTTGTATTACTATCAGTTTAGCATATATTATAAATAACAACAACAAATTTCACATTATATATTTCTTTCACATGTTGGGCGTTTCTTTTATATTTTCTCTATATTTTTTTTTTGAGTTATTGTATATTTAAAGAATAAGAAGTTTCTTTTGAATAGTACATCAAATAGCCACAGGTCGCGAATTAGATTCCCGCCCAATACAAACATTTATGTGCATGAACATGCCTCTTTGTTGTATGTCTGTGTGTAAATATATATGTAAGTATATAGTAAATATCATTTGATTTCCATTATATTAAAGTATGTGCTATAATATGTTTAGAAGATGAGAGTTCGTTTCACTAAAGAAGTCCCATGGAATGAATGAAAATCGATCTTAATTCTTCTTGATAGAGGTGGTCCTAAGGGACTTCATAATAAATGTCACAGGATTCCCTTGATTCTTCTATAGAAATACATCAAGATTATTACAATTCGACAACCTCACGTCTATCATTTAGACAAGAGACAGCTGATGATAGTAATAATGATAACGTTTTGATTCATTTAAAGTATAAAATAAATAATTATAAAACAGTGTCACGTCAAAGCCACTTTCAGTTCTGAACTACTTACTATATATTAAAACTAGATACAAAATTTTGGACCGCCTAGTGTTATTTTATCTTGAGCGTTTTCGCGCTTCAGAAGGCACGTAAAGCCGCTGGTCCCGGTTATCACTTAATTGTGATAGTCGTTAAGCTGGTTGGAGGCCTCTTAGGTAGCTTGAAAATTGCAATAGTAGGTTGACCACTAGCCTACCTCTGCTAATCCGCAGTGGGCATATGTGGTGGAGTATTTGCACATAGATATAAACTTCAAATGAGAATCATGCGCACAGGAGAGAAAATGGCAGAGCATCACGCATTTGTGAATAGATATGACGTTATCAAAATTAATTATGTTAATATTTTTTTAAAATAGCGAACCATAAAATGTTACTGATAAAGCTGATGTAATAATTTAGTGTTCTCTTAATGTCTATAAATACATAGAAGGAGCCACACCTTTATTTATTTGAGTATTGCATTTTGAAGAGGAAGGATACGTTTGAAAGTTTTATAAAGACCGATTAATTAATTCCTGGATAAACCATGAATAAGTTAAATCACTTAGCTGGCCTTAAAAAATTATCCTCATTTTAAAACTACACAAAGTGTAGTCCCAAGCTAGGTTATCGTGCCTGCGAACCGCGGTTCAATAGGGTATTACACTCATTTTTGAAAAGTGTTTCAATTCGTTCCTAAGGTGCTAATAAACTACATAAAAAAACAAACCCAAAATTTTTATTCAATCGATAAGTTCCATAAAAATGCATTAAAATTTTACATTTTCAATTTTCGCGCGTAATTTGATGAAAACGCTGGACATGTTACTCTATGGTCATGACATCATTTGGTCTTGTAAGTAAACAAATGCGCTGATATTGGACTCAATCGGAGTTATAAATTAAAAATGAGCTATTATCCTTTTCATTGGTGTGCTGTTCCTGAATGCATAGTGTAAAAATAGTAATAATAATACTTCAGTTGTCACTTTTTAGTTCACTTCCAGCACCGTATGATGCCAATAATGGGGGCTACTGTTTCGCTTGTTTAGAAACAGATTAAAAAAACTGAAAACTTTGAAATTAATTTTAAAATTAATGATTAAGTTATTTTATGAACTAAAACTAACATGTTCCGACTGTTTATTGCTTAAGCTATCTAAATTGTATATTTCTTCTCATATAGAGTATAATACCCTATTGTAGATGCTGGAAACTCCTATATATGCCGAGCGCTCAGTAAACGATGATAATGCAATGTAAAGTCTTGTCTTGTGGCGCCATCTATCCATGGATAGTGAAAGTTCCTTTATGAAGTTAGAGGTAGATGTCACTAAATATGTTTGAGTTATCATATAGTTAATAATCACCTTCCTATCGTTGTCAAACAATGTTACGTTATTTACGCGACCAAACAGTATTTTAGTTACTTTAATTATGTTTATCGTTTAAACATCTTTATTATTGTTTTTATTATTTTTTCAACGAAAATATTATCATCTGGGCCTTTTCTATCTACGCCCAATTCCAGACACATTTTGCAAGCTTTCTGTCTTTGACTACATCTACAGTTATTTGGTTGCCTCCTCAACTTACCCACTTCATTGAGTTTGATTAGAATTTCTTTAAATGTAAACTCTTCTTCTTTTACTATTTTGCGTTTTCTATTAGCATACTTAAGGTCTAATTTCCGAATCCTGTGTACAGTATTTTCACAATATTCAATAATTGTCAATAATATACAAGTTTACGTATAAAGTTGCTGTAAAAACTTACCATTCTCCCCTTGAAGAATCTTCTCCAATCTTGGATCCAACTGAAGTTTGATATTAGATATCTCTTCCTGTACTTCTTTAGATGTAACGCTGATGTGTCTATAGAAGGATATCGCTTCTGCTGCTTCCTGGATGAGGAATTTGAATTAAACTGTAAGTTTCACTTAAATCATATCGTATTTCCAATCACAAAGTACCTCCATTTTTTTAAATATCTTTACGAGATCCGTCAGTCCTTATCTAAGACAATGTTTACAAACTCTGTTCTTTAGCAACATTACAAACTTAGTCTTTCTAGGAGAAATTCTATGACTGCAAGTGCATCAAGGCACCAGTAGTATTTACACTTACTAAGAGGATGATTTATGTTTAAATTCATCATCACTAATCACTGTTGTACTATAAAAAGTTTTACTTAACTGACGTTTTTATGATTTCAGTCTGATTTGGTATCATTAAGTTAATTACTGCTATCCCTTCTACCTTGGATATTCCTTTAGTCACTTTTTACTTCGTCATAAGCCCACATACGTCTACTACTGGAACATTGGCTTTTCCAAATGTATTGTGTTTTACAAACGGATTAAAAAAATAAAACTAAAGATTTTTTACCTCTTCCTTCCCCACAAGTACCAGGAAAGTAGGAGATTCGCGGAGGAACATCAACAGTACAATACAAAGTACTGAAAGCGCTAAATGCGTGTACACTATTTGCATATACGTCAAATAACCACCAAGTGCGTATGAGATGAGAAGTCCTAGGTAATATCCTGATGCTGAACAGGCTGTGAGACCACCTCTGATGGAGTTATGGGATATTTCAGATATGTAGATTAGAGAGACGTTCTGGCCAGCCACGCCCACTCCAGCAATTGCCATAGCCACAAGTACCAGGGTCACATCGTTTGAAAGATATATTAGTGTCCATGCTAGCTGTAATGGATAATGAAAAATATTTAGTACAACTTTTGAAATATAATTTAAAGTCTTACTGAGTAATATTTGCCTTTATTACCTCCTAGTATTCCCTTCTAGACTATGTTTGCTTTCTAATTATTGCTACGTCATCCTTATTAACGGTGAGGTTGTAGGTTTTAGACCAATATCAGGCATATTATAATTAAAAAAATTGATTGAGTCGCAAAGTCGCAATCCGTCTCCATGGCATATGAATATCTTCGGCAAGGTAAGGCTTTTTTCGGTATTTGACACTAGATGGCGTAAAAATCTAGACTTTTGTAAACTATGTGAATAAATTAACAAATGTACTTACCACATAAGGCAATGCAAAGAACATAGTAGCATACTTTCTTCCAAGTTTATTGAATACATAACCACAGAAGGGGCTGGCGACCAATCCACCAATATTGGGCAAACTGCCCAACAAGGATATTTGTATGGACGACATTTGCGATGAGAGAACCGTTTCATTTGTTGAAAAGTTGGCCACATTATAAGATGGCCAAGCGTAAATGAATCCTGTTTGACAAGCCATGAAGGAAACTGAAAGAAATATTGTTTGCTATTTTTAAACAAACCCGGTTCTACTATTTCTTTTACCTCAACGTTCGTCAATGTTGAGCAGTTGCTTAAATATACAGTAATATTATAAAGAGGTAATGTTTGTATGTTTAGATGTAGGAGGTAATCTATGAAACTACTTAACCGATTTAAACAATTCTTTTTACGTTAGATAGCCCGTTTATTGAGGAAGAATATAGGTTAATTTTTATCTCGGGATCGCGCGTGAAACCGCGGAATAACTAGTATGTTTGGAATTAATTATGATCTTCGAATGCTTTATGTTTTTTCTAACACTATAATCCTAGGCCTATAAGTCCACTCATGAGAGGCCATTCCCTAGACATACTCAATGATAACTAAGTAGAAACTTACTGCATGCTGTAGCTAAACTTTGTATTAAAAACGCGGGCACTGTGACTTTATCTTTATCCATTATGTGTATTATTTTTCTTTTTTATTCATATGAATATTTCTCACTGTCATACACTATATTACTAGACATTTTACAAATATATTACAAACTAAATAGACTTGATAATGCGTCGTTTATTGTCGCATATAATAAATTAGGGTAACAATACCTGTAACTAGCCACTGGCACACAATCCTATCGTGCTATGTGGTGATGTGGCTGTAGTTGGTAAGTATTTAAAACCAAAAAGGGGACTGGGTTTCAAATTCAGCTGCTAAAATACACCTATAGGTGTTTAGCGACATAAATGCAACTTGATATATGACATAACCAACCATGTGGCCACTAAAGTAATACAAATGGGAAGGCTTCCTCACGATATTCCGTTCACAGAAAGCTTCAGAGCATCCTTATCCACGATATTAGCTACAGCATTTAACGTCACTACCACTGATCTATTATCGTATTTAAATCAATAATTAGGGGATTTTTTTAGATTAAATAAATAAATAAATATTCTGGGACATTATTCCTCACACACGGAAGCCAGACAACTGATATACTACATATACTACTTTTCTTTTGTAAGAACATACATATATAGATAATTACATCTCGACACAGGACAAACAGACATGTTCATGCACACAAATGTTTGTCCTGAGTGGGAATCGAACCCACGACCTATGGCCTGATAGATAGGGTATCTTACCAACCACGCCAACCGGCCCGCCAAATTGATTCTGGGCAATTGATTTACCTAATACAATCGACCACTGTCCGCGCCTGGCAACACCGACACAGCGCTGACAACCGCCGCGCGTCGCTTCACCAGAGCTGCCAAACACAACACATAAACAGCCTTGCGCGCCACAAATACTACTCTTCTCAACGATACGACGCTACGCGAGGCGTCCCCGCTCTCGCAATCAAATCCAAATGTCTGTACCTTTTTTACAATAAATTTTAACAAAGTGAGTTTGGACGACTATTACTTCAATCCCAAACAAGTGGCGACCGTGAAAAAGCAATACGAATGGCCAAAACAGTGGCCCGCATTTTTGCATGAAGAAACTACCTACAATCTTCGGTCAATCTACATCAAACAATGCAGATCGCTTCCAAGTAGCTACTGCCTATGAAGAATCTCAATAAACAATAACGTGCGTGAGTTGGAAAGCAAACTGTGAGGAAAAAGAACTACGGTCTGGCCGGCCTATCTATACCCTATATTCTTCTATTCGGCGGATCCTATACCCAAGCTAAGTTCTCTATATTTCCTCTATCTATTCACTGTAGCCTACTATAACTTGTGCAATTCACAGCTACGACGACTCCACAAAAGCTTTTCAATTCCGTGCAACCGTGTGATGTAAATTATTGCACCTAAAAACTATACTACATGCACGCCATTTTGTGATGCCATACAATTTCCCTCGCAAATGTTTGTGCTATTTTTACTTTTCATTTTTTGCACTATAAAATAGGGTTTTATCACCTGCATATTAACCATAACTATCACAGTTCAATAACAAGTGCAGCTTTTCTCCTCGTTTGCGCCCTCCCCGAATGTTAGGCTTGTGCATTATTGTTTTTGCATGATAAAAACCCCGCTTCGGGCCGACTATTTCAGCGCAAGAGGTGCCCGTGCCCATCTTTGTGGCCAGAAAGCCCATCATCACGCGTCGTGCTCGTCCATCTCAACGCGCTCGCGTTCTCCGGGCCTCTGCCCACACCCTGCACCCGTGCGCGCTATCTCCTGGCTTCGCTGACGCTGAAGGAGTGCTGGTAAATACCGATAGACAGAAATACGAGGAGGAACGTAAGAATTTTCCATTTTACATATTCATTTGACTCAGTATTGCTACAATTAGGTATTGACCCTATTGTTTCATTTATTATTAAAAATGTCTGACATTAAAACCTTAATAACTAAGCGTAGTAGTGTCAGAGGTCGCTTAACTAAATTCAAAAACTATCTAGAACTAATTGAAGCAATACCTACCTTGAGTGAGTCACAAGTAAATGAACTTCAGTTAAAGTCACAAAAATTCAAAGAATTATCTAATGGTTATGATTTGCTGCAGGATCAGATTGATGAACTTTGTGATACTATTGCTATTGAGATTGATGAGAGGGACATTACTGAGTCACAATTTATGTCACTATTAGCCAAAGCTGAAACAATATTAAAACAATACTCCAATACTACCAGTGATAACCAATTTCTATCTCCCCGGGATGACCATCATCAATCTCATGAGGCAAATTTCAAGCTACCTACAATTCAAATAGCTAAGTTTGATGGTACTTATGCCCATTGGCTTGAATTCCGTGATACATTTAAGTCACTTATTCATAATCATCCCCGCTTACAATCTATACATAAATTTCATTATTTGAGCTCATACCTTACCGGTGATGCTGCTAAGATTCTGACCAATTTTGAGGTTTCATCCAACACCTATCAGGAAGCTTGGGACCTGCTATGCACAAGATACGATAACAAAAAATACCTAATAAATAACCATTTAAATTCTCTTTTCAATATTGAGTCTATTCACCGTGAATCTGAAAAATCATTGAGGGCTTTAGTTGATCTTGTCAACAAAGATCTCAGAGCGCTGTCTAGTCTGGGTGAACCTACTGACCAATGGGATACACTGATTATTCATATGATTTGTATGAAGCTTGACAATGTTACTAAACGTGCTTGGGAGGAGCATCGAACCACTTTAAGTGATTCAATTAAACTTAGTCAGTTAACCAAATTTTTACATAACCGAGCTAGTATTTTGGAGGCATGCAATAAAAAGCAAACCATTACAACTCATACAAATAAAGTTGAGCGATACTCATTAGCATGTACAAATAATTCTCCAACTCAAAATAACAATTTAAATGCTAATAATCGGGCAAGATGGGTATGCAATCATTGTTCTAAAGATCATAGTATCTATACTTGTCCAACATTTTTAGCCATGACACCAGAGCAACGAAGGTCTGAAGTGAGCAGATTGAAACTATGTCCTAATTGTCTAAGAAAGGGGCACAACTCCAAGGACTGTCGCTGCGGCCCATGTCGTGAATGTCGTAAGCGACACAACTCCCTACTTCACATACCTTCACAGTCTGCAACAAATGTCTCCGAGCAGCCTGCCCTTCTGGTTACTGCCAATTCTTCTACGGTAGATGTCACTGTCAATATTTCTTCGCAGCCTGCCAATCAAGTTCTGCTGTCTACGGCTATAATTAAGGTATCAAATCCTATCAATAATACACAAGCAAAGGTTCGTTGTCTATTAGACTCTGGAAGTCAAGCCACCTTTATAACCAAATCTTTAATGGACAAACTAGGTCTAGAATCTATTCCCACCAAGGCAGTTAATGTCATGGGCTTGGCCAATATTCCATGTGGCTACATTTCTGAACGGAGTACAGTCCGTCTAGATTCCCTACACACAGACTTTAATGTAACACTTGCTTGCTCTGTGTTACCTAAGCTAACAGGTAATCTACCTAAATCTTCTATCAATATGAATTATTTCAATCTCCCGCCAAAAATTGAATTGGCCGATCCTTATTTCAACATTTCAAGTCCTATTGATTTGTTAATTGGTGCAGATTTATTCTGGCAAATTATTGGTAGAGAACAAAAATCTCTAGGCGATAATCTACCATTTTTGAGAAGCTCTCAGTTAGGCTGGATAATCTCTGGTCCTATATTTTTTAACTGTGAACCTAAAACTATACAATGCAATTTCTCAAAAAATGACTATATCGATAAACAACTATCTAGATTTTGGGAGCTAGAAGAGTTACCCAAAAGGCTGCTACTAAGCGACAGCGAGAAGATGTGTGAACTACACTTTCAAACATACACTACCCGCCAAGAAAACGGACGGTTTTGTGTTAAGCTACCGCTTAAAGAGTCACCCACTACTCTCGGTGATTCCTATCTACTTGCAAAACGAAGATTTCTATCGCTAGAAAGGAAATTTAGGAAAAACCCATTACTCAAACAAGCCTATTGTGATTTCATAACAGAATACCAAACGCTGAATCACTGCACTAAGCTACAGCAACATCCGGCCGCAGCGACGAGCGGCGGCGGGCGCGCGTACTACCTGTGCCACCACGCCGTGCTGCGCGACCACAGCGAGTCTACCAAGTTGCGCGTGGTGTTCGACGGCTCCGCTGCTACTACAACAGGAGTGTCAGTGAACGATTTACAATTGATAGGCCCAAAGGTACAAGATTCACTATTATCAATACTGCTACGATTTCGCCTTCACAAGTATGTATTGGCCGGCGATATTGACAAGTTCTTCCGCCAAGTCCTTATCCATGAAGATGATAGAGACCTACAGCTAATTCTTTGGCGTGAAGACGAGAATCAACCTATCGAAACACTGAGACTCAATACTATAACCTATGGATTTGCTAGTGCCAGTTATTTGAGTACTAAATGTCTATGGACACTAGGCGAAAATTGTACTGATCCCAAAGTGAAAGAGATTATACAAAGAGACTTTTATTGCGATGATCTATTGACAGGAGCCGACACTAAGGCAGATCTACTCCATATCCTGAATTCAGTCACTACAACACTAAAATCGGGCTGCTTCAATCTGCGAAAGTTCAGGTCAAATACTCCTGACATCTTTCCTATATCAATGGTTAACCTGCAAGATAAATTATGCTTGAGCGACGCATCTAGCGCTCTCGGCTTGGGTTGGAATCCACAATCTGATGATCTACAATATACTATAGAACCTCCAAGCTCTGAACCCACAAACAAAATAACGAAAAGAACAATATTATCATCAACCTTCAGTATTTTCGATCCCCTCGGCTTGCTATCGCCATGCACCGTCCAGCCGAAGATACTCATGCAACAGCTGTGGCGGCGAGGCTTAGACTGGGACGAGCCGGTTCCTCAAGACCTACATAAAGAATGGCAGAAAATCAGTTCTAGCCTTCCATCTCTATCCGAACTGAAAATACAAAGAAGAGTTTTATGTGAAAATCCAGAAGGTATACAATTACATTCATTCTGTGACGCATCCATGCTTGCCTATGGCGCATGTATTTATCTACGATCTACTGATAACGAAGGCAATATAGCAGTCAATCTACTCTGTGCTAAATCAAGAGTGGCACCTACAAAACCACCTCTCACCATACCGAAGTTGGAGTTACTCGGCGCTCTACTCGCTGCCAATCTCACAAAGACTGTCTTGGAGTCCCTGCGCTGCCCTATAAATTCCTGTGTCCACTGGTGTGATTCCAGCGTGGTACTCGCATGGCTAAACAGCAGTCCCAGTAAGCTGAAGAGTTTTGTAGCCAATAAAGTAGTAGAAATCTGCGAAAACACAAATGTTTCATCTTGGCGCCATGTACCTACCGCTTCCAACCCTGCAGACTTGATCTCACGCGGCATCCCAGCAGAAAAGCTGCGCAACCTCACGGTGTGGTGGTCCGGTCCTTCCTTCCTCGAGATGGATGAATCCAAGTGGCCAGCACCTGCAACTAAATCAAAAATCAAGAACGACTTACCTGAAATGAAAGTCCTATTCACGAAGAACGTAGACGACGATTCTATAGTACAATTTGAAAACTATTCTCAATTTAACAAATTAAGGCGAATATTTGCCTATGTAATAAGGTTCAGGTACAACCTAAAAAACAAAAATGCTAAGTTATTAGGGCCTCTATCTGTTGATGAAATTAACAAATCATTTTCTTTCCTAGCAAAACAAGCTCAAATACAATCATTCGCGAAGGAATATAATTTACTAAGCAAAGGTAAATCAATTGGACAAAAGGGCAATATCTCATCACTCAATCCTTTCCTCGATGAAGATGGAGTCATGAGAGTAGGTGGCAGACTAGACCGCTCTACTTATAGCTACAACAAAAAGCATCCTGTCATCTTAGATTCAGCTCATCACATTACCAAATTGATTTTTCATCATGAGCACCTACGTCAATTGCATGCAGGTCCCCAGCATCTTTTATATTCAATTCGTCAAGCTATCTGGCCAATTTGTGGTAGACGGCTTGCTCGTAGTACTGTCCGCGCTTGCACAGTTTGCCGGCGGCATAAGGGCCAAACACTGACGCCTATAATGGGCAATTTACCCCCTGAACGCATAACGCCTGCCCTTCCATTTCAGTCCATAGGGATGGATTTTGCAGGTCCCTTCAATATTATCAATAAAAAGGGCCGCGGAGCCCGCGTATCTAAATGTTATTTATGCCTTTTTATCTGCTTCAGGTACAAATGTGTACACCTCGAAGCTGTAAGCGATCTTTCAAAGGACGCTTTTATACTATGTCTACGCCGTTTCATTTCTCGAAGGGGGAAACCACTTGAAATTTTCTCCGACAATGGACGGAACTTCGTAGCCGCTTCTAAGGAAGTTGGCCAATTTATCAATAGTAACTCAAAACAGATAACTGAACTTGCAGCAAATATGCAAATCAATTTTTACTTTCAACCACCATACGCTCCTCATTTTTCTGGTTTGTCGGAGGCCGGCATAAAATCAGCTAAGCATTCTATCAAACGAGTACTAGGCAATTCTAATCTAACATTCGAGGAGCTATCCACGCTGTTTGCACAGGTTGAGGCTATAATGAATAGTCGACCCCTGTCCCCACTATCCTCCTCTCCTACAGACTATCTTCCTCTATCACCGGGACATTTTCTGGTCGGCCGGCCGTTGACTTCGCTGCCATCACCCACAATCGACGACTCACGCACCTGCCGATCACGCTATGAGGCAATTGAAAAAATGCGCCAAGTGTTTTGGAAGCGCTGGCAGCACGAATACATCTCGGAAATGCAACAGCGCACCAAGTGGCGCGACAATTATACAAAACTGTCCATCGGAGATCTGGTCCTCATCCAAGAAGACAACTCGCCACCACTAAACTGGCGCCTTGGACGTATCTCCAAGCTATACCCAGGCGACGACGGCGTTCCACGTGTCGCTGACATCACCACAACCAGAGGAACTATTCGTCGAGCACTGACCCGGCTGTGCCCCCTACTCGACTAAACCGGGCCCCGAGTATGTCCGCGCCTGGCAACACCGACACAGCGCTGACAACCGCCGCGCGTCGCTTCACCAGAGCTGCCAAACACAACACATAAACAGCCTTGCGCGCCACAAATACTACTCTTCTCAACGATACGACGCTACGCGAGGCGTCCCCGCTCTCGCAATCAAATCCAAATGTCTGTACCTTTTTTACAATAAATTTTAACACAGTGAGTTTGGACGACTATTACTTCAATCCCAAACAACCACTATTCTTCGAAACGTCAAGATCTTCATCATTATATATACATAAGTATTTTTCAATATTTGGATGATGTAGCTAGCTATCATTAATGTTTAAAATCTTTGGTTAAATTAAATAAGTCAAGTATGTCGACTACAGCGTTTGTTACCCTACAACATAATCAGCTGCGCTTACATTTGACGCTACACAAATACTATGATATCTATATTTACATCACAAAGTTACTGATGTTTCACGGTACCGACACTCGTACGTTTTATATAAATTGATCAAAAAGCCAATTGGTAATCCCAACAACTGAGATCAATGGTTTGAAAGATGATGCAGAAAAACTGACGAGTCAATTTCGTGATGTGAATTTCTATTGGTTAATATTTGAAAACGATGATCTGAACGTGTATCATTTTTGGGAGACCTCTGATCTGAGGGCAAGATGAAGCCATTTCTCGAATTAGGCCCTAAGGCCCAAGAGCCGCCCAGAAACATGTCACTCTACAAAATATAATTATGTTAAAATTTATTTTATTCCATTGCCATTCATAAGAAAATAATAATATGTTATATTTGTCATTATAATTGAATAAATAACATTAGATATCACAAAATAAACTTAGTCAGATTAATTTTTTTTAACAACATGGAAAAGATCATCAATCGTGTAAAAATTGTAGTCAAGAAGCCATTTGCGTAGATTAGTGCGGAATATATTAGCGGGTAGTGTTTTAATATTTATTGGCAAACCATTAAAAATCCTTATACACATCATGAACATATTTTGTTTCAATACTAGCCTATCCGGATTTATGGTGTTTGTAGGATCGATCTCCACAAAGACTTCCATGATAAACTCCCAGCAAATTACAGATCCTATAGTAGAAAAGGAGGAGTTCCTACATTCGACGCTTATTAAGCTATTGTGTAGCTATCGCGGGCTTCGGGGTTTGAGCGCGGCGACCGAATCAAGAAATTTTGATGAAAAAAAAACCGTCACGAAAAAACTATGCTGTTTGTGAGAAGGTATATAGTTGTATAGGTATCTATTAATATCAAAGAAAAAAAAAACCCTAAATAAAAAATAAATAAATAATTATGTTGATAAAAAATGCTATAGCTTTACCGCGGCAGTCCCCGAGTGCCACACGTTTTTTTTTTTTAGCCTCATAATGTCTACTGTAATGCGTAACATACACCATCCATTTCCAATTAAGTATAAAGTTAGGTAATACTTTAATCGCCTTTTAAGATAACTATTAAGATAACTATGTTTGTGCCCGTTGCAATGACGTATTGCGTTGCTTTTATTGTGTCTTATAATATTTACATTGCCAACGTGGAGCTAGCACTAAGTAGGATGAATATGTAGCTACCATTGCCAGAGAGTGCGACTTTTTTTTTGTAAGAGGAAAATTGCGCTTTTGGTAAACTACAATATTTTAAACTAAAAAAGTCAACAAGGAAAATATATATTTTATAAGTAATCTTATAGCTACTGCTAAACAAAGATATTTAGGTGTTACGTATAAAAAAATAAAACCACGATTCATATTAAATTATTTAATTAATATTTTCACAGTAAAAAAATCTTTCTAATATTTACAAAAGAAAAAATATAAAACTTAAATTTATTTATAAGTTAGAATACTTTTTATTCGTGTCTATCTACTATTGTACATAAAATAATATCATAACCTTAAAATACTTTTTATAAACTAAGGGTGTTGTTTACAACCGCATAAAGCTGCTGCGTTTTAGTCGCTAAGAAGGAGCGTTTTCTTAAATAAAAAAATACTAGTGGACTACTGGTATTTTTTTATTATTGGCAGTGATAAATTATCCACATTAAAAAAAAACCTTTCAAATGATATGAATTGACAAACGAGAAATAAAAAAAATGTGACATTCCGACATTTTGGTTAATATTTGTCGAAAATTAATAATTAATTAATGAAACTCAAGTGCAAATAAACTGATAAACTGATGTCATCTATCAACTTTTATAACTTTTGAATAAAAATTGTAATCGAAAATGAAAAATAAATAGTCTTCAAGAAAATTAAATAGATATATCATTTCATTTCATTGACTTGTTGATATCGCGTGTAATTCATATTTTAAAAAAAAGTAGCATTAATTATAGTTCTGGAATGTAATCTCAATAATATAATCTTTTTTTTTTTCAAGTAATATTAAATTATTTGCTAAAGCCTATTATTTAAATTAAAGTCAGTATTATTTCTCGCGTGTCACAAAACTAGCAGTTATTTTCTATGCACAAAATCAATTTAATTTATCATTATTTTAAATTTGAACTGATCAAGCGCATAGACAAATTTAAACCAAAGGTATCTCAAATACATTTAAACCTTACGAAAACTTTACGGAACCTCTGGATCTTTGCCAACAGTATGAAACAACAATACTGCTCATTAAAGAACCTAGGAGAACCAATCCACTGCCCCAGAAGGCAGCTGAAGAAGACAAGCATAAACCTGCTGGTTCTGGAAGATCTTCTGCAAATACTACCCTTAAACCTTTGCTAATCGTCGTCGAGGGCTCTTCAGTTCTATTACCAATGTGGATGATGTCCCTACGCCTCCTCTTAGGGTCTATGCTTCCTGGGTTAGGACATACATCACAATCAGTCTTGCATAGTTCGACATCGCACTGCATGATCAAGTCCATTTCATCAGGGAACTTGAAAGCGTTGAAGAAAGCATAAGCAATTATTGACGCTCCTGTATTTCCTGTGTCCCTAGTCTTCTGGAAGGCACCGAAGAGCTTAGGTTTAAGTACACAGCCATTCCTATCAGTAAGTGGTACAACATGGCGGCTTTCTGAATCCCTCGCAACACACTCTCGAACAAGAATATCAAAGCCAGCATCACCAGTTACTGTGACAACCAAAGTCATGACTTCTCCGATCTTCACTAGACCGTTAGCTTCGGGGGCGAAGGGTCCACGTCCTGTCTGGATATCTAACCTAGCCATAGCAGTATCACCACTGAAGTTGCTCGTAATCTGGTTCAGCATTCCAACACTAAGAGAAGATATCAGCTGTTTCGTCAAATTTCCTTCCCACAAGCATCTTACTCTGCGAATGTGATCCCAAACTTCTTGTATTCCAGGTTCATTTTGCAATACCAGAACATTTTCTAAATAAGCTTGTCCTTCGTTCTGGAAGTCGCTGAAGAATCTTGTACCACAGGTATTCAAGCTGACAGTGAATGAGTATTTTATTTGGTTGGAATTCTCTCTGACATAGACACATTCAGGTTCATTGAAGTGATCTTGAGAGTAAATGATACCATTGTAAACCTTGTTGAATTCAATGTTGATTGTCATCATTTCCTTACCGCAGTCGACAGTTATAGCATGAATGTGTGGTGGGTGACGGTCTTCATCATCGGGTAATGATGGATAACCAGGCTGAGAAGTACCATCGTTATTATTATCAGGTTGTTGTGGTTGCTGGGGAACATACTGGGATTGAGTTATCTCAGCCGGTTGGTATGACGGTGATGTGGGCTGACTTGGCTGATAACTGGGTTGAGAAGGTTGATACGATGGCTGGCTCGGCTGGTAAGTTGGCTGACTTGGTTGGTTAGTTGACTGACTTGGTTGGTATGTTGGCTGACTTGGCTGATACGATGGCTGACTTGGTTGGTACGATGGTTGAGTTGGCTGATAAGTAGACCCACTGGGTTGGTAAGTTGACTGACTCGGTTGGGCTGTTTGCTCGCTCATTTGAAAAGGCTGACTTGGCTGGTACGGTAGGCTGGTTGATGAAGGCCCTTCGTTATAAGAAGGGGAGGGGCGGGAACCTGCAGGTGGGTAGCCAGTAGGCGGTAGGTAAGTAGCTGGCTCGAAGGGTCTTGGTTTCTCAGGTTTACCTCCGAAGTATTGTCGAGCTGAAAATATAAAATTAAATATTAGGAAAATGATTAAAAGCGATCAACGTTCTCCTAAAAACCAAGCATGTGCAGTGCTGTAGCAGTAAATAAATATATTTTATTAATAACTATAAATCATATTGTTTTCGTATATCGAACGAATCTAATTCGATTTAAAAATTATGAAAGATTTCATTTCTTTTCCCTTACATATGTATTGGTTTTTGTGTTAGTCTAATGTGACATACAACCTTTTCTTAACATATTGTTAAAGGTTTCTTATTATTTATATAACCGGACCTTTCCTATTCTTCTGTTGGTATAACCCCTGAATCCAATGGAGCAGATTTTGGACCATCTCATCAGCGTCCGCCTGCTGGGCTGGTTGGACGTCAGCTGGAAACCAGGACTTCATCAGGGATATCATCAAACGATGATAGAAGCCATCACCTTACCTTAGGTACTTCTACAGATTAGGTCGTTAGAGGTCCTGGCTCAAATGCCATTTTTGAAGAAATTTTAGTTACGATAAAACTTAGTCCCGAAAACAATTTAAGTAGGTACAGAAGAATTATAAATATAAAGATTTTTTTAAGTTACAGAAATGCTCAATCATGCAGTTATTTTTATAATTATTAAAGAATACATAAGTTTAATCATTATAATTGGTACAGAAATAGTCATGCCTAGGTACAAATAAATTTATATTAAATATTAAATAAGTATATAAACTGAAATTATATATTTGATGACGTAACACAGTAACAAACGATTATAAATAAAACAAAAAGTAACAAAAGCTAGATCAGAAAGTGAAAGGTCACAAGAATAATCAAAAATATGAAAATTAAGCGAAAGTGTTGAGTCGAATTGAAAGTATGAATAAATAATTGCCGTTTAAATTATGATTTTATACGTTTATTGTACGATTGTGGTTTAATTGTACAGAACTAATATTTTTTAGCTAAAACATGTATCTTTCGATGTTTTCGGGGCATTGACTGAGAACGACTTCATTTCTAGACTTGTGCTTATGACCTTCGGACTCAGCATCTTTTACTACAGGCAGATTGATAGATGAATATGAATGAGCAATATCCATTTCTTCGCACTTGAAAAATATGAATGAATATTTTATCTATTTTTACTATCCATTAGTTTGGAATCGATTTTAGTTATGATACGTTAAAGCTTTCGATAAATCTTTATTGTATACTTTTTTTTACTTTTCTTACTCGTATTTTTACGTATACATATGTATATACATTTTTTTTTTACTTTGTATAGGCTTGTGTTTGACCATAATCTCACTATGGTAAGTGATGATGTAGCCGAAGGTGGTAAGCACACAAAGCTTCTTTGATAGTTTTTTGTACAGTTAATTTATATTACAAAATTAAAAATCAAAACAAAATAAAAGAAGAAAATTTAAAATGATGATGAAAGTATTTTTTTACGCATTTTCCTGTTTTTTTTTTTGGTAAGTATAAAATAATAAACCTTTGTGGGTAAATACATAATTAAAAAGTGTATTAATAAAGTGGAAAGTGAAAATAAGGTAGGTACATAAAAAGCGTGGAGTGATTTTGTGAGCAGTAAACTGTATTTTGTAAATCCCTTTTTCTTTTTTTCAAAAACTACGATTAACCATTACAGTAATAAATTTTCCAAAATCAAAAAATAAAAAATAAATTAAAGTAAAAAATATACCTGAATTGAAATAATTTTTATAGTAACGATACAAACAATAAAAAGAACAGCTTTGTTTATATATGATACTGCGTCATAATTTAATCCCATTTTATCAAAAAACTATTTTCTACACCAAATATATTTTTTTCATTTATGCAAAATAATTTCAAAATTCATATCAATTTTATTTTAGTTTACAAATCAGGGATACCGTGTGATGTGTGTGGTGATAAAACCCCAGATTAACTAAGGGTAATGCGTGACTAAGGTGATAGTATAATCTTGTACTGAGTACGTACCACTCCTATACCGTTTGCGTGTTTCTGTAAGAATGTTATTTTATTAAAATATGTTTGCTATATTAACATTTTTATCAATTTATAGCACGCTTGTGTCTCTTTTTATGAATGTAAATGTAGTTAGTAAATTTTCTGATGTACAATAAAATTAAGTAAAATAATAATTAATCAACAATTAACCGTTTTCTTTTAATTGTAGTGGTGTTGTGTACATGTTGTATGTGAGATGAATGATGATTGAATATACTAGCTTTCACTCACGAATTTCTTAAGATTTTCAGGCATTAAAAGTCATCCAAATCCATTGAGCTATTACGGTGTGATTTAATTAGTAGGGTTTAAAAGTTCAGAAACACATGCGTGGATATAATTACAATTAAAAAAAAAACAATTTGATTTACAATTATACTTATTTCTAGCACAAAATAAATGTATGTACACTGTACAGCCCCATTTCCACAGGTAATTAATTGATATTAAGAGTTCTTAATAATCTTAAAACTAATAAATAATGCCAATTCCTTTTTTAAATGATTTCCGAATTTAACCAATTGTATTTTTTTAGTTTTAATAAACATAAAAATCTAATTGATGAAATGTTTGATATCTGAATTATAAAAAAAATATGGTACAGTTTGATTGAAAAATAATATTACTATTCAAAAGCTATATTTAAGGAATAAATTGCCGTATAACTATAAAGTTACTTATTTAATTTCCCATGTCATTATAAATTCCAAATATCGCGTTAGTCTTTACAGACCTTTGCATCATTATTACCATGTCCGTTTTAAATTAGTGTTGTACCAGTTTGGTAGTAATAATAATAAAAAAATACCTACACCACAACATAATTACCTACCTGAAAAACACCTGAAATGTACATAAATATTATATCTCTTTATAAGGTGTATTTTTGCTTGTTTTTTTATCAGACTAACAAGCATACAGACGTTCGTCCTAATAATAAATGGCAATAATTTAAGAAATGAGAGTTGCTAATATGACCACTGACCAGGCATATTTAAAAACATTAACTACTAACATAAGCTCTTGGCGTTCTTCTGCGCTCATCTACCAAGCACGATATGGTTCCAGCAAGTATCCTTCCTTCCTCATGAAGTTGAGAATGAAAAATTTAACTAAATATCTAATTTTCTTTGCTTATTTATAAAATTATTTTAATAAGAGATGATAATACGTACGGAAACGAGGGGAGGTACCATCAGCTCCAGCACAAACCGCCATCGCGCACATCGCCATCAAAGCGAACCACCGCACCATCTGAAAACAAGCACATTAACTGATTTAAGAATTTTCTTATGTATTTCCGTTGAATACTTTACCATTATCAGTACCAAAACCATAAAAATCACTGTTTATTTTTGATTAGATTCTGCCCCGCGGTTTCATCTTAAGTTTTACCTAGATAAAACGTAGGTACCCTATATGTTATTCCAATGTATGATCTATCTATGTGCCAAGTTTCATGCAAATCCATTCAACCGTTTAAGCGTGTGATTGAGTCACAAATCCATACATCCAAACTTTTACATTTATAATAGTAGAATTTGATTTGACAGTACGGTAAAAAGATTTTTGCAAAAGAGACTGTGGCAACTCACTCAGGCTTTTTTGCCTGAAGACTTTTACTAACACAAGAGCCAGAGAAATTATAATTTTCTATACTAATAATATAAAACTGTAGCATTTGTGTGTTTAGGGAAAATATATCTAATATATAAAATTCTCGTGTCATAGCGTTTGTCTGCAAAGTCCTCCGAAACGGCTCGACCGATTCTTATGATTTTTTTTTGTGTATAGGTAGGTCTGAGAATCGGTCGTAGGCTATTTTATTTTTATACCGCTACGGTGAAACCACGGGGGACAGCTAGTTAGGTATAATATAAATACAGGGTGTAAGGGACAGCTCTCCGCAAACTGACAGGGTGCATAAAGCTCCTAGCTTGAATTATATTTTACCGAAAATTTTCTCCGGAAACTTTTGATCTTTTTTATCGTTTTTTCATTTACTTTCTTTCATTCAATTCCTTTATATCAATGTAAAATTAAATTCTTTGTATACAAAACTCCATCTATGTAAATAAAACAACTAAAATAAAAATATCAGCAATGGATGTTGAAATACTCTAACGAACGATGCAGTTCGATACGTGCGTTTTGCCACGGTGCCGATAGGTGCGTATGAGGTTATCAAACAAATCAGGTATAATATTGGATTCCCATAAAAATCCTAAAATAATCTTATGTTATGGGTCATCCTTTTATATTATACTAAATTACCCCCATTAGTCTGCAAAGTGCTATCCCCGGATAATATTAAATATAATATACAGATGCAGCACCCTAGTGGACCCCAAACCTTAATCATGTAATGCCAACATTTTTTTTGAAAATCTGTCAATTTGACATCCGTTAACAGTCCTATAAGTGTTACGCCTTTCTTACTGTAATAGGTTTGTGAAAACAGTCATAAAGGTAACTAATTAAAATAATGGAAATATATAACAAAGGTAAATGATGGCGCTTGTTTCATAAAGAATATGATGTAGGGAAAGTATTGGTGTTGTCAGATCCTGTTTGCGAAATCGCGGAACAGTGTAGTAAAATATGCAGGGTTTTCTTATTCAAAGTGGGACAATTAGAAGAAAGAAAAAAAATGAAATGCTACTATTGTACTAATGTGATGAAAGTTTGTGAGTAGTAAATATCTTGGGACACACAGCCATCTGATTATCAAACTATGCATTTACAAGCATTCCATAGTACAAGCTCTACAATATTTTTTTTTACACCCAGACTCGAATTAAAGATATATTTTCATGCACTCAAATGTCTGCCATATGGGTGGGAATCGAACCCACGATCTGTCGCGTGATAGGGAGGGTATCTTAGCAACCACACCAACCAGTCCGTTACGGTATCATGGATTATTCGATTAAAAGATAGTCAATTATATTTTCTACATATTTTTAAGATTATTCAAATTCAAATTCAAATTCAAAAATCATTTATTCAGTTTAGGCCCTAATAAGGCACTTATGAACGTTACAAATGATTCTACCACTCTTGCACTTCTTCTGCATTATGTAGGTCCCACACTCAAGGAAAGAACGAAGCGTAACTTTGTCCTGCATTCGTCTACAGATATTTTTTGTAATATTTGATAACTTATTTCTTGCAAAAAAAAAATACAGCGCCATCTATCGCTGCAAATTGAACTAAATCCCACATAAATTAAAAAATACTCATCAACGAAACACATTTACATAACCTTCCGATACGCAAAAATAGCTAGAAGATTGGGTCAAGGTTCAATTAACATAATCGCTTAATAGATAAACGCAATTGTTCTGCGGCGATACATTAAGTCTGGTGGGAATCGAACCCACTACAATGCACAATTACCGACTATGTACGTGTAACGTGAGATGGTTTACGCAATATCAACTTTGGTAACGTTTGAAAAAGTGCAGTGTAAAGCTGGGTGTACATTTCGTTGTGTTCTTGTTTTAGGATTTAGTCCTGATTTCAATAAATTATTAGGATTTTTATTAGGTTTTCTTATTCAAATAATTATTCTAGTATTTTAGAAGACCATAATTTTTACATAGACTCAATAGAAATGACCCACGATAATTATTTAGAATTAATCACGTATTTATTGACCACCTAACAATAATTTGTCAAACAATATAATATTATTTACGGCCATTTTACAGTATATTAGGTATTTACATAGAGTTTAATGCGTAAATAACTGTTAAACTTCAAACGAAACCGAAAACGAATTAATATTCAAAATATTTAAACATAAAGTATTCCTAGAAACGTTAAGAAATTCAGCCTCTTAAAATATACAAAGTTAACAAAGGGAATATGTTATTTGACGTGTTCGTTACAGACAAATTGCACACAATTTTCGTTACAAAAACACTTTATAATGTTACTGTCACGAGCTCGTTGCGTTCTAAACGCTAAATTTTAACACAAACCCGACTTCACAACACGCGTTGTGTAATATGTTAAATAACGGAATGTGTCACAGCTTTGTGTTATTATAATATTAGAATTAGGGTTGCCAACTTGGAAAAGTGTATTGGTATTTATTTACGCTTCAATGATATTGTCTTAAAAATAGGTTTTTTTTTAATATTACCTACTTTGAATGTTGTAGAATACAAGTAAGAATTTTTGAGTTATTATTATGTTAATGATTTAATACAATAAATGTAGACAACCAATACGATTAAATTTCTTATAAGACAATTGTCATAAGACAAGAAATCGTCTTATAATGTACATGCCTATACCCATGAGGCTGCAGGTTCAAATACCATGTATCTGAGGTGAAAACTGACGTAAGTATGGATTTTCAAATAGCTTTCCGCTAATGGAAAACTACAAAAAAATACAGAACTTGTTTTGAGCTACAATGGCGACTACAATGGCGTTTAGCATTTTGGTTGAGTGAGTAATAAATTTAATGAAAAAGCAGATTTTCGCGCATTCCGTGTTGCTTTCATAGTAAAAATTGTTAGTATTAATAAGTATTAAAGTTGGAAAGTAAGTATTCTGGGACATTTTTCCTCACACACGGCCATCTGACCCCAAGCTAAGGAGAGCTTGCACTATAGAAGCCAGATAATTGATATACTACATATAATACTTTTCTTTTGTAAATGCATACGTATATAGATAATTACACCCAGACTCAGGACAAACAGACATGTTCATGCACACAAATGTCTGTGCTGAGTGGGAATCGAACCCACGACCTGCGGCGTGATAGATAGGGAATCTTACCAACCACGCCAACCGGCCCGTCACAATTTAAACTATCTCAGTATAATATTTGAACAAATTAAAATTCCAAACGTCTTAGGTCACACATAGCTTTTAAATTACAACCAGGAAAGAAATGCATGAATAATAAATAAATATAATTTATAATTAAAATTATTACACAATATAGTTTACGTAAATATATAAATATTTTTGTATTATCGTATTTTAATAAAATTACGACAGTTGAAAGGTTTCCGTGGTCTAAATCGTCTATCGGTGACTTGTGAATGACTGAACAATTGTTTAGCTGACGTTTTGGACATGAAATATGACCTGTGATGTAATAAGGTGTTAAAGTTCAAACGGTACAGACGAGCGGTTTAAACGCTGCTGTTTTTATACAGAGGAGAAAGGCACCGTGATAGCGCGCGCGGTTATGCTATATCTTGATCAAAGTTTATGACAACATTTATCTTTGATGGAATGGAATTTATTAAATATTTGGATTTTAAAAACAAGTCAAATGAAAATGACAAAACTGGAATGAATTAATAAGTTGACTTGCAATTCCTTGAATTCTATTGTTTCATATGAAGTTTTTGGATTCGGGAGCCAATAAATATGAAATATTTATTAAATACATATCTAATGATGTTACACTCATCAATAAAAGATAATTAATTACTCTCATTATAAATTAAATTTATGTCTTGGTGACTATTCTATAAATCAGTGTTTTTCAACCTTTTTCACGACACGGCCCCTTTAGTATGAAGAAATATTTCGCGACCCCCTACCCGTTGCCTTTTTTTTCATGTATTTTATTTTGTGACAAATATTCAATCCAACATATTTATTCATTTTTATAATTAGGGTTCGGATAAATATATAAGTACTTAAAACACATTTTTTTACATCGAATGCGTCTGTGGAATGCGTCGCCATACGTACGACTTTGTCCTCGCCGGCGAGGACCGTGACGACGTCCTTCCCAGTCTCGTCCCGAATAAGCGGCCCGAGCTACACATTAGCATCCCGACCGATCCCCAATTCCCCTGGCAACGTCCTGAGCCGAGGTTCGTGCCCCACTGGGGGCGCCCTCAGGCTACCGTTGCCCAAATTTTTTGTAGTTTTAAGTACGGCTGAGAGCCCTAAACGCTCGCCGATGGTCCGCGTAAGGACAGTCGATGATTCCCTGGACCCACCACCTTCCTGTCTCGTCAATCAGTCGGCTACTGTTTGTCGAGCGCCAGCCATTGTTTACGTATTTAACTGAAGTGATTTGTAATTATTGAAAATGGATAAATTTCTAAAAAAGCCAACAGAGCCGTCAACTTCTAGCGGGAGTGATGAAACTAAAATCGGTAAAGAAAAAACGTCTTTATGACGACAGTTATTTGTATATACAAATGATTATTATGTCCCTTAGTAAGTGTTAACTAACTTCTTAATAAATCTTTTTAAAATTTATTGATTTTTTCTGCAGTAGCTTTCCCAACCTTTTGCAACTCCCCTATAGAATCATCTCGACCCCCCTAAAGAGACCCACAGGTTGAAATACACTGCTATAAATAAACGCTGCAAACAATCGCCTATAAAACCGCAGCGTCTCATCCGCTCGTCTACACATAATATAACGGCAGATGCTTTGTCATGCGTTACATAAGGCATGTCGAATGTATGCCGAGTATTGCCGAGCACAAGCGCACTTGCGCCGGCGCATTGTACCGCATTATGTAATTATTATCGTTATTTTTTTGTCAATTTCAACTTTGAACTATGATGTGTTATTTTTTATTGTAAAAGTTGATTTTCACACGTTTCTATATGTATGATGAACTTATTATAACTGTCAATCAACAAACTCTTTTACCACTATTTTTTATGTTGGTTTATTAACCTATAAACATCATTTATTAATTGATTTTTTATATAAAATTACTATTTACTATAACTATTACTTAACTTAACTTAACTTAATATGACTTTAAATAAAATAAGTATGTCAATCAGTCAAAATTTTATTACATAACTCGTTATTTCACTACCCTTATATGGATACAGAAGATTGTCAGAATTTCATGGAAAATTGTATAAATAAATCTTAGGAAAGGAAACTTTCCCCGCGCCATAGCTGGTTGAATTTTAAAAGCTCTGCTTGTTAGCTCTGGAATCGTGAGTAGTTGATAAAAATCTAGATATACTAACAAGACGTGTGGCATTCATGACTTGCTTATTTTGAAGTCAGTTATAAGAGATTCTAGGACTCGGTTCATCAATATACTACTAGTTGTATTTTCATTCTCATAAATCAGCTGGCTGGCTGGCTGGCTACCAGCCTCAAGGCACCTCAGTTTCCTACAGCACCTGAAAGCCAGTTCCCTTCTAAGCTTTGTGTGCTTTTTTATACCTTATTATTGTCGGCAAACAAGCATACGGCCCGCCTGCTGGTAAGCGGTTACCGAAGCCTATGAACGCTTGTAACACCAGGTGTATCACTCGCATATTGCCGACCATTCCCCCCTACCCGATGAGCTTTGGCGACCTTACTCAAGCGCAGGAACACAACTATAAGTTATTTGGCTGCGGTATTCTGTAAGGTGGAGGTACTTCCCCACTCGAGCTGCTCTTTGAGCGACATATCGCTATGCTCTATCTCTTTTAAAACTATCACTTAGTGCATCACTGCCGCATCGTCACTTATGATGATGAAATTGGGGTTAAGCACAAGTCTATCCAATCTACAAGAGATCTGCCTCTATTCTAATCATAAATGTTATAGCTTCACAAAATATGCGATTAAAATGCATGTAGCATTAGATAAACTAGTTTTCCTATAATCGTGTCTTATGGAATCGGGGCGACCGCATCGTTAAATCGATTCGATTGTGTATCGATTGTTGAATGGTATATCGATCATGTTACGTCAACCGATATCGATTGTGCCGTTTAAGTATCGTTTGTATTAGTTGTTAGCTTTTCAACACTCGATACAATTTTTGACGAAACGATTTAATAATCTTTTTTTGATATATTATTTTTCATGGCAGAAGGCTGACAAGCAGGCAGACGGTCCTTGATGGTAAGTGGCTACCGTCGCCTATGGACATTAGCAATATCAGGGGGATGGCCAATGTGTTGCCGACCTTTATAAAGCCTAGAAAACAACTGGATCTCATGTGTATCTGACGAATTACACCAGTAGGTGTTTGGAGACATATTTTCAACTTGAGGGTGGTAGCTAGCCAGGTGAGTACTACAAAGTACCCTACCACCGTGTTAAACGCCACACGCTTTGTGTATGTGTTATATTTTTTATTAACATTATTCGATTTTTCATACCACTTGCTTATGAAGTCTGCGCTTGATTAGATACTAATTTGAGTTTTATAATTTACCACAATTCGAATAATATTACCTAATTTTAAAGGTTCCTTAAAATTAGGTTCTAATAGGTTCTATAGATCTAATAGGGTCCCGTTTTATCCTTTGGGTAAAACGGGACCCTATTACTAAGACTCTGCTGTCCTTCCGTCTGTCCCTCTGTCACCAGGCTGTATCTCATGAACCGTGATAGTTAGACAGTTGTTCACAGATGATGTATTTCTGTTGCCGCTATAACAACAAATACTAAAAAATTGAACAAAATAAATATTTAAGGGAGCTCCCATACAACAGACATGATATTTTACCGTTTCTATAGATAATGGTACGGCGTAACCCTTCGTGCGCGAGTCCGACTCGATCTTGGCCGGTTTTTTAGAATTACAAGACGCAAAAACATACCAAAACATAAAGTTCTAAGTTTATTTTTCTCCATAATGACAGATAGTAAAATGATGTAAGCGAAACATCGCACTACAAAGTAGCAATCTCACTTTCATTCCATTGATCCATACGGAAGTTTATGACCTTTTCCGTTTACAATACTTATATGTTATGTACACTGCACAGTTGCGCGTGCGTCGTAAATACATCCATAATAGTTGAAAGTTTAGGAAGAACTTGTGAGAACGTATATTATTAGATTGTTTTATGTTATGAAAAAGTTGTATGTTTGTCCTTATCGGGCGTAGTTTATATGAAATTCTATCTTGAATTTTTGTTTTTTTTTAGCTTACATTACAAACAAACAGACATACAAACAAACATTGTTTTTTATGTATATAATAGATAAATAGTTGCGTTCGATAATATAGACTTAATATCTATACTAATATTATAAAGCTGAAGAGTTTGTTTGTTTGTTTGCGCTAATCTCAGGAACTACTGGTTCGATTTGAAAAATTATTTCAGTGTTGGATAGCCCATTTATCGAGGAAGGCTATAGGTTAATTTTTATCCCGGGAAAACACAAGCTTTTCTAAACCTGCTGGTTGATATTTATTTTTTAATTTCAACAATTTATTCTTATTTCAAATCGTTTTTTTTTTATTCAATGACTCGTTAAATAAAGATAAGACACAAAATAAATAAAGCTAGACCTACATCCTAGAATAATATTTTTCAAAATTGCATAGCATTGTGAAACGATCTGTTTGTCCAGACGAGGACATCAATCTTTGCCTACATTAGTCATTAGTGTAGTACATCTGTGCAGAACTGATGGCATGCTAGCCTTTCACAATAACTTATCCAATTTTAAGATTTAAAAACGTCAGCGACATTTTTCTATAGGAATCGGCACAGCGCCTCTCGCGGAATACTCATGGAACTAATTTCTTCCATACAAATTTTTAGTAAACGCAAACGTGATAGTAAGCGTTTATTTACGTAAATTCTTTACACTCAGGGTACTGTTGTTATCCCATGCTTATGAGTTTAAAAGCGTAAGGATATTTACGTTTCGGGGGACCGTCGGGCTGGGAGCTTTTTCCTTCAACGTATTAGCTTGGCATACAAAAAGGGAACGCTGCCAGCCTGTTGAGAACCTTGCCTATCGAGAGCAGCGAGGGCTTTGAGGTTTTTTTATATAAAAATCAAATATAGTATCATTATTGAGTTGGTTTCAGACTGGGTCATGTGGATAGTCTGTAAGTATATACTGGATTCTACACCTCATTTCAAAATTCAGCTATTGTAACATTATTTGCTATTTGTTACAAAGATTTACTTAACAAACAAGTATATTTTACTCAAACACTTAAACTATCATATTTAGCATTACTTACCTATCATATTGACCTCAAAATCACTTCAAACACTCTACAAATCATCTGCAAAATTTCAAGTGTTTATTACGTTACGTAAGTTTGCTGTGTAACTGAACTAGTTTGCTTAAATCATGCCTACGCTTGACCATAATCTAGGTTACTAAAACTGCATGCCAGGAATCGAACCCGTTGATTTTGAAATAAAAAACACATACTGTATTACAACATCCGATAGTGTTGCTAATGAGGATCAATTTCTGGGAAGTAATGATATCCGACAAACTAATGGAAAGAGCTCATTTTTTAGGGTTCCGTACCCAAAGGGTAAAACGGGACCCTATTACTAAGACTCCGCAGTCCGTCCGTCTGTCTGTCACCAGGCTGTATCTAATGACCGTGATAGTTAGACAGTGTAAATTTTCAGGGATGATGTATTTCTGTTGCTGCTATAACAAAAAATACTAAAAAAACAGAATAAAATAAATATTTAACATACAACAAACGTGATTTTTTTGCCATTTTTATAGATAATGGTACGGAACCCTTCGTGCGCGAGTCCGATTAGCACTTGGCCGGTTTTTTAATTAAAGTAACTAGCCCAAATTCAGCTACCGAATACAGGTAGGTATTTGGTTATTGATTTTAAAATGCGGGGTCCTACAAAGTCCCAATAACTACCTATGGCATCCTTGTACTGTATTCCTTCACCGAAATCTCAAGCTCATTGTAGTATTAGAAGGCATATACTAGCGCTCGTATGTTTTTTAAATCCTATTTTATGTTAGGCAAAGAGGTAGAGTTCTCGCCACCAAAGAAGTCCCGTAGAATTAATGAAAATCAATCATATTATAGAGATGAACTTTGGGACTTCTTTGGTAGTGCGAAGTCTAGCTCAGTAGTTGTTATGTCAGACGTGATAAGGCTTGTACTATGGAGGCCAGATAACTGATATACCTACTACAAAATAATAATTACAACCAGACTCAGGACACCCAAACATGTTCATGCACACAATGAACATGTCTATCCTCAGTGGGAATCGCACCCACAAATGATACATAGGGTATCATACCAACACAAACTGATCCGTCAAAATGACAACTATCCTAAATACCTAATTTCAGTAAATAATTTGAAACCAACACACATAAATCAAATGACAATTGTAGTATATTGCCACATTTTGCGTGACTCCACGCCAATTTACCTACATGAACCATATGTACTCCTCACAATGTATTATGTGATGGTATCTCTGGCAAAAAGCCTTAGATCCCACGCTACAAGCTTGATATGTCATTATTTATATTTAACGATAAATATCCTATAAATGTCAAGATATTGTGCCACTGGGACGTTGTGACGTTCTGGTATTTATAAGCGAAGAAATATATTTCTTTCTTTCTCTGATCTTATTGCTTCTTTTCTGCCCTTAGGTATTTTTGTTCACCGTTGTTTTTTCTAACCATGACACTGGCACGATGAAGCCAATTTTTTTTTCAGTGTTGGATAGCCCAATTATCGAGGAAGGCGGGTGAAACCGCGCGGAATAGCTAGTTTCACAGTATAACTTAGTTGAACTTATTTCATGACTAAAATAATGATGAAGCGGCCCCGGATCTCCGCCTAGACCTAGGGGCCCTATCCACCTGTTAAAGTAAAAAACATATTTTCTGAACTACTACATTACTTGTTAAATTTCCAAAATGGCTTCGAGATGGGGGGCCCCAAATGTCAAGTGCCAAAGGGCCCTGTATCTCTAAGTCTGAGCCTGATTATAAGGGCAAAATGTGAGCAAAGTTATCTAAAACATGAACGTCCTTCCATTCTATTAAGATGTTGTATTACATCGTTATAGAATGGAATATTATGATGAGATTTTAATATAAATGTACTTAAATGTACATTTATATTAAAACAATAACAATCATAATGTATATGTTACAAACTATTTTGTTCACCTTGTTCCTACACACAATAAATCTAAATTTAAAACCATAGACAATGGTTTATAGAGTTACTTTGCATAATAAGAACATGCGCGTGAGAGTGTTCACTATAATTAAACGTGAACTTTTTCAACAAATTAATCTTGGAGTGTGAATAAAACCTGCTTTTGACTAGGCTATGCAACTGAGTCTAGATTTTAAAACTAAATTAATTATGGACTTAATTAATAAAAGATGTTTTGTATAATAAAATTTCTCTATTTTAATATATATTAAGTACCTACATAATTTATTCTGTTATTATTTTAGATCAACAATATGTTTATTTATTACTCAATTACGTCCTAATTGGTGAACAAAATTCGATGAAAGGCACACACAGATAGATAATAGATTCCTAAAACGCGATAACGCCATTGGACAATATTATAAAGCCGACCATCGCACTAGCTTCCGCCTCACAGCTTTATCCGCTCTGTTTTTCCAGGATAAAAAGTATCTTATGTTTTATTCTAAGATATGTAAGTTACTTAGCTACAAAGATAAAACACAAGCTTTCGCAGTCTGTATGTAGGTATTAAGTAATAAAATATTTCGTTCAATTTAATTCGGTTTAGTACGGAACCTTCCCATAATGACAGAGTCATTAAATTGCCCATTTTAACAACTTCCCGTCTATTATTATTATTAATATTTAATGATAATAATGTGCAATCACAAAACAATAAGTAAAATAAATATTGTGGGAAAGGTCAGTTTATTATAACAAACTATATATGAGATTCTTATATTCAACTAGCCTTCTTAGTTAAGCCTATTTACACCCATAAATCCTTCCTTAGTGGATGCCTATCCTGTATAAGGTATCTATGTGCAACATTTCAAGTCTCTAGGTCCAGCGGTTTGGGCTGTGCGTTGATATATCAACAGTCAGTCAGTTTACCTTTTATACAGATACTAGATTCCGCCCCGCGGTTTCACCCGCGTTCCCCAGGGATCTTAGGTTTTCCCGGGACAAAAAGTAGCCTATGTTCTTCTCCGTACCATAGGCTATCTGCATACCAAATTTCATCGCGATCGGTTCAGTGGTATAAGCATGAAAGGTAACGAACAAAATAGACAAACAAACTCGCCTTCGCATTTATAATATTAGTTAGGATTAGGATAAGGATTGGCTGGAATTTCGAGATTATTTTTATATATTTTATATGCTACGGGAACGGGAAATCCTAAGCCGGCTTTAGCTAGTTCTTTTTATTGCTCGACCACAGATGTTCACTGAATAATTTACCAAGAAAGAAATTTATGAAGACGATCACCAGATAGGTTGAAAATGATCGCATCGTGCTCCCGACAACCAATTAACCAATCAGGAAGGCATGATCATTCTCGCGCTTGCGCAAACAAGATTGTAGATCATCTTTACTATTGCTTACTTTCTATGGTAAATGACCGTCAATTTACTGACATGGCCGCATGGAAAGTTATTGTAAATAAAATTTACTGGGTACTCTTATTGTATGAGCATGAAATTATCGTGCTTTCGACGATTTGCCTCGGCGTATTACTTATTTGTATTGAATATCCTTTTTTGGCTTTATGGTTATGAAATATAGCTTACAAGTGAGGACCTTTTGGTCAAAATATAGTGTTCATTCAATTTCCTATCCTGCTTCCTGCTAATATATCTTACTTTTTTTTTTTTTAATACTACTAGGTGGCAAACAAGTTTACGGCCCACCTGATGGTAAGCTGTTACCGTAGCCTATAGACGCTCATAACACCACCGGCAAAAAAAATACAATATTATATTTTCCCTGCCAGGGGTATCACTCACGCGTTGCCAACCTTGAGACATGAAGTTGTTAAGTCTCCTGTGCCTGTAATTTCACCGGCTCCCATACCCTCCTGACCTAAACACAGTAATACAAGTGCATTACTATTTCACGGCGGAATTAGATATGGTGGTAGTACTTCCCTGGGCGAACTCTGCACTAAGAGTTCTACTACCTTCAAAACTACTTCTAAACTTAATATTATAAATGTGAAAGTTTGTGAAGATCGATAGATATCTGGATGTTTGTTACTCTTTCACGCAATAACTACTGAACGGATTTGGATAAAATTTGGTACACAGATAGAGTATACTATGGATTAACATATATGATGCTTTTTATCCCGGGAAAACATAAGATCCCTCGGGAACGCGGATGAAACCGCGGGTAATTGAACAAGATCGTTACCTAACTTACGATAATTATAACTTAAAAATGTTGCCAGGACTAGTTTAAATCAGATTTATTTGTTAGCATTCCGTATATCATGTATTTTGAATCAAATTTTAAATCTTAATAATTAAGCTTAAACCTGTACCACACACAGTTTAATGTTTCTAAATGTGTTAAGATAGCTCCGTCTCTTTTTGTTATATGCCGTTAGACAGTGACGGATATAACAAACATGCAGAGGGAAAGAATATTTTGATTTGATTTTGATTTTTTTTTGTCAGAAGCTATCGAGCGCGTGCGCACAACTACTCACTAAAGTTTCATTGCAATCAGATTAATGGTATAAGAGCGCATACGCAGACAGACAGCAAACATTACATATAATTATGTAATCAATTAATTATTATATTTATGCAAAGCGCTTGTCTATACTTAGAGACGTTGAACGGAAGAATAGAGATAAATAGACAAAGAGTGAGAGACAAATATGACATCTATTTAGTGACAGACAATTCTAAAAACAAAAATAATAAACAAATCACATAATCACTTGGAAATAATGACATTGCTAACCAATTTATTTCCCACAATCGCACACAGTGAAACAGGCACCTTGCCTTACATAGTCATGACAAGTTATAGTGAAATGGAAAGGCATGAATACCCGAAGCCTCGGGTCCGGGGTCGCGGGGCAAAGGTCGGGGAAAGTCCTAGACGATGCTGGATCTAGAAAACTGGTCCCGCAAGGGCAAGGTCCCAATTTCAACGGGTTCTAAGACAGGTTTAGTGTAAGAAGATTTCGATGAAGCTATGATGTTATACATTTAAACTAGATGGCGCTGAATTAATTTTAAACAAGGTATGGTTACGATCTAATCGTTTTTTTTGGGTGAACCTCCCACTGTCCCGGTGACAATAATGGTTTTAATGTAAAATTTGTAAAAAAACATAAAAATAGTGAGCGGAAAAAAATTACTAGAGAAATATTTGCAACAACCAAATGTATTTTTAACCAACATCAAAAAAGGAGGAGGCTTCTCAATTCGACCGTATATTTTTTTTATATTACGGATTTGAGTGTGCAGACTTATTATTTAACCTATTTTATTTGATTATGTGGACGAAGGTAGTAAAAGCAAAAGTTTTGCTGACTTTCAAATTTCGTAAAATATATATCAAACCTATTATAAAATCTATAATGTATGATTTCAAAGCCATTTTTAAATTATTGTATTAAAAATCTGGTAACAAAATAACAAGCGGACAGACAGACACACAAAAGATAAAAATAATGATCATCAATCACTCTACAGTCTATGGTATTATGTAAATTGATGTCAAATGTCACAAGTACTATGTCGCAAGTATAGACAATAAACGATGTAATTAGATGTAATAGATAGATAATTTTAGGGAACAGGTGTCGAAACGTAATTACTGATATCGGGTTTTATGTAATCTAAGTATTTAGTGTTAGATAGATCTTACTATAGATCTAATACTAGATTAGTTTAATGTACTAGCAACCTGCCCCGGCTTCGCACGGGAAGCAGAGCATTATACGCCTATAAATTTTTTTAATAAGCATATTATAACCACAGTCTATGTAACTCTTACAGTCGGCCAACGGACACGTCTTGACAGAGCTATCGTGCGGGGCTTGCGGGGTGAGAGAGGGGCGGTAGCGAGCCCAAGCTGCCATACACTCGCGGCATTTCGCGTGACTTCAAACGCGATAGACCTCTGTATATTTTTTACGCTGTGCTATAACTCTATTGGTTTACGCGCCCCACACCATTAAAGCTCCGAGTCGGCATTATATTTTCCGACATTTTCAACAATCATCGTCATATTTCAGTCAATTTACACAAAACTTTAATTAATTATTTACATAAACCTTCGTCATGAATCACTCCGTCCATTTGTGAAAATAAACAACCTATCTAACGCGAAAAAAAAAAAACGGTTCAGTACTATCAAAGATTACCTCCAATATCCAAAATCACAAACAAACTTCACTATAATACTAGCATAGATAACTTCAAAACTTACTTATAATTTTTTTACAATGGCAACACTTAGATTTGGAGCTACGACCTTCAAGTTGTAAAGCTTTGGTGGAAACGAGGAGTTAAATAAACCATTAGGTAATAAAACCTTTAATACTAAATGTATATGGACAGTTGAGACATTAAGTCATTAAAAAGGACATTCATGACCACAAAGTCATTTGTGCCTTATGACCTCAGAGTGGGCATTAGTAAAGCTTATGTTGCAATTTGGACCTTATTGTTCGGAAATTAGTTACAATATTAGTGTCATTGCGCATGAGTTCAAAATTATGTTAGAATGATTAATTGCTTTGAAATATTTTATAATTATTATATAAGGTCCTAATAAATGAAGTACGGTCCTTTTGAGGGATGATAGTATAGGTCATACGTATTCCGAAAACGATAAAAAAAAATATAAAAAGAACCTGAAATTGTACTTCATAATAAATAAAAGTATTAAATAAATAAAATAAAAGTAATGTATTTTTAAATGCTTTTTTTATTTTTTAATAATAAATTTTACACCTGATTTCTGATTATGCTGTTAATGGTTTCAATTAATGCTTAGTAGTGATGAAGTACAATTTCAGGTTTTTTTTTTCATTAAAACTACGACCGAATATTTTTATTTTATCATTTTCGGAATACTTATGACCTATACTATCATCCCTCAAAAGGACCGTACTTCATTTATTAGGACCTTATATACAATGATTTGATTTTTGAAGTTGTGACAAAATGCTGCGCATGATTACATTGTGAGGAAACCATAGCATGGTAGGGTAATTTGTAGTACCCACGTGACTGGCTACCACCCTCAAGTTGAAGCTGTTCACACCAGTAGGTATTTGATGACAGTTTTTCAATTTGAGAGTGGTAGCCAGCCAGGTAGGTACTATAAAGTCCCCTACCACTACTATGGTTACCTCGCGATGTTTTCCTTCACTGAAAATTTAGGCTCGTAGTAGGATACGAACCCAGACTCGGCATTCGACGTCATCACTGACGTCATCGCTTTAGATGGAATAAAATATAGAATAGAACATATTTATTGACAGCACAAAACAGAATAATAATTACAAAAATAAGAACGAAGATAATAACAAAACAAATACATATAATATTATACGAGAAAAAAGAAATGTTGGGCAAATTTTTTTTTTTAGTCTATTCTAGAAAAAAGTATACAGGTTGATTTTTTTGTCACTGGCAATACTTGCAGGGGTTGAAGTACTCGTCAATATGAACAACTTTTATTATCGGACCAACTTTGATATCGCATAAAATAAAATGGTTCCTTCATACATTTTGGTCGAGTAGATATTGAACTTTTGTATGGACAGTTGATATTTTTTTTGAAATCTTTGTGACCAAATTTGAAAACGCAAAATTGTCAGCAGGTCCATACAATAATGAATATTTTAAATCCTGAAAATGTTGAATCGAATGCAATAAAATTACCCTGTATTACATTAAATAACTAAGTAAGTACGTAATTTACACTATAATTACACTATACACTAATCACACCATGTAATATCATAAAGGCGAAAGTTTGTGAGTGTGTTTGTATCTTTGTTACTTCTTCACGCTCAAACGGCTGGACCAATTTTGATGAAATTTGGTATGGAGGTAGCTGACTGAATCCAGGGTGATTAACACATAGGCTACCTACTTTTTATCCCTGGAAAACGCGGGGAAACCGCGGGGCGGAAGCTAGTTTGTTTAATATAATGTAAAACTAGGTCAGTTACACTATTTACACTTTACATAAAGAGCATCCTGTATCTATTCATTTAATTTTGAATGAGTCAATTTATGTTATGTTTACCGACGAAAAAGCGTGAGACTTTCCCAAGTAGCCGCGTTATGAGGTTGTTGAATCTTTGTTATTATAGCTACTGGGGCCGGAATGTGGCCCAAAACATGAGCTTCATAAAAAATAAAAATAAATGTTGTAAAAAAAACGCGCGTTGAAATTAATAAATTTGGTTTACCTGACTTATTAGAGAAAAAAAAAATGCATACTGCTACTCATCCTATATCACCTACATTCCATTTCTGGTTTTAAAAAAAAATGTACAGACACGATGTATCTATAGATTTTCAAACCGAAAGGGCACTATGGTAGAAAAAAAATATTTACTTACATGTATTCTTGGTTTACAATTCTAATACTAATGGGAAGACGTGAAAAAGTCCTAAATATAAAAAAGCAGGACTCACCCTGTAAATTATTCTTCCTTCTCTTCTCGTAAACAAACACCTCAAGAAAAACTATAAAAAGAGAAAATAAAACTTTTTAATAAACACAACACACACTGGCCGAATGTAAACGAGAATGTAATCCAAATAAAAAAACTCACGTTTTAAAATTACGAGAAAAACTTTTTTTTAGGATTCAAAAATAGAATGCGCTGTGATACGTGCGCGGATAGAAGGCAAATGTACGCGTGCGAACCATAGAGCACGCTTTTAACGTCTCAGCACCAACTACAACCACCATAACTTGACCCGTATTCACCAACTTTCTTATAACTTCACAAGGCTATGTTACAATGGGGGGGTATTCGCGATATCTGGGGGGCATTAGGAGGTAGATTAATGAAGATTCAGCAATTAGAATTAAGTTGACCTGACTTTTGTTGCGTAAATTAAGACAATGCTAAGTCGAAGGCTGAAGTGGCTCTATTGAGGTGTCTATGGAATAATTGTGAGGATATTTCACAGTTCAAGTGACAGGTGTGATTTGTGGCACTAAATGGGCGGTTTAACCGAATGCACTATAGAAAGAGGATGTCATTTAGGTATGTATTGTTTTTTGCATTAAGAAAGTCATACCGTTGATTTACCATGTTATATTTTGCGTGTCGCAACTCGATAGCTTTTCATTCTTATTATATTGATCGTATTGATAACACAAAGTTAGTTTATAATCCATCAATTGTGGAATATATCCTGCTAAGAATAACCATTGTCACCAAGCACTAACGGTGTGTTCCGTAAGCTGCACTTGAGAGCCAGTTCTTTCTAGGATTTGTGTAAATCAGCCTAGGTATATCAGTTATCTGGTTTCCATAGTACGAGCTCTGCTTAGTTTGGGATTAGATAGTGTGTGTATAAATATCCGAGGATATTTATTTACTGTAGCTGTCACTCTTTTTATTTACAACGTTTATGCCTCGCTATGGTAAGTTATGATACTGAAGGTGACAAGTGATGGATTATCAACATAAAAGGATATTTTAATAGTAATCGCAGAACACGTACTACAGAATAATGAGAGAGAGAGAGAGAGAGAGAGAGAGAGAGAGAGAGAGAAGCCAACTAGACTACATACGTAACACTAGGCATTTACAAAGTCACCCTTACATATAATATTGGATTGCGTTTGCAAAACCAATTAATTCAATAGTAAACACAAAGAGCCTAGAAGGAACTGGCTCTCAGGTGCAGCTGTCGGAACACACCAGTAGGTGTTCGGCGACAGATTTTCAACTAGAGGGTTTCAGCTTTCAGCCAGCCAGTTTACTAAAACAATAAACGTAAATTAATGACCTCATAAAAAAATTCTTAAATCGACGTAATTAAATACATTAAAATCTCACAAAAAACATTAAACTTATTTATGAATGAAATGCTGTTTCATCACCTAATCACGTTTCGAGTAATTTGCTTGCCCGTCGCTGCGTTACGTAGCTTATGGTTTGAGACCATACGAACATAATGTTTAGTGGGGTATAGCTACTTATTAGTAATTTTTATGTCATTATCTCATAAAGTGTTTACATTAATTTATTCTTTTTTCTCATAAAGCTATGTTGTGTTATGTAATGGGTCAATAAGATTTCATTATTATTTTATTCGATATACTAATATTATAAAGCTGAAGAGTTTGTTTGTTTGGTTGAACGCGCTAATCTCAGGAACTACTGGTTCGATTTGAATATTTATTTCAGTGTTGGATAGCTCATTTATCGAGGAAGGCTGTGAGTACTTTTTATCTTATTCTTTAAGATCCCTCGGGAACGCGGGTGAAACCGTGGGGAGGAAGCTAGTTTTTATAGTAAATCTAGTAAACCCGACCACTCGTTGCTGTGGCTCAGAAAATTCATTGTAGGAAAAATATTACACAAAATCACTAAAAATCCTAAAAAATATACTGGGTGATTTTGTTATCACTGGCAATACTTGCAAGGGTGGAAGTACTCATCAAAATGAACAACTTTTATAATGGGACTAACTGTGAAATCATGAAAAAATTATCAGCTGTTCCATACAAAAGTTCAATACCTACTCGACCAAAATGTATGAAGCAACCGTATTATTTTACGCGATATCAGAGTTAGCCCTATAATAAAAGTTGTTCACATTGATGAGTACTTCCACCCCTGCAAGTATTGCCAGTGATAACAAAATCACCCTGTATTTGTTGATCCTATCGCTACCAAACTTCACAGGATCTTCCGCTGGACTAATATGAAAATCGTCTAAAAATTTCATCAAAATCGCTCCAGCCGTTTTAGAGTCTATAGGGAACATACTTTCAACAGATGTTTGAAAATAGAATCATTGGTAGAATCATTTGTAACGTTCATAAGTGCCTTATTAGGGCCTAAACTGAATAAATGATTTTTGAATAGTTACACTCTTCACAGGTGCTCCTTGCTTTTGTTTTTTCATGTATTACCCATTAGCGTATTCACTCTTTGTTTATTGTTATTATATTTTGCAACAAGTGTAAAGCGTTTGGAAATCATACAGCTAAAATAGAACATTTTTTTTTTATAAATGCAGAGTTTCTTGCCGGTTCTTCTCAGTTGAAAGCCGAATCCGAACCGGTGGTAACTTCAGTAAATTGGACCTTCATAAGTGCTCTCTTAGACTAATTGAATTTAGGACTTTTTTACAGCAGACTGATGCTTTTACAATATTAAATGGACTTGCTTGTTGATAGACAATCACTCGTAAATGATGATGACGAATCCGAGGGTGAAGTTTACCCAGAACCTCTAAGCTATTCCATTAAAAGTATTTTTCCGACCATTATCTTCCTTCTCATAAGCATGGACCTAGAAAAAAGGCGGACAGATGGCCGCTAAGAAACTATTGAAGCACCAAAATGGCGGCGACGTAACTGTGTGTGTGTGGTTCGGAGCGTAATGGCGGGCGGCCGGCTTAGTGTGGTGTGAATGTGTGCGTGCCGGACGTGCATGCATTTAAGCGAGCTGGCTTACTGTGGGTGCTTCAGTAATTGTTTTATGAGGTGGCGTCCGCCTTTTTTTCTAGGTCCATGCTCACAAAACAAAAACCTAATTGGAAGACATACATTCGATATAATATATTATAATCTTTATAATAGTTAATTTTTATTTACATATTTATAATTAAAGTAAAAAATACAAACTATGATATATAAAAAACATCCTCAAAGCCCTCGCTGCTGTCGATAGGCAAGGTTCCCAACAGGCTGGCAGCGTTCCCTTTTTGGATGGCCAAGCTTATACGTTGTACTTATGCTTATATTATAATTTTTTAAATGTATGTTTTTTTTTTAATGTTTCATTGACAGCTTTTTTTTACCTAAATTCTATTATGATGTCAAAACAGAAAGTAAAAGACAAAATATTGTTTTAAAATAATTGAAATAAGTTTATGTTATTTAATACACTGTGTCAAACTAAAACGAGTAACTACAGATAATCTTAATGCTTTACCTACATATTTATTCAAATAATATGCAAACGAATTCAAAATACTAATCGTAAAAATTATGTAACTGTTTATACAGTACAAAGAAAACGTAATAAAATTCCTCTCGATTTACTTTTATTACGAAGCAATTGTTTTAGTGGAAATTTTATGACATAATTTATGAAAATTTAAATGTCCCTTTATTTATTTACTTAAGAAAGTTTTCATTTAAATAATAATTTACAAATTTACTTACTTTATATTTTATATTAAATATATTTTATAATAAGATTGTAGTAAATAAATAAATATCCAGGAACATTCCTCACGCACTCCCAAACTAACCAGCTGATATACTAGACTATTCTGATTACTACTTTTCTTTTATAACTTATTGAAAACTTTGGTATTACAGCTTTTTACGAAAAGTACGCGGACGTAATAGTATGAAAAGTACAGTTAAAGTTTATATGAAGAAGGGGTGCCGAAAGTTAATATTTTTATATGATATGCATAAAAATAAATCAAATTAATAAACGTCACCACTGTCAGTGCTTTGTCGATAACGCGGTAATGACAGACATAAAGAAATGAGTTCGTATATGAGTGAAGTTATTTTCTTTACTTAAAATTATATACTCTTTTGTTTAATTATGGTCGAATTTTGATAATTACACACATGTTCATGCACATAAATATCTGTCCTGGGTCAGAATCGGACCCACGACCTACCAACCACGCCAACAACCAACAAACCAATATTTCAAACAATTAAATGGACAACCAACATTTGCTGTAACATTTCTGCGGTCATATAGAACTTTATTTAAAACTAGCTTTTACCCCGCGGTTTTACCCACATTCTCTGGATAAAAATTTGCCTATGTCACTGTCCAGTTCATAAACTATCTCTATGCAGAAAATCACGTTTATCTATTGCTCCGTTGTTGCGTGAAAAAAGGATAAACTAACAAACATACATGATAAGTTATCAACAAGCTTAGGATATCTAAGCTTAAGATGTTGCTCAAGTGGCGAAAGCAATAACTACGAAAGACTTGCAGAATTCAACCCACGCGGGAGAAACCACGGGGCAAAAGCTAGTAATTAATAATTCTTCTATATTTAAATCTCTTGTCAGTTTGTGACAGTCGTGAAATATTATGTGCCGTAGAAATCCGTTCACGCAGTCATTCCATTACATTTCTGTAACGCTACGACATTGAGTTTTTAGATATACATACTTACATATATTTCCACTCCTATGTACCATTTAGATCCCTTATTACACGTTCTCCTTTATATATTTTTTTAAATAGATAACATTAAAACAAAAGAATAGTCAGATTATCAAAAAAAAAAAATAAGAAGCTTTTTTTTTATATACTACTAGGTGGCAAACAAGCTTAGCCCACCTGATGGTAAGCGGTTACCGTAGCCTATAGACGCTCATAACACCACCGGCAATGAAAATACAATATTATATTTTCCCTGTCAGGGGTATCACTCACGCGTTGCCAACCTTGAGACATGAAGTTGTTAAGTCTCCAGTGCCTGTAATTTCACCGGCTCCCATACCCTCCTAACCGAAACACAGTAATACAAGTGCACTACTATTTCACTTCTTTATTTTCTCTCTATTATGAAACAAATTACTTAGCTTATATTTGCCTTTCATTTAACTCTATTAACAGAAATGGCATTTTTTTTTCAGCTGTAGGTTTCTTCACGCCTTTTTTTCAACGCAAACTAAATTTAATATTAACAAACTATAAAGATTAATAAAGAATAAGGATATATTATGTATATCAAACAAATTAATTATAAATTTTAGCATAATATCACCACAGTGTAATTACAAACAGTGGTCTATCGCGTTTGAAGTCACGCGAAATGCCGCGAGTGTATGGCAGCTTGGGCTCGCTACCACCCCTCTCTCACCCCGCAAGCCCCGCACGATTGCTCTGTCTAGACGTGTCCGTTGGCCGAATGTGATAACACATTACGTATTCGTGTGTTTGTGTCATATTTATACTCGTCAGATCCGACTCAAACATGAGTCAAGTTTTAAGTCAAAATGCAATTTGTTTTTTTTTTTTTCATTTAGGCCTTCACAAAAGTTCAGACAATGAAAAGTACTAACACCTGCCGCTCGTAACGCAATAACACTTTTCAAATGCTTCTTTGATGACATTTTTTTTTTCACTTATCTCACTGAAAATACTTGCGTATTATGGTTGGAAAATAACAAAAAAATATCGTTTTTTTTTTTTATTTGATTATGATTTCCAACAACAAGTACACTGTAAACTTAAGATTAAATATATAGTATATAAATGCACAATTTTATTTATTTACCTTATTTGAGGTTGGTGCCAATTAAGCTAGACCTCTACATTGTATGAGCGCCCATACAACTCAGAGGTCTTTATTAATTGGCGTAACTATGTATGTATGGAAACTTCAACTTTTTTTATTTTTTAGAAACCCTAAAAAGAGGTAAGAACTAAGCTAAGAATACAAAAGAAATTATGAGTGACTTAGGAAATAACAAACTTAAGCAGACCAGCTCCCACAAGCAGCACCTATTGTTCACAATTATCATGTGCAGTATTGTGCAGGTACCGTCTTCGTCATATTGTCATATTTATTTTCTATTGAATTTTAACTTAAGGCGTACGTAAAAATATTATTCCAAATTAAGGTTTTCTCTGTATTATTTATTGAAAGATATTTATAAGAAAAATAGTTCAATGGAATATAGTGTTCTTTTCTTAAATTTTTACGTCAGAAAATTTTTTAAAATTAAAAATTTATTTTTATCTTATTACACCCACTCAAATAACTTGAATATATTAACAGACATTCTAAAATTTACTTAATATAAAGGGAATTATTTTGTTACTTTTCCAAAAAAATCAAGCAATTTTTTTTAATTAAAATTTTATACGATTCTTACTAGGAAATAGCCTTTGTTCCCAATTTCTCTCTCGCCCGTTATAGGGATAAAACCATTCACGTTTAGCATCACCATTTTCATCTCGTAATACGGGCCTAACACCTTGCATAATGTGTCTCCTAAATATTGGTTATTCACGTAATATGCATTTTTAACTAATTTGTCAATATTCGTAATTTTTCTTTGCTTTAGCTACAGTATGTTTAAAATATCTAATGTATTTTTTTTTACTATATTGTGTTTGTATTCTGCCAATTGTACTTGCAGTCAATTCTTCTCTAGTTTATCATAAACTAGCCTCCACCCCACGGTTTCACCCGCGTTCCTGAAGATCTTATGCTTTCTCAGGATAAAAAGTTTTCTATATGTTAATTGAGACTATATTCTACCTGTATACTTTAGGTAAGTATTATCCCGTATTCTGGGACATTATTCCTCACACACGGCCATCTGACCCCAAACTAAGCAGAGCTTGTACTATGGAAGCCAGATAACTGATATACTACATATACTACTTTTCTTTTGTAAATAAATACATATATAGATAATTACACCCAAACTCAGGACAAACAGACATGTTCATGCACATAAATGTTTGTCTTGAGTGGGAATCGAACCCACGACGCGCGGCCTGATAGATAGGGTATCTTACCAACCACGCCAACCGGCCCGTCAAAAAATCATGCCAAATTTCATCCAAATCCGTTCAGTAGTTTTTGCGTCAAAGAGTAACAAACATCCATCTAATCTATCAGTACACCCTCACAATCTTTCACGTTTATAATATTAGTAGGATTTAGCAAATATGACCACTACTATTGCTACGTATACGGTTACGTTTTCAGAATTACATAAATTTACGTATTCCAGTTTATGTTAAACTAGTTGCCCCCAGCGAAAAAAAACGAGCCCATATCCTCCTCTATATCATAAGCTATTTGCGTACCACATTTCATCGCGATGGGTTCAGCGGTTTAGGCGTGAAAAGGTAACAAACAAACTCGCATTCGCATTTATAATATTAAGCTAGGATTAGGATAAATAATAATTAGATACCATTTCAACTATTATTGCAATAATCAAAAAATAAGACGGACTCGTGCACGAAGGGTTCCGTACCGTTATCTATAAAAACGGCAAAAAAAATCACGTGTGGGGCTCCCCCTTAAATATTTATTTTATTCTATTTTTTTGTATTTGTTGTTATACTTACTTAGTATTAGAGATACTAATTTTTAGTTAAAATTTGAGGTTATTATTTTTTATTTATTTTTCTTGTTATTTTTTTTTTCATTTTTGTGTTTATGCGTATTATATTTCTTTAATAATTGTATAACATTTAATGGAAAAAAAGCCAACATTGTCAGATTGACCAAAAAAAAAACAAAAAGTAAATATATGAAAGATGTAACCTTGCTGAGTTTCTTGCCGGTTCTTCTCAGTTGAAGGCGACTTCCGAATCGGTGGTAAATTCAGTAGTTTCGACGTTCATAAGTGCCCTCTTAGGGCCTAAACTGAATAAATGGCTTTAACTTTGACTTTGATAGCGGCAACAGAATTACATCATCTGTGAAAATTTCAATTGTCTAACTATCACGGTTCATGAGATACAGCCTGGTGACAGACGGACAGACGGACGGACAGCGGAGTCTTAATAATAGGGTCCCGTTTTACCCTTTGGGTACGGAACCCTAAAAACACCATCAAAATGTAATTCTTCGTTCGAAATTGTTTTTCATTTTCTGTATTTTGACATCCTTTTCCACTTGGTGCCTGGAGCCACTGCTCCTCTTGCGCTACCATAGGCCCAGTGCTGGAGATGTAAGGCGATAGCTTAATGGTAGTGACTTCGAATACTGTAACGAATCTAGAGCTTATTTCGGTATACATAACAGACCGACAGACCGACTCTCACCCCTCAGTTTATGAACTGTCAAGCACTTGCGATTAAAAGCCGGTTCCCTAATAGGCTTATATATAGATTGTGGTCCTATGTAAGCCTATCCATAGTAAAATCAGCTGGCTGCTCTATCACAACAAATATAAAAACTATAAATCCTTTGCGTAGTACCACAGCGTAAAAAAGTTACAGAGGTCCGTTGCGTTTGAAGTCACGCGAAATGCCGCTTTTGTATAGACTTAGGCATTTGTCATTGCTGCATTGTGTCCCCCCAAGCGAGTGTATGGCAGCTTGGGCTCCTACCGCCCCTCTCACCCCGCAAACTCCGCATAATTGCTCTGTGTAGCTAGATGTGTCCGTTGGAGTTACATAGACTGTGATGGTACTATGGAGGAGCATAGTAGGAGCCACCTCCAATGAACAGGGGAGATTTTCCGCTCGACTTGGTCATAGTGCCTGAGGACCACGGTCTAACTGTAGATGTTGGAATCTTGTATATGTCACCGGAGGATAACAAGAACCGCAAATTTTTAAATTTTCTAGGTTAGGTTAGGTAAGTTTATAAATTTCCTAGAAAATAGGTTAGGAAGTTTATAAATTTACTAGAAAATTATATATTATTATAGTACTCAGAGAACTTCGTTAGCGCGATGTAGAATCTTGTTGCGCCATCTATCCACGGATAGCGACAGTGTTAAATAGGTGTCGCTTTATCTTTTTCACGAAGGTGTTGCAGGATGTAAATAAACTTATTCTTTTATGACATCCCCTTTGCAACACTATTTATTTAACCATAGAATAATGAGATACTACCCTGTATAACACGGAAAGAATGAGATTTGCATTGGTTAGACAAACATTTACACAAAATAATTCTGAAACCTTTGTCTGTAATTTCATATTATTTACATAACTTTTAAATAAGACCTTGTATATTATTTAGTTGAAAGATCGACCGTTGAACCGTGGCGGCGCAAGATAATTAAATAAACTATTGTGAAGAAATCAGTCGCGGATACAGGAAGGTTGCACCCATTGCCCCCCTGACGCACGACCGAAGCACTATTTTGAACTAATTTCAAATTCAACTGTTATTTCTCAACAGCAACTGCACTATTAGTTTTTATATTTTTTTGAACTTTCTGAAAGAGAAGTTATCAAATAAAAATTGTCTCCCTCCCTTAAACGATATTCTGGATTCGCTCCGGGCTTGGAAGAAATGCAAAGTATAGTCGGAACATGTAACTGAGGCGGTCCTCGTATGCAAGATACATGACATGTGACATTTGGTGTATGAAGTGCAATGATCGTCCTTTCTCAACGATTTGACTATTGTAATCTAGCAAAAATAATTATATCGTAAATGTGAATGTAAGTTTGTTTGTAAGCGTCTTTACGATTTATTTATTATCTTGAACTTTGAGAAAATATGAGATTGTTTTTTATAACACGACTATTTTGAACAGATTTTATTTTTATGTAAATCATGATAACAGTAATATACGGCCATATTACAAGCTAAGCAGAGTTTGCAATATAGGCATCAGTATCTGATAATAATATATTTCATGAGTATCTTAGTAAAATACGTATAGTTAGTTACCCAGACCCAGAATAAACACATAATTACGGACAAAAACGTTTGTCCTGGGTGGGAAACGAACCCAAAACCTGTTGCGTTGCAGTCGCGGCTTACCTCCACGTCAATCAGCTAATATTATACTTTTTAGAGATTTATTATTTCTAAAATTCAAGTCAAACCACAGAACGAAAACTAGTTTAAATTAAAGCAATCGACAATTTGCAAATATGATATATACAGACATGTTCACAACTCCCATAAATCATTGATACATTCGTAACTGGGTCAAAAACCATGTTTACCACTGAATCCTTTATCACCATAACGTGATACAAAGTGATGAAATTTAAATACAAAGACGTGTATGACAATACATCTAAAATATTCAACACTTGTAGATTTAATAACATATAACAAAAAAGTAGACTTCAAAACGAGTTTTAATATAGTTATTTTATACTTTTTAGTGACTACCCATTTTGAAGTTGGTTTTACTTTTTTGTTAAATGTTAATTTTATTTTTCCATTTTTAGTTTCTTATGTGTATTGAAAGACGTGTCTCTGACCGAGAATATGCCTTGAATGAGATATTTCAATCGTGATATTCCTGCTCCTTTTCGTTGAGGAATTCCGTCATATCTTCAAAGCCCATGATCAGATCATGATCAAATTTATATGGGTTTACTCTCAAGTATGATCTACCAAACAAAAAAGAATCATCAAAATCGATTCATAATTGGCGGAGTCATCGCGTAACAAACATACAAAAAAAAACATACAGTCGAATGAGAACCGCCTCCTTTTTTTGAAGTCGGTTAAAAAAGTAAAAGTAGTCTTTATCTATACAAATAAATAAAATTTAAGTGTTTGTTTGTAATGTCTTAATATACAGCTTTTTACTAAATGCATATGAAAGTGTAATATGGTACTTATAAGAAAAAAAAATTGTCTGTCTGTCTGTTTCCAATTTTGATGGGACTTTCACTGGCAGATAGCTGATGTTACAAGGAGTAACTTAGGCTACTTTAGGTTATTGGTTAATTTATACCGAAAACGCAGGTGAAACCGCGGGGAACAGCTAGTAGGTATATTATAAAAACAGTCTCTCTATCTATCCGTTTCTGAATGTATTTACGTCTGGATATAATGGGACTAATGGGAAATGAATCGACGGTGTCGATTTTCTTTCACAGGTTACTCCGTATCTATACTATATCTATACTAATATTATATAGCTGAAGAGTTTGTTTGTTTGAACGCGCTAATCTCAGGAACTACTGGTTCGAATTATTTTAGTGTTGGATAGCCCATTTATCGAGGATGGCTATAGGTATAGATATATACTTTTTATACCGGGAAAACACAAGATCCCTCGGGAACGCGGTTGAAACCGCGGGACGGAAGGTAGTTTGAGATAGTTATATAAAACAAGTTCAAGGAGGTAAGTAATTTGTTCTTATGATTTTGTTTTTTCTTTTACAAATTATGTTAAAATAAGTAAATATAGTTATGCTTTCTAGGTTCTATAAAGGTCGGCAACACATTGGCAATAGTGGGCCATATTGCCAGGTTTTTTGCACAATTTTAAATACTAACGTATAAGATTTATCAACATATAAGGAAAAAACTGAAAATCTCAAGGCTGCCGCCCGCGCCGCTGCCGGGCAAGGTTCCCAACAGGCAGACAGCGTTCCCTATTTATATGGCCAAACTAATGCGTTGGCGGAAAAAGCTCCCCGGCCGTTCGGTCTCCCGAAGCTTCGATAAGTTTTGATAGATAAAATCCTAGCGAATCGACGAGCTTCGGACCCCCAAATTCTTATAATAATTTTATTTCAATATGACATAATATGAATTACTTAATTATATTATTGAGTTCATATATCCGAGGTATTGAACTTTGACTTTGATAAAATTAATTGGAGGTAGAACATGGAATTGAATAATTTTCCTGTCTTAGCTTAAAATTAAGCAACTCTGGGTTCGACTCTATTATGTATTCTGTGCTCTAAGCAGATGCAGTTGACAAATCCTGTGAAAGCAGTATGTAGGTAAATTCGATGGGTTCGATGGATTCCACCGGCATGGAAGTCAGCCATTAACTGAAAAGAAACATAACAATGTTATTTTTTTTTTTATATCTTTGGTCAATTTAATATAGGCTATTCTTAATTCAAACAAGAATAAGCGTGTAGAGATAGATTGCATATCACGATGGAACTTAAAGAAATATTTATATATTTTGCATTCTGTAGTTAAATATTGATAATTTTGGCCTATTAAGAAGTCCAGTTGGTATTTAATTCTTCTAAGACTTCTTCTCAGAGGAAGACGTAGAAGGTCGACAAAGATCGTGGGTTCGAATATTACAGTAAGCTTGAATTTTCAGTGAGGGAAAATATCGTGAGGAAACTATAGAACGATGGATACTTTTACCACCTGGTGTTACCACCCTCATGTTACCACCGCCTATGGGCGTGTTCCCGCTCTCTTGAAAGTTCCCTTCTATGTGTACAAAACATCTTAGGAGTTAAGCTATTGTTTACAGTAATTACAAAGTTATAAGTTTGGGGTCAGATGGCCGTGTGTGAGGAATAATGTCCCAGAATATTTATTTATTTTTATTTATTTATTTATAACGCAGGGCTCACACCATCAGCTCAAACCTTGTAAGCCTGTAAACATGGCCTTCTAAATAATAATCATGGTGACTCCACTCTACCGTGACGTGTGTAAAGGAAATGATTATTAGTGCTTTTGTCTCACTCTATCAATTTGTCACACTAATCAACAAATTCTCTATGGTTTATTTTTTAATAATATTCTTTATTATAACGCGTACTTCCCATTACTAGCCAATTTAACTTCTACAGTAATAAAGCAGTAATGTTACGCGTAATCTAACATGACCGAACAGAAGTTAGTCACGAATGTATTGTCAGATACAATTTTAGGAACAAAATTATGGCAAGAAACTGGAAGTTAAAGGCGTTGAAAGTGATGATAGCTGAGTGGTAGTGACGTCGGATACCGCGGCGAAGGTCGTAGGTTCAAAATGAAGGAAAATATCGTGAGGAAACCATAGCACGGTGGTTAGGGTACTTTGTAGACCCGCCTAGCTGGCTAGTTGAAATTCTGTCGCCGAGCAGCTACTGATCTGTTCTAGCAGTTGCACTTGAGAGCCAATTCCCTTCTAGGATTTATGAAGGTCGGCAATACGAATATAGGTGACGGTATCCACTAAAACATCATTAAAAATAAGGCGAGTAAGGCTTTATTTTTGTAAAACAAAGTTTATTGCACACTTTTTACTGTTTTCTTAACGACTGTATGTGCTAAAGTTTTGGAGAACCTAATTTCGGGGCGTCAACTAAGATTATGCGTACTGTAAGTATTGGTATTTTGCGACCTTCACGATTCGACTTGTATGACCATAAGGTTGGTCATGTGGTCGGATTATCATTGCCCAGTCATTGTAGATGAGGGATTGAATCCTCTTTGTAAGCCTAGGTATCGGCCCCCCAAGAGCTCCGGTCCCCACCGTGGACAACAATGACGTCGGCGATGACGTCGTCGAAGACGAGGCCTCCCACCAGGCCGTCGCTGCTGGGTACGCGGACGAATGCTTCAGCACCCCCGTATACCCAGCCGGCAGCGACATGTAGGAACACTCCAGGGTTTTTAGTCAGTAGGAGTCTGACATAACCCCGCCGCTTCTCCCCGGAGCCGCGAGGGAATCCATGACGATTTTCCTAAAAAGGTATCAGCCTCTGCATTGGGGGCACGAACGATAATAATAATACCCTGGGACATTCCTCACACACGGCCATCTGATCCCAAACTAAGCAGAGCTTGTATGGAAACTAGTTTACTACTATACTACGTTTTATAATACATATATAAATTATAGATGTTCATATTGAATTATTATTCGTCATAAATTTTTATTTTTTTGCGTAAATTTCTCACACGTTTATTCGCATATTTAACTTTAGACGCAGCAATTAACTATTCTGAAATAACGTGAAGTTCAAATAGATTTGTCAACTGTTTTCTATGTAAAGTATCAATTGAGCTTTTGTCCGTTCGTGTCCACAGCATAGTACAGTCGTGAGCAAAAGTTTTTAGTGAACATTTTATTGAAATTGTCAGCTTGGACAGTACATTTTCTGCATTAGTAGAGTATGTTTCACCAAAGAAGTCCAATGGAATTAATGAAAATCAATCTTATATCTCCTACGATAAAGGTGGCCTAAGAGACTTCTTTGTGTGAAGAAACTTTAGAATCATGGCGAGATCCATAAATAAGTAGGTATGACAAAAAAAAAAAAATCCAAAAATATTTAAATCCTTCAAGTTATCCTTATGATAGAAGGATAAATGGTAATTTTAGTTAGCTTTTAGATTAATGATGACAACAATTGAAGAGGCTGTATGATCATATACCTTTGCCGTTTGATAACAGAATAGTCGAACGAGCTAGGCTATGGAGTTATAGCGGGAAGCGGCATAATATTGTTGTAAAAAATAAACATGATAGAAGGAAAGAACGATAGAAATAAATAAAAAAATGGAATTATAAGATTGAGAATTGAAAAAAAATATCACAATTAAACTGAAAATCTATTTTTTGTACAAATCCCATTTTTTTATATTTACTTCTGGTGTCTGAGTTTTCTTATAACCTGGTGACCTTCGAGATATAAATTAATAGGGCTTAAGATAATCGTGCTCCAGCCCTCGTAACTTATGCCATGTAAGCCAATGGTAAAATACCAATTATGTTATATGTAACTATTCCAGTGTACGGCACTAACGCGATGCCACTTCGCATATGCCTGTAGGCATATCTCCAATAGTTCCCAGCTTGACGACAAGTGTCCCTGTCTCATTTTAACGTAGTTAGTTTCACGGTAGAAGAAACGAGACACACATGGTTTCCAAAGATATTTCTTTTGCTAAGATGCTTCAAAGTATTTATAAACATACATAAATATAAAGCAGTAAAGAAATAGTTATAAATAGTAACGAAAATATAATAAATCATTAAAAAGAGATCGTAACAAAACTATTAACAAAATAAATATTAGTTAATGAACACAATAACAAGAAACGAAAGCATGAAAGATTACATATTTGCGCAGAATTATTTTTTTGAATACAAAATGAGTGGAATTTACATTATAAACAGATTTACTTTGGCAAAGAAATATACTTTATTATGTAAGGTTATTTTATGCATAACTTTGTCATTTCCTTGTAATATATGTTTTGCACTTCTTTTTTTGATAATACATAGAAAAAACATTTGTACTATGTTACCAAAACATAATTATTTTTAGACTATCCTGTCATCGCATTATAGCTTCTGCCCCGCGGTTTCACCCGCGTTACCGAGGAATCTTATGGTTTCACGGGATAAAAACTATTCTATATATTAATCGAAAATATATTCTATATGTGTGCCAAATTCCATCCAAATCCGTTGTAGTTTTTGCGTGACAGAGTAACAAACATCTACTGACAGTTCATCATAACTTGTCCCCTCGTTTAAAAGTTGGTAGCCCTGTTATTCCATTATATTGTTGTCATATTATATTGTCAATCAATAGTGCCAACATAAAGGCTAGGGGACAAGTTATGATGAACGGACTGTAGAAACCATACATCCATCCTATATATAGGGTAGTAGGATTTACTAGGATATTTGCACAATGGTAGGGTACATTGGTACCCATCTATCTGGGTCACCAACCTCACCCAACTTGAAAATGTGTTCCAGCAGTTCCAGCGGTGTTTCTAATGTCCATAGTGAACGGTAGCCACTTACCGTCAGCTGGACCGTCTGCAAATTTGTCAGCTTTCTGACACCATTATGTTATTCAGCACGGAGATGCCCACTGCTGACCATAGGGATCTCACAAAAGGGTTTTGAAAGGTTGCATACAGCGGCTTCCAGTGTTTTTTTAGGGTTCTGTACCCAAAGGGTAAAACGGGACCCTATTACTATGACTCCGCTGTCCGTCCGACTGTCTGTCTGTCCGTCTGTCACCAGGCTGTATCCCATGAACCGTGATAGTTTTGATAGTTAAAATTTTCAGAGATGTATTTCTGATGCCGCTATAACAAAAAATACTAAAAAACAGAATAAAATAAATATTTAAGGGGGCTCCGATACAACAGACATATTTTTTTGGCGTTTTTATAGATAATGGTACGGAACCCTTCGTGCGCGAGTCCGACTCGCACTTGGCCGGGTTTTTTTTTACTACTACAGTAGTCAACGAATCATTCATGCTATGTAAGTCTTCAAATTTACTTTTCTCATTCTTCTGATCGACTTTGTTGTCCATTGGTATCTTGTAGAAAAAAAAATCATTTTTCAACTCGCCAGTACTTTCACACTACTGGTGTTAAAGGTCACGAAGTTCACTAAGGTCCGCTCGACCCTGGCACACTGTTTTGTGACAACAGCTTACAATAGAGTGGGCGGGCACACACTTACGATTTGTGGTTGCGACTGAAAAATTATCGCATTATTCTTTTCTAGTCCTATTTTACCCTCTTATGGGTTTAATTTCCAAAAATCCTTCCTTAGTGGATGCCTTAAAGGTATCTATTTGCAAAATTTCAAGACTCTAGGTCCAGCGGTTTGGGCTGTGCGTTGATATCAAAAGTCAGTCAGTTTACCATTTTATATATTAAGCAGATTTATAAAAACTAGCGCTCAATTACGTCCGATTCAATACTGAATAGTCATCCATCCTCATATAGTATATCACGTAACATACTGAAGAAATCACCTCATTAATGATTAGGTTTTACGAAACATTACATGACCGCATGACCTCCTAAACGACAATCATGCTGAGTAATTTAGACGTCAATTTTTAGATTCGTGCTTGCTTTACAAAAATCTATTTTTTGTAATTATTAACAATCCTTTCTAATACTATCCACTTGACATTAAAATATATTGATTTGGTTACAGGACCACTTAAATTATTCTTCAGTTATTTAGTTCATTAGCATGACAGACTGACAGTTTGTGCAATAAAATTAAATGAACTTTAGAGCATAGACAAGACATGAATGCGAAACGAGTCAAAGGCATTTTATATTTGGACTATTTTCAAATTTGATTTAATTTTATTCTTTAATTATTAATATCTTCTACCCTGCGGTTTCACCCAAGCTCCCAATCTTATGTTGTTCCAAGATAAAAAGTACTCTATATATTATTCCAGGGTATAATCTATCTATGTGCCATGAGATTGAGATTGAACGTCAAACTGCGTCTCGCTCGTAACGGTGTCGCGAGTACAAAGGTTTTACCTCATCTAAAAAGAAACTAAATGTCAAACTGCGTCTCATCATAACGGTGTCGCGTCTCAACGGTGTCGTGAGTCCAGAGGTTTTACCTCATCTAAAAATATGCGTACCGCGCTAAAAGAAATTTACACTTCAAAAACAAATCTTACGTGTGTGCTAAGACTTATTTACAATTAACTCTATTGCTCAATATTATATTGTATAAAATGTGGGGATATTTAAAATCGCCCTTTTGTGTATGAAGTAAGTAAATTGATTAATTGCATCCACGGCAGCCATTAACTGCCGTCTTAAAAAAAACATAGATTTGTTAAAATATTTTGCGAAATTATGTCGACTATATTTATTATTTTGACCTCTACTTATATTCAATAGGGCAACCTTTTTATATACAAGGTTCTATCTTTTTTTGTGTCAGGTAAGTGGCCACCGTCGTTTATGGACATAGCAATACCTGTGGGATTACCAATGTGTTGCCGACCTTTATAAAGCCTAGAAGGCAACTGGCTCTCAAGTGCATCTACCGGAACACACCAATAGGTGCTTGGTGACAGATTTTCAACTTGATCATGGTAGCCAGACAGTCGGGTATTACAACTCCTTTACCGAAAGCCCAAGCTCATTGTAAGATTCGAATCCACGACCTCCGCCATGGCATCCGGCTGCGGCATCTGTTCTGTTTTCTGTTTTGTGGCTCTCCACGTGAACTCTACAGAAAACAGTCTAGATTACCTTCTATCCAACAGCTCCCAGTAACTCTAAACAAAGGGCTAGATGGATTGTGTGAAATTCTTATTTATTAAAAGTATCTCTGTCTGGTCGGACGTGCTGGAAAAAGATAGTAATCATCAAACCATCAACCTATTACGATATGGCCAACATTTAATCGGTCTGCAGAGAATTTAGCTCCTATTTTCAGGAATAATACTGTCTTTCGACAAGAAAATTGCGACGCGCTTCACCGACACGACTTATGAATTTATGCAATTCTATTCGTTAAGTTTTACTCCGCTCCGCTTTGGAGAGGCACCCTAAAGTTTGACCATGACTCATCCCATGCTCTTCGTAAGCCCTAAATATATATTACTAGCTTTTCCACTCCACTGTTTTATATTCTATTTCATCCCCTTAGGGGTTGAATTTTAGAATATCCTCTCGATACAAGAAGAAACTATGTAATACCCTCTAATCTGTGTATTGATTTTTATCATAAATCAAACAAGCCTTATAAGATAAAATAGAGTTCCAGAAACTAAGAGGCGTATCATAAAGCCTGTAGCTTTTTTTTTGTAGTAACGCGATAATCTCTGGAACTAGGTACTACCAGTCGGATTTGAAAAAAATATTTTTACGTTCAATATAGTCAGTTTATTGAAGAAGGTTATAAGCTTTTTTTTACTACGGGGTCGTAGGTGAAACCGCGGGGAATAGCTAATATATTAATAAAGTTTGTGTGCATGAACATGTTTGTTTGTCCTGAGTCTAGGTGTATTATATACTTATATATAAGTATATATTTACAGAATAAAAAATAGGAAGGTATATGTAGTATATCAGTTGTCTGGCTTCCATAGTACAAGCTCTGCTTAGTTTGGGGTCAGATGGCCGTGTGTGAGGAATGTCCCAGAATATACAGTTAGTCAGTCAGTAAGTTGATCCTTGGGTTTAAATTCACCTGTATATAAAGTTATCTATACTAATATTATAAAGCTGAAGAGTTTGTTTGTTTGAACGCGCTAATCTCAGGAACTACTGGTTCGAATTGAAAAAATCTATTAGTGTTGGATAGTCCATTTATCGAGGAAGGCTATAGGCTACTTTTTATTCCGAGAAAACACAAGATCCCTCGGGAACGCGGATGAAACCGCGCGGAAAAGCTAGTTATTTATATTTTTCCGTAATACTTGAATGAAATAACCACAGATACTCGTACTAGTTGACTATTATCAGTAGTATTTCAAATTTAAATATGTATTAAGTAGAGTCTCGCCTCTGCAACCTTGCGTTACGTAAAATCGACAGCGCCGTAACACATTCTAAAATACGGTAAGTAACAATTTGGAACTATTACATTATGCGGTATACAGTCATTTACATATCTTAAGTTTATGTTAGAGGAAATTGTTAAAAAATATACTTTTTGACGGACGCTGGAGAAATTGTAGACTCCTTTGTTTATGCCTAGCTTTTGGCTGTGACGATCTACGCTGCGCAGGAGTTCTATGATATTTGATCAACTCTTTTATTTTATTGCTTTCGTCCCGCGGTTTCACCCGCGTTCCCCAGAAATCTTATGTTTTCCTGGGATAAAAAGTAGCCTATGTTCTTCTCCGTACCATAGGCTATCTGCATACCAAATTTCATCGCGATAGGTTCAGCGGTTTACGCGTGAAGTGAAAAGGTAACAAACAAACAAACAAACTCACTTTCGCATTTATAATATTAGTTAGGATAAGTAAGGATTAAAAATGTAACCTTACTGAGTTTCTTGTCGGCTCTTCTCAGTTGAAGGCTGACTTCCGATCTGGTGGCAACTTCAGTAGCGAAGCTCACAAGTGCCTAAACTGAATACATCCAATAGAAGAATTGTTCGTTTAAATAAGTCAAAAACATTTATCATTTAGTATACAGTTTCTAATTTGAATAACATTAGAAAAGGATTAAAAACAATGGGTACATGAATTTTAAATAGGCTTAGTTAGATAGTAATAATAATTAATTATAATATATTTTTATAATATTATGACATACAGGAGGTAGCGTAGAGGTTGCTACTCGGTTTTCAACCAGCCACCAACCAAGAGCAAAATAAATACCTAGAGATGTGTTTCACGTTATTTGGTTGACAACTTTGGTTCCCAACCGGTGGTCCCCGGACCAGGGTTCTGTGAGAAGTAAATTAAGGTCCGCGAAACAAAGTTATTTACGTAAATAAGGGTTTACTGCTTAAGAAATTAAAACGATTGGAACCAAGTCATTATATTCGTATAGCTGTGAGCAATAAAACAGATGTAAGTTCAAAAACCACATTGATTTTCAAATTAAGGCTCCAGTCTCCCTAAAATCAGTGTTCTTGCGGAATTCATCAAAAAAAAATGTTTTTAGTCATCAGAAAAGCAATAAATGAAATATATTTTACGTTATTTTAAAGTGTGAGATTTGAAGTTTCCAATACATATTTTATTTTTTAATTTGACGGCACTTTTATTAGTTTTGTGAGGCTTTAAACATACCTCTATTTACGTTCCACGCGTAGAAGGTCTCATTCATGCACACGCCACGAAAAAAATATAACAAAAACAAGAAATGTATTTAGATTACATTTGTCGGCAAATCCTCTACAATAATCTTATCTAGTTACTTTTTTTCTAAATAGTTTCAATTTCTTATTTATAGTGCTTTAAATAGTTATAAATTTCTGAATTCAACCCTTGCAAAATATTTTTTTTTCTATTACAAAGTGATGGTTTAGAGGAGTCACACTTTAACCACTCCGAAAACAACTATTTATCTATCAAATAAAAAAAACTGCATTCAAAAAATCATTTTTAATAAATTTACCGAAACTAAACAAATAACACAACGAACGCTGGCAATTCCCAGCGGAAGTGGATGGAATTTTGATGCGTTTTATGTTTTATTTGTTTAGTTTTGGTAAATTCATTTAAAATGGTTTATTGAATACATATTTTTTTATTCGACAGTTGTTTTCGGTGTGGTTAAACTGTGATTTCTCTAAACCGTTACTTTGTAATAGAAAAAATATATGTACCTACATTAGGTATAAATACAAACGACAATCATCAATCGAATGAAATGAAATATTCTTCAATACTACAGTAAGTACATCGACTACAGCGAATATCGAAATCTAATTAATATTTATTTCAGAGAAAACTGTCTTAACAAACAGACCGACATGATTTATAACTCGATACCCTAAATTCGATCCTAACCTATGATTAACATAGTTATAACCGAATTACAGTTGGTTTACACACAATTATATATATATATAGAATTGAATGTGTTGTACAAAGTTTTATAAGACGACGAGTAAGTGCGTATTGAAAGCCTGGGTGATAGTGAAAGCTTAGCATTGGGCCATGAAGTTAGCGAAAAGTATGCTATTTGTAATATCAATAGATTCGTGAAAATTGAATAATCTAGTGTGAAATAGATAGGTAGTTAAACAAATCTTTATATCGGTAAAGACAAAATTAATTTCAGAAGTTACATAAAAATATTGTGTTATTTTTTTTCGACTTTTTATAGGCATTTATCATGGTAAGTGATGAAGTGCTAAGTACACAAAGCCTAGAAGGAACTGGCTCTCAAGTGCAGTTCAAAGTCAAGGCCATTTATTCAGTTTAGGCCCTAGAAGGGCACTTATGAACGTCGAAACTACTGAATACCACCGATTCGGAAGTCACCTTCAACTGAGAAGAAGTTGCCGGACAAATTAATAGAACAAGATAAACAAGACACGCAAGCTGTAAGCAAATAACCAGTCATACACATAGCCAGGGCTGCCACCTTTTGGGAAAAAAATTCAGGACAATCGGATGGTTATCTATCAGAGACGGTCAGATTTCAGTCCAATTTCGGTCATTAAAAAGACTGCAGGAAATAATAGATGCGGGACGATATCATCGAAATTGAGACTGTCCCGGCATAATCGGGACGGGTGGCAACCCAAACATAACGCCTAGGAACGGTCTACAAACGGCTGTATAAGGCAGTCAACACTGGTTTGACTGGTAGCTTCGGGTGGTAGCTTCAGTAAATTCGACCTTCATAAGTGCCCTCCTAGGGCCTAAACTGAATAAATGGCTTTGACTTTGACTTGACTCCCATCCTGGATAGTGCTAACTTTTATTTTTCAATGTCAACTTTACGTCACAGTTTCGTCACTGTACAAAAATATTATTTTTTATACATATTATGATGAAGGTAGGTATATACATCATCATCTCAGCCGCAAAACGCTCACTACGACATAGGCCTCCCCTAATGATCTCCTGTCTTGGACGGGCAGCGTTTTTTTTTTGTTACATACCTAACCTTCCGAACTGTTTGGGCATGCAATTTCCACAAGATATTTTACATCATCATAATTTTCGGCACGAACTGGTGTTAACATCAGTAGCTTCAACCTTCATAAATGCCTTAGTTATAATCCTACTAATCCTACTAGTATTATAAACTAGCTTCCGCCCCACGGTTTCACCCGCGTTCCCGAGGGATCTTATGTTTTCCCGGGATAAAAAGTAGCCTATGAGCTATTCCATACTATAATCTATCTGTGTTCCAAATCTCATCCAAATCTGTTCAGTACATTTTGCGTGAAAGAGTAACAAACATCCATACATCCAAACTTTCGCATTTATAATATTAATTAGTTAGATTAAGATTAGGATAGGATGTGAAAGTATGGGTGCATGGTTGGATGTTCGTTACTCAATTACGCCATAACGACTGGCACACATTTGCCAAATTCGGCACAGATATATATTATAGTCTGGAATAGCACACATGCTACTTTTTATCCCGGGAACCTTCGGGAACGCGGGTGAAACCGCGGGGCGGAATCTAGTACTGCATAACTGCACCTTCAAATTACCTTTCACATAAAAAGTGATTTTTTAAGCCCGCTAATCTAATGGCCCAACACCAGACATCGAAAATCACAACGTAACATCATAATTGTGACATTTGAACCTTTAACTGCGTGACCATACACTATCCCACGAGCACATCACGCTAATATCACCTCTATTACAACACAATAAGAGTCAATAAGACATTAACTTGGTGAAATATTTTAGCGAATTCTGCACGCATATTTTAAGAGCAATTAAATTCTTTCTCAAATCAAAACACGGTTTAAGAAAGTGATTGATTAAAAAGTAAATGTGTTTACTGTGATTTGTTATGAATTATTTTGTTGTGATGTTTTCTGTTCATTATAAATTACTTAGTGGTGATTTCAGGTGCTTATCGCAATGTCCATTTACTATTTTTACCCACGACCGAAGGGAGAAGGTGTATGTATGCGTTTACGGTGAGAGGTTATCTGTTTATTTCTTTGTATTTTGAATGATTTAGTCATGTTCAAAACTGTCACCAACTACCAATGCTTTGACAAATACCATACCCCCTGGTTTGCTAGTGTCCATAGGCGATGGTAGCCACTTACCATCAGGTGGACCGCATTACCTGCTTTTGCCTGACATAAAAAAAGAAGGTAGGGGCGTGACGACAGATTTTCATCATGGGTACCAGCCAGGCGTGAAATACAAAGTACCCTACCACCGTACTATGATTCTAAGCATTTTTGCAATTGTCTTAATCCCTACTATATTAATGCGAAATTAGTCTGTTGGTTTGTCCTTCTTTCACACAGCAACAGAGCAATGGATCGACGTGATTTTTTGCATAGAGATAGTTTATAAACCGGAGAATGACATAGGCTACTTTTTATCCCGGGCACGTGGGTGAAACCGCGGGGTGAAAGCTTTTTTTTAATTCAAATGTTTGACAAGCAGGCAGGCGGTCCACCTGATGGCAAATGGCTACCGTCGCCTATGAACATTAGCAATACCAGAGGGATTGTCAATGTGTTGCCGACCTTTATAAAGTCTAGAATGCAACTGGCTCTCAAACGCAACTGCCGGAACACATAAGTAGGTGTTTGGCGACAGATTTTCAACTTGAGGGTGGTAGCCAGCCAGGCCGGTACTACAAAGTACCCTACCACCGTTCTATGGTTTCCTCACGATGTTTTCCTTCACCGAAAGCTCAAGTTCATTGTAGGTAGTTAGGCAGGGACTTGTTGATTTATTTTTCTTTCATTCTCATACAAAGTATTGCATTTAAAATATAATTAGCTTTTAGCCGCGTTCCCAAGGGATAGGTACTATATTTTTCGAATTCGAAAAGTACCGTATACTAGCTTTCCGCGCGGTTTCACCCACGTTCCCGAGGGATCTTGTGTTTTCCTGGGATAAAAACCTCGATAAATGGGCTATCCAAAACTGAAAGAATTTTTCAAAATGAACCTGAGTTCCTGAGATTAGCGCGTTCATACAAACAAACAAACACAGTATAGATTACTAGGAAAAGATGTAAGCTTTGTCGCCAGTCATCATTTACCAACCGGACCGCTATTATCTTTCATAAATTTAAAACGGACCTAATAAACCTAATTGGTGACCCCATCCCTAGACCTTGGTCGTGGCATAGATAGTTTGTCTTGAATGACACAGGGTAAGTACAAATGTGACGAAGGTGTACTTAGCAGAGGATAGATAGATAATAAGCATTATTTTCGTGGACGCCTATAAAAATAATCATAGCAATATCTTGAGAAGTTAATTTAAATATTTAATACATAATAGTTTAATATATCAATTATTTTGACCATAAACCAGCCACTCGAAATAAATTATTATCTGCGGAAAATCGATTACTTTTAAAAACGGAATGCAAAACGTATGTTTCCGCCCGGGATCGAACCGGGGGCCTTCTGCGTGTTAGGCAGATGTGATAACCGCTACACCACGGAAACTGATACCTCTTGAGGTGAAATTATTAAACAGTATGTGTAACTAAGTATAACATTGCCAGTGGAACATGAACGCCCACAACACAGTACCTAGCGACACCAAATTTTGATACAAATATCTTGTATTTTGAACTCTGCCTTGTTCAATAACTCTCCAGAAGCTTGGATAAAGCCGGTACATGCTAGCAACAGAAATAAATTTTAATCATCATCATTATCATCTTGATAGGCCGGTTGGCGGTCGTGAGTAAGTACTTACCTATTGGATTTGTCTCCGCCCCGAATAGCAGAATAACTATAAAAACATTTTTTTTTTAATACCAGGAATTCGGGTGAAACCGCTGGGAACAGCTAGTATTTATTTTACAAGTAGTCAATTATTAAGTAAGTACTTAGTCAGGTTTCCATAGTACTACTGTGGTACTACAAACTAACACTACCTACCTACTTAGTTAGGGATCAGATACGTTTTTTTTAGTAAGATAAAGCTGTGTGATGAGTGTCCCAGGATGTTATTATGTATATTTATTATTTAATTCTATTGTATATTTTCTTGCTTTCACCCGAAAATTATGTAAAAAGAATATACAGATAGACGCCCGTTCTACAGATTTATTATAAGTTAGACTAGCTTCATTCCTGCGGTTTCACCCGCGTTCTCGAAGGATCTTGTTTTCCCGGGATTAAAAGTATATAGCCTTCCTCGATAAATGGGCTATCCAAAACTAAAAGAATTTTTCAATTCGAACCAGTAGTTCCTGAGATTAGCGCGTTCAACCAAACAAACAATCTCTTCTGCTTTATAATATTACTAGCTTTCGCCACGCAGTTTCACCCGCGGTCCGAGGGATCTTATGTTTTCCCGGGATAAAAAGTTGCCTGTTCTTCTCCATACCATAGGCTATCTGCATACCAAATTTCATCGCGAACGATTCAGCGGTATGAGCGTGAAAAGGTAACAAACAAACAAACAAACTCACTTTCGCATTTATAATATTAGTTAGGATATAGATTATCTGTGTAGATATTCTGCACATTATATGAGAACTCGAGCCTCGACCTCTGTCGGTTGACCACAAGGCTTTTGTGGTCAATGGATTTGTATAGCATTACACAACACGCAGGGGTTTAGCGATTGAATAAAATAAACAATAATTTCCAGAATAAAGCTATATTATATTACAGTAAAAAAAACCTTATAAAACAAAAATAAAAGCATTATTTCATTTTAAGCTCATAATTTCCTTACATGAATATTTTGAATAATTTAATATCTTAATAAATGATAAATATCAAGAATTAAATAGATACATAATAAAGAGCGAATATCTAACCTTAGGTCATAGGTATTATGCTCATTGAATCCATAGATAATATAGTATAAATAAAATTTACAGGAATGATAGCATACTGAGCAATATATTAAAAATTAAAATTGTACAACATTTTATTATTATTCTATTGATATATTTTTCAATATATTAGTGCGGATTGCTTAACGATTGAGAAATAAGGCAGGCGGTCCTGACTGTAAGTGGCCGTGGACATTAGCAACACTAAGGAGATAACCAATGTGTTGCTTACCATTATAAAGTCTAGAAAGCAACTGGGTCTCTATTGCATCTGTGGGAACACCAGTAGGTGTACGTCAAAAAAAAATCATCTTGAGGGTGGTAGCCATACAGGTGGGTACTACAAAGTACTCTACACTGTGCTATAGTTTCCTTCACCGAAAGCTCAGGCTTATTGTAAGATTCGAAATCATGACCGTCACTGCGAGATTCTATCATCACCTTAAAGGCCTGCTCGGACCAAATAAATACAACAAACCTAGACTTTGAAATTTTTTATATATGCAGGCCATAATTTGACAACGTTGAAGGTTCCATTCACCAGAAGTCTAACAATGAAAAATAAGTTTCTTTGCTGCGGTACAGAGGCTTTTTGGCCCCAAAAGTATACAGTACTTAACTGTGCATTTTCAATAAAGACTAAACAAAATAAATAGCTTGAATATCTGCCAAAAACAGTCCAAATACCTTAAATATGGTAATTTCTTAATGCTTAACAATATAATAACCTGTCCATACCCTTGTATTTCAAGGGATATCAAGCTCTTACATTTATCATGAACACATTTAATATTTCATAGGTTATAATTGTAGCAGATTACAATAAAGCGGTATATGTAATATCAAACTTTGATTTAACAATGTACAATTCTAGATAACGCAACGTAACTATGTTTCGTATCTATATCGTAATATCCCACAGGTCCCGCATCACAGTCCGCACAGCTCAGGTATTTAATGTTAGCGAATGTGTGCGTAAAACCAATGTTATCAAAAGTGTACATGTTCTCTACGTGGAAGAATTCGGTTATTTTCTCACTTTCAATTTCACCTTCTTTTCTATTTGCATTTTGCTGCATGAGTGGTAGTTCTTTCTGAAATGAAAGACATTATATCGGTTTAAATGTTATGTTTGCGTACACAGGCTTACATAGACTAACAACAATGTTGATTGTAATTTCTGGACTGGTTGCGTAAGCTAAAACTTTGATTTTTCAGACATGAACAATGATTTGATGAAAATAAAACACTTCACAATTTATATGTAAATATGGTATTTTAGATCAAATATAGACATTAACTAGCAGGCACTTACCAGAGTTTAGTGTCAGTTCGGAAGATGCATTTTGCGGATACAGGAAAGCTAATTAAAATCGCATTTATGTTTTGAAAATACAGCTCTCTTTTGACCACGAATAAGAACAAGAGTAAGGCCCACGTACGTACCTCTTGAGTCATGTATGCCCCAGATTTTTTGTCTAAAATCTTCGAACCGCAAAATTTACACTTCACAATAAATTTATTCTTTCCATCTTCAACGTAGTCTTTCTGCTCTTCTACTGCTAGTGAGTCCTTGTTTTCTACCTCAGACATTTTTTTTTCGAAAGTTTACAGTTAACGCTTGTACTACCAAAGAAAGTTCATTTAATATATAAAATTCCTATCTTTGATACACGCCGGCTTATAGCAAAAAATTGGTAATTATTACTTTGGAGAAAAAAAAAAAGTTAACGAACGAAACGTCAGTGTCACTGTTAAACAGTGTTGCCAGGTCAAACAGATTTTCAGATTACCCCAGGCTTCGTCTCAATTTACCCTAGATTCTTTATAATTTTGAAAAAATACCTTAAATAAAAAATCCTTGATGTTGTTTCCTTAGTTTACAAAAAGAACAACAATAAATATTTTTAATATTATTATTGACACATAACAATGAAAGTCTCCTCTGCTGCATCACTATCACTATCTTTTTTTGTCATACTCATACATGTTATTATTTTTATTTTCTAACATTGCTTTTGTAGGAGCGAAGTTAACACAAGAAGTTACTCTAAAAAATACTCATTGAGAAAATTATTGGTTTTGTTACAGCATTGAACTTTTGATAGGTTACAATTCATTCAATTAATCAATCAATCTGTCAAGTCAGTCAATCAATCAAATCGGAAATACTAAATAGTAATAAAAGCGTGTTAAAAAGAGCTGGCTGCATGCATTGTTAATTTATTTGTAATCAGTTGAATAAAATAAACGTTACAATGAGCTCTGGATTTATAACGGAGTCTGAAATATTAGAGGCGAGACGTATTCGCCAGGAAGAATGGGATAAAGTACGCACTGAAGATCAACCTAAAGGTACAAGATTTTTGTTTTGAAATTTTCTTTCAACTATCACTCTTCTATGTTAACTGTTCTATGTTTTCATTCCTAAATAGATACTACATCTAATTTACTTAATTGATTTTACCTAACCAAAGCACAAAATAAATACAAATCACCTAACAGATTTGATGAAAACTTCATACAATTTCTGCCATCCTGGTACCATTGCCAATTTTTAGTTCAACATTTTACGTCGGAGTCACACTGTATTGTGTGTAAATGTGTGCTAGACAATTTCTATTTTATGAAATCTTTTTGTTTTTTTTTTCCATCAACATTTAAAAGTTGGACTTGTTAGTGTAGCTTCCACAACACAACTCTGTTACTTATACTGTACCCTTCTTATAAAACAGACATACAGGGTATGTTCCGATATACACTGCGAGCACTGTAAGGTGTAAAGTCATTTAGTATACTGAGAAGCTGTTCCTTTATAGTTAGCTATACTGGGTACTGTTTAAAATGGAATACAGTCCAGTATACTGTGTGTCATCCACGTATATGTAAACTGTCATTCTGGACGCCGTTGATCACATGATCATAGCACTGAGAGCACCTTACCTCGAAAATGCCAGTGCTCATAGTACAAAAATGGCGATGATTTATGATGTCATATATTTTCCTAGAATACTGCGACAGTATACTGAACGAATTTCTCCCCAGTAAGAGTACTGAACAGTGGTCGCAGTGTATAACGGAACATACCCACAAACTGACAGACTTTACTTAAACCTTATATCCATTAAAAATATCATTAATTATATCAGTTATCTGGTTTCATCGTACAAGCTTTGGTTAGTTTGAGATCAGATAGCCACGTCTGAGGATAGTTATTTATTTTATGACACAACAATGCAGTTTATCATTGATTGTAGATAACATAAAATGTTTTGTTACAGAGGCTCCCGAAGAGCCCTGTGACAACCGTCCCCTATACCAACGACTTGAGGAACAGAGGCTACGTAAGGAAGCCGAATATGAGGAGGCCCATAAGCTTAGTAAGTAACTTGGATCTTATAATAAACAGTGCATAGGCATTCAAATAGGTAAAAAAAAACTATGTCTTAAAGAGAAACCCAGAGCATAAGCCCTTCCATTGTCCACTGAGATTCTTTTTTAAGTTGCAATATTACCAATGTAAAGATCTGACAAAGTTCTAATGCAATAATAGCTCAGTGGTAGTCCTGAATAACTTCCCGATGGTCATGAATCCCAGGGAAACATCAATATTGGGCTTGACTTTTATCTTGCTCATGTTCATCCCAAAATCTAGAAGAACTACTGAGGCCGTTCAACTTTTCCGAATCCCCCAGCAATTCCACCAATATAACCATGTAGTCCATGAAATAAAGGCATTTTTAGTTACATACAGGTGAACTCTAAGCATGATCAGATTAGATACCTTTTTGCTTGCAAGCAGTAATTATGATAACCAAATAGTCTGCTTCTATTGTGAGAACTAAGGTAGCTTTATGTTGGTCATGCTTAGAGATTGATAACTGTAAATATATTCTACTAATATTATAAATATAAAAGTTTGTAAGGATTCTTTTATCCCAAGAACGCGATTGAAACTGCGGGGCGGAAGCTAGTAGAACATAAATGTACATACTTTACCCAATTCATAATTCATCAGAGAACATGATCCGTGGGTTGGATGATGATGAAGTTGGTTTCCTTGACCTAGTGGAGACTGCTAAAGCCAAGGCCGCACAGCAGATTTCAATTGAAGAGAAGAAAGAGATGCAGGAGTTCAGGTAAGTAATTGTTCCTTTGATTTTAAATGACATAGGAAAGTTTGTGTCATACTTGTTCTTTATAGGTTTATACATATAATATACAACTTGTATACATGTATATAGGGTGGAAACTTGAGCTGGTATAGTTCCGACAGCTATCCTCTTGAAGTTACAGCAAGGTCTCCTACTATCCATACTTTTAGTTATAGCTGATTTTACAGTCATTGAAAAATTATATAGCCGAGAAATTGGACATTTCTTTTCCAGCCATTCGATTTTAGATCTTATGGATCAAACTGTCGTTAAAACCAAAGAACCATAGATTATTTTAGTGTTAAAAAATACAGTTTCTAGTATTCTTTTGTTTTAATATTTCTTCAGTATCATTTACCATGGTGAGATTCTGATCAAAAACAAGCCTATCATAAACAAAAGACAAGTTACTAATTCCGCTGGATCTCCTTCTCTGTCGAGTCCCAAACAAGGAAACTCAACAGGAAATCGACACGTGTTTCGCTTCTGCACGAAGCATCATCAGAGAACATTATCGTGGATTTCTGCAAAGTCACGCCTGAGTCAATTAGTTATCTTAGGCCTATACCACAGAAGAAATATAAGCCTATACTTAGTTAAAAAAGCATAATGGGGTATGTTTCGTATGTTCAGTTGTGGACTGACAGTATACTGTCGCAGTATCCTAGGGAAACGTAATGACGTCATAAACGCCGTCATTTTTGTACAGCCAGTGCTTTGATCACGTGATCAACAGCGTCCAGAATGACAGTATATAGGTACATGGATAACAGACAGTATACTGGACTGCGTTCCGTTTTAAACAGTACCCAGTATAGCAAACTGTAAAGGAACGGCTTCTCAGTATACTAAATTGACGTCACACCTTACAGTGCTAGCAGTGTATATCGGAACATGCCCCTAATAGATGTCGTAGGGCTTAGTATCTAGTGAAGGATGTGTCGTAGGGAGCGAGTGTCGACGCTGGCCGAGAGCGAGGAGATGTCCCGCCTGCGCGCGCAGCTGGCGCCCGCGCGGACCAGCCTCGCCGCCGCACAGAACAACAAGAACAAACTGCACGGAGTGAGTGCTTACTATACACTTTTTATATTATTTACTAGCTGTTTCACCCGCGTTCCCGAGAAAAAAGTAGCCAATGTCCTTCTCCATACCATAGGCTATATGCGTACCAAGTTTCATCAAGATCGCTTCAGTGGTTTAGGCGTGAAAAGGTAACAAAGAAACAAACTCACATTCGCATTTATAATATTAGTTAGGATCTGAAATGTAGGCTCTCTCTGGTATAAATTTTTCAAAGTTGTCCAATATTTAATACATGCTTTTTTTGGTGACTGTACTTTTTGTTGACTGTACTTGCTCTCAACAATATTTTAGTAACAATTATTTTCTTATACATATTTCGGACTTGTCTTGTCGTCTCCGAACAGACTTGTAGCAACATATATTAACAACACAAGAAACTTTCACTACCTGTGGATAGATGTCGCCACAAGATTCTACATCGCGCTATTAAAGTTTCCTGAGCATTCGGCATATATACGAGATTCCAACATCAACAGTTGGACCGCGGCCCCAGCCACGATGATCTATACTGACGGAAGATTTTCTCTTTTCGATGGGCATTAAAAAATGCCCTATCGATTGAATTATGAAACATTGTTAATGGAAAATATTACTAGTCTTAGGTCAATACCGCCGACATGAAACCATTTTTCCTAGCTATCGTTCAAAGTCAAAGCCATTTATTCAGTTAAGGCCTTAGAAGGGCACTTATGAACGTCGAAACTACTGAAGTTACCACCGAAATTCGTTCGAAATACTTATTACATACTTTCCTATGGAACGCGGGTGAAACCGCGAGAAGAATGCTAATTTTAATGTATAAAAATATATCTCACAATTGTCCATTAGGTCGTGGTGAGAAAACGTAAAGCAAATGAAATGAACGTGCAAGAAAAGGGTGCGTCTACGGCCAAGAATGAAAACAGGTGAGAAAAAAATCTTCGGGTACACCGTAACTTACCATAACAAACCTATTTACAGTTTTAAAAAAACCAGCTAAGTGTATGTTGGAACTCGCGCAGTATAGGGTTCCGTAGTCAGTATGATGTGGTAAGAAACCAAACCTAAAACTGAACATAAATTAAATGAAAGTTTCATTAAAAACGATAAGCGCAACATCTCTGTTACTTATACTGTCATTGTATATTAAACTGAAGTATTCCATCGACTATTGCTCGTTAACTAGTGAAGCATACATACCGGTGATACTATTTCTATTAAATTCATCATATTATATAGTCCACACTTTTTTGTATGGCTAAATTCCTATTAAGGTTTATCAACCACACAAGGGTTCCAACCACACTTTCACTATGTAATGGACAGATGGCGCCACAAGATTCTACATCGCGCTATCAAAGTTTCCCGAGCACTCAACATATATAGGGTGATTTTTTTGTCACTGGCCATACTTGCAGGGGTTGAAGCAGTGGCGGTACCTTCATACAAGCCCAAAAGCCCGGCTTGCCTAACTTATACCCACACGTAACAAACATCGAATAATTTGAATTTCGCGCTAAAAAGTTCGCGCGGTCATACGATGTAGGTAAACTACCCCGAACACAGCGGCCGGCGGCCGGCCGGCTACGCTCACTACTACACGCGCGCCGCTTCATGCATACAGCACACACGTTCACAATATTCCACATCTTCCATCCCGCTCGTACGCACGTCTGCAAAGCTAACGCAAGCCCAAAAACGGCGGCTTGCACATCTCTCTTTCTAACCTATGAAAACTACGCATAGTGAAAATAGCGCTACTTTGTAACGAAACTGCACATTAGTATGGACGGGCGAAGCATTGATTTACCATGAAGTTGTCTGCGGATTTTTGGCGCGAGTATTGCGCATGCTCGTGTACATCGTAAAATAGCTTCGTTTCGCTGCAACTTCAGTGCATAGACATTGTTTGTTTTGGATTGTTTGAGTTGAAAGAAAAGTTTTGTTTGTTGTCGATTCATTGCAATACTTACTAGATAGTAGATTTGTGTTTAAGATGGAAGAAATAGTGCGTTGTGTAGATATGAGGTGTATTAAAGCGTTACTCGACCAGGGCAAGGTAAAATCTTTGACTTTTTCTCAAAAAAAAGTTTTGATAACTTCACCAAAACCAACGCCTGACCTGTGTATTTCTCAGAGCAAGGGACACAAACGTAAATTCAGTAGATCTATTTATAAAACAAATTGGATTGCGGGCTGTTCTCATTTGAACAAGTTGTTTTGCTGGAGCTGTTTGTTTTTCTCGAACGATACAAACGCTGTTTGGAATACGTCCGGTTATGACGATCTATCTAGAAGTAGTATGCCTTCAGTGTGCTTTGGTTAACTCGCCTCAAGGACCCTCAAGGAGCAAGTGATAGTTGAAGACTAAGATTACTGATTGAAGAAATAACAAGATGGATTTTACGTCAAACGGTTAGAACCCACAAAAATATAGGTTGGGCTTGCCCTAATCTAAAGCCCTAGGCACGCCACTGGGTTGAAGTACTCGTCAATATGAACAACTTTTATTATGGGACCAACTCTGATATCGCACAATATAAAATGGCACCTTCATACATTTTGGACGAATAGGTATGACAACTGATAATTTTTTGTGATCTCGAGAGTTAGTCCCATGATAAAAGTTGCTCATATTGATGAGTACATCCACCCCTGCAAGTGTTACCAACGACACAAAAATCATCCTATATAGAAGTTTTCACCATCTACAGTTGGACCGCGGTCCCCAGACACGATAACCTAGCCAGGCGGAAGATCTTCCTTTTTCAATAGAGGAGTCTCATAGTATCATAAAAAAAATATACCTATCCTAGTAACTAGTGTCAGTCTAACATTTTTTTTAAATACAAATCACAGTTTACAACAAAACGGTGCAGCATCAGAACTGTCTGAACCAACTCAACCGGTATTGCGGTGCGTGGGGGTGTTGCCCGGATTAGGGTATTACGATACTGACACTTCTAGCGACACCGACGACTCTAGCGACATCGAACCGGTTAGTGAAAGTTTTTTTTTTAATGTAATTAAAGGCACAAGCAGGTTTCTTCCGTCCTATGGAAAATGTTTAATGTATCTCAAAAAACTTTTCTAAGGCGATATCAGTGGTAGTGATGTCTAATGCCGTTACTAAGGACGTGGGTTCGAATCCTACAATGACTTTGAACTTTTGGTAAGCTGCAATCGCTGAGCTTACTCTCTTTGCCATAACATTTTCTTTTTTAAAATAATTTATTTCTATTTTTATGTATTTTTTTGTGGCAATAAACTAATTTTCTTTCTTTCTTTCTTTCTTTAAAGGAAAACGTGAGAAAACCATAGTATGGAACATATAGGTTTGCTACCTCGAGTTGTCGTCATGGACCTACCGGTGTGTTCCGGCAGCTGCACTGTAGTTCCTTCTAGGCTTTGTGTGCTTATCACCTTCGGCCACATCATCACTTACCATAGTGAGATTGTGGTCAAATGTAGGCCTATAAGATATGGTTAAAAGTGTATGTGATCAGATGGCCTTGTGTTAAGAAATGTCATCATCATCATCATGGCCACTGCTGGAGTGGAGACCACGGACCGGCAAGTGCAGCGTAGGACGTCCAGTTACAATGTGGACAGACGACCGTGTAAAGGTTGCCGGACAAAGCTGGATGCAGGCTGCCCAAGACCGGTCCTATTGGAGATCCTTAGGGGATGCCTATGTCCAGTTGTGGAGAAATGTCCATTAAAAAAAGTAATTTTGGGAGATAATCGAATCAGAATCTAGGACCGTGGCATGACGCCCATGACGTTACACTTACTATTATATTTTATTAAGAAACTAGATTTCCGCCCAGCGGTTTCACCCGCGAACCCCTATTTTACCCCCTTAGGGGTGGAATCCTTTCTTAGCGGATGCCAACGTCATAAGAGGTATCTGTATGCCAAATTTTAGCTCGATCCGTCCAGTGGTTTGAGCTGGGCGTTGATAGATCAGTCAGTCACGTTTTCCTTTTATATACTGAAGATTCTGTTTACTTTATTTTTCTGTGTATGAACAATTCTTTTTTTTTCTCCCAGAGCTCCAAATGCTGCATTAAACGGGATATACTCGGCCGTCGGCCCGACCACTCGGACAAAGCCCACAAGGAAGAATCCAAACTACATCCCAGTTAGAAATTACCATATATTAAAATTCTTATTTGTAGTGTATTCAATATGGGTATTGAAGGGGTTTTTAGTGCGGACTGATGAACTCGATAGAATTTTAAATATAAAAAATTAAATGTCAAATTTGCAAAAGGTATATCCTAACTTAGGAGACTTAACTAACAACGAAGTATCTGTTAGTTATTACACAAAAATATACAGCTTGATTTTTGAATTGAAAACTTCTTTTAGCGCGGTACGCATATTTTTAAATGAGGTAAAACCTCTGGACTCGCGACACCGTTACGAGACGCAGCTATAGTGTGTGCATATATCACAGTAACATATACCGAGTATAGTCGTTTAGTTTGGCGTTTCGCCGTCGGGATGGCGAGTCCAGATATACTGGGTGATTTTGGTATCACTGGCAATACTTGCAAGGGTGGAAGTACTCATCAAAATGAACAACTTTTATCATGGGACTAACTGTAAAATCATGAAAAAATTGTCAGCTGTTCCATACAAAAGTTCAATACCTACTCGACCAAAATGTATGAAGCAACAAAATCATCCTGTATAGTTTTCACTTCTGTCGGCACTCCCGGAGTGCAACCCGTAATTTTTTTTCATCACTGGCAATACTTTCAGCTGTGGAAGTACTCATCAATATGAACATCTTTTATAATTGGACCAACTCTGATATCGCTAAAATAAAATAGTTGCTTCATACATTATGGTCGAGTAGGTATTGAACATTTGTATGGAACAGCTGATAATTTAACGTGATTTCACAGTTAGTCCCATAATAAAAGTTGTTCATATTGATGAGTACTTCCACCCCTGCAAGTATTGCCGACGACTAAAAAATCACCCAGTATAAGGCCCTACTAATTTACAGTGCGGCCGCAGAGAAAATGCGTTTCTGACACCTGCGGCTAATCTGATTTTGATCGGACCTTGAAAGCTCCATCGAAATCGATTTAGCGTTTCCCTGATTGATTAGCCCATTATCAGGTATCGGAAACGCATTCTCCCATTCTGAACAAATAGTTATATGTATTAATAAAAAAAAATATTAAGTCGTTGCAGTTTTTATTCCATGGTTAAAAAGTTATTTTTTTTAAACTAGCTGTCCACCGCGTTTCCACCCGCGTTTCCGAGAAAAAAAATAGCCCATGTCCTTCTCCATACCATAGGCTATCTACGTACCAAATTTCATCGCGATCGGTTGAGCGGTTTAGGCCTGAAAAGGTAACATACAAATAAACTCACATTAGCATTTAATTTTATAATATTAAGTTAGGATGAGTCATTCCTTCACAATGGATCAATACGGTTGTTTACGCAAAGGTAATCATAGATGGCGCCACCGAAATTTCACCAATGGCGTGCCACGATTTATGTGTCACTAGCTTTTCCGCGCGGTTTCACCCGCGTTCCCGAGGGATCTTGTATTTTCCCGGGCTAAAAGTAGCCTATAGCCTTCCTCGATAAATGGGCTATCCAACACTGGAAGAATTTTTCAAATCAAACCAGTAGTTCCTGAGATTAGCGCGTTCAAACAAACTCTTCAGCTTTATAATATTAGTTTAGATTTGTTTCGTCTAATCATTGCAACCAATCGCGTCATATGTTTACGTTATAACATAGTGGCCCCTCTAGCGGGAAAAAATTGCAGTAAGGTTCCCTATTTTTTAAAAGCTTTTATTTTAGCTTGCAATTTATGTAACTATGTTTGTTAAGGTGGAATCTTGCAAGTCGAATTTCACCCACTTCCAGTGGTCGGATTGACTTGATATTTGGTATGCATTAGTATATTGGAAGACAATGCAAGTACAGTCACCAAAAAGGCTTGTATTAAAAATGTTTTTTTTTACAAAAACTTATTTTCAGTACAAATTATGCCATGATCCTTTGTGATCTTCCTTGAATTTTACTTCACTGGAACTTACTACCTCTTAACATCTATCGAGATTGATCAAGTCTTGCGTTTCACGTAGCAATTTGAATTATTATAGTTTTAAAGTTAAATAATTTTATTTTATTATTAATACTTTAAAAGCCTCACATTTTATTCGTTATAAAAAAATGAAATTTCTAACGTTTAGTAATCAATACATACACGTGCAATTCGCCCGCTGCACTTAAGAGGCAGTTTCCTAGGCTTTGTAGATATACCACTATCGGCCACATCGTGTGGTAACACGTGGTACTGTGGTCAAACGAAGTAAGTTATAATATCTACCTGTATGTATATGATGTGATAGATAAGTAATGTATAAGAGAGTTTTCAATTAAATGTGTTTTTATTCAATAAACGAATATGTAATACCATGTTTATTATCTTTTATTATATAACTAGTTTTCGCCCCGCGGTTTTCCTCGCGTTCTTCAGAAGTCTGATGTATTTCTGAGAGAAAAATTACCCTCTCGTTTGAGTAACAAACATACGTAAAATGTCGCTATTTCTTTCAAACTGCGCAATAGATATTCATTCTGCAGTTTTTACTATCTAGCTCGCATCTTAGAGCATAATAAAGCCTCGCATACTTAGAGCTAATTGTGTATTGGAACTTCTCAGTCCTCATGCATACCAATCGATTCAAAATGCTTTCTTCCTTATTGCTTAAATTCCATCAATGACTTAGAATGTACTAGGATATCAGATGTTTCGACAGGCTTGTAGTATTAGCCGCTCGCTCGCCAAAATTTTCCTGCCTGAAAATATTGTACTAGCATAACAGATAATTAAAGAAGTTATTAATTACTCGCTGCTTGCTTGCATACCCATCATTCCTGCAGTTGAACCTAAACATGTACTAGGATATCAGATTTACAAAGAAGTTGGTTCGACAGGCTTGTAAATAAAGAATACTCGCTTTGTTGCTTCCATGCAAGTTGAACCTAAAAATGTACTAGGATATCAGATTTCCAAAGTTGATCCGACAGGCTTGTAAATAAAGGCTTGCTTGCTTCCATGCAAGTTGAACCTAAAAATGTACTAGGATATCAGATTTCCAAAGAAGTTGATACGATAGGCTTGTAAAAATAGATACCCACTAGCTACGAATAAACAATTTAGTCTATTTATTCGTAGCCTACTTACTAGCCGCTTGCTTGCATACCAATATTCCTGCTGTAGAACTTAAACATTTACTAGGATAACAGATTTACAAAGAAGTTGATTCGACATGCTTGTAAATAATAGACGATACTCGCTTGCTGCTTGCAAGTTGAACCTAAAAATGTACTAGGACATCAGATTTACAAAGAAGTTAATATCGTATGTAACAATATCTCATTTATTTTACATTTACAATTAAAGTAAAAAATACAAACTATGATATATAGAAAACATCCTCAAAGCCCTCGCTGCTGTCGATAGGCAAGGTTCCCAACAGGCTGGCAGCGTTAATTCGTCAACTTGTTAGTTACTCGCCGCTTGCTTGCTGACCAAAATATCTGCAGTAGAACTTAAAATGTACTAGGATATCAGAAGCTTGTAAGAGTTATCTGTCCCTACATTTACTAAAACAAAACTCGTCGACGAATCACCGCTGACAACGGACCTCTCATGTCATTTCATATGAACGAGAGAGACGGAGCATTATGACCTCACAGACTACCCACCCACATCTCTTATTTCGTGGATATTTTATCATATCTTTTATTGAATATGAGTTCCTGGTATCTTACATGTGTAAAGTGTGAAAAAAAACGCTTTTTATTCCATCAAACATCTCTAATTATTATAATACATTTTCATGATTTTTACAAATACATTTCAACTGCCATCTGACTCCATCTCCATTCTCAATTCATCACTGTCTGTTTTCTTCTTTCTGTTTCTGTAAAAAAAAAAGTATATAAGCGATTTTTTAATTTATTTTCTATCTGTCTGTCTGTTTGTTCGCGCACATCTCCGGAACCACTGAACGGATTTTCATGTAGATTTCACAGGTAGATAGAGATTAAATTGAAGCAGAATATAGGCTTTGTTTCATTAAAATCGGATGTTGCAAAAAAGTTATCGTCATTTAAAGATTTTTGGAATTGTAAACTGTTTGTTTTATCGAAATTGGAAAACGGGAAAAAAGTTATAGAAATTTCATAACGTCTGCGCGAGCGAAGCCGCGGGCGAAAAGCTAGTCTAATATAAAATATATATTACCTCTTAGGATAGGGTTGTTTCAAATGGAATGTACGGAAGTGTAGTTCCATGCTGTTTTTCTGCGTGAACCGTTTCTCACAGTGTGTGCAAGGGTATGGCTTCTGGCCCGTATGGGTCTGAAATAAAATTAAGAAATATATCACGCACTACACTCGAAGAGATAGGCAGAGCTCTCAGAACCGAGACCTACATCTCACAATGGGTGTAAAGAAATATTGAAATAAATATACTCATTTTGTCCGACCCGAGAATCGAACCCGGGTTCACAGGTTTTCACCGATCGACCTCTGATTCACAGACTTCCTAACTAATATTATAAATGCGAAAGTGAGTTTGTTTGTTTGTTACCTTTTCGCGCATAAACCGCTGAACCGATCGCGATGAAATTTGGTACGCAGATAGCCTATGGTATGGAGAAGGACATAAGCTACTTTTTTCCTCGGGAACGCGGGTGAAACCGCGGGGTACAACTCACACTAATATTATAAATACGAAAGTTTGTGAGTGTGTTTGTATGTTTTTCACACTCAAACGTCTGGACCAATATTGATGAAATCTAGTATGGAGGTAGCTGACACCCTGGATTAACACAGGCCACTTTTTATGTCCTTCTCCATACCATAAGCCATATGCGTAAAAGGTAACAAACAAACTCACATTCGCATTTATATAATATCAAGAGTAAAAGTAGAATATATGACTTGTATAATCCTGATACTGACCACCTGATGTCTCTTCAGCACCATGTTTGTACTGAACTGCTTCCCGCAAGTGTCGCAAGTATGAAGTATGGCGCGCGTGTGAGTGTTCAGATGACTTGCTATACTGTTCGGCTGTGGGGTGACATAAATATTAAATAAAATTCTCTACTTTTTTAAGAGAGATAGAGCATAGCGATATGTCGCTCAAAGAGCAGCTCGACTGGGGAAGCACCTCCACCTTACAGAATACCGCAGCCAAATAGTTGTGTTCCTGCGCGTGAGTAAGGTCGCCAGAGCTCATCGGGGAGGGGGGAAGGGTCGGCAACGCCCGAGTGATACCCCTGGTGTTGCAAGCGTTCATAGGCTACGGTAACCGCTTACCATCAGGCGGGCCGTGTGCTTGTTTGCCGACAATGTTGTATAATAAAAAAAATGCCTTTTTATGTTCCACTGCTGAGCACAGGCCTCCATTCACGAAAATAAAACCGCTTTCGCTGACTTCAAAACGGGTTCTAACATCGTTATTTTATATTTTTAAGTGCAAATCCACATTGAAGTCGGTTTTTTTTTTCCATTTTTAGTTTCTTATCTATCTATCTTATTAACTATACACATCGGTTTATCCCCTAAAACCGTACAGGCGTGATGTTAGGTTATGGAATGGTGGTTATGGATTGTTATTGAAGAGTTCCATTGTCATCCGAATTGGATCAGTAGTTTTTGAGAAAATCGCGGACATACATACATACGGGTCGAATAGAGAAGCTTCATGGGAACCTTATTTTTTTGAAGTCGGTTAAAAAGGGTGACAAAATAGACGAATCTTATAGGCTAGTGGTCAACCTACTGTTGGAGTTGTCAGGCCACCTAGGAGGTCTCCAACTAGCTTAACGACTATCACTATTAAGTGATAACCGGGACCAACGGCTTTACGTGCCTACCGTAGCACGGAAACGCTCATGTTGAAATACTACTAGGCGGTCACCCATCCTGGAGTGATTTTGATGATATTTACAGACAATCTTCATATTAGCCGATTTTTTTTGGTAATTTTTTATAATATTTTCTCTACAATGAATTTCTTCGATTTTAAAATTACCCTTAAAAACATTTGAAATCGTCGATGTTTATATTTTAGAGATGTAGTCGGTAGGTAGTAGGTACTTAGGTAGTAGTTGATGCAGGTGTACTGGTGTATTGGTATATACTGGTGTATTGGTGTACTGGTGTATTGGTGTACTGGTGTATTGGTATATACTGGTGTATTGGTATACTGGTGTATTGGTGTACTGGTGTATTGGTGTACTGGTGTATTGGTATATACTGGTGTATTGGTATATACTGGTGTATTGGTATATACTGGTGTATTGGTGTACTGGTGTATTGGTGTACTGGTGTATTGGTTTACTGGTGTATTGGTAAACTGGTGTATTGGTGTACTGGTGTATTGGTATATACTGGTGTATTGGTGTACTGGTATATACTGGTGTATTGGTATACTGGTGTATTGATGTACTGGTAGTGGTGTACAGTGTAGTAGTCTGTACGTACAGCGAGGCTGGCGCCGCAGATCTCGCAGATCTGCCGCTCGGCGCTGAAGGGCGTGCGCGGGTGCTCGGCGAGGTGGTGCTTGAAGCACGACGACTGCGTCTCGAACTGCACGTTGCACTGCATCAGCGGGTCGGAGGGGGGGGTGGGGGAAGGTTGGAGGGGGGAGGATACAATGTTTATTATACGCAATATAAATTAACTACATCTACCTAAGGCCCGGACTTATTACGGAAAAAAACCTATATTATTTGAGGGAACACAATTGTATAAATAAAATATGTATAAAAATAAACTTAAGATATATTATGTCACGCGAAATGCTTTGTATAGCCATTCGTCATTGCTGCATTGTGTCCCAAGCGAGTGTATGGCAGCTTGGGCTCGCTACCGCCCCTCTCTCACGCCGCAAGCCCCGCACGTTTGCTCTGTCTAGACGTGTCCGTTGGCCGACTGCAAGAGGCTGTACTTACATAGTCTGTGGTACAATGGTAAATACTAATTTTGATATAATACATACATGACGACAAGTAGTGGGTTTCCTCCGTCGGATCCCGCCTCTCTTCTTTCCATTTCTAAACAATTTCAGTTCATTTTCAATTCTTTCATCGTCCGGTGCCCTGGAAAACAGAATTAATATATTTGTACTATCATATAATAGGCTGTTACGTTCAAATCAGACTAGGGACATAAAAAACCAGAAGAGATCTTGTGTTTTCCTGATAAAAAGTAGTATATGTTCTTCTCCATACCATACGGTTACACCGGTTTAAGCGTGAAAAGGTAACAAACAAACAAACTCACTTTCGCATTTATAATATTAGTTAGGATTCCAATAGGCCTTCACAAGCACTTATGAATAGTGACTCTTACGCTCGGTTCGGAAGGTTGCTTTTACTGAGAAGAGCCGGCAAGAAACTCAGCAATTACTCTTTTCAAAACTTAGAATTATTAAATAACACGTATCCCGTAAGATAACGGTGAGTCCGTATGCAAGATTGAAAATCAATACAGATCACAGAGATATTTAATTTATTTTCGACAATGTCCATATTAATTAAGTTAGTAAGTATAAAATTTATCTTACGGCTCCCCGGTCTCCCTAAAATCAGTGTTCTAGTGGAATTTATCAGAAAATAAATATTTTATTTTTAGTCATCAGAAAAGCAATTAAATATATTTTACGTTATTTTAAAGTGTGAGATTTGAAGTTTCCAAAACATTTTTTTTTTAATTTGAACCTACTTTTAGGAACTTTGTGAGGCTTTAAACATACCTCTATGTACTTTCCACGCGTAGAGGGTCTCATTCATGCACACGCCACGAAAAAAATATAACAAAAACAAGAAATGTATTCAGATTAAATTTGTCTGCAAATCCTCTACAATAACCAGTCCAAAAACAACTATTTATCCGTCAAAAATCATTTTAAATAAATTTACCGAAACTGTTCCTTTTTTTACGCATATTTTTTTTTATAACACAGCCCAAACCGCTAGACCTAGAGACTTGAAATTTTGCACATAGATACCTTATACAGTGTAGGCATCCACTAAGGAAGGATTTTTGGAAATTCAACCCCCAAGGGGGTAAAATAGATAAGTGTATAAATTAGTTAACTTACTCTAACCCGCCGGGATGCAAGGCCGAATGCAAAAAATGCTGTTCATAGGCTTTCTGCGTCTCGAACCTGATGTCACACCGCTCACAATACATACTCGAGTCTTTACCATCTTCTGATATATTCTGAAAAATAATATAATACAAATATTGATGTGCCGGTAGGCGTAGTTGTTAAGATACCTGTAACGCTATAGATTGTGAGTACGATTCCCATCAACATTGAAAAAATACAGCCAAAATAGTCATCAAAAAAATGTAGCCTTGCTGAGTTCCGAACCAGTGGTAACTTCAGTTTTCGACGTTCATAAGTGCCCTCCTATAGCCTAAACTGAATAAATGGCAAATTGTGTGCATTACAGATAAACGTCTGTTTGTCCTGAGTTTGGGTGTAATTCAAAATAAGTATAATATATATATACAGGGTGATTTTCAAATGGTATGTTATTCTCATCTCAGTACATTTCGAGCCGAACGCTCAGCTGATTTGTATGGTGGAGTGAAAAATAAAGTTGCTCTGATCAAGTCGGTCCCATAGGGAAAGTTGTTCAAAATGATGTCCACAAAAATCCCTTTTCGGGATAAGATACCATTATTATTTAGTATGCCACTTATCTAGTTTACATAGTACAAGCTTTTTTGGGTAAATTTTTCAAAATATATAAATTAAGATATTTCCAATAACTTCTAACCCTATCTATCAAGCCACAGGTCGTGGGTTCGATTCCCACTGAGAACATACATTTGTGTGCATGAACATGTCTGTTTGACCTGTGTCTGGTTGTAATTATCTATATATGTACAAAAGAAAAGTAGTATATGTAGTATATCAGTTATCTGGCTTCCATAGTACAAGCTCTGCTTAGTTTGGGGTCAGATGGCCGTGTGTGAGGAATAATGTCCCAGAATATTTATTTATTGACCTCATTTATAATATATTGTACTCACTCGTAAACACGGGCTTCGTTTCCGTCTTCGTCTCTTTCTTTTGCCTTGATTGAAATCTTTCCACTTGTTTTTATCATCACCCATTCTGAAGATAATTCATTGATTAGTACCATAATAGCTGTCCCACGCGGTTTCACCCGCGTTCCCGAGAAAAAAAAGTACACCATGTCTTTATCCATATTACTATCTATCTGCGTACCAAATTTCATCGCGATCGGTTCAGCGGTTTAGGCGTGAAAAGGTAACAAACAAACTCACTTTCGCATTTATAATATTAGTTAGGATTTTTATGGCTGAAACTTCTTTCTCACTATTTCTCAGGTAAAACCGTATGCTATAACAAGTGAAGATGCTTACTCTTTGCCACCTGCATGCGATGCAGAATGCAGTAAATGTTGTTCGTACGCTACCTCAGTCTCGAATGCGATATCACAACGCACGCAGAATGTCCTGACTTCCTTCTTCTCTTCCGTTACTTCTTCCTGTAATTTTTTTTTTTTTACTTGTTATAGGCTTGTGTTTTGACTACAATCTCACTATTTTAAGTGATGATGTGGCCGACGGTGGTAAGCACACAAAGCCTAGAAGGAACTGGCTCTCAAGTGCAGCTGTCGGAACACACCAATAGGTGTTTGGCGACAGATTTTCAACTTGAGGGTGGTAGCTAGCCAAGCGGGTACTACAAAGTACCCTACCACCGTGCTATGGTTTCCTCACGATGTTTTCCTTCACCGAAAGCTCAAGATCATTGTAGGATTCGAACCCACGACCTAAATGTTGAATAACATGCAATTTTTGTATATATGTATATAAATACTAGCTTCCGCCCCGCCCGCGTTCCTGAGGGATCTGATGTTTTCCCGGAACAAAAAGTAGCCTATAGCCTTCCTCGATAAATGGGCTATCCAACACTGAAAGAATTTTTCAAATCGAACCAACAAACTCTTCAGCTTTATATTATTTCCTGCATCTCGGAAACGGCTCAAACGATTTGAATCAAATTCTGTATTTAGGTAAGGTTTTGCTTTTTAAGTTTATTTATTTAGGCGTATTTCATGAAAAAAAATACGATTTTACACAAAAAAAAAATGCTGACAATGTCTAGCGTCATCTTGTATACTTTGGAGATACTTGCATTGTTGCTGACCACTGGTACCTCAAAACATTGAGAGATGGCGCTGTATGATATTATGCGAATTCAAGATTTAAAAAAAAATGTTGGTACTTACAAGTTTCCGCGAAAATCAAAATTTGCCCATATCTTTTTATCGTGTTGACTCAGGATCTTGATTTTTATACACCTAATAGGGACTATCGACCTCAGTATCTGGTAAAAATTTCAACTTGCTAGGTCCACCCGTTTCTGAGAAAATCGGTGGTGACACACGGACAGACGGACAAGAGAGTGATCTTATAAGGGTTCCTTTTTTTACCTTTTGTGGTACGGAACCCTAAAAATGCTGTCAGTCTTTTCAACGTGAGGGTGATAGTCAACCACTACGAAGTATCCTACCATACTGGTATAGGGCCGGTGTCACAGGTTACCGATTAGTTCAAGATAGTTCTCTTCTAGGTTTTAATCTCCTTGGTATTCCTGCATAGGCGATGGTAGCCACTTACCATCAGGTGGTCCACCTTCTGACATAATAAAATAACTTACAGCCTGAATAACATCGACATGTTTGACTCTCTTGTGCATGTGGACCCCGGCTTCGCTCACGAAGGAAGCGCCGCACAACGAACATACGTAGTCGCTCCTGTGGTTCCGTAGGTGTGTGTAGTACGTTGACCTGTGTCTGTGGAGTGCAAAATATAACATTTAAGTCATCCATATGGAGGGAGATGCATTGAAAAGGGAAGATCTTCCACCAGCTCAGATAGATGTTGGAAAAATTTTAATCTCATAATTATAATAACAAGCTGTCCCCCGCGGTTACACTCGCGCAGCGGTTTAAAAAATAGATGTTGGCCGATTCTCAGACCTACCCGATATGCACACAAAATTTCATAAAAATCGGTCGAGCCGTATCGGAGGAGTATGGTAACTAACATTGTGACACGAGAATTTTATATATAAGAAGATTTATCTAAACTAATATTATAAAGAGGAAAGATTTGTTTTTAAAATTTCTTTCACCGTTAGAAAGCTACTTCTTCACCGAGTAACATAGGCTATATTTTGTCCCGGGAACGCGGGTGTAACCGCGCGGAAAAGCTAGTATCTCTATATAAAAAAAAAACTATTTACTATTATTAGGAACTAGCTTTTCGGCCGCGGTTTCGCTCGCGTAGACTTTATAAAATATCTATATCTTTCTTCCTTTCATTCGATTGTGATAAATAAAGCCATGAAAATTCTTTAGGTGAGTTTCGAAGATAAGCTCAAGATTTTTCAAAGAGACAGACAGACAGACAAACAAGAAACAAAATACATTGCATACTGTTACTCTTCCTACATCACCACACTCCATTTTTGGTAAAAAAAAAAATCTATACATACTGTAAGTATGTATAGAAGATAATGTAAAGGAAAATAGAATTAAAGAAAACTAGAATTTGTGTAGTGAGTGTGTGTACGTTTAATATCGTTTATCTATCAAGCCACAGGTCGTGGGTTCCAATCCTACCCAGGACAAACATTTTTGTGCATGAACATGTCTGTATGTCCTGAATCTGGGTGTAATTATCTATATAAGTATGTATTTACAAAAGAAAAGTAGTATATCAGTTATCTGGCTTCCATAGTACAAGCTCTGCTTAGTTTGGGGTCAGATGGCCGTGTGTGAGGAATAATGTCAAGCAAGAAAAATAATGAGTTACCTGAATTCTTCGACACAATATTTACATTTTATCTTCACACCACTGTGAGCTTCTTCGTGCAGAAAAGCTGTAGATCTGTAATTAAATAAAAAAAATAGTTTTTTTTTTTAATTAGAAACTTTCAGGGTTACTCATTTAATACAAAATTTTTTTACTAGGAGATCAACATCGAAACTGCGAAAAGTAAATTGGATTTGCCACACAGATAGAAAGGTGGGGAAATCCTCATGGATACCCGGGGAACTTCGGAGGAAGCGACCGGGACTCCGTATATCAGACTCGTACTGACTAAAACCCCACCTGCCACACGGCAGCTACGGGAGCAAGCTTGTTCTCAGCCGCCTGCCCCACCTCCGCCGAAGCGCCCAAGAATACTTGGGCGTCTCCAGCACGGGACCTTTAACGTCGGCGGCAGATCCCCCCATCTACCGCCCGCAGGTCCCCGTTAGGGCGGCATCCGGCCCGCGAAGGCCAAACAGGCGGACAGGGAGCGAGTCGACGCTGTCTTCCCGCTCCCGTTCCGCCGCTTCCTTCTGCGGTATAACTTCGTCACAGAAGGAAACGACCGCCTTCCAGGACTCGTCGCTGTCGACTATGGATCGTATCACGGCCGGCAGCGACAAGTCATACCTTGGAATAACATATAGGATACTTTTTATCCCGGGAAAACATAAGAATCCCTTGGGAATGCGAGTGAAACCGCGGATCGGAAGCTAGTTTATTTATAATATTAGTAGGATGGTGGTAATAAAATACTCACTCCATAGCACAAACGAAGGGGCACCGCTGACATTCAAACTTGGTGTAGTGCTTCTTTGTATGCCTGGTTAGGTAACATTTCCATTTAAACCTCATGCGGCAGAAGCGACACTCCAGTGTACCGAGAGACTGTCGACAAATCATCACTTATTTTTTATCTGGACTTAGACTATTATTATATTTGGCGTGGTTGGTCATGGGTCCAATTCCCTTAGAACATCTGTGAGCATGAACATGTCTGTTTGTCCTGAGTCTGGGTGTAATTATCTATATAAGTATATATTTACAAAAGAAAAGTAGTATATATCAGTTATCTGGCTTCCATAGCACAAGCTCTGCTTAGTTTGGGATCAGATGGCCGTGTGTGAGGAATCTCTCATCGTATATAGTATATACTATGAACAATTTTGTAAGCATCATGATAGGGCTCTGGATGTTAAGTGATTTTTGTTTTTTAAGGCCTATGTCTAAGGATCATGGGGCTGAAGGTAACCACACACCACCAAGCTATGGTTTCCTTCAGAGAGCTCAACCTCTTTGTAGCATTCGAGGCCCCCCCCTTTGGCAGGGCATTTGTGTTCGGAACCAGAGTTTTATACTTAGGATTCTCCAGGTGTGAAAACATGATGAATTTACTAGACTTACCTCTCTATGTGTCAACTGTATATGCCTATTCAACGTCTCCTGCTTCAAAAATGGTTTATAACAGTTATAGCACTTGAATGGAGCAGCCAAATATTTAGGTTCCTCGGACCTTGCATGAAATGCTTTTAATGCTTCACTTTCACTCAAATTGATTTGATTCCAGTTCGCAGGGTCCAGCCCTTTCCTCTCCTTCTTGTAAAACTTAGAACTCTTCTGATATAACTTCTCGTTCCTGCTTTTCTTCTTTTTCGTAACTGCTTTTATCATTGGCATCTCTACCTCCTTTTCTACGTCACAGAATACTTCGGTACATGTATTATCATCTTCACTCTCTATTTCTGGTTCTGCTGTGACATTTTCGGTCTTTATTGTTTTCTTTACTTCACTCAATGTCATTATATCTTCTAAGTCTTCTTCTTTGATGAGTTCTATTGCCTTTTCTTCTTTTATCGGATCAAGATGTTTATCATCAAGTGTACTAAAGTCAATAAGCTCTTCTCTGTCACATGGTATGTCATCGGAATCAACATTATCACCATGATCGGACATTAAATCTCCGTTATCGATAACTATTTCAATATTTTCCACCTTCTTTTCTTCTGAGCCGATAATCAAGTCAGATATTTTAGTTTTATGTTTAACAATATATGTTTTTATGCGTTTGTTTGCTGTGACTATTTGAAGAGGCGATTGTAGGTTTAACCTTTTTATATCTCTATTTAGTGCAGACTTTATAGTTTTCTGGAAATGTATTATTTGTAAGTGATACCAGGATTTTTAATTTTGTCGAATTTCAAGAGTAGATTATACATAATTGAAAGTTATCCTTATATCAATGGAACATGTTTCCAATTCAATTGAGACAAAACTTGTTAAGGTGTTCACAGTAATTAAAATATGACATTGTACCACATGTTTACATACCTGTCCACTTTTGAGAATGTCCTTAAGTGCTTTCTCACCCTTGTAGCACTTCTCCTTAAACTTATGGAACTTATGAAGCAATGTTGCACATTCAAAACAGAAGGTGTGCGGGAGGCCATCACTGTCATTCACCTTTTAAATAAAACATTTGTTGAACAAAAAATTGCCATGACAAGAACCTGCCTACCTATAAACATTAGCAATATCATGGGCACTGTGTTGCCAACCTGTTCAAACCGTAGAAGGTAACTTGCTTTCAAGTGCTTCTGCCCAAACACACCAATAGGAGCATGGCAACAGATTTTCAACTTGAGGGTGGTAGCTAGCCAGGTGGGTAATACAAGGTATCCTAACACTGCTATGGTTTCCTCATGATGTTTTTCTTCACCGAAAGCTCAAGCTCATTGTAGGATTCAAAGCCACAACCTCACAGTGAGCTTTTATAGCAGCATCCTTGACTTTGTAACAGTAGGTAGAACGTCTAATGTCTGACAGTCGAATCCAATTAATAATTACGGCTAGCAGTTACACTACACTAAGTTATTAGCTAACAACATGGGTCAAAAGATAAAATAGGATACATAATTATTAGTAGGTAGGTGAAAGTTCATAAATGAAAGAAAGTGATCAATTATAAATACTCACTGTTTTAGCCATGACTTGTTCATAGTAATATTTCAGCTGGTAGTTATCGTAATCGAAGATTTTCGCATTTGTTCGTAAGCATATTCTACACAATTTCGTTTCCGACATGTTTCCTATGTTTATTGAAACATATGAATAGTTCTTAGATATTATACGTTACCACTTATTTAAATACATCAATTTTATAAGAGATTTATATTTTATACCCACTAATTTGGGTAATAAGTAATCGAGTAAATCGAGCAAGCATCTCACTCAACTAAAAGTTAATTATTTTATTATAATATTGCGTTTCACTCAAAGAAGCTAATATTTATATTATACAGAATTGTAGCATAGAATCAATATTGCCTTCTCGTCACTCACTCATTCTATGACTTATATATAAGACAAGGACAAAGCAAATGAATGCCATTTGATTTTTTACATTATTTTTTCTATGCTTAAAATAGAAATTCGTTACGAGTTTGGTTCATGGAACGTGAAAGGAAAATTGACATTGCAAACAAACAAGTTTCGTTCAGAAACTGGAAATAAAAGTACAATTTATTTATTTATTTTTAAGCCCGTCACAGACGTAGTTATAATATATATTAAAATAAATAATAGGGTATTACACCTATTTTTGAAGTGTCTCAATTCAATTCATCATCTCCGTGTGTGGTGGCTTGACGTAGTGATTATATACTCTTTGGTGGCTTGCTATAATATATATTATAGGCATAGATTTAGAATTTTTTCGCTACGCTACTAAATCTATGATTATAGGCATAGCAACGTCTGTGACGGGCTAACACCACAATGGCTTCGGACTTTTTAGCGGGAACTTGTGAAGAGAAATAGTTTTACTTTTTTTTTATAATTAAATCGGTGTAGGTTTTAATTTATTGGTCTAAGATATTTGGTAGTGGAGTGTATGAAAAAAACTATAAATTATACATGTACATACGTCAAATATTAATTTATTTAAATAAATAATCTATCAATTTATTAGCCACCTCTAAAAGATCCTACTAAATTAAGTACGATGCTATTGAAGGACGTAGGTATACCTCAAAATAAGAAAATTATTTCATCGTATGGTTACTGACAATCCAAAAATTATAAAGAGAAAAAAAGTATATGATGTACATTACCATGCAAACTTCCACCGAAAAGTGGTTTGAACGACATCTAGTTAGTAGTTTTTTTTTAAATTAATAAGTCATAAATCGTAAACCGCAATTTACCTTTCATTCAATCAACTCAAATATTTAAAAAAAAAACGGCAAAAAGCAAGGTCTTACAGCTCAAATAAAGGGAATATTCCAAAAAATAAAAAAGTTGAAAATTAAGGGATGTCCCTATACATACATAGTTTCGCCAATTAATAAAGACCTCAGAGTTGTATCGGCGCTCATACAATTTAGAGGTCTAGCTTAAAGCGCCTACGGACGACATTTTGTGATCTATAGCAATGGATTATCTATCTATATAAATAAAATGAATGGCTTTTGTTGCTAAGCGCAAAACTCAAGAACTGTTGGACCAATGCGGCCAAATAAAATATACGTTGAAGTCCGATGAAGGTTCCTTATCAATAAAAAATACCGGCCAAGTGCCGTACAAGCTTCGTCCATCGTTCATCCATCACGGGAAATGCACAATTTTATTTATTTACCTTATTTGAGTATGGTGCCAATTAAAGATGTCATAAACACGGGTCATAAATTATTCGTAAGAAATATCCGTAAAAAAAAAACAAAATAGTGAAAAAGAATGGTAAATAAAAGACAGGTGTACTATATCACTATAATAATAAAATAAGCTAACAAAACACGTAATATTGCGTTAGCGATAAAAAACCTACAGTTAACATACAAGCTTGCCATTTATCACAATTTCATCATATAAGTGATGATGAGCCCGAAGGTGAGTAAAGCTTTTAAATGCAATCAATTCAATGTTAAATAGTCCATGTTCTCATCAGCCGGTGGTTGGGCTATCACGTTGGGTACTGGCTGCACTGCCGGTTCCTGGTCCGGTACGGAGCTGATGTCTGGTTCTGACAGACTGTTGTCCGATTCTTCTTCGCTACCGGATTCCGCTTCCGCTGTTCCTTGGGGATCATCCTTCTTTTTTGTACGGTTTCTAAAATGTGAAAAATTGATGTAGAAATTTTTTGGAGAATTATTACCTCTTTGTTGAAGAATTATGAAGAGTAAAAATATTTTGGGTGGGGATTTCAAAAGGTTTAGTTTAAAATAACATCAATTTCGTTATAAATAAATGTTTTGACCAAATTTTTAAATTACATTCTTTAGAACTCCCACAATATACCTATTTTGAGTGGATATTCCGGGATGGCATATTTTCGAAACCAACTCTGAATTCGTGTTTTTTTTCTAACATTTTAATCGACCAAGCTTGACCTTCAAACTCAAACTCATTTATTCAGTTTAATCCCTAATAAGGCACTTATGAACGTTACAATTGATTCTACCACACCCGGTTTGGAATACACTTGGACTGAGAAGACTCCGGGACTCCGGCAAGAAACTCATTTTACACTTTAATTATGAAGTTTTTTTTTTAACGATTGACAAAACCTATTATAGATTTTAAAAAATGCCAACTCGTAATTTCCACCCAGTAAGTATATATTACAACTTCTAACATCAAAAAGCTATTTCTAATCAATCTATCTATGTATTTTAAAAGTATGTAAATAAGTCTCTAAATTAAAAAAATAAATGAATCCCTATTTCCCTTGGTCACGCCATAACTTGAGAACGACTTTACCAATTTCATTCATTTTTTTTTTAAGTTTTCTAGTACTTTGTAGAAGGTACAGAAAGAAAAAATAAGAATTGCGCAGAAAACTAGCATAATATATATGTGTGTAATAAAAACATAACACTTACCTTTTAGGATAAGGCTCTTTCAGATGATAGGTGCGATAATGCAGTTTCATACTGTTGCTCTGAGTGAAACGTTTGTCGCAGAGGGAGCAGGCAAACGGTTTCTCACCGGTGTGGGTCTGGAATACATTTTATTTATTTACTATGATAAATAGAATTGTCGTGACTGATTCGACTATATTATGGTATGTATATTTGGGTGTTTGTGACTCAATCACGGATAAACTGCTGAACAAAGTCACTATCTGCCTCTGTCTGTTTCTCCACTTACTTCTCCTAAGTCACGCAACGGATTTTGATACGGTTTTCACTAACAGAAAGAACGATAAACGAGAAAGGTTTGTGCATATGAATTGCACCGTGCGAAACCTGGCGGGTCGCGTATATTATACCCTAGATTAAAACATTAGGATTATCCCGAAAAATCATAAGAATCCATGGGACAGTTACTAAATGAAAAAATGTTGGAGACCTATACCCAAAGAGTTCATGTACTATATTTTTTTTTAATACATTTTATATACTAACTTCCTAAAATATTATAATTACGCATGTGAGTTTGTTTGTTTGTTACCATTTCACGCCTAAACCGCTGAACCGATCGCGATGAAATTTGGTACGCAGATAGCCTATGGTATGGAGAAGGACATGGGTTATTTTTTTTAAATAAAATATAAATAGTTCACCACAGCATGTCGCTTGAGCCCAATCACAGAGTGGAAAACACGGCCGCAAGTGTCGCACGTGTACAGCTTCTCCCTCGAGTGAATGTTCTGATGAACTGCCACGCTGCCGGGCTGGGGACATCATCACCAAATACATATTATACAACCTATTATACAGGATGATTTTTTAGTCACTCACTGGCAATACTTGCAGGGGTGGAAGTACTCATTAATATGAACAACTTTTACTATGGGACTAACTGTGAAATAACAAAAAAAATATCAACAGTTCCATACAAAAGTTTATATTACGCGATATCAAAGTTGGTCCGATAATAAAAGTTGTTCACATTGATGAGTACTTCCACCCCTGCAAGTATTGCCAGTGACTAAAAAACCACAATGTATTATGTACGAAATGGGAAACATGTTGGGAACAGCAAGTTTTACTGTTCGCAGCAGGTTTTTTGTTTGAATACGCTAATATCTGGAACAACCGGTCGAATTTTAATTTTTGTACATATTTGATAGCCCAATTCTTGAGGAACGTTATAGGCTACTTTTATTCCCGGGAACGCGGTTAAAAGTCTACGGTAGACAGCTAGTATTATTATTAATAAAAATAATTAATTAAAAATAAACAATTGTTTAGCTCTTTCGAAGATGAAAGTACTTGTAGCGACATCTATCGACACGAAATTAAATCCGCTACCCGTAGATAGATGGCGCCACAAGATTCTACATCGCGCTATCAAAGTTTCTTGAGGACTCGCCATATATACGAGATTCCAACATCGACAGTTGGACCACGGTCCCCAGACACGATGACCTAGCCTGGTGGAAGGTCTACCCTTTTCAATGGAGGAGTCTAGCACCTTCAAATTCAAATTCAAATTCAAAAATTCAAATTCAAATTCAAAAATCATTTATTCAGTTTAGGCCCTAATAAGGCACTTATGAACGTTACAAATGATTCTACCACCGGTTCGGAATACACTTGGACTGAGAAGACTCCGGCAAGAAACTCAGCAAGGGACATTTTTTATAGATCTTTGTTCTTTTTATTTATGTAAAAATTTAATTACTAATAACAAAGTTTATAAAATTTTAATGAAATAGTTTGTGTAGCGAACATTTCATTTAAATGCATTCTTGTCTTCTATAAAATCAGAAACTTTATAGTACCCTTTCTTACATAACTTTTGTTTAACTAATTTTTTAAATCTATACACAGATAGTTCTTGAATTTCTTTGGGTACTTTGTTATAGAAACGTATACATTGCCCCTTAAATGAGTCCCTCACTTTGCTGAGCCGAGTTACAGGTACAGCGAGTTTGTGCTTATTTCTAGTGTTCAAGCTATGAGTATCGCTGTTCTTAGGAAAATTTTGTATATTTTTCCGAACATAAATTAAATTTTCATAAATGTACTGTGACGACACAGTCATAATATTTATGGATTTGAATTTATCTTTAAGAGAATCTCTAGGACATAATTTATAAATTGCGCGAATAGCCTTCTTCTGCAGAATAAAAATTCTATTGATGTCGGCACCACTGCCCCAAAGGAGGATGCCGTAAGACATCAAGCTGTGAAAATAACTGAAATAAACTAATCTTGCCGTAGATTCGTCAGTGAGAGAACGAATTTTCCTCACTGCATAAGCTGCAGAACTAAGTCTATTCACTAAATTACAAATATGTGGGCTCCATTGTAGCTTATCATCTAAAGTGATACCTAAAAATACGGTTGTTTCAACAAGATCCAGTTTTTCGCCTTTAATAACAATGTCTGTGTTCAAATGTCTTACATTGGGTTGACTGAATCTGATACATTTGGTTTTTTTCTCATTGAGCAATAAATTATTAATAGTAAACCAATCAACGACTACTGAAAGAGCATTGTTTACGTCGTCAGAAGAATTAAAATCATGTCTATTCACTTTGTAAAGAAGTGAAGTGTCATCAGCAAACAATACTATCTCATGTTTTTTTTCTACAAGGTAAGGCAAGTCGTTGATGTAAATCAGAAAAAGAAAAGGTCCCAGGATAGAACCTTGTGGGACGCCCATCGTTACCGAAGACCCAGAGGAAACTTTACCATTTACATCAACCCTTTGAATTCTATCACTCAAGTATGAATTCAAAAGACTGAGTGCAATGTCTCTAATACCATAGTGGTGTAATTTCCTGATCAGTAATTCATGGTGTACACAATCAAATGCCTTGGATAAGTCACAAAAGACACCGATGGTATCACGTGACTCCTCCCAGGCGCCAAAAATATTCTGAACAAGCTCAACACCAGCATCGGTTGTTGAGCGACCCCTGGTAAAACCAAATTGTTTACTGTGAAGCAGTCTATTACTATTGAAATGTTCCAATAGTTGATTAAGTATAATTTTTTCGAAAATTTTACTAAATGTCGGTAGTACAGAAATCGGTCTAAAATTAGTGGGGTCAGATGTACTACCGGTTTTAAATAAAGGCACTACTTTACTATGTTTCATCAGATCAGGAAATACGCCACAATCTATGCATTTATTAAAAGTGACAGCCAAATGTGGCGCAATACAATCGATTATAGAATTAACAAGTTTAACGGAAAGTCCCCATAGATCAACAGTTTTTTTCAAATCTATGGATTTAAAAGTTTTAATTATGTCACTAGAGTTAACAGGGGAAAATTGAAAATCGACTGCACATTCTGTTACATTTTCTCTTAGTAATGATAGAGCGAGGGTAGGAGAAGAATCAAGAGATTTGGTAGTCGAAACTGGAATATCGGTGAAAAATAACTCAAACGCGTCAGCAACATCTCGGTCAGATTCAATTAATTTATCATTAATCATTAGTCGAAACTCATGATTATGTACTTTGACCTTTCCAGTTTCACTGTTTATAATTTTCCAAGTCATCTTGATCTTATCTTGGCTACTTTCTATTTTATTTCTTATATGTATTGATTTAGCCGCGGCACAAACGCGTTTAAATATTTTAGAGTAATTACGCACATAATTCAGAAAAACAGCATTATGATTATACGGTTTTTCACTATATAGTTCGTACAGTCTTTTCCTGCTTCTATGAATACCGACCGTCGCCCAATCATTGAAAACCATACCAGTTTTTCGTTTAACATTTTTAGAGGTAAATATGGAACTATACTCATTTTTGGTAAGATTGAAAATGGAGTTATAAAGTTGATTTGCATTATCATTATAAGGTAGGTATGGTAATTTACTGACAATATTGTTTCTAAACTTTTCAAGGCGACTGTCACTCATAGGAACACACTTAATATCTTTTTTTATTACCTTTTTTCTAGGTATATTAAAGGAGACCATCTGACCACAATGATCCGAGCTTAATTGACTAAAGACTGACTTAGTAACTGGTTGCAGATTAGTATATATATTATCTATGCAAGTTGCTGAACTAGAAGTTATCCTAGTTGGTTCTAAAAAAAGATTTACAAGATTATAGCACAAGAAAAGGGATTTTATTCTATTAGATAATACATTATCCTCTAATAAATTTATATTAAAATCTCCACAAATTATTATATTTTTATTAACATTATTAAGTTTACACAATGCTTCATCCATATGTTTTTCAAACAAGTTAAATACTGCCAAAGGGGGTCTATATACGCTCATAACAATGAATTGTTCAAGCTCAACACAAGCTATTTCAATAGTTCGCTCAATAGACAGGCTCTGAATATCCTTTCGTTCCTTAAATTTCAAACTATTATGTATTATTATTAGTGAGCCACCATGTATTGAATTTTCTCTACTGAACGAACCAGCAACTTGGTGATTACTGAAGTTGAACATGAACTGATGGGCCTTTAGCCAGTGTTCAGTAATGCATAAAATATCAATTTTACTACAGTTCATGAATAACTCCAGCTCTAATTCCTTGCCCTTTATTCCTTGTATGTTTTGATGCACCAAGTTAATTTTATTATTTTTACATTTATGATTATTATTTTTATTCTTAATTTCAGATATTGGGCAGGAAAAACTTTTAAATACATTATTACAAATTATGCTAGAGGTTGCCTCTATTGTCACATGTTCTAATTTAAATTATTTGGAATATTTTCCAATGTATTCAAACTATTTGGAATAACTTCCAATGAGTGTAAAATATTATGCTGCTCAATAGAAGCAGCCGTCTGTGTGGCCAAGCATTTGGTCAAGTTAAGTATATAAAATGATAGCGATTCTGCTATCTGTCTCTTATGATATTTTAAAAGATGAAAGCTATCTTTAGTCAAATAAAAGCTTTTACTCAAATAATTATTAATATCAATAAAATGAAATTTGTCATTATGACGACATGTCAAAGTATGCATGGTAATATTTAAATTGTGTCTTAAAGTATTTTCCGTCTGTGGCACACTATTTATATAGGGAAATGCATACATTACAATTTGATTAACATTTATTAATGATAATGAGGTAAAGTACCTTATCAGAGAATTTTTGTTTACATTTCCCCTTCTTCCAATTAATATGATCAACATAGTATTTTCTGCAAAATTGCTAGTAATAATTTTCTCTAAAATCTGAGAATATGATGCACCGGGCATACAAGTATTTGTTATAGCCTGACCTAAACATTGGCTAAGTTGTAAACCCATGCCTCTTCCCATTTCATCACTAAACATAACAATATTAGGTTTATATTTATTTTTATTGTTATTGAAGGAAGTGTTTATTAATTCTTTGGAAGTTGATTTTTCAGAAAAGTCAAGCTGAGAAGAATAATTTAGGGAACTCTTATAACATTCACATTGATGGTTTAAATTTAAAGACTCTAATTTCTCAGCATTTGACTTTGAGACCTCTACAAGTTCATTCATTGCCAGAATATATGAATTCATTTGTTTTTGAGAGTTTTCATATTTACATGAAATGGAGTTTAACTTAGTATTTAAATGTTCAATTTCACACTGAAGTTGATATGTGTCAGATTCATACTTTAAAATACATTTTTCTAAATCTACATGACTCATATGAACTTCACTTAATAAGTTTAATCGTTCCTTTCTTAACTTAATATTATTACAAATTATTTTATTTTTTTTAATTAGGTTTTGGGTTTTCTTTATGTAATTTTTAATTTTTATATATTTCTTTAATTTATTTTTACTACAATTAACAAGCCGTACTGCACTGTTAGATATAATTGAATCACTACAAGTTAAGTCTATAGTGACAGTAGGAACTATATTTGTGTCTGAGGAACCAGAAATCATGCCCGGAGCTGACCCAATCAATTCATCAAACAGTGACTGGTTATTTGATTCTATGGCGTTTTGGTTTGAATTTTCTAGATGTGTAATGTATTTCCTAGCGTCACATAGTTCCAATTCCAATGCAGTAATGCGCCTGAGAGCATCATCAAACTCATGGCTGCACTGGTCGAACCCATCAACTACTCGCTGAAGCCGGTCTCGCTGTTCAATTACTTCTAAGTTCCGTGCATGAATTTCTGCCATCTCAGACTTTAGATGTTTATTTCTATTGATAATTTCTAACACTTCCTTCTCACTATCCTCATTTTCTGATAATAGTCGTTCACACATAGCCTTAGAGGTCTTTAATTCCAACAACGTAATCTGGAGCTTGTCTTCTGTCTGACGGGCAGAAGCCTTACGTGTTACAATCATATTTAGGAGTTAATAAAAAAACTTAGCAATCAAATGTGTAAGCAAATGGATTGGAATGTGTGTACAACTACTAACAAGGCAAAGTTAACTATTTAGGCCGTTATATAGGATTATTATTAACGGAAAGTTGAATTTAATTATGAATTAATGTAAATACTCGCCTGAATTGGAGATGAAAAATTCAAAATCACCGAAACAGTTGGTGTGACTCACTCACTTTTGTGTGTCCATAAATAACAATATTTACATGGAAATTAATAGTACACTTTATATTAATGACTCTTATTTAGTGATGAATCGGTAATAGGCATTTAAATATGGGTTAATTAAAGTTTTAAATTAAATTAAAATACGAAAACTTATTTTGACAACTTATCCGAGTGTTGCCACAGAGCGAAAAGATTGATCCTACATATATTCATGCTGCTCCATAAATTTTACTTGAGTAGGTATTTAACATATGTATGAAACAGCAGATTTTTGCATTATGTCATGTGGCGTCCTCTCAAAGTAGTATAATTTAATAAGACTTACAGCTAAGGAAGCTCCACATATCTCACATATATGCCTCTCGTTCGGTGGGCAGAATGACGTCCGAGGGTGTTCAGCCAAGTGATGCTTCAAACAAGCCGCTTGAGTGTCGAAGTGTTGCCCGCACTGAAATACATTATTCAATTTTACACACTAAAATATTGTGATCCTAAATTATTTAAATATTCAACAGAAATATTATATTATAGATATTAATAAAACAAAACTAATTTTAAATAGAAAATTTGTCAAATCGCTATCCCGCGGAAACGAGCCAAAGCTGGCAATATTGCCACGCTGAAAGGCAATGCGTATATCGATATATTAAAATACGTTAAAGTTTAATAATTTTTTCTAGTCCTCTCCCTCGATGGATCTACCCATTTTGAATTCTTAACTTATTTTAATTTATCATGTGGATTTCAAACGCCTATGAGACGTAATTTTACCCATAACAGTAAGAAACAAATGAATTTTGAATATTACTTACTTGATGACAAGCCATCGGCTTTCTACGTTGCCTTTTTAATCGTTTCTGTTTTTTCACTTTATTGTATAATATGTCGCCATCTTCTTTTCTGTACAAATCAAATAAGGTTTAGAAATAGCTGAAGCGAAAATCGTGGTTTTAAGTCCTACAATGAGCTTGAGAACAAACATAGTGAGGAAACCATAGCACGGTGGTAGTGTACTTTTTAGTGTTTTGGTACCTGCAGTTGACAGCCAGTTGGCTTTGTATCCTTACCACATACGACCACATCACCACTTACCATGTTGAGATTGTTGACAAACACAAGTCTAATAAAAAAAAATAGAATATCCAACACTAAAACTTACTTTTTGTTCAATACTTTAGTGAACTGAAAAGAAAAAAAAAATTAATCATACAATTTTAACTGTATTTAAACAGTTTGAGAACAATACATACAATACAACTAACCTTGGTCTGCTCACGTTTTCCTAGTATTTTCCTTGGCAAGGTTTCGTTACAGTCCTCTTCCCTAAGGAAATTCAAAAAGACATGATAAACAACAGTTTTAAGCTATTGTATAGCTTTTATCGCGGGCTTTGAGCGCGGCGACCGAATCAAGAAATTCCATAACGAAAACAAAATCTAAGACGAGCTGCTCCGAATCTACTCTGTATCGTTCCAATTTTAGTATATGTACTGCCGAAGCAAGTACGTACAATGGTCCAATTCAAGGACTAAGTGCGGAAACCATACCCACTCACACAGAAGTGGGTTCTTGATGATGATGATGATGATGAGCTGCTCCGAAATCGGACGAATACGTAAGCTGCTATTTATGAGAAAGTATATAGGTGTATAGGTATCTATTAATATCAAAGAAAAAACTTGAATTAATATCAAAGAAAAAGAAAAAAAAACAATTATAATTGCATAAGTTGTAAAAAAAAGCTATGCAATAGCTTTACCGCGGCAGTCCCCGAGTGCCACACGTATTATTTTTATGGTATGTTTGGCAGTGGCAACTCCACTGTCACTCCAAATAATAATAACATTATTTGTACTAAAACTAAAATTAGAGTTACAAAAATAATTTTGTACAAACTACTGTCGAACCTTGGTCAAGCCTGTACTCTAGGCAGCATCCCCCATAGCTGAAGTCATTTTCATTTTTTTAAATTACATTTTGTAACTATAGCAATCATTATTATAATGATTTAGAGACATTTAAACAAATAAAATTATTGTGTATGTGTGCTATGTGTGTGTGTGTGTGCTGAGTGTGTGTGTGTGACGGAGTGTGTGAGGGTGTGTGTGTGTGACGGAGTGTGTGAGGGTGTGTGTGTGTGAGGGTGTGTGAGTGTGTGAGGGTGTGTGTGTATGAGGGTGTGTGTGTGTGTGTAGAATTGTCACTCACTCAACGATCTCTGAGTGCATGGCGGAGTGGAACAGATGCTCGCTGTACGCCTTCCTCGTCTCGAACCTGATGTCACATCGCGAGCAGTAAGTGTTCACTTCCTCGTCGTCGTCGGGGCTCTCCTGTCATACTCATTCAGTGTATCATACTGCAATCTTAGTTTACTATACCATAAAACCGTTCACAAAGTTAGCAACGATCTAAATAAATGAGAGAACCGCATAGTAATCTATTTAGTGTTGAGTTATACACAAAAATATTAACAGTTATGCAGGGGTGGAAGTACTCATCAATATGAACAACTTTTATTATGGGACCAACTCTGAGATCGCGTAAAATAAAATGGTTGCTTCATTCATTTTGATCGAGTAGGTATTGAACTTTTGTAAGGAACAGCTGATAATGTTTTCGTGATTTCACACATAGTCTAATAATAAAAGTTGTTCATATTGATGAGTACTTCCACCCCTGCAAGTATTGCCTGCCAGTGACAAAAGAAAAAGTCACCCAGTATTTCCCTTACTTATTGCCTGATTTTATTAATTGAAATTCATGTTTTTTTTGCATATTTATTTGAATAAAGACCGAAATTAAAATATCTGGAACTTTTTGCCAATAACTTTTTTCTGATTTTTACTCGAATCCAGCGGCGCTACAAACGCCTTGCACCACTTTATTTAGACACACAAAATTAGAGCTGCATTAAGTAGTAATAAATACAGACTATTTCGTAGTGCACATGTTTGACTTTCTTGTGCTGGTGCAGGCCGGCCTCGCTCACGAAGGACTCCCCGCAGAGCGCGCACACGTGCTCGCTGCGGTGCGTGCGCAGGTGCGTGTAGTACGTCGACGAGTGGCTACCAATCAATATATACATATACATATGTTCTGGGACATTCCTCACACACAACCAACTGACCCCAAACTAAGCAGAGCTTGTACTGTGGAAGCCAGATAACTGATATACTACATATTATACTACTCTTCTTTTGTAAATATAAACTTATATGGATAATTACACCCAGTCTCAGGACAAAAAGACATGTTCATGCACACAAAATGTCTGTCCCGAGTGGGAATCGAACCCACGACCTGTGGCGTGATAGGTATATAGGTTATCTTAGCAACCACGCCAGCCGGCCCGTCAAAACTATCGAACACAACGTCTAGTCCTCTACTTAATTAAAAAATAATAATAATGCGGTCGGGGGACCACCGCCAGGATCGAAGTTCAACAAGAACAAAATCACTTGATATCAAGCTTTTCCGCACAGTTCCACCCGCGTTCCGGGGATAAAAGTTTATATGTTACCTTTCCTCATGAATTGGGCTATCAAATGCAAAAATATTTTTTCAGATCCGACTGGTAGTTCCAGAGATTAGCGCGTACAAACAATCAAAAAACTATACACTAACTATATTAATATAGATTTATTTTCTTCGTTCCATAAATAGTACCAGCCTGGCTGGCTACCACCCTCAAGTTGAAAATCTGTCGCGAAGCACCTACCGGTGTGATCCAGCAGTTGCAATTGAGAGCCAGTTGTGTTCTAGGCTTTATAAAGGTTGGCAACGTAGGTATATACAATACTCCTGGTATTGCTAATGTACATAGGCGACGGTAGCCACCAGGTTTTTGTTTCACAAATGTTCCGTAAATTAAGGATTCCTTACCTAAATTCTTCATCACAATGTTTGCACTTTCTTTTGATGCCGCTGTGAGTGTGCTCATGAAGGAGAGCTGTGTTCCTGTAAAAAGAAACATACTTGCATTTGTGTAAACAGTGAGACCCAGATAATATGGTAAGATTGTACGGTAAGCTTGTATGGTGGTAAGATTGTATGGTAATATTGAATGGTTAGATTGTATGGTAAGATTATATGGTAATATTGTAGAGTAAGGTTGTACGGTAAGATTGTATGGTTAGATTGTATATTGGTAAGATTGTATGGTCAGATCCCATGGTGGTAAGATTGTATGAGAGAAATAAGACTTACTCTTGTGTACAGACGAGTGGACACCGCAGACACTGAAACTTATTGTAGTGGTGGCGCATGTGCCGGCTCAGGTAGCACTGCAGCTTGAACCGCGAGTGACAGAAGCGGCACTCGTGCGAACCTAGTGACTGTTGTGAGGTGAGATTCACTTATTTAATAACTAGAAATACATAAAATACAGGGTGTAATGGACAGCCCTCTGCAAACTGACAGGGTGCATTCAGCTCCTTATTCAATCTGTACTCAGCAATGGATGTTGAAATACTCTAATGAACGACGCGGGGAGGGCGGCCGACGAGGGCTTGCTATACTGCGACTCACTACGTACGTTTTGCCACGATAGTGATACATTGCGTATGCGGCAATCAAACAAATCAGGTTTATTGGATTCCCATGATGTTCCTGAAATAATTTCATGTACCAGTCATCTTAGTATTATATACTGAATTCACCACATTAGTTTGTGGAGGACTGTCCCTAACACCCTGTATATTCAGTCATAACTGACCATTATACTATTAATTTTTAATGGAAGATGAGCTCAAGCTTATGCTTCAGGAAGATATAGAGTGGAAACTACATCTTATGTGTAAACCAACATTTGTTGAAAAGCGTATAGAATTTTTTTGCCTAGACTTTTTATAGCATGTGATTAACAGGATTTAAAGGTTGTACATACTATACCTCAACATGTTTTAGTAGCTTGTGTCTTTTTAGTATATCTTCTTTGGAAAAAGGCTTAAAACAATCTGTGCATTTAAATACAGCCGCCAAGTACTTTTTATCTTCAGCTTTCGCCCGGAACTCTTTCAACGCCTCTTCCTCAGTAAGTGTAGACTTCTTCCAATTACCTTCTTTTAGTAATAGCTTTCTTGCTATAGGCCACTCAGTATGTTTATTTACTTCACCTTTATTTTTCCTCCTACCCTCTTTTTTAATTACATCATTATCAAGTTTTATAACTTCATTTTTAATATCGACAAATATAGTCACAGGACTAGGCGGTTGAATATCATCATTGGTTGGATTATCTATGTTAATTTCATCAAGAGCATCATTTCTAGGATCACTATCATTATCTGTAATTGAATCTTCATTGCAATTGAATCCTTGATTTTCTATAGGCTCTGTTATTTGTTCTATTTTAATGGATTCCTTTTTTTTTATAACATAAGTTTTGACTTTCTCAGTTACTGTAATAATATTTAAGTTTGATACAAGGTTAGTGCTTTCTCTATCTACATTGTAAATAACTTCATATGATATCTGAAAATAAGATTTCAATTTAATTGACTCAAGATATCATAAGGCTGTGAATGTGGCAAAATTAACATACCAGGAAAAAAGACAGTACTTTGCATACTTACAGGTCTCCTCCAGATAATCTCTCTGAGCACTTTCTGTCCTCTGTAACACTTCTCTTTAAATTTATGGAACTTGTGCAGCATTGTAGCACACTCAAAACAGAAATAATGTGGCAGGCCATCTTGATCATCTACCTACAAAATATTATGAGTTATGTTAATCTTTAGCTGGCCTCAGACATCTGGAATGCCTCTCAATCAGTGTATAAATTCAAAAAAGAAATTTGTAATCTTATAACCAAATAAACAGACAGAATACCAAACACACACTTATTCTGTTACTAGAGTCGTCAATAAGGTGTCAGAGAAGAGTCATTTTTCAGAGAATGAATTTTTATTTACTATGACTACTCCGATCGTTCGTATTTTAATTAGAAACTACCTCGCTTGTGAACATTTAAGCTATTGGCCTCTATCTAACTATACTAGGAATTTATTTTTTTTAGAAGCCCCAGTCCACTTCATAAACTACACTACCTACACTACACAACCCATATTTACCTCACTTACTATTTCGCATAATCACAGTAAATATAATTTACTACATTTACGACAGACAGATTGGCTATTACTACTCTCTGACCTTAATAACATAATAAAACAAAATTAATCACCTTTAAAGCCATAACTTCTTCATAATAATATTTCAGTTGATAATTTTCGTAATTGTAAGATTTGGCCTCTGTCCTTAGGCATATTCTACATATTTTAAGATCTGCCATTTTATTCGTAATTTCTTAGGCTTTACTTTTCTTTACAATCGACATTCAACCACATAGGCACAGCAGATAGGTAACTAACTAAACAAAATCCACGAAATGAAATAAATATGCCGACCGCCCGCGACGCGACCGCAGCCATGATAAAGTTGACAACAGGGATGTCAAAAAATAATCGATTTTCATAATAATCGAGCATTTTGTTCACACAATCGATTTTTATACAGTCGACGTCAAAGATATATTTACAATTGAAAGTTACAAAAAGATCTTTACATTAAAATAAGTTGCCATGTAATGTGACAAGTGCTTGTTTACATGATATATTACAGTTTTATATTTTCACTCAATGTGCCCAAAACATATATACACTATTTAATCCATGGAATTTGCCACTTTTTCTGACTTATATTCGTTTACATGACAAGTTACATAATAATATTTACTCTTAATGTACCAAATTAAATTGCATGTAAAGCTCAATTTTAATATTTACAATCAACCATACATAAACAGTTTTATATTTCCTGGTAAATAAATACCTTTACAAACAATTGAAAGCAGCAGTCTAAAATATTGACAATCGTCGAAAAGAGTACCATACTGTCAAATGGTCTGTTTGTCTCGTTTTCGTGGTCTCGTTCGTTTAGATGACGCTATCAATGCTATGTCGAGTCTTTAATTCCGATGTTTACATTTAAACCATTTTCAGTATTTTTGATTTTCAGAGTTCCGTACCCAGAGGTTAAAACAGACCCAATTACTAAACCTCTAGTGTCCGTTCGTCTGTCTGTCTCTCACCAGGCTGTACCTATCTCACGAACAGTTATAACTAGGCTATTAAAACTTTCAGGCGATGTATTTCTGTGCCCCTAAGTTCAATAACAAATACTAAAATCAGAATAAAATAAATATTTAAGTCGAGCTGTTTATTTGTACAACAAATGTGATTTTTTGAAAATTGTACGGAACCCTTAATGTACGAATCCGACTCGCCCTTGGCCGGTTATTTTGTAAATGCATAGATACTGAAGAATACTAAGTTTAAATAAAAGTGAATTTAAGGCCGAACTTCCTTACGTAAGATAAGCGCGATTCGATGACTAACTGTATGGATTGTCATGGTCATGGGTATCTGTTGGATAAATGTCTATCTGAGGAATAAAAATTGGCCCTAAAGTTGTGCTTTTTAGCTTTAGGGGGCTTTTATTCTTGAACGTGGCTTTATTGTTGTTGTTTGTGCTTTGTATGGTCGTCTATGCGAAACATTTTATTTAATATTGTTTATGAAATTTATCTTTACAATGACACTCGCAATGCATCAATGACGCTCGAAAAGATAAAACACTTCTAGAAATATCATAAATAGAATGGAATATTCTTAATATGAATTATTAAAAATAAGTACCTAAGAAGCTAAAGAAAATTATAGCAAGGAGGTTTCTTAAATAAAAGGTAGGCCAGAACGAAATAGATGAATTATAAAGAAATTTGTAAATATGTATGTAAATATGTTTTTGTAGCAGAATGCGTTAAAGTTTTTATGCATCATGAAACGTAAAAACAGAAATGTTGCTCTTGACGTGTATCACGTTTGACACATTGAGTGTAAATATTATTCTGTAACTTGTTATGTAAACGAATATAAGTCAGAAAAAGTGGCAAATTCCATGGATTAAATAGTGTAAACATATTTTGGGCACATTGAGTGAAAATATAAAACTGTAATATATCACGTAAACAAGTACTTGTCACATTACATGGCAACTTATTTTAATGTAAAGATCTTTTTGTAACTTTCAATTGTAAATATATCTTTGACGTCGACTGTACATAGATTTTTTGAATAATATTAATCGATTTTTAATTAACCGATTATATAATTCTTACATTTTTTAATCGATTTTTGTAAACAGTGCCACCTATGCGACGAATGAAAAAATACGAATTAAGTTCACTAAAATAAACAAGTCGATCAAAAGATGGTGCCATTTGTACTATCAATGTATGTAAAATAGATTCGCATCTTTAACAGTTTTCTACTATGTTATATTATACACTGCGATATTTTACACTGGATCTAGTGACAAGATGATTTTTGAGGTGGCAACCCTGCAGGGATGTGACATTGAGTGAAAAAATCGATTACTTAAAAATCGCTTATTTCTAACTTCTAAAATTGATTGAAAGATTTGGAAAGATCGTATATTTTTCGTACAATTTCCAAATACATGATCGTACATGCATCGTATCAGCCTTGTATCAGCTCCAAAAAGGTTGTATAAATACGATTTATATCGTACGGTCGGCAACGCTGAATCACATACAGACTAAAGCGGTTATTACACTATCCTATTTGTAGAAACTCTAATTAGGAAATCGTAAGGTGTAATCGTAATTCGATAGACAAATAGGATAGTCATCATCATCATCATCATCTCAGCCGCAAGACATCCACTGCTGGACATAGACATCCCCTAAGGATTTCCAATAGGACTAGACTTGGGCGGCCTGCATCCAGTGATTGCACCGCCGACAGGTCATTTTACAAGGTAGTGTAGGATAATGTAGGATAGGTAATAGGATAGTGTAATAACCGATTTAGACTAATCAGGGTTTGTAAGTGACATTAAAATAACAATCTCAAGGATGTGTGATAGGATGCATTCTCTTCCTTATATACATCAATGATCTCCCTAAAATATGTGATTCACTTTGTGTGCTATTCCCAGATGATTATATCCCTTTTATTCAAGAGCCCCACTAATAAATTAGATGAAAATTGCCTTATAACCAATACTTTTTTATCTGTAAAATCCTGGCTGCAGACACACAAGACACAACCTAGAAATGAATAATAAAAAAAAACAAAAATAATGCAGTTTAAAGCCCTATTAAAAACAAAAAGTTAATTTATCAGCAGTAGCCACCAAAATAAAGATAGAGGAAGTTTTAACTTATTAGGACTAACGTTAGACACCCACTTAAACTGGAAAAAACATATTGAAAAGATTAAGCTAAAAATAGCTCAGTTCCTAATATGGGCTAAGGGTAGGTAGGTACTAAAAACAAATACGCACACTGATTATCTGCGTACTACGCGTACGCCTATCGATGCGTGGTTCCGCTATGGAATCATCATGTGGGGCCATAGCACACTGACGCCAGCGACATATTTGTGGCACAAAAGAAATGCGTACGTGTTTTGGTTAACATACGGGCCAGAGACAGTTGTAAGCCTCACTTTATAAAATGTAAAATTCTTACCTTACAACCAATTTACATTTTAGAAATAGCAAATAGCCATGTTTGTTAGGAAAAATATTGAATTATTTAGTTTTGATAAAAATAAACGGCGTAAAAATAAATTGGCTATGGCCCCCAGATTAGAAATGTTCAGAAACAGTCCCCAATACCGATGTATACAAATATATTATTATAATAAATTGACAGATTATTTAAGGGATGTGATACTATTGTTAAAAATAAACGTAAGTAAATTCTATTACAAAAATGTTATTATAGCATCAAAGAGTTCATAGATGATAGAATACAATCACCACAGTTCCCACTCTAAATGTTACAAAGTATTATTACTTAGTTATTAGGGCTGTACCATTTAACCAGCCAAGCCGGCAAAAAAAGTTAGCTAAATTAATTAGCTAGCTAACCGATAGGCTTATGTTATCATTCAGGTGCGGGGTTCATGATATTGAAGAAATAACACTGAGCTTGACAATACGTTTTAATTCGTAACAAAACTTTCATCTAATAAGTACAATACAACATATTGGGCGCGAGCGCTAGACCGACTGCCTAAATCAAAACAAAAATCACGCGATGCCACCCGTCTGCACCCCGCCCCGCCTCTCCTCCAATCACGGCGGTGCAACCGGGAAGCGTTCGTATCTCGCTATAACTACATTTAGATGTGAATGACCTTCACACGGCATCGCGAGTGGTGCTACTTCTTAACAGCTTAGCTAATTTAACCGGTTAACTTAATTAGCTCAGCTAATTAGCCAACGGCTAACGAGCTAAACGGCTAATTCTTTTTTTCACCTATTCACTGATTACTTACCTGCAGACAGGTTCAAAAAATTATATTATTGATTTTTTATGACAAAAATAACGTAAATATCAAAATAACGAAAGTAATTTATTTAATTAATTAACACTTAACAATATTTTATTTATGAAAATGGCTCTTAAATTACTACTTTACAAATTAACGTCACAATTAAAAAATAAAAAACGCGCGCAATTTAAATCTTTTATTAAAACAAATTTTATTCTAATAATTTGCTTTAGTATTTATCAAAGACTATCATTTTCAATTATATTATTTTCGAAAAGCTAATATTTATATTTACATAATTATTTAAATTATTGATAAAATATTAAATAAGTAAATTTCGCGACTATCGTTCCTTTAAACAAAAAAAAAAGCGCATTAATATTATTTTTCGAACCTGTCTGTAGGTAAGGAATCAGTGAATAGCTGAAAAAAAATTAGCCAGTTAACCGTTGGCTAATTAGCTGAGCTAATTAAGTTAACCGGTTAAATTAGCTAAGCCTATCGGTTAGCTAGCTAATTCATTTAGCTAACTTTTTTAGCCGGCTTGGCCGGTTAAATGGTACAGCCCTATTAGTTATAGTAAGTTCCTGTTGCCATTACCTTAACTTGTAGTGATAATGGTAAGTAAATAATTAATAATAAATAAATACATACAATTTTCATTTTTTAGTTCCTTTTTTTAACAATCTGACAATGTTGGCTTTTTTCCCATTATTTTACAATTATTAAAGAAACTATTATGGGCATTCCTGAAATCAAGGCACTCACTTAATAAAGAATTTAAGCACTTAATAAAAGCTTTAATCCGTTCCTTAAATTTTTGCAAAGGCAAATTTAAAATTGAAGTAGGGATACTGTTATAGATGCGTGTACTTAGTCCTAGAAATGAACCATGCACTTTCTAGAGTCTATAGGCAGAGGTTACAAGTTTGTGCTTATTTCTAGTATTGATAGAGTGCACATCACTTTTTTTCGAAAAGAGACTAATATTTTGTTGCACAAATAATATATTTGCAAATATATATTGATATGCAACAGTGAGTATGCCAGTTTCTTTAAACTTATCTCTGAGGGAAGTTCGAGAGCCCAAGTTATAAATAGCTCACACTGCCCTCTTTTGTAAAATAAAAATTGTTTCTATATCAGCAGCTTTACCCCAAAGTAAAATGCCATAAGACATGACACTATAAAAATAACTAAAATATACTAATCGAGCTGTATCTACATCTGTATACTAGATAACGTATGTACACTAGATAACGCAAATGCATGTACTTCCCATGTCCAAACCCCGACAAAGCCTCAAGGTTGGCCGTCGCTACTTGCAGTCCGCGCGCGTCTGTTGTTGCAGCCGGACGGCCGCGATAATAAAAAAATGCCTCGTTGCGTGATAATTAACTGCAATAGCCCAAATATTTCGAGTCCTCAAAGGCAAGGCCATATTTCCTATCACAGGTAAGTTATTTTAAAATTATATTATGCGTAAATTCATTTTAAAACAATTTTTTAAGTATTCCAAGCTGTGATTCCAAGAATACACCTAAGTAACTATAGTTTAACGTTAAATAAAATTATATTTACATTACGTTGCCGCGTTTGCTTTGAGCGTTTGATCTGCCGTTGTTTGTTCAGAGACGATGAATATCGGAACGCGATACAAACACGCATCGCTTCGACTTCGTGGTACAGGCATTCGTCTGTCAAATCTCGCGACTAGTGTTGTTCGTTCTTCAACATAGGATTCAATATTTGATTTTTATCGATATCGGACAAACGAATGATATTAACCATTATAAAAAAAGAAAATTTAGTAGTTATTGATAAAAACAAGCTCATAAATAAATAAAATAAATAAATAAATGTACTAATTTTACACAACAGCTTTAAAAAACCAGCCAAGTGCGAATCGGACTCGCGCACCGAGGGTTCCGTACAAACTTCGTCCATCGTTCGTCCATCACGGGAAATGCACAATTTTATTTAATTACTGTATTCGAGGTTGGTGCCAATTAAGCTAGACCTCTAAATTGTATCAGCGCCCATACAACTCAGTCTTTATTTAATTGGCGTTACTATGTATGTATGGGGACACCCTTTAATTTTCAACTTTTTTATTTTTTAGAATTTTTCCTTTATTTGTGCTGTAAGACCTTGCTTTTTGCCATTTTTTTATATTTGAGTTGATTGAATGAAAGGTAAATTGCGGTTTACGATTTATGACGTATTAAAAAAAAAATACTTACTAGATCTCGTTCAAACCAATTTTCGGTGGAAGTTTGCATAGTAATGTACATCATATATTTTTTTTAGTTTAATCATTCTCTTATTTTTGAAGTTACAGGGGGGGGGACCAACATTTTACCACTTTGGAAGTGTCTCTCGCGCAAACTATTCAGTTTAGAAAAAAATGATATTAGAATATCATTTCTGAAGACCTATCCATAGATACCCCACACTTATGGGTTTGATGAAAAAAAATTTTTTGAGTTTCAGTTCTAAGTATGGGGAACCCCCTAAATTAGTTGTTTTTTTTTCTATTTTTGTGTGAAAATCTTAATGCGGTTCACAGAATACATCTACTTACCAAGTTTCGACTGTATAGCTCTTATAGTTTCGGAAAAAAATGACTGTGACATACGGACGGACAGACAGACAGACAGACAGACATGACGAATCTATATGGGCCTTTTGGCTACGGAACCCTAAAAAGGAGGTTAGTATTTTTAGAGTTCATGTAGGTACCTATTTAATATGTTCATGTTTATCCTTTGAAGATATACGACTAATTTTATACGTAGTATGTTTATAAATTTCTTTTGTGTTTAAAAAAACTTTCAATTTTTTAGTTTCCCACATGATCCAATCATAAAAGAAAAATGGATTGCGGCCACGGGACGGAAGGACTGGTTCCCGACTAAACACAGTACTATTTGTTCCATACATTTTGAAAATACCAGTTTCATTGAAGGGAAAAAGTTGAGATTGTTGAAAAAAACGGCATACCCCTCTATTGATATATTAAAACTCATTGACGATGATGATGAGGTTAGTGAATAGATTTAATTTGTAAGTGTTTTTTATTAATAGCTTATAAAATATCTGATATGCACTCACTTGTGCTTTACAGGATAAAGATACACCACAAGAATCTTTATCATTGTCAAGGAAGAGAAAACTAGAAAAGGTTTAGTATATATTTTTCATGTAAATGTAGTCATAATTTGTGTACCTACATACATAAGAAAAAACTAACGGTAAGTTAGTATAGTGTATACCTATAATTTAAGCGAGTAGCAAAAGTGGAAGATATGGGCAAATGCGTGTAAGTAACGGAACATAGATCGAGAGCGAGAGTGGAAATGGAAGCGGGAATATATTAGGGGTTAAAGTATGAAATTGCCGTTTTATTGTAATAGGTAGGTACTTCGAATTGACATAGAACCTTCATGGTTTGAGATTTTTGAGTAAAACTTTTTTCACCTGGTACCAATGAAGTTCTTCTTTAAAAAATGTGCAACATTCGATTATCGACATTCTATCGTTTTTTTTATTCAGCCTAGACAAGAAAGATGGATACTTCGAAAATTCGAGTGATTTTTGAATAAGAGTTCCGACGCGGAACTAACGCGGCAGAAACAGCTCGCAATATCAATGTTGCGTTTGGAGAGGGGAGGGGACTGCTAATGAACGCACCGTGCGATTTAGGTTTAAACGCTTTCGTGATGGAAATTTTGATTTGAAGAACGAACCACGTGGAAGATAATATCTAGCCACAGATATAATATCTAGTAGATATAATAAAATTAATGAAGATGATTTTGTTGTAATCAAAAAGATGTAATCTCCCTTCGTATTTGCTCATGTCCACGAAATTGAATTTCGTTACTAAGCTTTTGAGTGTTAACTAGCACTATTTCTCAGAGATTTAAATCGTTGCGTCTGTCATCCTTGCTATCGCCATTATGTATTCATCATTGTTGGGAAGAGTGAGCTCTTTCCGTCGTAGTCGCTTGTAGGGTCAATGATCTTATATGTCACTATCGTAACTAGATTAGCTGTTTACGGCACGATGACGCGTTCATTGTGATTGCCACTTCAAAGATGCCTGCAGACATATCTGACTTCAGTTGCCAGCTCGAAATTGAGTGAGTGTGACGTATCCGCGACATAACGAAAAAGTTCATCAAAATGGTGAAATGTGCGGTTAAAATTTGTGTATCACGGTCCGAAAAGGATGATAAAGCAAGTGGAGTTACATTTCACAAGTAAGTACCTAAGCTTGATTTTGATCGTATTGTCTAAAATAACAATAAAACGAAATAAATATATCTTGCATTGTTTTTGCCATTGGTGTTGCCAGTAAAACGATTTTAATTCTACCACTTTTTTGGGAGTTTAGTTAATGAAAGAGTGAATGTCGGAAGTGTGCGCTCAATGATAACATTTTGGCAACAACTGTAATATGCTTAATATTTACGAGAAAAAATATGATACTAATTAATCAGTTGGCTCGCGAATGGGACGCGCGTCCCAAAACTACCTAAAAAAAAATGAATTCCAGGAATCGAGAGTCAATTGATTAATGTTATTTCATCATCATAATGTTATAATCATCATAAAATAGTATTAGGTTCAATAGTAGTTAGAATAATCTCTTATTTGTTTTTTAGAGTACCTAAAGATCTGAAGCGCAGGGAGAAGTGGATAAGAAATATAAGACTATTACGCAAAGAAACCGATTGGTTACCATCTACAGCAACCGTCATATGCTCGAAACACTTTAGAGATCAAGATAAGATTCCACCTAAGCATGGTAAAGGTCATATCAAATTGTCAGACAAAGCAGTTCCAATGATCATTGTAAGTACCTATTTCACTATGAACTCAATTCAGCATTTATTAAAACAAAATGGAATGAAATTGGTTTGTTGTCTGTTTATCAGTCAATACAATTACAATAAAAACAAAATTAAAACCAGTCTTAGTGTATTAGTTCAAAACAAGATTTTTGGGATTATTGGTTTGTTTAGAAAGCACAAAAGTATTGTTTATGCAATTAGTTCAAACAAACACCCTAAAATATAAAGCGACGTAAAGACTCTCAAAACCGCGTATATTTAAAGTATACAAGAACAGTACGCACAGCTTGGGGACTGCTCACGTATAGTTTCAAATTCTATTAAGCATAACTCTATTTTGAAACTATACATGGTTATTAAGCTTTTATCGTGTATATTTTCCAATTACGTACACTTACATTTTGTGCGATAAATATACTGCACTAGTTACCATTGCGGACTAATCGTGTATATGACGTACCTACTTAAAATTTATACGCAAAGAATTTCAAGGTTAGCTATCTTTTTGATTTAAAGCTATGTCTTTTTTTCACAAGAAACTGTCCGGTCTGGCCGTGTGTGAGGAATAATGTCCCAGTTTTTTTTTTTTCATAATTATTGCATCATTCGACACGTGCCATTGTCATCGTTGAATATGAAGCGTTTTCGTGCAGTTTAAAAAAAACCATGAAGTGTATGGTGATCGCTCACTGCGCTTCGCGATCGCCATACACTTCTAACCTAAAGTATCCGGGTCGTTTCTAAATAGGAAGAGATTTTAGAAGTTTATATGTAAATCTTTTTATATGCTTGACATTATCTAACTTTCTGAGCTTTTATACTTTACAAACACTTGTTACACGTTTACATTCTAAATTTATACAATGTCAGAACATGTTGGTTCTAGCCTTGTATATTCTCTTAACTAATTCACAGAGTCAGTGTCAAAAAGTATACGCGACCATTACGCAGAAATCGTGAATATTTTAAGCTTATGTGGAATCACAAAATCATAATTAGTAAAGACAAAGGAGCCCTATTATAGGAGACAAATTTGCTATTGCTGGTGGAAACTCTTTGCACCCTAAATATGGTGTTGTGTATTTAGCTACGAAAACACTTGAAAAAAAAATCAAGTCAATTCGTTGATCAAGGAATTTGCTACTCATTCAGCAGAACACGTGTCGTCATTACAGATAGATCATTGTCTTTTGTTGATTAACGCAATAATTCATAAATATATTAAGAGAAAATTGTACCACGAAAGTAAAATGTTCACCTTCAGTTATAAGAAAGAGTAAAAGATTAATTATACATATAACATCCACCATGTTACAGTGGTGTTTAATCATCATAATACCATGCAGTATAATAATTTACAGTAAAAATAATATTACGTAAGAATAACTGTCAGTACAAAAACAAAGTACGAGTACAAAATTTATTATAATATTTATACGTTTACTTACGCACTTCATTTCTTTTTCTTTTTACCTACAAACCATGTCAATATCTTTAGATCTATTAGTATTAACTAATTTTTTATAAAAAAAAAACAGATCATTTATTCATAATTAGAAATTAAAAAAAACACTATGACGTCAAAAGTAGCCCATTCTACTATCAGTTGGCGTTTAGTAAGCATGTATATAAAAATTATCACAGTCTCACAGTTGGATAATAAGGTATTAAGCAGTAAAAATCGCATCAAAATCCGTTTACTACTATTTTTTTTCTAAAATATGTTCAATGTACATACACGCCTCTGTTACAGTTTTATAATAGTATAGATTGAAAGTTTTATTAAATTCTCATCGGAATATACAACATTTTATCATATCTAAGTGATTAATTAATTAAATACATTCATTCATTTATTCCGGGGAAAATATTTCTGACTACTGGCAACTCAGTCAGTTTTCACGCATGCAATGTCTTGTCTCATTTCAACGCAATTAGTTGGACGGTCGAAGAAACGAGACATATATAGTTTACTTTGGCATAAATAATGTATCTGTTTCAAAGCTACGTCTTTTGAACTCTCAAGTAGTTACGCATTTTTGAGAAATGTTTGTAAAACGTTGCTACTAAATTTACAAAAATATGCCTTCCTGTGCCTTTACAAAGTGCTCTAATAATTCAAGAAACACAAACAAATCTAAGGGAATTACATTTCATGCGTAAGTACTGAATTATTAATTATTTTCACCATTTGTCATACAATCTACTTAGTTAAAATCAATGTATTGTAAGTAAAAAGGTGTAGATAGGTTTTAACTTTTTAAGCGCCCAGCCAGCAAGCGGCACGTTAAAATGTATGAGGGTGGTAGGGACTAGGGGTGTCCACTTAGAAAATACATCGATGTTTTTTTTCGATGCAATACATCGATACTATGAATCGATGTTTTCTGATGCATCGATATTTTCATAAAATTGAGTATTTTAAAAATATTAAAATATAAATAATTTGTGTTGAAAAGTATCTTACATTCAGTAAATTATGAAATTTACTGTAACTTTAGTTCACATGAGAAATGAGTTAATAACTTTCTTTTACATACATAAGTTCTGACTTCCTATCCTGTCCTAACAAAATCCATGTTAATTTACTTTGATGAGTGGGTACCTATATTACATCTATTCCAAATCCAGATATTCCGATCTGTAGTGTACGTGTACCTACACATTTAAGACACATAAAATCAAATGTAATTTAATGTTTTTTTCTAAGCACGCTCACCAAGACCATAGAGCATAAAGCCATTTTAACTTTTTGCTCTAAGACTAAGACAACGAACGAACCACAGAGTATATTCTATATATTATTATTACTATATAATACGAAAAAAAAAAAAAATATCGTAATTTTTAGAACTGAAACTGTAATATTTTAACTGGTTATCATTGATTCGATATTTTATGAAAATACATCGATACATCGAGTACCTAGCTGTTCGATACATCAGATGTAAACATCGCGTGAATTCGATGCATCCATGTATATCGAATATCCCTAAAATGTTGCTAATTAGCCAGACATGACCTCAGTAGTGTCGCGTTGCCGGCGTCAACGGATGCACTTCTCGTACTGAATGCATTAAAAGTAAAAGTGATCCAAAACCACCAAAAATGCCATCGTGTGTTATGAGATATTGCACAAATTATACAAGCAAAACTTCTAAAAGTCAAGGAATCACATATCATTCGTAAGTATACTATTTATCTTAATATTTTCACAAATCAAACATTAAATTCCTAAAATATGGCGTCAGAAAAGAATGAATGCAATAAAAGTTTCCCCATGAACAAGTGCGATAGAGATAGACGTCATTACCGATCATAGAGTAAAATTATGCCTAAGAAAGAGATAAGTCAGTTGCCTGACAGTAGGTACAAATACATTATTTATACTTAAATGTAGATTTTTATTTATGTTATGATGAGGGAGGATAAATCAAATATTATATTACTACATTGAAATCAAAATATAAATTTTATTTTGTTGTAAAGAAGAATGTTTTTCTTTGGGTGTAAGTATTAAATTAATTAATTGTTTTTAGATTTCCAACAAATGAACTAAGGTGCATGCAGTGGGTGGATATTGTCCGCAAACAGAGAAAAGAAGAATTTTGGCAACCGAATAAATCGAGTAAAATATGCTCCATTCATTTTAAAGTCGAAGACAAGTACATGTCTGGCAAGGGATACATTTTATTAAAAACATCTGCGATTCCTGCTTTAGATGTAATTTATTTACGTTTTTGCTAATGTTACGGCTTCGCCTACTTGAATTTACTATTGCTATTGTCAATTGTCACAAAAAATTTGCAACAAAACTAAGAGGTGGTTAAACGTAGAATTATATTCACAATCAGCAAAAAACGAGTTGACTGTAAATGCAAATTTGGATTTCTGGGATTTCTCATTTTTATCGAGTCTTTGATACATCTTCATTATGAATCATTAGTTGTAAACCACCCCTTACTGAGATACATTTCAACCTATAGATTGAGTCAAGATCATATTGTAATCTTGTTTCTTATTATTCGAATGCCCCATGCATGCTACCATAATAACCCGAACGTGATTCAATTCATTCAATTTATAAAACATCTAAAAAAAGGGGAAACCACGATTATTTTATTTAATTTATCTTTATTATGATTTTTAAGACCAATCTAGCCATAAAGAGTATGCTATATAATTATGACGTCACATGCTTGTATTTCATACAAAACTCCATATAAACCTATCGTTTTGACATTTCATAAAAAGTTTCTGATTTGAATGTCAGTCAAATACCCTATTACGTAGTGGTTTCAGTGGCAATTGCGTACCACTAGAAAGTGGCTATCTTGAATTGTTCTTCCGCTATTCAATTGGTCTTCCGGCAAAGGAGCATCAATTGATGAATTTGATTCTTCGGTAGAACCTGAAAAAGCCCCGAAATCCAAAATGACAAGATTTCACTAGAAAATGTTAATACATTTGCGCAGGCGCTCAACAACGAATCTTTACCGGATCATTTCAAACAGATAGTGAGTTATATTTCGGGCTGAATTGCAAGGAAAATGGTTAACGTTTTGAAATGTGAAGTGTGTATAAAATCTTTATTTACGTCCAAAAAGCTGTGGTTTCACAAATTAATCTCGATTATAGACATGGGTGGCTTGTGCTACTCAACGAAAAGATTGTTTAGTATTTGTTTAAGATCAGAATACTGTTACGACGTGACTATTAGCGCCATCTTTTGTTCAATAGAGTAACCAATTATTCACACGCCATCTATTGGGGAGTGGTGGAACTACGTTCTTAATGCATCTATCGAATTGTAGATACATATCGAGTTTTCTCGGCGCATCTATAATGTTGTGGATATGACTCGAAAGATATCGATGCGGAGCGGTATAAATACGTGAAGATCGGTGGGTATACTCTAGCTCAGATCGAGGCTGAAGAAGCCCGGAAACAAATACAGATGCGTAACCGTCAACCACGATTTCTTCCTCGCCGGCGAGGACCGTCGCGACGTCCCTCCCAGTCTCGTCCCGTTTAAACGCGGCCCGAGCTGCCTATTAAGCAATCCGACCGATCCCCAAATAATATATTTTATTTGCATGCTAAGTCCTCCCCTATTCCCCTGGCAACGTCCTGAGCCGAGGTCGAGCCCCACAGGGGGCACCCTCAGGCTACCGTTGCCTAAATTTATTTAGTTTTAAGTCACGGCTGAGAGCCCTCAGCGCTCGCCGTATAGTCCGCGTAACGGTGGAAGAAGGTCCCCTGGACCCTCCACCTTTCTGTTCCAGTCAAAAAAAAAAAAAAAACCGGTATAGTCTGTCATCTTTTGACTACAGTGCGATTCATAAGTGAACTTTAAGTGATATCACAGTGCGATATATTTGTGATTAGATTTAATAAATCTCGAGTGTGGACTACTGTGTGCCTATTTTAGTGTTGTGATTTTTCGAGAAGATTCTATGTGTATCCTTCTTAATAAGCAGCGTGTGTTTTTGGATAAAATCAGTTACTTTTCTTATCCCGATCCCTAGTTCGTAACATATATACAGAATACGTTTTGAAGGCTTACATAAAAGAAAATGGGCTATAATGAAGAAATTGTTATTGTAAAAAATCGTATTTTAAAATAATTTGTTGACTAATACATTTAGTGAATTGAACGACCATGTCATGACACAAACACCCACTTTAAACCACCGTATGTTGTTATTGATAGCTGTTATACAGAAATATGTAAATGTCTATATGCACTCTGAACACAAAAATAACCACGAGTTGAACAAAACTAAAAAAAAATAGAAAACAAATACCTAAGTTAAATTAATTTGAAAGTCACTGATGCCATTAGCAATATGTTTATTACAGCACTTTATTTGATATTAAACTTTTAATAAAATTAATTATGCTTTTAAATACTTACTTTCAATGCATATTTACTACTTTATTACTTTTACTACATGAACTCGTGAGTGAATCGCAATTTTAGGTATAAATCATGGTGTAAGGAAAATGTCATATCTGATTAAATTATTCTACATCGTTTCTACAACACGAGCCGACGTACTGTCGCAAACTACATTTGTCTCTTTTTCGCTCGCGATTATTGAATCATGTCATTCTACTTTGACATCTAATCGTAATGTAGTGTGCTATCATGTGCTATTGCAATATTTAGTTATTTATGTTAGAGTGCCGTTTTTGAAGATCGAATGTTATGTAGGTAACCTATCTACACCTTTTTACTTATTATAATACATTGGTTAGAATGGTGTCCGTATACTCCGTATGACAAAAAGAGAAGAGCATACGATTACAATTATTACAGTATGCGGGGGCGAGATGTCGAAATTGTTTAGTAGTCTATAATATAACCAAATTAGATTGAGCCCTTGCATAACGCGCTGTTGGCGATTGTAGGGGTCAAGTTTATGTGGAACCTGAACATAAACAAACCGAGCGTATGCACTGGTAGAGTCGGCAATAGAAATCTGTTTTTATTTTTTTATATTTATTATTTTACTTATTGATTTTTTTTAATTACAAATTAATTTGTTCTTATAATTATTAGGTTCCCTCATGAACCGCGTATAAAAGAAAAATGGATCAAAAGGATTCAAGAAGAACTAAAAGATGAAGAATGGCTACCTACGCAATTTAGTCGTGTTTGTTCAGCACATTTTACTGATGATAAGTTCTATCTGACACCAACAGGCCGAAGAAAAATAAGAAATTTTGCAGTGCCATCTTTTCTGGTATTTATACTTTTTGTCATACAGTGTGACTTTTTAAAAATATGAATTATACAGAAAAAATATTTAATGTTTTTCTTTTTTTTTTTATAAACGTTTATGTTTCTTAATTACTATTAAAGAATTTCATGTAAAGAAAACGTTATTTCTTTTGAACGAGGTCTTTAAATTTGAAACAAAAACGGTCACGAATAATGAGCAGTGCTTAAAAAACAACGATTTACACAAATAAGAAATCCGGATGGTCACTAATTTTATCTTTTTAAGGATGCAGAGACAGCTTTCGAATAAATACAACTGTGACAGTTTTATAATAAGATGATTTCATTTTTATAAATAAATGTTTTGTGAAATTACTTTTTTTTTTTTTTTAATTGCTCGTCCTATTAGAAGGCAACCGTCAGTTAGCGTTAGTTCGCGCGAGTTCGTAGGAACACGCGATCAAATCTTTATTACATCACTAGAATCACTAGGTACATAGTTGACTACATAGCATAAAACTAAGTCGCTTCCCGCTGTCTGTCCCTATGTATGCTTAGATCTTTAAAACTACGCAACGGATTTTGATGCGGTGATAGAGTGATTCAAGAGGAAGGTTTTAGTATATAATTTGTCAAGTTTTTGTATACATTGGCTAAAATATAATGATATTTGTTGGTGTCGGAAAAAATAAACCGTCTGGGAGCTTTCAACGAAAACACTGCCTAAACCCTTTGATATATAACAAAATGTTGTACTACGGAATTGAATATCTTAAAGAGATCGATAAAAAAGTCCGCGATGGTATATATTTATCTCCTAAGGATAACCCACAGTAGCCATTTTTATCTTTTACATATTAGAAAAAATGGGTTATTTACTAAGCTATTTTAAACAATGCAGTATTTTACCTTGTCCAATTAAATACATCATACATTTCATGTAGATCAAAATTGCCCTTTACAGCATATCATTAAAATGAATATCTTAGAAGATATCAGAGATTTAAAAAGCGGGCACAGAGCGGCTGGCGGGTCGTACGTCCATCCCGGTTGGCAGTGGACGGCGGGTGCAGCCGGGGCGGGTCGCTAGTATACAATAAATTAAATAATCAGTGTCATTTTGCTCTATAGTTTTTAAATAAATAAAACTAACGAACTAGCGGTATTCTTTTTTTTTTTTTTTTTGACTGGAACAGGAAGGTGGTGGGTCCAGGGGACCTTCTTCCACCGTTACGCGGACTTTTGCGGTGAGCGCTGAGGGCTCTCAACCGCTACTTAAAAACTAAAACTAAATAAATTTAGGGCAACGGTAGCCTGAGGGTGCTCCCTGTGGGGCTCGACCTCGGCTCAGGACGTTGCCTGGGGAATGAGGGAGGACTTAGCATGCAAACAATTATAATTATTTGGGGATCGGTCGGATTGCTAATATGCAGCTCGGGCCGCTTTAAACGGGACGAGACTGAGAGGGACGTCGCGACGGTCCTCGCCGGCGAGGACGAAATCTTGGTTGTCGGTTGCGCATTTGTATCTGTTTTCGGGCTTCGTCAGCCTCGATTTGAGCTAAAGTGGTGGCATCGTCTGGTTCGCTGAGGGCGAGCCTAGGCCTACGGATGCGGGAAATAAGGGACGGGGTGTATGTGACAGTGTTGACTATCAAGGGATTCGCGTGGTGCGCTGCGGTATCAAAATATCGGCGCGAGGCGCGTTTTATAAATTGTTTGATTGTAGGGAGACCTAAGTCAAGGTGGAGGTTTTCATTGCGCATGTACCACGGGGCGCCCGTGGCTTTGCGCATGAAACGGTTTTGAATCACCTGAAGGGTGTGGAGATGTGTGGGAGCAGCGTGAGCGAACACGGTGCTCGCATACGTCATGACTGGACGGATACACGCGGTATAGAGTCTAACCTTGCTTTTTAGGGCAAATTTAGACCGGGCGTTGATCATACAGTGGAGTCGTCCTGCCACAAAGGCGGCGCGCGCGCGAACCGTCCTTATGTGTGCAGCGAAGGATAGGCGATCATCGAGGGTCACACCGAGATATTTGGCTTGCCTCTCCCAAGGGATCGGCTCGCCGAATAGTGTGACTGGATCGGGGATGGGGGGACGTCTTTTTCGGTCGGTTCTATAAAAGAGAACCGCCTGACTCTTGGAGGGGTTGATCTCTATTAGCGGTATTCGCAACGACACCTAATTTAAAGTATTTTTAACCGACTTGTTTTTTTTGTATTTTCACCGATTTCTCCGCCAACTGTTGACCGATTTCAATTTTTTTTTCTTCTGTTCGATAGGATATACTTCCAATTTGGTCCCATTGTCACCAAGTCAGGATCTGATGATGGGATCCCAGGGAAATCGAGAGCAACCCTCAAATTTGATAGAGACGCATAATGTGTTTTATATATTTTCTAAAATTATTCAAGTATTTGCGTCTGGTACTCATCATCTCATGCTGCTGAGCTGATGATGGAAAATATAACTCCTTAACAATTAGGAGTTAGTGAATAATTCTTTAAATATTATAGGTTCGTATAGACCGCTACATATGTCCCTTTGAGTTAGTCAGGTGAGCTGATGATGGAAGGTACAACTCCTTATTAGTTAAGAGTTAGGGGATAATTCTTAAAGTACTGTATAGACCGCTAGTTTTTATTCATTCTAATTATTTGAGTGATTGCGTCGGGAGTCTTAATTTTATGCTACTGAACACTTATGAACACAAAAAAATAATAACACGTGAAAAATCGTGATAAGTAAGTATTCAATACACAAGAAACTAAAAATGGGTTTGCATACTTTTTAGTGCAAACCCATTTTGAAGTCGGTTTCCCTTTTTCTTAAAAGTTTATTTTATTAGCTTACATAGAGTTAGAGTATGCTGACGGTACCGAGGCGAACGTCTCACACACGTCCGTGCACACGTTACGCACATAGTCCTAAAACGTGGACAGATTTTACAAGAGCATCAAACGATTTAAATCTCTGCCATTTCTCTGATTGATAAGGTAACTAGTTGGGTACGAAATAGGAGAAAATTAAATATAGACAAAGATTTATTTATTACATCGAAAATGCATTTTTTATACTATAAAATTCACCAAACTTTTTCAACTTCTGATAGTAACGTGTTATCTTTTGTTTCAGGAACAAGGAGACCCAAATATACCCCAAGTGGGCTCCCCAAACAGTCTAGAAAATGAAGACATCACCGATTTGGAATATGTATTCGATACACCTGCAGAGTCTGCGCTAAAGATAGAAGTAGAAAAACTGAAACTTGATAAGAAGAAACTGGTCAAAAGAATTAAATTATTAAAACGACAAAACAATAAATTCAAAAAGCGATTGTCAAGCAATAATTATATGTTAAAAGTATTACTCAAGAGAAACATTTTATCTAAAGAACAATATACTGAACTCAATCTTAAGTGTGTAATAAAATCTGTAAAACAACAGATGGATGAGGAAGATGACTGATTGATTAATAATAAAGATAAATATTATATACTTGGTGTTATTTTTATGTAATTAATATTCGTCGGGCCGGTTGGCGTGGTTGGTAAGATACCCTATCTATCACGCCGCAGGTCGTGGGTTCGATTCCCACTCAGGACAAACATTTGTGTGCATGAACATGTCTGTTTGTCCTGTGTCTGGGTGTAATTATCTATATATGTATGTATTTACAAAAGAAAAGTAGTATATTTAGTATATCAGTTATCTGGCTTCCATAGTACAAGCTCTGCTTAGTTTGGGGTCAGATGGCCGTGTGTGAGGAATAATGTCTCAGAATATTTATTTAATTATTTAATGCCCAAGTAGTAGACAAAGTTAATCTATAATAATATTATAAAACTGAAGTTTGTTTGTTTGAACGCGCTAATCTCAGAGACTTGGTTCGAATTGAAAAATTATTTTTGTGTTGGATACGATTTATCGAGGAAGGCTATAGGCTACTTTTTATCCCGGGAAAACATAAGCTCCCTCGGGGACGCGGGTGAAACCGCGGGGCGGAAGCTAGTTGTCAATATAATGTAAATTAAGGACAATGTTAGGTATATGATAAATGACTGATTTTGGAGGATTTTAAGGTAAATATTTTTTTTTTTTTAAATGACCGTATTATTAGTTATTTGTTAGATAAGCTATCCGGAACTTATCGTCAACCTTTGGACGGTGCGGCTACATGTATTACAATGTTGACTTTTCATTACCAGCATCATAATATAAAATTACGTTACTAGAACGGCCGCCATTTTACTAAACTGATTGACTTGTACCTTAGAGTATACATAAGCAAACTATAGAGTAACGGTATCGCTCCAGTCTGTTGTGCCGATCGTAAAAAAATGTTTTATAGATACTTAGCTATGGTATTCCATGCATGACGAAATGTCTGTCTCCCGCATCCCTTTCTGTGTTCATATTAGTGCTTTCAGTTCATACTCAGTAAGGCGTGCTCTATAGCTTGCTTATGTGTACTCTAAGACATCTATTAACTTGACATTGCAAAATACACAACCCATGTAATGCTATTGTAACAAAAAACAAGGGTGAGCTAGAGCTGCAGGTAAAAAAAAGAGACGTATATATAGTCTTGAATTTACAAATTTATTTACATATACATGGAGGAAGGTACTCAGATATTCTGTCCATATATTTTTTTTAACAAGCGTAATGAATGACTTCTAACCTTAAAGTAGTTTTTGTAATTTTCATTTATTAATATTCCTGTGGCACTTCAAGCTTTTTGCTTCGATTTCTGTAATAAAAAATAATGTTATTTTTTTCTTATAATTACAAATTTATTTAAAAAATAATATTGAACTATTACCTCTTTGGATAAGGCTCTTTCAGATGGAACGTGCGGTAATGTAGCTTCATACTGCCGCTTTGTGTGAAACGTTTGTCACACATAGTGCAACCGAATTTCTTCTCACCTGTGTGTGTCTATAAAGATAACGAGAGATAGATTATTTAGATAATTATGAAATTACGGGCCGGTTTGTGTTTTTTTTAATGTCAGATGGTTGACAAGCAGGCAGGCGGTCCACCTGATGGTAAGTGGCTACCGTCGCCTAAGGACATCAGCTATACCAGGGGGATTGACAATGTGTCTTTATAAAGCCTAGAAGGCATCAGGAGGAGGCAGGAAGGAGGTTAGAAAAGACTGTGGGTTCGATTCCCACACACAACTAACACTTGCATGAACATGTCTGTTTTGAGTATTTCGGTATTTCGTTAAATTTAAACACTATCGTTAAAAGTGTAAGAGACGCGACCTCGGGCGCGGCGCGGGCGATACGATTTCTTCGTCTCGTGTTAGACAGAGAAATGGAGGCAGCGCGAGGATCATATGGTTTGCTCGGGTCATTATCCGACCTACATTAGCTTGGTGAATTTGTGTCATCATGATTAAAATTGATAAAACGAAAATTAATTACTGTGGCTACACTAATCGTTGGAATTCAATGATTTTTTGTATACGGTTTAAAAACAACGTGATAAAACTTTGGTTTCATTTAATGATCGACCGTTTACTCCACCTTGTATATCGTCCCTGGACGGGGTCCCACGACCTGTCGCGTTTATAATACCAACAACGCTAAACTTTTATTTGTCTAAAAGCATAAACATGTAAGTACATACCACGTGGTGCCTATTCAATGTACTTTTACAACTGAACTGCATGCCGCATGTGTTGCAAGTGTACAGTTTCTCTCGCGTATGAATGTTCATGTGGATCGGGACGCTCATTGGCTGAAATCAATACACATATGTATAAATAATAATAATAATTTAGCCTATGTGCTATTGCAGACTCTAATCTATCTCTGTGCCAAATTTCATCTAGATCCGTTCAACCGTTCTGGCGTGAAAGAGTAACAAACATCCATCCATACTCACACACTTTCGCATTTATAATATTATACTAGATTCCTCCCCGCGGTTTCACCTGCGTTCCCCAGAGATCTTGTTTTCCCGGGATAAAAAGTAGACTATGTTCTTCTCCGTATCATAGGCTATCTATATAATAATAAAATATATTATTATTATTATCTGCATACCAAATTTCATCGCGATCGGTTCAGCGGTTTAAGCGTGTAAAGGTAACAAACAAATAAACAAACTCACTTTCGCATTTATAATATTAGTTGGGAGTTAGGATTAGTAGGATGGCTCCATCGTGCCAAAGATGACTCTGCCAGTGTTAGAAAACTCAACGGGAAACAAAAATAATAGATGGAAAGAATCAATAAGAATAGAAAAGAAAGAAATATAAACAAAGAAAAAAATACTAATGAGCACATTAAATTAGATAAGTAAATAAGCATGTACTTAAATATTTATATATTTTGAAAATATTGAAAAAAGTGTGAATATATAAATAGCAGAAATGACAAATATGAATTTTAAATGGATATTTTTACACGTACAAGGAATTTTAATAAATGGTAATAAACATATGTTATCTCATTCAGTCGTGAGTCGCCTAGGTGTGACAGCGTTTTAGGCATTTATTTTAAACTAGTTGTTCCCAGCGGGTGAACCCGCATTCTAGGTTTAAAAAATTGCCTATAACCTATAAAAGCCGGTCCAGCCGGAACAAACAGACAGACAATTAAATAAATAAAATATTCTGGGATTTTCCCAAAGCCCCTAACATTTTAAAATCCATTGAGTGAAAGCATTTTTTTAAATGGCTACAGCTGGCTACTTACAGCGAGCGAGACGCCACATATCTCGCATATATGCCTCTCGCTCGGCGAGTGGAATGGAGTTCGAGGATGGACTTTCAGATGATGTTGCAGACACGCTTGTTGAGTTTCAAAATGTCTGTTACACTGAAAAAAAAAAAGGAATAATTAATCTGAAATTGCATTCACGTAGCAGGTGAAATACAGGGTGATTTTTTTATCACTGGCAATACTTGCAGGGGTGGAATACTCATCAATGTGAACAACTTTTATTATGGGGCTAACTCTAATATCGTGTAAAATAAAACGGCCGCTTCATACATTTTGGTCGAGTACCTATTGAACTTTTGTATGGACCAGCTGATATTTTTTTCATGATTTCACAGTTAGTCCCATAATAAAAGTTGTTAGATAAAGATAAAGATTTATTTCCAAGAATATGGTAACAATAGGTGACAAGTAAAATAATGATATCACATATTCTGCCAGGTTTGGCATGGAGAATGTAAGATGAGTACTTCCACCCCTGCAAGTATTGCCAGTGATACAAAAATCAGCCCAGTATATTGCCGTTGCGTGTGATCGCACAGATGTGGCCGTCATGTGCGCCCGACGGCATTATATTTATTTGTGGAAAGAAGACATAGACGGGTCAATGTACGAAATTCCGCCTACTTCATTGGTCTTTGGATGGATTTCAATTATATTTAATTAGACATTTTAATTTTTTTTCAGGTAAAGGAAATTGCTTAGGTTGGTTGACTTGGCTTAGCATAGATCGATTGAAACTATAATAATAAATAGGTAATATGATCCTGTGTTAGAGTGATATTTTTTTTTATACCACTTTGTCGGCAAACAAGCATACGGCCCGCCTGATTGTAAGCGGTAATGTTGCCGTAAGTGGTAAGCACACAAGCTTAGAGGGGTTAGTTAATACCTTGATAGAAACGGGAGATCATGACCTAACGTCAAATCGAACAGATGCACAGGGGAGGTCATTGCTATACATTTTTACACCATATATCACTGAAAAAAGACCCTAAAAAAAAGAAAAAAAAACCCTGTTCCATTTTTAACGGTTTCCGAGACATTCGTTTGAATACCAAATAAAGCTATAAAAAAATAAAAAAATTGAACCGTCAAAAATGGAACAGGGATATATGGTGTAAAAATGTTTAGCAATGACCGCCTCTCTGCAACTGTTTGACGTGCACATATTTCTAGGGACACTCTGTAGAATAGTTGTAGGAAAGTTACGAACGATGATACGAATAATTAGATCTGTTGCGAAGAGAATAATTAGATCTGTTGCGAAGACGTAAAGGTAAAATTAAATAAAATATATAACTTACAATGTAACATGTAGTAGGTTTACGCGCACTTCGTCGTGCTGTCCTTTTCTTTTTATCCGTTGATGATTGTTTCGTTTCTGTACCGGCTGATCTATAAATCAAAATATTTATAACATCTTTAGCAATATAAGAGGTATTCTACAAAATACCCGACCACCGGGCCATGGTTTCTTGAAGATGTTCACGAAAGCTCCTTAAATAATAAAAAAACTTGAGAGGTGTCAAGGGAAACCCGGATGGAACGAAGTTCATTTTTTATTATTTATTATGTACAAAAATCCTGTATACACTCAACAAAAATAATCGTCGCGACACCACACTGTTCAATGCGAAATAGAAAGACGAAACGAAAATAACTGGCTTGCTTTCTATGAGAGAGAGAGACATACAGAGAAACACGCGCACGCCGCACGGCTTACAACTATACGTGTCGTTACAACTTTTGGTCTTAATTTTTTCCGTCTAGCCCCCTTTCGCGATAAGGAACTTCGTTCCAAAAATATACTATGGTAACTAGATTTTCCTAGTTTAAAAAGAATTATCCTCAGCCTTTCTACTATAGCACATTTTGCGTTTTGCTAGTATTCAGGAATAGAAGACCAGGCAAGATAGTACAAAGATCATATATGTATATAAGAAATAGCATAGGTCCAAGGGTACTACCCTGTGGTACGCCAATGTATGGTATACTTACTCAACTCCATCGGCATGCATAGCAGAATGTACCAAGTGTTTTTCATAAGCCATATGTGTTTCGAACTTGATATCGCATCGTTCGCAGAAACTGTTTACTTGGTTTTCTTCGGTGGTCTCCTGTTATGTAAAATGTACTTTATAGTAATTGATATGGATTTGATTATTGATTGTATTGACACAAAAATAAGTCAAACCCATTTATTCAGTTTAGGTCCTAGGAAAATACTTATGTCGAAGCTACTGAAGTTACCACCAATTCGGAAGTCAGCCTTCAACTGTCAAGAACCGGCAAGAAATATATATGTATAGTATAGTATAGTACGCACTAGTATATGAGCGACACGTGCTCGCTGCGGTGCGTGTAGTATGTATAGTACAGTACAGTACAGTATAGTACTCACTAGTATATGAGCGACATGCGTGACCTTCTTGTGTTGGTGCAGGCCGGCCTCGCTCACGAAGGAGGCGCCGCACGCCGCGCATACGTGCTCGCTGCGGTGCGTACGTAAGTGTGTGTAGTACGTCGACGAATGACTGGGAAAGTTTTCAACAACATAATAGACCACTACTAAATTAATTTCATAAATTCGGTAAGTATGTAAAGATATTTTAATTATTATGTTTTTATTTTATAGTATGATGTATTTTGAACAACTAATTTTAACATTTTTGTTTTCCAAGCAGTAGTTATTTTTTTTTAAGCCAAAGATTTTCCCGTGATGACGTCATCATAGAGTAGTCTGAATAGCTTGAACCTTTGCCACGTTGACGTTGACCAATTACAGTTGATAACACTGACACTATTGCAAAACAATTTAATTATTTTATTTAATGGCACAGGAATTAACTTGTTCAGCCTACTGCATGACATCATTTAGAGGTCAAAGGAAAGACAAATGGTTTCAAGTATAATAAAATTGTGAAATAAACACAATCTTATAATTTTAAGAACTCTAAATAAGTTTTTTTAAATAATAATTATAATAAACTAGGACTCCTCACACACGGTCATCTGATCCCAAACAAATCATAGCTTGAACTATGGAAAACAGATAACTGAATATTACATAATCTACTATACTTAGATTAATTATATATACTCTAAAATCTTGTAAACGTATTGTATTTTTGTATGTTTGTAAAGCTAGTTAAAACTTAAGTTGTATTTTGTTCATAGGAATGATTTTAAAAAGGCCTTACCCAAACTCTTCGCCACAGTGCATACATTTCCGTGTGACACCTTTATGATATTGTTCGTGAAAATATGCTGTGCTCCTGTAATAGAGACCATCAGATCAATCATTTGGGGTCTGTGCAAAATGAGAGGAAATTAGCCTATGGCATTACTAAGAACTATGTTTTTAATGAGTATATGGAGGAGCAAGGTGGCAGATTCTTCCATTGAGAAGGGAAGATCTTCCGGCAGGCTAGGTCATAGTGCCTAGAGAACATGGTCCAACTGAAGTTGTTGGTATCTTGTATATATGCCAAGTACTCAGAGAACTTCGTTAGCGCGATGTAGAATCTTGTAGCGCCATCTATCCACGGATAGTGGAAGTGTTGATAGATGTCACTACAAGTACTGGTGTTTTTTTTTCTCAGCTTATTTATCGTTTTATTACCTAGCTGGCTACCTCAAATTATAAAGTGCAGTTGCTGGAGCAGATTAGGTGCTTGGCGACAGATTTTCAACCTGAAGGTAGCCAGCTAGGCGGGAACTAAATAGTACACTACCACAATGCATTGAGTAATATATACTCACTCTTGCGCACAAAGTTTCCCACACTGCAGACATTTATATTTAGTGTAGTGTTGCAGCATGTGGGGACGGAGGAAACTTTTCCATTTGAACCTTGCTCTACAGAAGCGGCATTCAATTTGACCCCTGGACTGCAACAAGTGTAATTATAACTCAATGATTTTAGAGATGAATAATGAAATTAAGTTGAAATGGTAATGGGCAGGCAACATCGCTCGAGCCGATAACCAATGGGGAAGAAAGGTTCTCGAGTGATGATCACGTATAGGAAATCGTCGAGCGGCACGGCCTCTTACCAGGTGGACCGATACCGAGGCCAGAGTTGCTAGGAGCCGCTGGATGCAAGTGGCCCAAAATCGTTTGTTGAAGAATGAGGGAGGCCTATGTTCAGCAGTGGACATCCTCGAGCTGAATATGAGGAATTCAATTTTATCTTTCAATGATGAAAATAGTAAGAGATCTGCAGTAGACTTCAATAGGTAATCTCATGTGGAGAACCAATACAGAGCTAGTGTAAGCATTATAATAATCCTGTTTTGTGTGAGACATATAGATTTCCTAGGGTACAAATATCCCAATTTCTCAACAAGTGACGAAAAGTCATAAAAAATTAAATGTTAAAAGTTTCTTACCGCACTGTGAGTCAACTGTAAATGCCTATTCAAAATGTCTTCCTTCGAAAAACCCTTGTAGCAATCAGTACATTTGTATGCTGCATATAAGTATCTTGACTCCTGTGACCTACACCTGAACACCTGCAAAGCCTCCTCCTCCGTCAAACTGATCTTCTCCCATTTACTGGCATCTAAGAAATTCTTTCTTTTCTTTGTTGATTGGAACCTCTTTTCTATTTCAATATTAACTTTCTTAGTTTTATGTTTCTTTTTAATCCTCTTTATATTTGATTTTTCTTTTATAATATTTGTTTCGGTATTAGTATCTGTTATTGCTTTTTTATTATCTAATTCTATATTTTCATGTTGAAATTCTGTTTTTTGCTCATTTGGCATTTTTATCTCCACAATATTTACTTCATCAATGTTATTTAGTTCCTTTTCATTAACAATTATATCGATATCATGTACAATGTCAGTATCTAAATGATCATCTATTAAATCATCATTATTATCAATTTCTATATGTTCTATTTTGTTTATTTCACGTTTTTTTCTTTTTACAGGTTTGGTAAGTTTACTATTTTTAATGCAGAAAGTTTTTACTTTACTATTTGCTTTTATTACATCTAAATGTGACTGTAAACCTCTAAGGTGCCTGTTGAGTTTTGAAATTGAGTGTACAGTGATCTGAAATTATAACCACTAGTATTAATTCCAGGTTTACCACCTTCGGCCACATCATCACCTACCATAGTGTGATTGTGGTCAAACACAAGCCTATACAAAGTCAAAAAAATAATTTTAAAAACAATGTTAAGAATACAAGGCTTTGGTCAGTGATGTTAGTAGTCATGCGTAATTTTGTGAAATACATCTGTGGCTTGGTGCAGGGAGAGAGTAAGTAGATTTTACAGATATCTTGTATTGAAAATATACTCTAAGCTAGTTTAAGCTGTAAAAAAGTGTAGTAACATACTTATTGTACCAAACCACAGAAATATTCTGGGACATTCTTCACACATAGCTATCTGTTCCCAAACTAAGCAGAGCTTTTACTATGGAAATCAAACTGATATGCTACTATTAAGATATCTATAATAAAGCATAAATATTTAAACCTAGATTCTGAAAAAAAATTACATGTTTATGCACATGAGTGTTGTCCAATGTGGGAAATTGGGAATCAAACCACTATTTGTTGAATTTAGTCAGGGCACTTAACCACACAAACCAACCCACTTGATCTTTCAGCATGGGAAGTATTGGTTTCCTTATACTTAGGTACATTGTAGTACCTGGCTTGAAGTTGAAAATCTATTGCATGTTTTTCATAATTTACCTTCTGCCCCATTTCCCCCACCTTCCTGAGGGATGTTATGTTTCCCAAGATAAAAAATACAATATATTTTATTCCAGGGTATGATCTATGTGTGTCCCAAGTTTCATCAAAATCCATTCACCTGTTTCTGCGTGATTGAGTCACAAATATCCAAATGATGTTTTGACGGGCTGGTTGGCATGGTTGGTAAGATACAGTATCTGTCACGCCACATGTCATGGGTTTGATTCCCACTCAGGACAGACATTTGTGTGCATGAACATGTCTGTTTGTCTAGAGTCTGGGTGTAATTATCTATATAAGTATATATTTACAAAAGAAAAGTAATATATGTAGTATATCAGTTATCTGGCTTCCATAGTACAAGCTCTGCTTAGTTTGGGGTCAGATGGCCGTGTGTGAAGAATTATGTCCCAGAATATTTATTATTAAACATACAAACCTTCACATTTATAATATTAGTAGGATTGTAGGATATCTCTCACTTTATCCATTGGAAAAACATATATAATACTTACACAAAAAGTATATTATTAATACTCACGGTTCCTTTCCAGCTTATATCTTTAAGGATATTCTGTCCTCTGTAACACTTCTCTTTAAACTTGTGGAAATTGTGCAGCATTGTGGCACATTCAAAGCAGAAGTAGCGTGGTAGACCATCTTTATTGTTCATCTGCAATATTAGTTTGTTTTAACTAAAGGTAGGAAACTTCTTATTACAATGTAGCCTAATGAAGATGGAAATAGCTACACTCTGCACAGGTGCACCTTGTTTATGCACTTTTTTTTTAATTTTAGCCATTAGCATATTTGCTATTATTAATAAGACCCTGTTTGGGTAGTAACTATTTTATTATTAACTTTATCTTGTTATTTTTTATTACTTGTTAATATATTTTGCTACAATAGCCAAATAGTTGGATCTTAAAAAGTTCATTGTTCATTTGAAGGTCCAAGCTGGTGGTAACTAGTAAATTCAACCTTCACAAGTGCTCCTATGGCTTAAACTGACTAAATGACTTTGACATTGACTTTAGGGCTCACTAATAAAAAAAAATTACAGTAGGTTGACAAGCAAGCAGACAGTTCACTTGATAGTAGGTATCTAAGTGGCCACTGTCATCTCTAGATATATATATGTCAGAGGGAATCCAAAATTATATTAGCCGTAATGGAAAATTCGAGCATCAGGTGCATCAGCTGGATGGATCAGTGATCTAGGAGTTGCTGAGAGCTCTTGAATGCCAGCAGCCGAAGACTTAATTGTGGAAATAGATGAGGGAGGCCTATGATCAGCAGAGGACGTCCTTGGGCTGAATAGGATGATAAGTTTATGATACTGTTCGGTTTGTGTACTTACTTTTGATTCCATTATTTCTTCGTAATAACACTTCAGTTGATAGCGGTCATATTTGTACATTTTTATGTTTGTGCGTAAACATATTCTGCATATTTTCAATTCAGACATATTCAGCACTTATGAACTATTTGATTTAGTTTTTATGCTTTTAATTTAAAACAAGTAGATTTTTTCCTTCGCGTAAAAGAAATCGCAGAATTCTGATTTATTTTCCTTTTTTGAAATAATGATGATACGTCAGAATGACATTTGAATTGATTTGTCCAATTTGACGTTTTGTTGCGTTTCGTTTTTTTCAGCATGTTTATGAAATTAAAATACATAACAATTTTTACTACTATTTTATTGGTACAATATTTAATATACCTACGTACATTATTATTGACTGAATAACAAGATCTTCAGATTTAATCAGAAAACGCAAGAAATGGAGTGATTCATGCACAAAGTAGTTAACTAAAATTTTTGTAGATGGCGCTACGTGATTTAAAATAAAAATCTAGAGCTAGTTAATTTAATTGTTATAACGCCATTGGAGTTAGGTACATACCTAAATAAGAACAAACAATATAAACCTTAATATGACTTTCAAAATTCATCATTTACTACTTAACACGTACGTAATTTTTTTGTGATCTAGCATCTACAGTTTTCTATGGCTCGTATATCCAAGGACATGGATGGTATACAGAGTGAATTTTTCAAGTGGGCGTGGATGGCCAAATCCTAAACTATAAGGCAGGGGTTCCCAAACTGTGCGCCGCGGCCCCCTGGTGCGCCGTAGAGAGTAAAGAGGAGGAGGATAAACAATTCAAATCGCAAGCGGAGATCACCAAGCTCACATGTCACAGTTACCAATGTATTTTTTTTTCCTATTTTTAGGGTTCCGTAGTTTATAGTTTCGCCATTTCGTTCTGTCTGTCCTCAGCTTAGCCCAGAGACTCAATACTAGAAAGCTGTAATTTGACATGTATATACATATTATTCACGCCGACAAAAAAATACAAAAATTGTGGAAACAATTTTTCGATTCAGGGATCCGTTCGTGAAATATTTTTTTTTGAATTTTAAAACACATGAAACAACAAAAAGCCCTCTTCTTTGTCCACATGATTGTGATGGGCAACTACGGAACCCTACATTGCGCGTGGCCCGACACGCACTTGGCTGGTTTTCATAATTAATGAATGTATTCTTGTGTATCAATATAAATATAAAAAACTCTGTTACATATTGTAAATGTTTTCATTTTTGTGCCTATCTACCTAGTATCATTGTACCTTGTACCCTATTTCGACTAGCTAGGGTGCCAAGACAAAATACTAAACCTGTAAGTGCGCCGCGAACTGAAAAAGTTTAAAATAACTTTGGTAGAATAAGTAACAATATTTTGTGTATTATTGATCGTTTCCCGGTACTTTCTTGACAGAGTAGTATATGTAACATAAAATGAGAACCAAAACTCTCAAGAATAAATTATGTTAGGTAATTGAAAATGAACCATTACCTATATCCTAGATTTCAAATTCATCCCGACTGAAAACTTGACTACGGTTTTGATGGTCGTTCTTTAAAGGAAAAAAAAAGTTAAATCATTATCATCCTTGAAACCATTATGATCTCTGTATTTGCCATTGATGTTGGGTGGAAGATAAACAATTTCCACAGCCGTACCGACCATGATAATTTGTAAAAAAAATCAAAGTGGTTTGATCACTATTCCAAAGTTTTGTACCTACCTACCGATTAATCTGTTAGTAATATATTGGTCTACAAAAAGTACATCACTCACTAATAATAATTGTAAAGTTAGTTCATCTATACATTACACAATAGTTTAACCAATCCAAATTCCAGTTTAAACTACTTATCCAATAGCAAACCACACTATTTCAATCAACTCCGCTTCAACTTTAGAGCTGTATTCCCAAGTTTAAATGATGAAGTTACTCAATCTACTTGTTCGTGTGTTTATTTCACGTTATTAATATGACAATGGATGAGTATTTACATAAAGTTTGAGTAAACCCGGCTACTCTAAGGGCACAGTCACAGGTAAAGCCACAGAGCTTTTGCAAATTGTTATTAGTGATATCACTAAAACTCCTCAATAGCTACTTAACAAAAAAAAAAAAAACGATTCACAAACAGAATAGAAAATGGTACAAACTATTTTGTTTTTGCCTATTTCATAAGTATGTATTATGCTATTCAAAAAGAGGTCTATAAATGTAAGTATTCCATAGATAGATTGATATGAGGCGTCTCTGATCACACAATTTTAATCAAAATCAATAATCTGTGGTCACTCACTAGCATTTGTCTATGGCTATCATTATGTATGTATATAAATTCAGTATCCGTGTCCGCAATACACGAAAAGTACCTACTTCGTCGATGATAACTAATTTTTAAGGGCTGCTTGTCGACAATGACTGTCGTGGCTTGCGTGCTGGTTTTTTCTTCACTAAAAGCTCAAGTTCATCATGGGATTCGATCTCATGACCTTTGTCACGGTATTTGACATCACTACCACTGAGCTATAAGGCTGCCTATCCACCAGACTGAAGCTAGGAATAATTAACAAAGAGAATTTCACAAATATAACGGACGCACGAACGTCAATTGCGAGCAAGTCTATTGGTTCGATTTTCCTATTTCTGATCTAATTTCATAGCCTAACATAGCATTATTCTCACCATGGTAGTGATGATTTAGCCGAAGGTATTAAACACAAAAAGCCAAGAAGGTAGCTTTCACTTCTCAAGCCCTTATTTATGTAGATTTGTCATCAAATAATATTATCTCTGTTTCTATCAAGCTACAGGTTAATATATCTTCTAGGGGTATATAACATAGTTGAATGCCTTTTAACGTACATGTCCCTCGGGTGATGTGAAGCTTGTGGCTAATTTCATTATTTACTCACTCAAGTCTGTGTTCCATCACTAATAGAGTTAAGATTTAATAACTGAGAGCATAAAAAGCCTCTTTACGTGTAGGTATAAGCAATCGATGAAGCAAAAGGCTGTCGACTAAAATGGTATTTGTGTTTACTATAGATAGGTTGTTGGACCACAATCTCACTGTAAGGTAAGATACTGCCATTATTAAGATTTGGCGACAGATACAGAAGATGGTAGTCGGTCAGGCGGGTAATCTATAGTACCCTACCACCGTGCTTAAGCTCATTGTATGATTCAAACCCAAGACCTTCCTCACGGTATTTGACATCACTGCCACTGAGCTATCATCTCTTCAAATTAATCTTTTTCATCTGGTAGAATAAAAGGTTTGCTTTTGCTTGCTGTGAAAGAAATATCGTGAGGAAGGTATATTTCAGAAGCTAGCACTCAATGTATCGCTAATACCAGATTTACACATTTATCAGCTAAATAGCCAATTAAGACGTTTTCAATATCCACTAATCGATAACTTCATCATCATCATCGAAGACAAGTTAACTCGCTACTTATTTAACAATGGATAAGTCCCAACCAGTGCATTTTGGCAGTTCCCCGCAAGCGCTAGGGACCACCTTTTCTGTTTCAATCTTTGAATCTAACTTCAGACCTTTACACTTACTTGCTTATCTATTTATGACCACAAGATTGTGGATTGCGGTCACATGCAAACAAAAAGGTCTACGGTCGATAATGATCGCCGAAAAATTGACAAGACATTACACGCAAAATAAATCCAATTTTGCGTAATGACGCAGCATAGGTGCGGCCCTACCTTTCAATATTCAAGGGATGGGCCGACAGGTAGATACGTTAATTTCCTCTAAATCATCCTCGTGTTAAGTGAAAACGGATGCTTTTAGCTAAAACTCGTTCCAGTCTCTCGGAATAGCTCAATTTTAAGCCAATAAGCAGGTAGATATTGGAATTAAACGATTTTCCGCCCAGTCGACTTTGATAGGCTTTCGATTTATTTTCATTTGATTTTATAGTCTTTATATTAACTGTTGGAGTTCAGTCTTCATTTGAATATGGGGAAATCTGAATTGTAAATAGAAATTTTAATTGAAATGGACTTTAAGAAATAATAACTAAGATTGTCATTCTTTCTGAAATAAAACTAAGTAAGTAGATACCTAATATGAATAATTTAACTATATATAATACGCTTTAAGATCTTATTGCCCGGGAACTCAGATACAGGTTCCGATACAGGTCAGGTCAGGTCAGGTTCAGATACAGGTCCCGTGTTCCCGAGAGATCGAATATTTTTCTAGGATAAAATGTGTCATATACATATAGTGTTATTACGATAATAATAATAATAAATATTTATGTAAACCAACTAGTAAGCTTATACTCTAACGAAAATCTGTGTTCAAGGGTTCATCTATCTATGTTGCATTCTTCATCTAAATCCTCTCAAGTGTGATCCTAATTAATATTATAAATGCGAAAATGAGTTTGTTTGTTGGTTACCTTTCACGCCTAAATTGAACCACTGAACCCATCGCGATGAGGTACCTCGGGAACGCGGGTAAAACCGCGCGGGACAGCTAGTTGAGTAATAAATATAGGTACCCACAAACTTTCGCATTATAATTATTAGGAATATAGGTTATCCTACTTAGATATTTAGGACTAGGTAGCACTTTTGTTTGCCTAAATTATATTGATTGGTCTTTTTCATAAAACATTTAAGTATTATTATTTGGATTAGGTGGCTATTTCAAGTCTTTCCAGAGCTTGTATCACTGCGACCAGATTAGATCTATTGTGATCGCCACACAAATTAAATTTCACTGCCAAGACCTGCAGCTATATTCTTGACAGGAATTGATTTTACTTCATCTGGGTGTAATTGGTGCTTCCCCAGATGAGTATTACGGTTAGGCATAAGTGGATAGAACTCACACAAGAGGTGTATTGGTGTTTCATCTGCCTCAGAGCAGAATCTGCACGCCTTTGTGTTGTGAACGCTGATAGTGAACAAGTGCTTGTTCAATCCACAGTGTCCTGTTAGGGCCCTCACTAATGTAATAATAATAAATATTCTGGGACATTATTCCTCACACACGGCCATCTGACCCCAAACTAAGCTGAGCTTGTACTATGGAAGCCAGATAACTGATATACTACATATACTACTTTTCTTTTTGTAAATACATACATATACTGGGTGATTTTGTTATCACTGGCAATACTTGCAAGGGTGGAAGTACTCATCAAAATGAACAACTTTTATAATGGGACTAATTGTGAAATCATGAAAAAAAAAAACACCCTGTATAGATAATTACACCCAGACTCAGGACAAACAGACATGTTCATGCACACAAATGTTTGTCCTGTGTGGGAATCGAAACCACGACCTGCGGCGTGAAGAGTTTGTTTGTTTGAACGCGCAAATCTCAGGAACTACTGGTTCGAATTGATTTTTTTAGTGTTGGATAGCCCATTTATCGAGGTAGGCTATAGGCTACTTTTTATCCCGGGAAAACATAAGATTCCTAGGGAATGCGGGTGAAGCCGGGGCGAAAGTTAGTATTATATAAAGAAAAAGTTTTAACTTCTAGTTTATAACTTAAACTCTCAATTTTGTAATGATTGTTTGAAGTTTTAAATCTCGTAATGTATTCTATCTCCTTCGACAATAAGTATCTAGGTACTTAAGTGTTCTTTTAAAAGAAACATATCGTAAGTATATTACTTAACTAGCTTTCACCCGAATTCTCAAGATAAAATCTTACATCTTAATCCGGATCATATTCTATCTCTGAGTCAAATTCCATCCAGATCCGTTCAACTGTTACGGAGTTAAATGATAACAAACACATTTATAATATTAGTAGGTTTTACGTCTCAGATTGCGTTTCCGTTATTTATAAACCGCTGCGACTTTATCTAACATGCATAAATGTCTGAAAATGTCTCACGAGGTAACGCCCAGACGTGCGGAACGCGCAATATTTGGAGTGGGTTCGTTTCAATTCGTATATATCCTATCTATACGTACACGACGTGATAGGTCAACGAGAAATACCCATTCTTGGCATGTTATTTACATATTTTAAAGATATTTCAGATTTTGATTTGTGAAGAATTCACCATGGCTTAAGTTTGAATGAAATAGGTTGTTTAAAAGCGTACTGTATTAATATCGACCTTCTTATGGTGGTAGGTAGGTATCTAATAAAACGTTATTATTTGGTTGGTATGCCATATATTCAAATCATTAGGTTACAGATATCAATATAGCCAAGAGGAAAACTATAGTGCGATGTAATCGACTAGTGGTGCCATCTAGTATCAATAAAACTAAATATAAACTTAAACATACTCCCCACTAAGGACTACAGTCCTTAACCTTTCCGTTTATGAGAAGAGTATAGAAACATAAAAAATAATACAATAGCAACAGGAAATTGTAACAAAATTCACATTCTCTAAGTTGACACATAGCTTACCACAAACTTACAGTATATATATTTTAATAGTACACACTTCACATAGTTAAAATTATAATAATTCAGTTGTTAAAGTAAGTAAATACAATATTTGATACTTATGTTTAATACTTTTATATCTTAATATCACAACTCGCATATCTTTGTCCACGCCACCATGTTTGTCCACTATCATACCCATAATCCACGTGGCAGGTGGTAGACCAACGTCTTTCTAGGTTTCGTTCAAGTGACATTAATCTTTTCAAAGCTATTTCTCTTGATTGTCCTTTTTTAAAGGCTGGAGCTTCGCCTTTGAAAGGCAGCCTTACAATGTATCGGTTACTTTCATCGCGTTTAGTGGTTGATGCAAATAACTCCTTATATCTTTGCTCTTCTTCCGACATAATATTTTTTGCAGATCTAGGTTCAACTTTTATTTCCGAGAACGACTTAAGAAGTTCATCCGATCGCACATGTAGGGAAACCATATGACCCGAAGTAGGTGCAAACTCATTACGACCAGTCAATACCCATCCAAAAATAGTATCCAGAGCGATTAGTGATCCTGAAGGGCATTTCTGCAAACCTTCCTTAAGTAAATGGCCGTAGACTTCAGATCCAAGCAAAATATCTATTTTGTTAGGAACATTAAATTCTGGATCTGCAAGCTTGATTTTATTCAACATTGACCATGACTCTTTAATTATTTCTCTTGGTGGCAATAAACCTGTCAGTTTTTCTAGAACATAAGCTTCTACTTTGATCGCATTTTTAAGATTGTGAGATGAATGAAGTGTAATTTGTACCTTTGATTTAGCAATCAATCTTGGTTTACCTCCTAAACCCGACAGACTCTCTCTAACTGCTTTCTTTTTCAACTTGAGTAATTGTACCGTTGATTCAGTCACAAAGGAAAGATGAGAAGCTGAATCGATGAGTGCACGGAATTGATGGATCATTCCAACTTCCGATTCAGCATATACCAACGCTGTAGGTAGCAAAGAATAGTTACTTGCTCCTCCTGAAATAAAACTACTCTTGACTGATGACTCATCTCTCTGAGATTTGCATGTTATCTGGGACACATGTGCCGCCGCTGTATCAGCGGATGGTAGGGTGGTAGGCTTTTCAACTTTTTCTATGTTATCAGCTGACTGATGAGTAATGATACTCGAGTGTAACAATGTATGATGTCTTCTTTTACAAATGTAGCAAGAAGCTGTCGTGCGACAGTATAGTACTGAATGATTATTTGCGAGGCAGTTGAAACATAACCTGTTCTGCTGTACAAAGTCACGCTTAGCAGTGCTATCTAACTTTGAAAACTCTTTACAAGTACTAATTCGGTGGTCGCGTGTGCAATAGGAACACACAATTTTTGGTACATGTTTAGTCTGATCAATATGAGCTGCCTTATTATACTTATTCTCGTCATGATTGTTGTATGAATTTCCCTTGATAATCATTGTACCTCTTGTATCCAAAAACTCTAATGAATGAAACCGGGTTTCTAGAAACTGTTTGAAATGACTGAAATTGGGCAAATTATTCGAATGACTGTTCAACTCGCTTACCTTTGCTTCCCATTGTTTTCTAGATTCATTGTCCAATTTCATGCTCACAATGTAAATAACAATTACATCCCATGACTTAGTATCGATCCCCATATTACTAAGACACTGTAACATACTTGTGGTACTATCTAACAACTGCTTAATGGCACTGGCCGACTCAGTTGAAACACCCCTTAGACCAAAGAACTGCTTCAATATGCAATTGGCTAAATATTGTTTATTGTCATATCGATGTTCCAATAAAGTCCAACACTGCTGATAGTTATCGTTAGTTATTGGAATGTGTAGTAATAATTGTTCAGCTTCTCCAGTAAGATGACCTTTTAAATAGTGTAGTTTCTGAACGTTATCAATTGAGTCATTTTTGTGTACAAGGGAAACGAATAAATCCCTAAAACTTATCCACTCGGTATATTGACCGGAGAACACAGGTATCGTTATCTTCGGCAGCTTGACGGATGATTTGTTACTCTCCACTGAATCGTCATGTTTCTTATGAACTGACGTTGAAGACTGAACTTGTTGTTTGTCTAATATCTCTTGTAGTTCCGCTTTAAATAATAAATAAAATTCCTCAGTATCGCTGTATTGGTCTTCTTCCAAATAATCACACCCTTCTATTTCTTTCCCTTTTATTATTTCATAGTGATTCTTTGTAAATTCGTTCCACTTTGTATCTATAATTTGTATTCTTATTTGTATGAATTGTTTTGTTATCCTATCTTTCGGACTCTTTTTAAAGTTTACTCTGGCTTTCTGCAATTGTTTTATAATATCATTCTGTATTTTTATGAGTTCCATTTTTAAAACAAATTCAAATTGATCGTTAAAATTCTATGTTCCAATTTGTCACAATTATTCTAAGTATATAGAATAAAGTTTTTTTTATTTTTATTACAAGTGTTTTTGACTTTATTTACACTGATAGAAAATCGAGCATAGGTTCCCCGTAGGTCACTTTTTCTTGAAACTATTCTAAGTCCCTAGCTAACACTTTGAAGAAATTTACCACTTCCTAATCTAATTAATAAATAAAGTACTCACAGTTTATATTCAACTTATTCTACAAATATGTACTTCCTTAGTCCGTCCACTTGTTCGAAATCCAATTGATGGCTCCCTTTATCGTTGCTTGCTCGACGATGCTCACTACCACTTCCTGCGGTATGATGATGCTGCTCCGATTCCTGTGATGTATAGTCTCAAAGGTCCCGATGTCAGGAACCTGAGATTCTCACCGACGATGCGCTGCTCCGTAAGAGAAGTGCCGGGAATCTCGCAAAAACCCTTGACTTGAAATCAACTTACAAATCCGGCTCGAAGGACCATGTTTAAAAGCGTACTGTATTAATATCGACCTTCTTATGGTGGTAGGTAGGTATCTAATAAAACGTTATTATTTGGTTGGTATGCCATATATTCAAATCATTAGGTTACAGATATCAATATAGCCAAGAGGAAAACTATAGTGCGATGTAATCGACTAGTGGTGCCATCTAGTATCAATAAAACTAAATATAAACTTAAACATAGGTATCTGTAGAACCTTTTTATTCACGATTACTATAGAGCAGGGGTTCCCGATTAGGTTTATTAGGTGTCCGTTTAAAATAATATAAAAGATTTTCGCTGTCCGGTTGGTAGATGATGACTGGCCCAAGCTTAGATCTTTTCCAACAAATCCTACCATAATGTTAGTAATGTAATATCAAATTATTGTATGTTTCGATGTGCGCGGATAAATAAAATAACCAAATTTTTGTTTGTCAAAGTTTGGTCCGCACAATATTATAAGTCGGTGGTCGGTTTCCCAAAGGAACTTACCTTTGGGAAAGCGGGTGAAACCGCGGGGCGGTAGCTAGTGAATTATAAAATTGGAAATTTCCTGGCTGGCCGCTAACTCATTAATCAGAAAATAGATTACAGGTACTGTGGCAAACTCTACCTACCTCTTGTATTTTTAAGCTATTGTATAGCTTTTATTGCGGGCTTCGGGGTTTGAGACCGAATCAAGAAATTTTGATAAAAAAAAAAACCGTAACGAAAAAACCTAACACATACATAAGCGTTCGCTAAACGTGTATGTATGTGTGTGTATGCTGTTTGTGAGAAGGTATATAGGTGTATAGGTATCTATTAATATCAAAGAAAAAAAAAGAAAAGAAAAAAAAACTGCCTAAATAAAAAATAAATAAATAATTATAATTGCATAAGTTGATAAAAAAATGCTATGCAATAGCTTTACCGCGGCAGTCCCCGAGTGCCACACGTATTTTTTAAATTATTATGTGTCTTTTTTTCTAATATTTTCCCGGTCATTTTCTCTAAAAATCTTTTTTGTAAAGTTATCCACAACAGGTACTATAATATATTAATTTAAAAAAGAAACCACTATCAAATTGAGTTGTAATAAAACAAAATATAAAAGTAAAAAGCACGCTCAAGTGCTTTTAATAATAAAATTATGATACAATTTACTTACGCTTTGAAAATTGGAATTTTAGTCGTGAAAATTGGAATTTTGCCCCGAGAGCTAATTGAGTTTTTGGGAAAGTAAAGGTGGTTCCACACCCACACAGATGGATCGGGCGATTTCCAGCCGCGGTGCGTTCACACGATGCAATGTTACTTCCGTTTGTGTTAACGACTTTATAGCTCAGCTATAATTATATCTGGATACTTTTTAAAAGTAAAAAAAAAAATCTAAAGGCCAAGGATGGTAAGCACATAAAGCCTAGGAGGCCACAGACTATATAGTGCAGCTGTCTGGCCGTATTGATAGGAATATAAGGCGATGATAACTCAGTAGTAGTGATATCGGATGCCGCGGTGATGCTCTTGGGTTGAAATCCTACAATGATTCACTTTCGGTTTGGAAACCATAGCACGGTGATAGGGTACTTCGTAGTACCCACCTGCCTGGCTACCACCCTAAAGTTGAAAATGCTATCGCTAACCTAATGGTGTGTTCCGGCAGTAGCGCTTGAGAGCCAGTTGCCTTCTAGGCTTTATAAAGGTCAGCAACACATTGTCAATCCTCGTGGTATTGCTAATGTCCATAGGCGACGGTAGCCACTTACCATCAGGTGGATCACCTGCCTGCTTGTCAGCCTTCTGAAATAAATAAATATATTTTAACTTGAGGGTTGATAACTTACTTCAAGACATGCTCTGGTTTTCTCAAGATGTTCCATCATCGAAAACTCAAGCTCAAACTGGGAATTTTTTTTGTCACTGGCAATACTTGCAGGGTTGGAAGTACTCATCAATATGAACAACTTTTATAATGGGACTAACTGTGATATCACGAAAAAATAATCAGCAGTATAAGTAGCAGTGTAAATAGCTCTATTTAATATAAAAGGTCCTAAAAAATGAGGTACGGTCCTTTTGAGGGATGATAATTAATGCTTAGTAGTGATGAAGTACAATTTCAGGATTTTTTTTTTCATTAAAATTACGACCGAATTTTTTTTAAAATCATTTTCGGAATATTTATGACCTATACTATCATCCCTCAAAAGGAACGTACTTCATTTATTAGGACCTTATAGGTATACTACGTTTATCCAATATCAAACTGCATATGTTATTTATATACCTTTCTTACTCCAGTGTTATACATACTAAAACCAAGTACCGACTCTATAGTATCCTATTAATATTCTTAAGGTTGTTACACTACCTACTGACGAAGCTATGCAGAGCTAACAAAGCCAGTAGATACCTACTTGATGCAAAAATACTTCTCGCCAATAGGGTATTTGCCTGTATTCAAAATAAATTATCAAACACTAACCAATGTATAAAACATCTAAAAAAGGATCGAAACCACGATTATTTTATTACATTTATCCTTTTTGCGATTTTTAATGACCAATCTAATCATAAGAAGCTTTTGATGGTTTAAAATTATGACGTCATAACTATGTATTTAATACAAAACTCCATATAAACCGTATCGTTTTGACATTTCATAAAAAGTTGCTGATTTTATGTGTCAGTCATTATACCTATTATCTTCGAAGAGGTTCTCAAGAGGTAAGATAAGGTGGTTATAGTAGATTCTTTCTGCTCTTGCATCCCCAACCTAAGTGACAATTGAATCAAACATTGTAATGGCATGGTAACAGAAAAAGGATGTCCAAAAATATGCCTTGCTTAGTTTCTCTTATTTTTATTTTTTTAGTGACTACTTGGCAGTTGGAGTTGAACCCACACTTTTAAGAAAGTAGTCTACCGCGTGGTTGAGGTAGGTACCTACTTAAATTGATATATTTTTTATTTCAGTAAAACACTTTATATAATTGGTTACACAAACTACTGACGCACTCTGTACGCGTTGCGCTGCGCATTAGTTTTCCGCATGACATTTTAGCATCGCTATAGCATAACAGTGTGTTAACACCTTTAAGAGGCTTGGGATCTGCCTGTGACGTAATAAGAGGACAATAGACCCTTATTCGTTAAGCCTCAGATAGAGATTTAGCTTTAGATGTGTGTTAGAGGCAGAATTATGTATAGTATTCACTGTTCCTATTTACACCTAGTGGTTCTATGTTTTGTTGAGAACACGAATAAGTTTTATTTAACCAGGACAGTATGGGGGAGGAGATAAAGGAAAACTTTATATGAAACTGCTGATTCACCAGTGATTTGTTGTTTATAAAACTAATAGCTTTTGCACCGCGGGTGAAACCACGTTTCTGAAAACAAAAGTTAGCTTATATCACTCTCCGGTTTATAAACTATCTCTATGCCAAAAATCACGTTGATAGGTTGCTGCCTGAAAAGGGTCAAATATCTTTGTCTAGAACTATGTACTTACATAATGCTAGATTTAGTGTATGTAATGTTAAATCAGAGAACCTTCTCCTTATTTTAAGTCAGTTAAAGTTAACTAGATTCTTTTACTGTGGGACCAACTTGGAAATCACCACCACACAGTTTAGGGCTCACATGAAATGAAACTTATTATGTAATTTGTAATATCGTTTATACATAAAAATAAATCACAGAAATTAGATGCTTATGGCCTTGATATACGGTATATTAGAGCCTGTCATTCTAGCATTTAAGTCTTAAAAAGAGCCAACTTTGTCAGATTGTCCAAAAAAGAAAATATTTATAAAAATGTAACCTTGCTAAGTTTCTTGCCGGTTCTTCTCAGTTGAAGGCGACTTCCAAACCGGTGGTAACTTCAGTAGCTTCGACGTTCATAAGTGCCCTCCTAGGGCCTAAACTGAATAAATGGCTTTGACTTTGAATAAGTGAATGCCTTTGTACATACCAAAAGGATCCCTAATATTCATAACAGAAAATCCAGCTTTCCATAATCCAAATATACTCGTAGTTTAACTTAACATTATATATAAGACAATAATTAATTTAACATGATGTACGTAGGAATCTGTATAATCTGTGCTTAGTCGAGGGATTAGGAGCTCGGTACATACTTTACGTTCATATTTTGTCAAACACGCTACAAAGTAGTGAGGTTTAAATAATATACTAGATGTATTATAGACTAGCTTTTCCACGCGGTTTCATCCCGCGTTCCCGGGATAAAAAGGGATAATGTAGCTTTCTAATGGTGGAAGAATTTTTGAAATCGGTCCAGTAGTTTTTGAGTTTATTTATTACAAACATAAAAAAATACAAACCTTTCCTCTTTATAATATTAGTATATTATAGTATATATAGTATACTAGCTGTTCCCCGCGGTTTCACCCACGTAGCGGTATAAAAAAAAAATAGCCTACGATCGATTCTCAGACCTACCGAATATACACAAAAAAATTCATAAGAATCGGTCGTTTCGGAGGAGCTTGCAAACAAACACTATGACACGAGAATTTTACGTATAAGATAATATAGTATAGATATAGACAGATAGATAGACAACCATTTATTGTATTTTTTTATATTAATGGTGATTAGGTTCTACGATTCAGGTGGATTGGCAAGGATTTATGCTTTACTAGCTTCCACCCCGCGGTTTCACTCGCGTTTTTATGTTTTCACGGAATAAAAAGTACCCTATGTGCTATTTCAGACTATAATCTATCCCTGTGCCAAATTTCATCTAGATCCGTTCAGCCGTTCTGACGTGATTGAGTAACAAATATCCATCCATCCAGACTTTTGCTATCATAATATTATTACTAGCTGTCCCCCGCGGTATCACCCGCGTCCCCGAGAAAAAAAGTACTTAGCCCATGTCCTTCTCTATACTATCTGCTATCTCTAGCTATCTGCGTACCAAATCTGCGGTTTAGGCGTGAAAAGGTAACAAACAAACTCGCATTCGCATTTATAATACGAGTATCGTATACATTATTTTAAAATTATGATGATACTAGTTTTCGCCCCGCGGTTTAACCCGCGTTCCCCAGGGATTTTATGTTTTCCCGGGATAAAAAGTAGCCTATGTTCTTCTCTATACCATAGGCTATCTGCATACCAAATTTCATCGCGATCGGTTCAGCGGTTTAAGCGTGAAACGTTAACAAACAAACAAATAAATAAACAAACTCACTTTCGCATTTATAATATTAGTTAGGATTAGGATACTTCAACTCAAAATAGTTAAATACCATTTTCTCTTCTATTTGTGAATTTTGTTTGGTGAGATTTAGTGTTATCAATAAAAAAAAATATGGAAAAGCCACATCGAAGCGTGACCGGGTTTACTAGTTCTTATAAATATAATATACATCTGTCTTCCTTCCTAGCCCAAGGTTTTTTTTTTATAAAATTCCGTGACAAATCATTTCTCGTGCCCATGAGGGTACGTGTCTCCGTCATTCTGACACATCTCAGCTGGAATGTTGAATAAGTTATCAAAGTTACGGTACCGAGCAAATATTTGAAGAATAATGCTTCATTTTCCAAATAGACGGGGAGCCTGAGTCCCTTGTGTTTGCGAAATGGTCGAAGCTTGGAGATTTATTATTAAGTTCTTGATACATATAACTTTATCTTGCTTTGTGAGGTTATGGTGAATTGGAGTTATTTGAAATAAGGACAAGTTTATTTATTATAAAAGTTGTAAACTAATTTTGTACTTTTTATTTTTTTATCAACACGGTTTCTCTTGCATCTAGGTTCGTTAGCTTACAAGAGTTCTAAGGTAAACACATTTAATTTTGACTAACTCTATTTCACATTTATAATATTACTAACTTCCCCCCCCCCCCCCAGCTTCACCCGCGATCCCTTACTTAATCCCCATAGGAGTGTAATTTCGAAAAATCCTTTGTTAATACAAAAAAATATACGCTCCTAATTACGTGTTTCTATGTCCAGCTGTTTAGGCACTGCGTTGATTAGCACCTGTTAGTCAGTCAGGCTTTTTTCTTTTAGGTATACGGAATGAATTTTTCAAAAATGATCTCTTTCCTTTTGTTTGCCGGATATCATTACTTCCCAGAAATTGATCCTTATTAACAACACTATTGGATGGTGTAATAATACAGTGTGTATTTTCATTTCAAAATCAATGGGTTCGATTACTAACTAAGGATATTGATTTTTCAAAAATCCAATGATGCAGTTTTAATTTTCATCAAAATCGGGCTTGAGACTCCTTTGAGTATTTTTCGCTATTTCTTATAGTTAAGAAATTGGCAACACACACCACTTGAAAAAAATCTTCCTCTATATACATATACTTAGATAGATAATTATTAGTGACGTTAAGGTAAGAAACTTCTATAGCAAAATTAAAGTAAAATTAAAATTGAAACAAGTGACGATTAAAAATACTTGTAACGAGTTCATTTATTAAAGAAACTTTTGAATTTGAATTTAGTTTTAACACATAAAATTCTCCATTTACATACAGGTAACGCTATAAAGCCGTCCCTTAATTTCCAACGCTCCACATAACATTTCCAAATGGCAACCGCAAGTCCGCAGAGACTTCCACAGACTATACAATGTGGTGGCTTTAATTCCTCACAAGGTATAAGATGTGTAATCTGTAGTCGACTGTTTGCTCTAGCTCTTAGGGTGACCATGATCAGAAGAAAAGATGGTACAAAAAGTATGACATCCATACTATTATACAAATACGTCTATTACCCATTCACGCTAAAACCGCTGAACTGATCGCGATGAAATTTAATCAGCAGAGCCTATGATATGGATAAGGACATGGGTTACTTTTTTTTCGGAAACGCGGGTGAAACCGCGGGGACAGCTAGTAATATTATAAATGCGAAAGTTGCTCTGTTTGTTACCTTTTCACGCCTAAATCGCTGAACCGATCAGGATGAAATTTAGTACGCAGTTAGTCTATGATTTGGACAGGATCTGTTAGGATGTGAATATTACGCAGGTTTTAAGATACTGTTAGTTATTTATTAGCCGAGATATATTAAGTAAAATACAAAAGACAACGTCACCGTGATGCGGCTCGTGACAGACGACATACCACAGAATAACATAGGTCACTATATCTAGGTAGGCACAGCTTACATTACTTCGTGATTCCTAACACCTCCCCTCGAAGTAGTAAGCAAATCTATCTAACCCTTAGATACATCAATCATACCTAGATTACGCATGCATTCTTGATGCTTTGTCCCATTCAAACCCTTGGTCAAAACATCTGCAGGCATTCTCTCTGTACTTAAGTATTTCAAATCAATAACACCTTGTTCGCACATATCTCGAACGAAGTGGTGCCTCACATCAATGTGCTTTGTTCGTGAACGGTAGTTTCTACTTTCAGCAAGCTTTATCGCACCCTGGTTATCGTTGAATAATGTCACACACTCGCATTTTAGTCCAACGCTACTCAACACATCCCGCAAATACATGGCTTCTTTAGTAGCTTCTGAGATAGCCATGTACTCAGCTTCTGTGCTCGACAACGCAACAGTTCGTTGCTTTCGTGCTTCCCAGCTGATTGGAGCACCGGCTAATATAAATGCAAATCCGGAATAAGACCTACGATCAACCGCATTCGAACCCCAGTCTGCATCAACCACACCAAACAATAGTAAACCAGTTCTTTCGTACATTAAACCTTGCTCTGCCGTACCTTTTAGATACCTTAACACACGTTTCGCCGCTTTCCAATGTTCGGTATCATAATTCGTATTATATTGGCTCAGATAATTTACGGCATACGCAATATCTGGTCGCGTAGTCACAGCCAGATACATCAAAGCACCTATTAAACTTTGATAAGGATACTTCATCACATCATCCTTCACACATTCAGGCTTCTCCAATTTTACATCTACATCCATAGGCGTCATTGTAGGCGTACAATCACTCATACCAAAGCGTTCTAATATTTTCTCTAAATACACACTTTGATTAAGATACACTCTGTATTCTTCATCACGAGTAAATTCAATACCCAAGCAATGATTTATCTTTCCCATGTCTTTCATCTCGAATGCGTTAGATAATTGTCCTTTCACATCGCGCAACCATGCATCATCATTTGTCGCTAAAATTAAATCATCAACATAAATCGCAATTAACATCATTCCCTCACCTTTTCGTGCTACAAATAGACATGGATCTTGCTGCGTTGCTTTGAATCCAACACTCACCAGTTTTTCTACCAGCTTCTTATGCCATTGCAAACCAGACTGTCGTAAACCATACAAACTCTTTTTCAACAGACACACACTATTATCACACTTATCTAATAATTTACTCCAGCGCGTAGCTGTGTCGATAATTTTCTTATCTCTAATAATTTTCCTTTGTGTTCCGATCTTTTGGTTTCCGAGTACTCTGTCTAGAACATCACGTAGCTGATCAGGTACTTCCATAAATACTTCCTCATCTAGTGAGCCATTCAGATAAGCTGTTACTACGTCCATCTGATGGATCTCTAGTCCTAATTCAGCTGATAATGCAGCTATGAGTCTTATTGATGACGATCTTACTACTGGAGATGAGGTCTCATGAAAATCCTCCCCAGGTCGTTGAGAACATCCCTTCGCAACCAGTCGTACTTTCTTGCCAGTAGTTTTAGTTCTAAATACAAATCGACTTCCAATCACTTTTCGATTCGATGGTCGCGATACGATTTCCCACGTACCATTTTTAATCTGTGCCAAATATTCATTTTCCATGGCACTTCTCCATGCGTTTACATCGTTCGTATTCTCAATTTCACTCCAAGTCATAGGATCTATAGTTGCTATTCCTGCTGTTAGTTGTTCATCCGATTCTTCATCTTCTGATTCGTGTTCACTTACCGATCTGTTTTCTAGTTGCGGTCTTTCCATTGAACTAGTACGGACTAGTCTACCTCTTCCTCTTTTTGTAGGCTCTATTAATCTTGTATCTGTTCTCTTTCTTCGAGGTATTATTTTATTTCTTTCTTCTTCTTGTTCATATATACTTACTAGAGGTCTTTTATCTTTTGCTACATCTTTTCTAGTTTGAAAAATAGCTCTACGCTCTTCTTGTTTATTTTCATTGTCATCATTATGCATATTTAGGTCAACAAGTATTTCCCCATCATTAATACTTTCTCCTTCATCAAGTATTTCCTTGTATTCATGCCTGAACGCCATCTCATTCATGAATTTAACATCACGAGTCACTACAATTTTCTTTGACTTCGGATCATGTATTCTGTAGGCTTTAGATTGAATATCATATCCCATGAATATTCCCAATTCTGAACTAGAATCAAACTTCCCTTTCTGGGTACCTTTATTTTTATAATACACCTTCGATCCAAATACTTGCATGTAGATTACGGTAGGTTTCTTCCCTTTCCATAATTGAAATGGTATCTGACCATTTAATGCTTTTGTAGGACACCGGTTTCTAATATAATTTGCAGTGTGTACTGCCTCAGCCCAAAACGAAGGTGGGCTTCCTGCCTGACGCATCATACACCGCGCCATCTCTATCAGCGTTCTGTTTTTCCTCTCTGAAATCCCATTTTGCTGGGGGGTATATGGAGCTGATAATCTTCTCCTGATTCCTTTTTTCTTCAAAAAATTATCAAACTCATAGTTTATATATTCACGACCGTTATCAGACTGAAGGTTCTTAATCTTCATGCCAATAAATTTCTCAACATAGGCCTTGTATTCTTTGAATACTCGCAGGACGTCACTTTTGCTCGTAATGAAGTATACTTCACACCATCTTGACTTATCATCAGTAAAAGTAACAAAATACTTTTTCCCGCCAAAAGACTGATGTCTCATAGGGCCACATACGTCAGTATGAATGATCTCTAATAACTGGCTCGTGCGATCAGCACTACTCCTCCTAGGAAAAGGTTTGCAAGTCTGCTTTTCACTTATACAGATTTCACACTCAGACAATTTTTCACCGTCATTGAATGTCAAGCCATACACTAGACTATCCTTCGACAATACCTTCAAGTCACGTTCGTTGAGGTGTCCGAGGCGCTCATGCCATATATCAATGGGCTTCTTTTCCACCTCGACATTATTCGCCCCGTTATGATTCATTCGAACATGGTATAAATTACCATCACGATCTGCACGCATATGAATTTTGTTTTTCTCATCGATTACAATCGCATCGTTCTTTTTGAAATGAACCTCGAACCCGCGATCTGTCATTTTCGCAACTGACAATAAGTTGGTTCGTAAGTCTGACACATAGAATACTTTTTCAATGTCAATTTGGCGCTCTTCGCTGCCTGTATTCACTAAAATACTGACCTTACCCGCTCCGGTTATATTTGTGCTCTCATTATTTGCCAAATTCAGCTCGGAGTCCAGTCGCGTGAAACCCTGAATCATGTGCTTGTCATTGCACATGTGTCCCGTGCATCCACTGTCGATACACCAAATAGGGTTGGTCTGATCACTAAACATCACCTCTTCGGTGGTGCTCATCAACATCGTCGTCTTTGGATCACTATCCCGTCCCAAGTGTTTTGCACACTGTTTATTTTTATTGACGTTCTTGACTTTGCAATCTCTCGCCAAATGTCCACGACGACCACAACGATAGCACTCAATTTTACTTTTAAAATAGCCTTGGTTCTCATTTGAGTTCTTCTTCTGGTAAGTATTTGAATTGGTACGTCTGACAAACATAGCTCCCTGGTCAACTACTTTCGATTTTCGGCCTTCATAATCCTCGACGATCTTAACTTTCAACACTTCTGTTGTTGGCAAATCATCCCTCGATTCCATTGCTGTGCGAAACATAGCGAAGGAATCCGGCAAACTATAAAGTAGTAAAATGGCCAATAATTCATCAATCACTACCAAACCAATCTCTTTGAGCTTTTTGACAGCATCAAAAAACTCTGAAATGTGCTTCTTGAGGTCATCTTCTTCTTGCATACGAGTCAAAACAAGCTTCTTTAATAATGAGGCTTTCCTGGCAGGCCCGGCCGATTGATATAAAGACTTCAACTTATCCCATATAACTTTGGATGTTTCCAAGCCATTCAACGCAATCAATTCACTTGGACTAACAGCTAACAATATGTCCGATTCGGCTTTTCCATCATTTTTATTCCAATCAGCGTACTTCGGATCCGTGCGCACTGGCTGTGGCAACAATCCTGTTACATATTCCCACAAGTCATTTTTCTTCAAAATAGCTCGCATTTGAATCTTCCAGGTATCATAATTATCACCAGTTAATGGATCAATCTTGATAGAAGCAGTCATTTCGAAGTATTTTCTACTCCTAAACCTCTTAAACAGCGAAACACCCGCACTCTTTTACAAAGTGAGTGAGTCCAACGTAAATGGGCAAGTCCATTTACAGCGATGACACAGATCAATGGCACTGTGTCGCTTGTGCCCTTTGACTTTTACACACTGTGTCAATAGATGGAACGCACACAAAGTTTCTTTACGTGAAGATTTTAAAATCACATATTTCACTGTAAATCGATTATATATCACGCCCTGGGCCCATAACCTGTTAGGATGTGAATATTACGCAGGTTTTAAGATACTGTTAGTTATTTATTAGCCGAGATATATTAAGTAAAATACAAAAGACAACGTCACCGTGATGCGGCTCGTGACAGACGACATACCACAGAATAACATAGGTCACTATATCTAGGTAGGCACAGCTTACATTACTTCGTGATTCCTAACAGGATCATAGGCTATTTTTTTCTCGACGACGCGGGTGAAAGCGCGGGGGACGAATGTGATTTGTTTGTTTGTTTGTTACCTTTTCACGCCTAAATCGCTGAACCGATCGCGATGAAATTTGGTACGCATGTAGCCTATGTTATGGACAGGAACATAGGCTACTTTTTCTTGAGAACGCGGGTGAAACCTTGAGGGACAGGTAGTATTGTATAAATCGGGATGTTTGTAGGAATGTAGTATGGTTACCCTTCTCATACAGTTGACGAATGGTTTCATTATGCTTATGATAGTGTAAGGTAATTAAGTAACTTTAAGTACATGCAGATTGGTTGCTTTTATTTTGTGGTAAGTGAAGTGGACAATTTGATTTTCATACATGAGATTTTTTTCAAAAAAAACATGCTTAATAGCGGTAAAGCAGAATATTTTTTTTTTCCTAAAATCATTTGATGACAGGCACTTTAAAGAGGAATATAAAAGCAGAATGGAAGTTGATCATACATGAAAATGATCCATTAACAGGATCACGCACGTAGATCAAAATACAATATGCCATTCATTTGTGCACTCTGAGATATTTTGTTAGGATTAAATGTTTAAATAATTCAGCTTAACAACGAATTTACATAAAATAAAGCCAAGGACGGCCCAATGACATGTTCGTGACATACAACTATGCAATAGATAAATACTCTGTGCTTACAACCGATGAGCAAACTATCGGACAGTTTTTTGTACTATTCAGATAATAATAATAATACATAATTAATTTCTACCTTGAATGTGTAAAAGCCACCTGAGGATACATAAAAAAAACCCAAAAGAAGCGTCGCATCTCCTTTTTTTTAATATATTTTATATTTTTAATATGAGAATGGGTAATAAGAAACATTTATCATTTACCTCCATCATTTATAATGATGTCGCGAACGTATCCCCCTAGCTCCCCGTCTAACTCATACATGTGTAACACATTCTGCGAAACTTGCTGTTTATTTTCGACGATGTTTACTCGTTCTTGATCATATAAAGCCCTTGGTAATTGTGTCACTTTTACGGGGAATGACTTTGCAATCATTTTGATTTTTATGCATACACGCATTTCTTGACAACCTGTAATTTAAGTGACATACATTTTTAACTTATCATTATTTATGCTTGTGGACTTTTTGGCGGGAACTCGGTGTAAGTATTTTGTATTTATTGAATAATATCGGTGGCGTTTTGTCCAATGAAGATCAATCCAAGTGAATCCAATTAAATGAATACGTGTAGGTACCGTGACTTTTCAGGTTGTCTCATAAGTCCACGAAAAGTTTTAGTTGAACGGCTACCATTTTACTTGACTTCACCACTTGACTTGACTTCTATGTATGTATTAAATCAGCCATATTCATTGAAAACAAAGAAGAAGAAGACTATAAATGACGAGGCTGTATGGGATAGAACCCTTTGCCTTCTCAAAATAAGCGAAAACATAAGGAAAAAAAATATTTATGCTCGTGTTCAGTCGTGTTGTCACTATTCAATTTAAGGCTCTGTCAGAATGCCAGCGTTGCACTGCTTCTTATAGCCTTTTGACCCCGTGCAACACAATATTACCTATTAGTTTATAGATATACACGCACATGTGTTGCTACTTTGTGGGTCAATAAATCGATTTTCTTTCTTAACTTTCTTCTCCTTTCTTTGATTTTGGAAAGCAATATCCATATGATTATTATAAATATAATTTTAATTTTATGATGTTATATTATTCTATCCCTATCGCACTCACCATATCGTGGGACAAAGATGGCTATAAAATAGTTCGCTGATTTCCAATAATATATCCGTAGCATAAATGTTTATACGTTCCGTTTTTCCGCGTCAGTCTTTCGAACAGTGAAAATTACCTATACTTATATTATGTCCTTGTTTTATTTAGTCAGGCAAAAATTATTCTGTAAATTTCTCAAGCCTCCATTGCCGCAGATACGATACTCCAGAAAGTGTTCCATCTATGTGATGTGCTTGCGGAGTGCGCGGAGCTCGGACAAACCAACATACATTATTATTAGAAGGGATAAGGATAATAAGGATTTTGTCGTGAAGTTTAGGCATTGAAGGATATTTTTCTTTACAAGTAAGGAAAGTAATGTACTTTTTAGGGTTCCGTACCCAAAGGGTAAAAACGGGACCCTATTACTAAGACTTCGCTGTCTATCCGTCCGTCTGTCTGTCTCCGGGCTGTATCTCAAGAACTGCGATAGCAAGACGGTTTAAATTTTCACAAATTATGTATTTCTGTTATAGCAGATAACAACAAATACTAAAAACAAAATAAAATAAATATTTAAGGGGGGCTCCCATACCTAATAATTACGCCAATTAATAAAGACCTCTGAGTTGTATGGGCGCTGATACAATTTAGAGATCTAGCTTAATTGGCACAAACCTCAAATAAGGCAAATAAATAAAATTGTGCATTTCCCGTGATGGACGAACGATGGAAGTTTGTACGGAACCCTCGGTGCGCGAGTCCAACTCGCACTTGGCCGGTTTTTAAGATATGGGATGGCACTTTGAATATTATCCACGCAGCTTAGATTATAAAAGGGAAGATGTATGTAATACCTATTCACCGATGATAAACGGTTACCGTCGTAACTTTACCACGAGTTTGTTACGGTGTGAAATATTGTAATTCCAAACCTGTCCACTAGAGGCGCTGTTCGAATATTCAAACATTCCACTGGTCTACAGTGGTTTTGTTGGCCTAGATATGAAAATGATTTTGGTTCTATTTATGCACACAATTCATGAAACTATCAATGATTTTGTAAGATTTGCTCTGATTTTTTTTAAATCTTTATTTTACATTAGAAAAATCAAAAAACGAGAAACAAAATAACAGATATATTTATAATGTCAGTTATGTTTTGAGAAATTAGGATAAGTACATCGAAGTAAATACAGAGGAAAATGTCGAAAATATATTTTATATTTCCATAAAACGCCTTTTATGAGCTTTTCTTTTATAATTTTTCAGGGGACAGTAAATTGTTCAAAATATAAGATATGCAAAAATCATGAAAACATACGAGCACATTGAGAACTTTCATGAATATATTCGTAATCTGGGCATTTGAAAACGTAAAAACTTGCGATGATATCCAGGGCAACAAATAAAAAGTTACTTTTTGTAGAGCTGTGAATTCTCAATACACAATGTTTACCGTAGACGTTTCAGGGATGGATCCTGCCCTCATGTTGTGATCGGCTCATGCAAAGGAGACTTTTACAAAATAATATGAAGCGTTCCGAATCACGCACAATTCTTTGTTTTTGGAATTTAAGTACTCCATTTTCATATAAGGCCAGTATGTTTTTTTTTTGTGAAATCAATTCAAGCGTTAACTCAAAACTCCATGCGTCTTTCTATTCTATGTATATGTGTATGAATCGCATAAAAGACGGACGTGACGTAACCCGTTATGCCCCCAAAAATAGTATTTGGTACTTATATGTACCTATACTTTTTGTATTATTTACTAGCTTCCGCCCCGCGGTTTCATCCGCGGTCCCGAGTGCTCCGATCGCCACCAAACCTTACAGGATTACCCGCGGGGCTAATATGAAGATTGTCTGAAAATTTCATCGCGAATGGTTGAGCTGTTTCGAAGTCTATAAGGAACATACATACATACATACTTTCTCTTTTATATATATAGATTTGTCACTATTATACTTGATTGAGTAACACACAAATTATAATATTATAAACGATTTTTTTTTTATGTCAGTAGATTGACAAGCAGGCAGACGGTCCACCTGATGGTAAGTGGTCACCGCCGCCTATGAACATATGCAATACCAGGAGTATTGCCGATGTGTTGCCGACCTTGAAGAGCTCTTTTTACGCCCCTCTTGAAAAACCCCATATTGTAGCACTGAGGGAAAACCGTAATGGGGAGCTCATTCCACATCCCAATGGTCCGCAGTAAGAACGTCCGACTAAAACGTTGTGTCAACGATCGAGGCGACTCGAGGATATGAGGATGAGCTCCACATCGCCGGCGAGTCGATATTTTGTCAAATTTACAATATTTTAGTAGTAAGTATCTCGTAAAAGTTCAACTCTAAAAACCACAGTCACATAAAACAAACATAAAATTACATGAAACAAAAAATAATAAGAACACAAAATACAATTACAAAAATAGCTTACACTAATACACTACAGAGAAGTTATAATTTTTTTGCTATTTAGTAAAATGCTTAAGCGTTTTTTTTTAAGTAAAAATTTTACACCATCTTTAAAGGTTATGTCATTTAAGGCTCCAGTCTCACTAAAATCAGTGTTCTTGCGGAATTTATCAGAAAATAAATATTGTTTTTTAGTCATCAGAAAAGCAATAAATGAAATATATTTTCCGTTATTTTAAAGTGTTACGTTCTCCGATATGCTGCGATTGACCACTTATTTGCCATTATGTGTGGTCCTAATTGATGCTTTACGTAAATAAGATATCTGTTAGCTTTTGTAGCACCGAAAATAAAACATAAAACGCATCAAAATTCCATTCAATTCCGCTGGGAATTGACAGCGTTCGTTGTGTTATATGTTTAGTTTCGGTAAATTTATTTCAAATGATTTTTTGAATGCATATATTTTTTATTCGACAGATAAGTAGTTGCTCAAGTGGTTAAAGTGTGATTTCTGTTGCTGAGCACTGCGTATGTTCCAAATTCAAATGAATGCTCTTTAGATAATTTACTCAAAGCGAACGCGGGCTGATACGATGAGCGGCGAGACGTGAATTGCAATACCATTTTGACGTTTAATTATTTCAGAATTCGGTGCTACAAAAGCTAACAGATATCTGATTTACGTAAAGCATCAATTAGGACCACACATAATGGCAAATAAGTGGTCAATCGCAGCATATCGGAGAAAAAGATTGTAAGGAAACCTACGTGTGTTGTCCATAATATTTAGTAGTCCATATTTAATTAATGATATTTTTAGCTGTTTTCTATATTCAACTTTTAATTAGAATACATTATTCGTTACAATATTCATAAACTGCAACATTAAAAAAATAAAGAAGCAATTGGGTACCAATAAATTAAAGATGGCCGAAGGTGGTAATCACACAAAGGCTAGAAGGAACTGACTCTCAAGTGCAGCTGCCGGAACACACCAGTAGTTGCTTGGTGACAGATTTTCAACTTGAGGGTGGTAGCCAGCCAGGCGGGTACTACAAAGTACTCCAAAACTCATTTCTAATCCCATAATTCCTTGTCAAACTACCCATCGATCTTAAATAACACTTAGGTACTTGAATATAGAATAATAAAAAAAACAACTTTATTGCAAAAATAACTTGAAAACCGCTTTATAACTTTGTAACCTTGGATTGCCTTTACGAAAAGGTCCGAGACCCTTTATTGTTAGTCGAACCCTTTGCGGCTATTTTGATTGATTCTTATTCAATCTATTGTACGATGTACCTACATCGATAAAATTATAGGTTTCAGGTCCCTACGGCTTATAATACAGACTTACCTACTAAAGGGATTGTGTTCTTTATGAGAGGTAGAGCATAGCGATATGTCGCACAAAGAGCAGCTCGACTGGGAAAGTACTTCCACCTTACAGAATACCGCAGCCAAATAAGTTATAGTTGTGTTCCTGCGCGTGAATAAGGTCGCCAGATCTCATCGGGGAGGGGGGAAGAGTCGGCAACGTGTGAGTGATACCTATAAGTAGTTACTACTAGTTACTTAGATAGTTTACTATTTAGGGTTTTCTACAAATAGGATAATGTAATAACCGCTTTGAAGGATTTGATAAATATTTCATTTTAATTCATACAAAAACTGACACATAAAGCTATCTACATAGCTACACTATAAGTAAATGACTTCAGAGATTCGATACCCAGAGGCAAGATTGCATGAGTGTACATTAAGAAAAGGTATTTACCTATTGACTTCCTTATTTGTAAAAGGGTCTCTGCCCAGAGTGATGGAAGAGGTCTTATGGGACTCCAAGGTAAGCTGGATAAAGGTAATTGCTGACAAACAAAAGATTGTATATTATATCGATGTATTGAACCCCCAAACCTACATATTTCATTAATTGGCAAACGTAAATACAAGAAACTACCACAAATCTTAGGTCTCATTTTCGTAAATGCAATTTTAAAAAAATGACTGTATTTGGCGTGACTAAATGAAACAGAAAAGGAAGAAAGAAATATTATTTATTTGACGAACACAATTCAATAAACTTTACAATAAAACAAGATGTTAAAGTTAGGGCTTCTTGATGAATAAAACTGAGAAAATCTAATTAATTTGTTTTATTTCAAACGATTGCACAGTAAGAACACGAGAACATAGTCATAGACAAAAAACAGAGATGCCATCTATACACAAACAATGGGCAACGACCCCGTGATTATTCAGCCAAGATCGAAATTTTCACTTAACAAGTTAACACTCCCACTAAAATTTTACATCATAAGAGCAAAACATATTTTATAATTAAACATTATACCATTACAGCTTATTCATTATTTGTTCTCTTAGAAAAACAAAAGATTGAGTTGGCAATGGCTTTGTTAATATATCAGCAAGCTGATTCTTACTTGGGACATAGGATATATTTAATAAACCATTCTCCACTTTCTCTCGAATAAAATTGTATTTGACATCTATATGTTTGGTACGTTTGTGAAAAACTGGGTTATTAATTAACTTAATGGCACTCTGATTATCAACATATAGCTTAATAAAACCATATTTTTCACCTAAGTCCAACAATAATTGCTGTAACCATAGTATTTCCTTTGCAGACTCACAGGCTGCAACAAATTCTGCCTCAGTGGTAGAGAGAGCAATGGTCTTTTGCTTTTGGCTCAACCATGTTATTGGCCCACCATTCATTAAGAATATATATCCAGTAGTGGATTTTCGAGTATCCACATCACCTGCAAAATCAGCATCGGAATACCCGATAAGATCATTGCTTTCTCCATACCTAATACAAACATTTTTTGTATTCATTAAATATCTAATCACTCGCTTCACTGCATTAACATGTTGTTGACTAGGATTGTTAATATACCGACTCAACATGTTCACTGCATATGAAATATCAGGTCTGGATACTGAGCATAGAAACAACAATGAACCAATAGCTTCCCTATAAGGGAATCTCACAGCAGTTTCCTCAAGATTTTTACATATAACAACATTCGGATCAGCAGGAGTTGATGCAGGATTGCATTCACTCATATTAAAAGTTTTAACAATTTGATCTATATACTCTCGCTGATGTAAACATATACAGTTATCAGACTTTAACACTTCTATGCCTACAAAATATGACAAATTCAATTCCTTAATTTTAAATGCCTGTTTCAAGAAACTAATTATATCTTTAATTGTCTTTTTACTTGATGATATTATGAGAGCATCATCAACATATATTACCAGTATAACCTTGATACTTTCAACATTTCTAATAAATACACAGTAGTCAGCTTGTGACTGAACAAAACCATATGATTTTAAAAATTCAGTAAACTTTTTGTTCCAACACCTTGACGCCTGTTTTAGCCCATAGAGTGCCCTATTCAATTTTAATACATTGCTTTTGTCAACAATCACACCATCAGGAATTTCTAAATAAATTTCTTCTTCAAGGTCCCCATTCAAAAAGGCTGTTTTGACATCAAATTGTTGGATTTCCAAGTTATACTTAGCTGCAATGCTAAAAATAATTCTAATTGAATCATACCTTGTGGTAGGAGAAAATATTTGCTGGTAATCAATACCAGGGACTTGATTGAACCCTCGTGCACATAATCGAGCCTTGTAACGGTTTACTTTTCCATCATCACCCCTCTTAATGGAAAATACCCACTTGGCTGTGAGTGTTCTCTGTCCATCTCGCTTCACTGGGGTCCAAGTCTGATTCTCATCATGAGCATTTAGTTCTTCTTCAATGGCTTGCAACCATTCATTCGTCTGCGAACTCTTTATTGCCTGATCAAATGATGATGGTAATTCAAATTCTACTAAATTAGCTTCTAAATTCAAATTTCTCCTTGGTCTCAGATTCATTGGTTCATATTGAGAATCATCAAGGATCTGTGATGGTTCATAATCAGGATCATTACTGTTGCAACTGAGCATACTTTCCTCATTCTCATTCAGTGAGTTTTCATTTAAAGGATAATCACTCAATGCAGGATTGTCTTCAAGTATGACTTCAGAGTTATCCTGTTGGACATTTTCATCACTCTCTTCTATGAATAATTTTGCTATATTCTGTCTTTGTTCAGGAAATTTATTCTCATCAAAAACAACATTTCTTGACACTTTAATTCGTTTTGTTTTAATGTTGAACATTCTGTAATTGGTATTATCATAACCAACCAAAATCATTTTTTCACTCTTTTTATCTAATTTGGTCCGCAACTGATCAGGAATATGTACATACCCTTCACCACCAAATACTCTTACATGTTGCAAAATTGGTTTGACTCCATCCCACAACTCTGATGGCGTTTTGTCTGATGTTTGGCTAGATGAGGTTCTATTAAGCAAGTAAACTGCACAATTTATGGCTTCTGCCCATAAATCCAAAGACACGTCCCGTGCATACAGCATGGATCGAGCGCTTTCTACAATTGTTCTCATTTCTCTTTCTGCACGCCCATTTTGTTCTGGGGTATATGGAGCAGTACATTCATGAACAATTCCTTCTTTACCTAAGTACTCTTTAAATGCATTATTAATATATTCACATCCGTTATCTGTATGTAAGGCTTTTACACTGTGCATGTATTTGTTTTTTACAATAGCATTATACTTCTTGAAATATTCAAGAGTATCGCTCTTATTTCTCATGAAGTACACATGTCTGTAGCTGGTTGCCGCATCCTTGAATAATAAAAAATATCTCATACCTTGAACCGATGTATGACTCATTGGACCACAGACGTCACTATATACTAGATCCCCAGGTTGTAATTCTGCTCGACTTGATTTCTTGAATGGGAACCGAGATTGTTTCCCATAAGCACATGCTTCACACACTAAGTCAGTTTCATTACTTTTTTCAATATTTAAACCTTCAACTATATTGTTCACAATCATTTTTTTTATTTCTTTAAAGTTTAAATGTCCTAATCTCTCATGCCACTTTTTAATATCACTTTTATTTTTCTGCACTAAGTTGCATGTGTCAGGAACAACCGTTTCAATGTCCAGTTCATATAAATTGTTCAACTTCATTTTTGCACACATCACAACTTCATCACCATTGTAAATTAAAGCACTACTGTCCTTTTTCACTATGGAATAACCTTTTCTTGTTATCATGCCTTCAGAAAATAAATTTCTTCTTAAGTTAGGCACATGCAGTACTCCATGTAACATGCTTAGCTCCCACTGTCCATTGACACATCTTTTTATTAAAACTTTTCCAATGCCACATACTTCTATGGACTCTTTGTTTCCCAATGTCAATGATTTCTGAGTACAAGCTGTATATTCTTCAAAGAATTCTTTTCTATATGTCATATGGGCCGAAGCGCCACTATCCAAGATCCAGGTTTCTTCTTCTGTACCATTGCATATATTTGACTCATCAGCTACATTAAAAGCTAGCATGGTATTCTTATCTTGAGCTGGTTTCTTATTTACTTTCTTTGGTGCACGACATTCTCTGGCAAAATGCCCCCTTTTTCCGCAGTTGTAACATTCAAAACGATGCTTCGCAGGTTTCTCTTTGCTCATATTACTTGTACTAGGTTCATTTTTGGTTGATTCTTTCTTCAGTTTAGTATTAGCAACCAAAAAAGCCATTTCTTGTTCTTCTTCACAAGTAATATTAGCTTCCTCATCGAGTAGTCTTGCCGTTAAGTTATTCAAGTTTTGTTTTTCAGGATCCAGTGACATCCATGCTTGCCTAATTGATCTATATTTAGGAGGCAGAGTTCCCAATATTTTCGTGATTATAGCAGTGTCACTGATGCTTTCACCACTTTCCTTGAGCTGTCTGGCGAGATTCTCTACCTTTGCAATATGCTGTGCCACACTGTCACTCGGTGACATTTTGTACTGGTAAAACCGTTCATGAATTAACATTTTGTTTAATTCACTTTTTTGTTCATAGATGGATTCCAATCTCGACATAATTTCCAAAGCGGTTTCACAGTTTTCTATTAGGGTTATTTGATTTAAATCCATCGACGACGTGATAACGTACATAGCCATGCCGTCATTTTTTAGCCATGCATCCACCTTTGCTTCTGGTCTTTGCATCGAAATATCGATTCCTTTCGCTTTCAGGGCACACTTTATCTGGAATTTCCATTGCCTGAAGTTTTTTCCGTCGAATTTATCCACGCTCAAAGTTCGTTCCATTTTGAGGTTATATCGGCGTGATTTATTCGAAAATGCAAAATATGACTTCTTCTTTACTGTTTTCTTAATTCTTCAGTTTTCAGAGCTTCCTGGGCCCATAACCTGTTAAAGTTAGGGCTTCTTGATGAATAAAACTGAGAAAATCTAATTAATTTGTTTTATTTCAAACGATTGCACAGTAAGAACACGAGAACATAGTCATAGACAAAAAACAGAGATGCCATCTATACACAAACAATGGGCAACGACCCCGTGATTATTCAGCCAAGATCGAAATTTTCACTTAACAAGTTAACACAAGACAACAAGTAAAATGCTTTTTTTAAGTGTAAACTTCTTTTAGCGCGGTACCTACGCATATTTTTAGATGAGGTAAAACCTCTGGACTCGAAACACCGTTGAGACGCGACACCGTTATGATGAGACGCAGTTTGACGTTTAGTCAGTAGTAGATCTCAATCTCTAACTCTACTCTAACTCAAACTCAAACGAGATTTAAGAACCAATATATAAAAAAAAATATGAGGGTAAAAAATTAGTTATGAAATATTTTGTAAAAAATTATGCTATGGTTCTAGGAATCATCAAGCTTACCTTGAACTTTTCGGTCACTGGCTAGGGCATCCGTACCCTGATGATTAGAATCCACCGGATATAACAAATTATTTCGGTTCGATATATCTTCGGACGACGATGAAGATGATGAAATTATTATTTTTCTTCTTTTAACTAACTTTTTTAACACCCTATCAACTATATCACTTTCATCCTCATTTGATCGCTTTCTTTTCCCCATTTTACTTTGATTTTGGTAGAGGAGCAAAAATACGTGTGACTCGGACGACACAAAATCATGTAATGACAGTAGACAGGATTCAATATAGCGGGGTGAATATTGGTGAGGTACTTGTTAGTCAAAAAGCAACTAATTTATTGTTTTATAAATGTAAAATAACTCTAAATGTGTGATTAGGACACCATAATCTGGCGTGCTGCATGTAAGTAATCATCTTCGAAAGAGATGGAAAGTATAATTAAAGTTTTCTAACAGCATTCAGAACATTTATACCTTATCTCGGTATATATAAGCCTTCAAGGACAGGGGATTATACCTTTTATTAATATTTAATCCGGGAGTTATCCTTTTAAAATAAATCTGTTCGGTTAAATGAAAAGTATTTCTAATACAAAATGTTTTATTTTAATCAAATTACCTTTTAATTATCCTTATATCCTAGCTCGTCTGAATTAAATCTTTTTAGCGATTTGCACTGCAGTGAGGCCGCCGAAAGAATGCGTTTCTTCCACTTTTAAATAGAGTAAATACACAGAAATCGCTAATACGATTCACTAAAACAAACATCTTGTGAAACATCGATATCAAAATAGACATTTCCGTAGGTGCCAGAGACGAATTTCTCGGCGGTCGCACTGTAATTGTTATTTTTAATGTAATAAGATATTATGCACGCCAGTCGCCAGGCTAACGGGTACGTAGTAAGTACTTCACATGTTGAAATTCTATCGCAGATATACTAGTTTGTTGCACTTGAGAGCCACTTGCTTTCTAGGCTTTATAAAGGTCATCAACTCATTGTTAATCCCACTGGTATTGCTAATGTCCATAGGCGATGGTAGCCACTTACCATGAGGTGGACCGTCAGCCTGATAGTCAGCCTTACTTCGAGTCTGTGTGTGTTTACCACTTTCGACCACATTGTGTCACTCACATGGGGAGATTGTGGTCAAACACAGACCGATATACAGGATGATTTTTGTATCACTGGCCATACTTGCAGAGGTGGAAGTACTCATCAAAATTTACAACTTTAAGTATGGGATTAACCGTGAAGTCATGAAAAAATTACCAGCTGTTCTATACCAAAAGTTCAATACCTACTCGACCAAAATGTATGAAGCAACCGTTTTATTTTACGCGATATCAGAATTAGCCCCAAAATAAAAGTTGTTCACATTGATGAGTACTTCCACCGCTGCAAGTATTGCCAGTGATAAAAAAATCATTCTGTGTAGTAGTATAGTAAAGAAAAATACAAAAAAAAAACAAACTTATGCTACCGCAGTAGCAATATCATTATAACAATAGCTATATACTATAAGCTTAGAGCTATAAGCAAATTAAGCTGTTAAAGCTACAGAAACGCTGGACTTTTTAAAAATATCTTTCTTATTGACTGTCCCTACCCTACTGCCCTCATTAACAATATCCGTCTCGAAGTACGGTCAGCAATATAATAAAAAAATATACATATCTTGGGAAATTCCTCACACACGGCAATCTGATCTCAAACTGTCCTAGGTGGGAATCGAACCTACAACCCGTGCGTGATAGATAGATTATCTTACCAATCCCACCAGGCCGTCGCTGCTGGGTACGCGGACGAATGCTTCAGCGGCCCCGTATTCCCAGCCGGCAGCGACATAAAAACAACACCGCTACTCACCTTGAAACCATTATCTCAGAGCTGAGAATTGAATTAAATGAAAAAGATCAGGAGTTACTCACCAATGACCTGGAAATTACAAATTTAACCGAGTCGAATGGGGAAAATCCGATTCATTTGGTTTCTCTTATAGCAACAAAGTTAGGTCTGGTTATTGAAGAGCGCGACATCGTAAGTGCGGAGCGAGTGGGGTCGCGGCTCCCTCGGCGTAGCGGCAGCAGTGATACTGGTGGGGGTGGCGCTGGCGGAGCGGGCCGTCTGCGCCCGCGGCCGCTTGTCGTGCGGCTAGCACGCCGCGCACAACGGGACGACCTATTGCGAAACATGCGCGTGCGACGGGGAGCAGACACGGCGGATTTTGGTCTCGCGGGCGAATCGCGCCTGTTTTATGTAAACGAGCGCCTTACCAAATTCAATCGGCAATTGCTGTATAAAGTCCGCGAGGTGCGTCGACGTCTGCAATGGAAGTATGTCTGGACGAAGCGAGGTCGAATTTATGTTAGACAGGATGAGGGAAAACCCCCTCACAACATTCGTACAGATAACGATTTATTGCGTGTTTTTGGCAAGGAAGCCGTTAGTGCAAGTTAGTAAAAATAATATATGGTTTTCTCTTAGCGATATTAATTTTATGTTGAGGGTTATTATTATTAAGTTCTATGTTACTTTTGCTACTGTGTTTGATCTTTTTTATTGTTTATCTATGTCTCATATACATACTAAATATGAATTAGAAGTTATATATGAATTTAAAAAATATATCTTGAGGTTTCTATCAGAGTGGTACAATCTAAAAAGTTGTATATTATTTATCTTGTTTAGATATTTGTGTGTTGATGTATATTGTTGTGCGCGTTATTATATAAAGTTATTTTATTCTTGCTTCCTGTTCAATTTACTGATGATTATAATACGTATAATGATATTTGTTCAATCTAGGTTGTGTAAACTGGTTTCAGGATACTTATGTATACTACTTGTAACTGGTTTTCGGCTGAAGCAGGTTTTTTGGTATGATCAAACATCGCAATGTACCAAACTATTAATTCGTTTATTTTATTGTATGATATTTCTGAATAATGATTTTACTAACAATAATATTATTTATAATGTATAATACCCACTTTAAAGTTGGTTTGCTAAACGCCGGGTCACTGGGTACAAATCATGATAATTTCATTGTGACAATGCAGCGCCATGCGGCTGACATCATGGCTATCAACGAGACCTGGTTGAGACGTGGTGAAGAGGGTCGAGCGCCTAGTGTACCTGAATATCGCTTGCGGCTTACTCCTCGCCCTGGTGGGGTCCGTGATGGGCGTGGTGGGGGTGTAGGTTTCTACATAAGACGCGGCATCAACGTCTCAACTTGTACTCATGTTGAACATCTAAACGTGGAGCAAATGTGGCTAAAAACTACTGTCAATCAAAATAAAATTATAATTGGAACAGCTTATCGTCCTCCTTGGCTAGATGTAAAAATATTTTTAGATGCTCTAATAGAATCTATAGCCTCTTTTTCTATGTATGATTATATACTATTACTGGGAGACTTTAATATAAATCTGCTTAAACAATCCGACGTAAAAACCACCATGTTCAATACTTTGTGTCATTGTACAGGCTTAAATCAAGTGGTAACGGAACCTACCCATTTTACCGACAGCAGCCATAGTCTTATCGATGTTATATGTACAAATGCTTGTGTACGTAGTGTTTCTGTGGACTCTGTTGGTATTATTAACGGTCATGCATTTATAACTTGCGAGTTTTCATTCCGTAAACCAAAAATACCTCCGAGAGTGATTACTTACAGACCACTGACTGACATCTGCGCAGATCTTTTTGCTAATGATATTAGCAATGTTAAATGGGACGAGATTCAGGCTCTTGATAGTGTAGACGATATTGTGCAAGAATGCAGTAATGTGATAACGTTCATTTTTGATCTCCATGCACCTTTAAAAACTAGAACAATCAAAGAGTTACCAACGCCATGGATAACTGATAATATTAAATTTATGATGAGGTTACGGGATAGATCACTGAAAAGATACCGGCGTACCAAACTGGAAACGCATAAACAGTTTTACAAAGACTTAAAAAAACAAGCAGAAATGGCTTTATTTAGGGAGAAGCAGTGTTACTTCGAATTACACATTAATGACAAAATCAAGAATCCGAAAGTTCTGTGGAAAAATTTAAAATCTAAAGTCATTCCTCCAAAATCTTGCGAAATACCTCTACACCTAAATGACCCCAATACTATTAATTGTCACTTTTTAAATGTTCCTGGGAACTCAGATATTTCAATTTCTCAATTAACGTTCTTTGAATTTCATAGATTTAGCAGCAAAACTTTTTCACTAAAGACAGTAGAGAAACCGACAATACTCAGAGTACTTAAAGATCTCAAATCAAATGCAAGTGGTATTGACGGCATAACATTGGATATGATAACCATGATAGGGCCTCATATATTGGACATTATTACAACAATAGTTAATAAGTCTATAGTATCTTCGAAGTTCCCATCTTTGTGGAAAACGGCAATCGTGCGACCTTTACCAAAAAAAACTAATGTCAATAATGTTAAGGATTTACGGCCTATTAGTATTTTGCCTTGCCTTTCTAAAATATTGGAAAAAGTTGTCAGCCTACAATTAATACAATTCCTCGAGATTAACAACATTTTTCCTGAGGTACAGTCAGGCTTCAGAAAGAATAGAGGTACTACAACTGCGCTATTGGATGTCATCGATAATATTTTATCAGCTCAAGATGAAGGTAGGGGTACGTTGTTGGTTTTATTGGATTTTTCACGGGCTTTTGACTCACTGAACATTTCTCTCCTTCTGTCCAAGTTGTCATACTATGGGTTTGATAATGAGACGGTGAAATGGTTTCACTCATATATGACTAACCGGTCGCAAATTGTCCGTGTCCACAACGTTGATGGCTCTACATCTGAATCTGATGTAGCGACTCTTGATAGAGGAGTTCCGCAGGGATCTATTTTGGGTCCACTTTTATTTATTTTATTCAGTGCAGATATAACTAACATCATTGGCCACTGTCAATATCATATATATGCTGATGATATACAAATTTATCTATCTTTTAAGCCAAGTCAAGTCGATGAAGCTGTGCATAAAATTAACGAGGACTTAAATAATATCTCAGAGTGGGCTCATCGTAATTCGCTCATTCTTAATGCAGGTAAAACCAAATATATGCTACTGGGGTCTAGAAATCAGATCAATAAAATAGGTGCATTGTATCCACAGATTTCCATTGATAATGCACCCATTGAGCGTGTCCTGGAAGCTCGAAATCTAGGTCTGGTTATGGATGAGGAGTTGAGATTTGAACGTCATATAGCAGACATAGTAAGGAATTGTTTCTACCGGCTTAAGGTACTGTATAAGATTCGAAATTACCTTAGTGTTGAACTTCGTATTCAGCTAACGGATTCTTTGGTACTCTCAAAGTTCAATTACCTTGACACGGTTTATGGACCAAGACTTTTGGGAAAAACGGCAAATCTCATACAAAAAGTGCAAAATGCTTGTGCGAGGTTTTGTTTTGACATAGCACCGAGAGGTCACGTTACTCCCTTCTTAAATAATTCTAACATTCTAAAAATGAAACATAGAAGGGAGCTACATTTGGCCACTCTGTTGTTCGGTGTTGTTCACGCTGAAAAGCCTAAATATCTTTACTCAAAGCTTACTTGGTGGAGCGAGCATGGCAAATACTCTCGAGTCTCAACTCCTGTGCTTCGTGTCCCTCGCCATAGATCTGCTGCGTTTCGAGGAAGCTTTAAGTATAGTGCCACTAAGTGCTGGAACAACATACCTCCACCATTGCGCAGCCTTAATACAATCCATCCCTTTAAGTCAAAGCTGAAAAGAATTCTTATAGATGTACAAAAATCTAGCTCTTAGATATTTCTCCAGTTTTGAATTTTAAATGTTGCTTTTTAATGTTTCCTTGAATTAAACTAAATGCCCTATCTAAAAGAATATTTTATATTAAATTATTTATAGTTGGATAAATAGTATTATATTATTAAATGAGAATGATTTATTTGTAAGAGACATATTAATGTACTTATATAATTATAATAATATATATGTATTTTTCAATAATTAACCATATTATAGTAGTCATAATTATTGTTTATTATAGTCATGTTATTGTTTCAATTTTTTATTTTTATTATTATTTTTATTTTTTATTATGAGTTACCTATGCATTTATGTATACTTAATAAGTAGTAAAATTTATCTTTTATCTGTATTTCTTTTTCATCTACCGTTTCATTCGTCCGTGCATCACCGGTGGCTTCAGCCGAAAACCAGCGCTGTAGTTTCTGCAGCACATGCTGAGCTGGAGCCGTTTGGGCCCAACTTGGTAGAACAATGCATATTGTATATTATATTGTATGTTTTGTATTGTTATGTGTTGTGCTATTTTGTTGTGTCTAATAAATGTATCTTTCTTTCTTTCTTTCTTTCTTTACATGTAGGAACTAGGAACACCCCAGGTTTTTAGTCAGTAGGAGTCTGAACCCATGGTAACCCCGCCGCTTCCCCCCGGAGCCACGGGGTATCCATGGGGATTTTCTTGGGTTAAAAAAAAAATCTTACCCATCGGCCCGTCAAAGTACCTGAATAGATTAAAATATGGGAAGATAAGTAAACGAGTTTAAGTCGAGTGTCGAGAGTCGAGAGTCGAGTTTCGAGTTTCGAGTTTGGAGTTTCGAGTTTCGAGTTTCGAGTTTGTGGAAGACAAGAATGCATTTAAATGTAATGTTCGCTCAACAAGCTATTTCAAATAAACAAAACAACAAGCATACAACAACAACAAGCAATTTGAGTTTGAGTATGAGTGTCGAGTGTCGAGTGTCGAGTGTCGAGTGTCGAGTGTCGAGTGTCGAGTTTCGAGTTAAAGTTATAAAAGAAAGGGTACAAGAGAGTTTCTGATTTTGTGGAAGACAAGAATGAGTATGAGTTTCGAGTTTCGAGTGTCGAGTGTCGAGTGTCGAGTGTCGAGTGTCGAGTGTCGAGTGTCGAGTGTCGAGTGTCGAGTGTCGAGTGTCGAGTGTCGAGTGTCGAGTGTCGAGTGTCGAGTGTCGAGTGTCGAGTGTCGAGTGTCGAGTGTCGAGTGTCGAGTGTCGAGTGTCGAGTGTCGAGTTTCGAGTTTCGAGTTTCGAGTTTGAGTTTGAGTTAGAGTTAGAGATTGAGATTGAGATCTACGACTGACTAAACGTCAAAATGAAATATTTATCAAATCCTTCATAAAGCGGTTACTACATTATCCTTTTTGTAGAAACCCCTAAATAGTAAACGAACGAACGAATCGAACCTACAACCCGTGCGTGATAGATAGGTCATCTTACCAATCCCACCAGGCCGTCGCTGCTGGGTACGCGTACGAATGCTTCAGCGGCCCCGTATTCCCAGCCGGCAGCGACATGTAGGAACTAGGAACACCCCAGGTTTTTAGTCAGTAGGAGTCTGACCCCATGGTAACCCCGCCGCTTCCCCCCGGAGCCACGGGGTATCCATGGGGATTTTCTTGGGTTAAAAAAAACCCTTACCCATCGGCCCGTCAAAGAACCTGAATAGATTAAAATATGGGAAGATAAGTAAACAGTACATGTAGGTATTTTGTTTGATTGTGTTTATAAAAACCTATATGTTTGTTTTGTAAATTATAGTAAATTCAGCTGTTGTGTTACTGACTGTACTCTTGGACAGCTCGACACGCCAATTTGCTTTTTCCTTTCACAGGTATTCGAGTAACTCCTTTCTCTCATTGAATTTATTCCATTCGTTATTTGCTTTTTTAAATGTTAAGTCACACAATACTTTACAGTGAGATTTTAAGCAACTCAAGCTTTTCTCTTACAAACGCTTTATTAATTTTTGTTTTATATGGTATACTTATTTACTATCATTTTATTTATCTTATATTAGCTGTCCCCGGTATATTTTTTTTAGGTTTTCTGCTATACGGGACGAAAACAAATCAAAGATCATAAAAATCTATCCAGCCGTTCTTGAGTTATTAAGTTGACTCACGATTCTTGGAATTCTATTTTTTTTGCAGGTAGTTTTGGGACGCGCGTCCCATTCGCGAGCCAACCGAATATAAATGGTCTAACTATCACGCCTTTGTTTTTATAAGTAGATTACACTTACCTTTATATTTATTAATTTAATTTCTCGAATATTCGACTTGAACATAAACATAACGGATCGCCGAGAGGTTGCGACACCACGTGTCGCAGCTGGTCCGTTATCTCTTGGTATTTTATGGGCGTGTATGTGCAGGAATTGCAGAAATAACAATCGCAAGATATGGCAATGACTATATTACAAAATTACTAAATCAAAACACTATTAAAATAACAAAGGATTACAAAAGTAAACTTGGATGTGCGTGTGCACCGCGTGGCGACCATCTTAAAAGTGATCGTCGTCACCACTATGACACTCACAACCCCATTCGGTGTTACCCGCTCTGATAAATCATAAATTCCCAAATTAAATAATTATTCGCATCGACTAAAAAGTCATTTAAATATCACAATAAATCGAGTACATTAATCACGCGCCGTTAAACATATTATGATAGAATAAATTTTGTTTTTTTTTTCATTCAAGACTGCTGTCTTTAATTATTTTTCCATATTCCGTCAATAAAGGCGTCAGCTGAAAATCAGCGCTGCTGACCAAGGCAGTAGCATTATGCTGAGCTGAATGTCCTTTTTCGCGGCATAGACATGTGTTTAGGTTAGGAGGGTATGGGAGCCGGTGAAATTACAGGCACAGAAGACTTAACACCTTCATGTCTCAAGGTTGGCAACGCGTGAGTGATACCCCTGGCAGGGAAAATATTAAATTGTATTTTCTTAGCCCGTGGTGTTATGAGCGTCTATAGGCTACGGTAACCGCTTACCATCAGGTGGGCCGTAAGCTTGTTTGCCACCAAAGTAGTATAAAAAAAATTGCACTCCGGGAGTGCCGACAGAAGTCGAAACTTTTTTTTTTTGAGAGATTGAGTTTGTGACTGAGAATTTGAGACTGAGACTGAGAGTCTGGAGTCTGGAGACTGGAGACTGGAGTCTGGAGTCTGGAGTCTGGAGTCTGGAGTCTGGAGTCTGGAGTCTGGAGTCTGGAGTCTGGAGTCTGAGAGTCTGAGAGTCTGAGAGTCTGAGAGTCTGAGAGTCTGAGTTCTGTACTACCGACGTTTAGTAAAATTTTCGAGAAAATTATACTTAATCAATTGTTGGTACATTTCAATGGCAATAGACTGCTTCACAGTAAACAATTTGGTTTTACTAGGGTTCGCTCAACAACCGATGCTGGTGTTGAGCTTATTCAGAATATTTTTGACGCCTGGGAGGAGTTACGAGATATCGTCGGTGTCTTTTGTGACTTATACAAGGCACTAGTATTATTTGCTGATGACACTTAAATTCTTTACAAAGTGAATAGACATAGTTTTAATTCTTCTGACGACGTAAAAAAAAGGTTTCAGTAGTCGTTGATTGGTTAACTATTAATAATTTATTGCTCAACGAGAAAAAACCAAATGTATCAGATTCAGTCAACCCAATGTAAAACATTTGGGCACAGACATTGTAATTAAAGGCGAAAAACTGGATCTTGTAGAAACAACCGTATTTTTAGGTATCACTTTAGATGATAAGCTACAATGGGGCCCACATATTTGAACACTAGAAATAAGCACAAACTTGCTGGACCTGTAACGCAGCTCAGCAAAGTGAGGGACTCATTCAAGGGGCAATGTATACGTTTCTATAACAAAGTACCCAAAGAAATTCGAGTGTCGAGTGTCGAGTGTCGAGTGTCGAGTGTCGAGTGTCGAATGTCGAGTGTCGAGTGTCGAGTGTCGAGTGTCGAGTGTCGAGTTTCGAGTTTCGAGTTTCGAGTTTCGAGTGTCGAGTGTCGAGTGTCAAGTGTCGAGTGTCGAGTGTCGAGTATCGAGTGTCGAGTTTCGAGTTTCGAGTTTCGAGTTTCGAGTTTCGAGTTTGAGTTTGAGTTAGAGTTAGAGTAATAAAAGAAAGGGTACTAGAGAGTTTCTGATTTTGTGGAAGACAAGAATGCGTTTAAATGAAATGTTCGCTCAACAAGCTATTTCAAATAAACAAAACAACAACATACAACAACAACAAGCAATTTGAGTATGAGTGTCGAGTGTCGAGTGTCGAGTGTCGAGTGTCGAGTGTCGAGTGTCGAGTGTCGAGTGTCGAGTTTCGAGTTTCGAGTGTCGAGTGTCGAGTGTCGAGTGTCGAGTGTCGAGTGTCGAGTGTCGAGTGTCGAGTATCGAGTGTCGAGTTTCGAGTTTCGAGTTTCGAGTTTCGAGTTTGAGTTTGAGTTTGAGTTAGAGTTAGAGTAATAAAAGAAAGGGTACTAGAGAGTTTCTGATTTTGTGGAAGACAAGAATGCGTTTAAATGAAATGTTCGCTCAACAAGCTATTTCAAATAAACAAAACAACAACATACAACAACAACAAGCAATTTGAGTATGAGTGTCGAGTGTCGAGTGTCGAGTGTCGAGTGTCGAGTGTCGAGTGTCGAGTGTCGAGTGTCGAGTGTCGAGTGTCGAGTGTCGAGTGTCGAGTGTCGAGTTTCGAGTTTCGTGTCGAGTGTCGAGTGTCGAGTGTCGAGTGTCGAGTGTCGAGTGTCGAGTGTCGAGTGTCGAGAGTCGAGTGTCGAGTGTCGAGTGTCGAGTGTCGAGTGTCGAGTGTCGAGTGTCGAGTGTCGAGTGTCGAGTTTCGAGTTTCGAGTGTCGAGTGTCGAGTGTCGAGTTATAAAAGAAAGGGTACTAGAGAGTTTCTGATTTTGTGGAAGACAAGAATGCATTTAAATGAAATGTTCGCTCAACAAGCTATTTCAAATAAACAAAACAACAACATACAACAACAACAAGCAATTTGAGTATGAGTGTCGAGTGTCGAGTTTCGAGTTTCCAGTTTGAGTTTGAGACAGAATAATAAAAGAAAGGGTACTAGAGAGTTTCTGATTTTGTGGAAGACAAGAATGCATTAAAATGAAATGTTCGCTCAACAAGCTATTTCAAATAAACAAAACAACAACAAGCAATTTGAGTATGAGTGTCGAGTGTCGAGTGTCGAGTGGCGAGTGTCGAGTGTCGAGTGTCGAGTGTCGAGTTTCGAGTTTCGAGTTAGAGTTATAAACGAAAGGGTACTAGAGAGTTTCTTATTTTGTGGAAGACAAGAATGCATTTAAATGAAATGTTCGCTCAACAAGCTATTTCAAATAAACAAAACAACATTATACAACAACAACAAGCAATTTGAGTATGAGTGTCGAGTTTCGAGTGTCGAGTGTCGAGTTTCGAGTGTCGAGTGTCGAGTGTAGAGTCTTGAGTTTCGAGTTTCGAGTTTAGAGTTTAGAGTTTCGAGTTTCGAGTTAGAGTAATAAAAGAAAGGGTACTCGAGAGTTTCTGATTTTGTGGAAGACAAGAATGCATTTAAATGAAATTTTCGCTCAACAAGCTATTTCAAATAAACAAAACAACAACATACAACAACAACAAGCAATTGGAGTATGAGTGTCGAGTGTAGAGTGTCGAGTGTCGAGTGTCAAGTTTCGAGGTTCGAGTGTCGAGTGTCGAGTGTCGAGTGTCGAGTGTCGAGTGTCGAGTGTCGAGTGTCGAGTGTCGAGTTTCGAGTTTCGAGTTAGAGTTATAAATGAAAGGGTACTAGAGAGTTTCTGATTTTGTGGAAGACAAAAATGCATTTAAATGAAATGTTCGCTCAACAAGCTATTTCAAATAAACAAAACAACAACATACAACAAAAACAAGCAATTTGAGTATGAGTATCGAGTGTCGAGTGTCGAGTGTCGAGTGTCGAGTTTCAAGTTTCGAGTGTCGAGTGTCGAGTGTCGAGTGTCGAGTGTCGAGTGTCGAGTGTCGAGTGTCGAGTGTCGAGTGTCGAGTTTCGAGTTTCGAGTTTCGAGTTAGAGTAATAAAAGAAAGGGTACTAGAGAGGTTCTGATTTTGTGGAAGACAAGAATGCATTTAAATGAAATGTTCGCTCAACAAGCTATTTCAAATAAACAAAACAACAACATACAACAACAACAAGAAATTTGAGTATGAGTATCGAGTGTCGAGTGTCGAGTGTCGAGTGTCGAGTGTCGAGTTTCGAGTTTCGAGTTTCCAGTTTGAGTTTGAGTCAGAGTAATAAAAGAAAGGGTACTAGAGAGTTTCTGATTTTGTGGAAGACAAGAATGCATTTAAATTAAATTTTCGCTCAACAAGCTATTTCAAATAAACAAAACAACAACATACAACAACAACAAGCAATTTGAGTATGAGTATCGAGTGTCGAGTTTCGAGTTTCGAGTTCTGAGTTTCGAGTTTCGTGTCGAGTGTCGAGTGTCGAGTGTCGAGTGTCGAGTGTCGAGTGTCGAGTTTCGAGTTTCGAGTTTCGAGTGTCGAGTGTCGAGTGTCGAGTTTCGAGTTATTAAAGAAAGGGTACTAGAGAATTTCTGATTTTGTGGAAGACAAGAATGCATTGAAATGAAATGTTCGCTCAACAAGTATGAGTATCGAGTTTCGAGTTCTGAGTTTCGAGTTTCGTGTCGAGTGTCGAGTTTCGAGTGTCGAGTGTCGAGTGTCGAGTGTCGAGTGTCGAGTGTCGAGTGTCGAGTGTCGAGTGTCGAGTGTCGAGTGTCGAGTGTCGAGTTTCGAGTTTCGAGTAAGAGTTATAAACGAAAGGGTACTAGAGAGTTTCTGATTTTGTGGAAGACAAGAATGCATTTAAATGAAATGTTCGCTCAACAAGCTATTTCAAATAAACAAAACAACAACAAGCAATTTGAGTATGAGTATCGAGTGTCGAGTGTCGAGTGTCGAGTTTCGAGTTTCGAGTTCTGAGTTTCGAGTTTCGTGTCGAGTGTCGAGTGTCGAGTTTCGAGTGTCGAGTGTCGAGTGTCGAGTGTCGAGTGTCGAGTGTCGAGTTTCGAGTTTCGAGTAAGAGTTATAAACGAAAGGGTACTAGAGAGTTTCTGATTTTGTGGAAGACAAGAATGCATTTAAATGAAATGTTCGCTCAACAAGCTATTTCAAATAAACAAAACAACAACAAGCAATTTGAGTATGAGTATCGAGTGTCGAGTGTCGAGTGTCGAGTTTCGAGTTTCGAGTTCTGAGTTTCGAGTTTCGTGTCGAGTGTCGAGTGTCGAGTTTCGAGTGTCGAGTGTCGAGTGTCGAGTGTCGAGTGTCGAGTGTCGAGTGTCGAGTTTCGAGTGTCGAGTTTCGAGTTAGAGTTATAAACGAAAGGGTACTAGAGAGTTTCTGATTTTGTGGAAGACAAAAATGCATTTAAATGAAATGTTCGCTCAACAAGCTATTTCAAATAAACAAAACAACAACAACAACAAGCAATTTGAGTATGAGTATCGAGTGTCGAGTGTCGAGTGTCGAGTTTCGAGTTTCGAGTTCTGAGTTTCGAGTTTCGTGTCGAGTGTCGAGTGTCGAGTGTCGAGTGTCGAGTGTCGAGTGTCGAGTGTCGAGTGTCGAGTGTCGAGTTTCGAGTTTCGAGTTTCGAGTGTCGAGTGTCGAGTGTCGAGTTTCGAGTTAGAGTAATAAAAGAAAGGGTACTAGAGAGGTTCTGATTTTGTGGAAGACAAGAATGCATTTAAATGAAATGTTCGCTCAACAAGCTATTTCAAATAAACAAAACAACAACATACAACAACAACAAGCAATTTGAGTATGAGTATCGAGTGTCGAGTGTCGAGTGTCGAGTGTCGAGTGTCGAGTGTTGAGTGTCGAGTGTCGAGTGTCGAGTGTCGAGTGTCGAGTGTCGAGTGTCGAGTGTCGAGTGTCGAGTGTCGAGTGTCGAGTGTCGAGTGTCGAGTGTCGAGTGTCGAGTGTCGAGTGTCGAGTGTCGAGTGTCGAGTGTCGAGTGTCGAGTGTCGAGTGTCGAGTGTCGAGTGTCGAGTGTCGAGTGTCGAGTGTCGAGTGTCGAGTTTCGAGTTTCGAGTGTCGAGTGTCGAGTGTCGAGTTATAAAAGAAAGGGTACTAGAGAGTTTCTGATTTTGTGGAAGACAAGAATGCATTTAAATGAAATGTTCGCTCAACAAGCTATTTCAAATAAACAAAACAACAACATACAACAACAACAAGCAATTTGAGTATGAGTGTCGAGTGTCGAGTTTCGAGTTTCCAGTTTGAGTTTGAGTCAGAATAATAAAAGAAAGGGTACTAGAGAGTTTCTGATTTTGTGGAAGACAAGAATGCATTAAAATGAAATGTTCGCTCAACAAGCTATTTCAAATAAACAAAACAACAACAAGCAATTTGAGTATGAGTGTCGAGTGTCGAGTGTCGAGTGGCGAGTGTCGAGTGTCGAGTGTCGAGTGTCGAGTTTCGAGTTTCGAGTTAGAGTTATAAACGAAAGGGTACTAGAGAGTTTCTTATTTTGTGGAAGACAAGAATGCATTTAAATGAAATGTTCGCTCAACAAGCTATTTCAAATAAACAAAACAACATTATACAACAACAACAAGCAATTTGAGTATGAGTGTCGAGTTTCGAGTGTCGAGTGTCGAGTTTCGAGTGTCGAGTGTCGAGTGTAGAGTCTTGAGTTTCGAGTTTCGAGTTTAGAGTTTAGAGTTTCGAGTTTCGAGTTAGAGTAATAAAAGAAAGGGTACTCGAGAGTTTCTGATTTTGTGGAAGACAAGAATGCATTTAAATGAAATTTTCGCTCAACAAGCTATTTCAAATAAACAAAACAACAACATACAACAACAACAAGCAATTGGAGTATGAGTGTCGAGTGTAGAGTGTCGAGTGTCGAGTGTCGAGTGTCAAGTTTCGAGGTTCGAGTGTCGAGTGTCGAGTGTCGAGTGTCGAGTGTCGAGTGTCGAGTGTCGAGTGTCGAGTGTCGAGTGTCGAGTTTCGAGTTTCGAGTTAGAGTTATAAATGAAAGGGTACTAGAGAGTTTCTGATTTTGTGGAAGACAAAAATGCATTTAAATGAAATGTTCGCTCAACAAGCTATTTCAAATAAACAAAACAACAACATACAACAAAAACAAGCAATTTGAGTATGAGTATCGAGTGTCGAGTGTCGAGTGTCGAGTGTCGAGTTTCAAGTTTCGAGTGTCGAGTGTCGAGTGTCGAGTGTCGAGTGTCGAGTGTCGAGTGTCGAGTGTCGAGTGTCGAGTTTCGAGTTTCGAGTTTCGAGTTAGAGTAATAAAAGAAAGGGTACTAGAGAGGTTCTGATTTTGTGGAAGACAAGAATGCATTTAAATGAAATGTTCGCTCAACAAGCTATTTCAAATAAACAAAACAACAACATACAACAACAACAAGAAATTTGAGTATGAGTATCGAGTGTCGAGTGTCGAGTGTCGAGTGTCGAGTGTCGAGTTTCGAGTTTCGAGTTTCCAGTTTGAGTTTGAGTCAGAGTAATAAAAGAAAGGGTACTAGAGAGTTTCTGATTTTGTGGAAGACAAGAATGCATTTAAATTAAATTTTCGCTCAACAAGCTATTTCAAATAAACAAAACAACAACATACAACAACAACAAGCAATTTGAGTATGAGTATCGAGTGTCGAGTGTCGAGTTTCGAGTTTCGAGTTCTGAGTTTCGAGTTTCGTGTCGAGTGTCGAGTTTAGAGTTTAGAGTTTCGAGTTTCGAGTTAGAGTAATAAAAGAAAGGGTACTCGAGAGTTTCTGATTTTGTGGAAGACAAGAATGCATTTAAATGAAATTTTCGCTCAACAAGCTATTTCAAATAAACAAAACAACAACATACAACAACAACAAGCAATTGGAGTATGAGTGTCGAGTGTAGAGTGTCGAGTGTCGAGTGTCAAGTTTCGAGGTTCGAGTGTCGAGTGTCGAGTGTCGAGTGTCGAGTGTCGAGTGTCGAGTGTCGAGTGTCGAGTGTCGAGTTTCGAGTTTCGAGTTAGAGTTATAAATGAAAGGGTACTAGAGAGTTTCTGATTTTGTGGAAGACAAAAATGCATTTAAATGAAATGTTCGCTCAACAAGCTATTTCAAATAAACAAAACAACAACATACAACAAAAACAAGCAATTTGAGTATGAGTATCGAGTGTCGAGTGTCGAGTGTCGAGTGTCGAGTTTCAAGTTTCGAGTGTCGAGTGTCGAGTGTCGAGTGTCGAGTGTCGAGTGTCGAGTGTCGAGTGTCGAGTGTCGAGTTTCGAGTTTCGAGTTTCGAGTTAGAGTAATAAAAGAAAGGGTACTAGAGAGGTTCTGATTTTGTGGAAGACAAGAATGCATTTAAATGAAATGTTCGCTCAACAAGCTATTTCAAATAAACAAAACAACAACATACAACAACAACAAGAAATTTGAGTATGAGTGTCGAGTGTCGAGTTTCGAGTTTTTAGTTTCGAGTGTCGAGTGTCGAGTGTCGAGTTTCGAGTTTCGAGTTTCGAGTTATTAAAGAAAGGGTACTAGAGAATTTCTGATTTTGTGGAAGACAAGAATGCATTGAAATGAAATGTTCGCTCAACAAGTATGAGTATCGAGTTTCGAGTTCTGAGTTTCGAGTTTCGTGTCGAGTGTCGAGTTTCGAGTGTCGAGTGTCGAGTGTCGAGTGTCGAGTGTCGAGTGTCGAGTGTCGAGTGTCGAGTGTCGAGTGTCGAGTGTCGAGTGTCGAGTGTCGAGTGTCGAGTGTCGAGTGTCGAGTTTCGAGTTTCGAGTAAGAGTTATAAACGAAAGGGTACTAGAGAGTTTCTGATTTTGTGGAAGACAAGAATGCATTTAAATGAAATGTTCGCTCAACAAGCTATTTCAAATAAACAAAACAACAACAAGCAATTTGAGTATGAGTATCGAGTGTCGAGTGTCGAGTGTCGAGTTTCGAGTTTCGAGTTCTGAGTTTCGAGTTTCGTGTCGAGTGTCGAGTGTCGAGTTTCGAGTGTCGAGTGTCGAGTGTCGAGTGTCGAGTTTCGAGTGTCGAGTGTCGAGTGTCGAGTGTCGAGTGTCGAGTGTCGAGTTTCGAGTTTCGAGTTTCCAGTTTGAGTTTGAGTAAGAGTAATAAAAGAAAGGGTACTAGAGAGTTTCTGATTTTGTGGAAGACAAGAATGCATTTAAATGAAATTTTCGCTCAACAAGTATGAGTATCGAGTGTCGAGTTTCGAGTGTCGAGTTTCGAGTTATAAAAGAAAGGGTACTAGAGAGTTTCTGATTTTGTGGAAGACAAGAATGCATTTAAATGAAATGTTCGCTCAACAAGCTATTTCAAATAAACAAAACAACAACATACAACAACAACAAGCAATTTGAGTATTAGTGTCGAGTGTCGAGTGGCGAGTGTCGAGTGTCGAGTGTCGAGTGTCGAGTGTCGAGTTAGAGTTATAAACGAAAGGGTACTAGAGAGTTTCTGATTTTGTGGAAGACAAAAATGCATTTAAATGAAATGTTCGCTCAACAAACTATTTCAAATAAACAAAACAACAACATACAACAACAACAAGCAATTTGAGTATGAGTATCGAGTGTCGAGTGTCGAGTTTCGAGTTTCGAGTTCTGAGTTTCGAGTTTCGTGTCGAGTGTCGAGTGTCGAGTGTCGAGTGTCGAGTGTCGAGTGTCGAGTGTCGAGTTTCGAGTGTCGAGTTTCGAGTTAGAGTTATAAACGAAAGGGTACTAGAGAGTTTCTGATTTTGTGGAAGACAAAAATGCATTTAAATGAAATGTTCGCTCAACAAGCTATTTCAAATAAACAAAACAACAACAACAACAAGCAATTTGAGTATGAGTATCGAGTGTCGAGTGTCGAGTGTCGAGTTTCGAGTTTCGAGTTCTGAGTTTCGAGTTTCGTGTCGAGTGTCGAGTGTCGAGTGTCGAGTGTCGAGTGTCGAGTGTCGAGTGTCGAGTTTCGAGTTTCGAGTTTCGAGTGTCGAGTGTCGAGTGTCGAGTTTCGAGTTTCGAGTTATAAAAGAAAGGGTACTAGAGAATTTCTGATTTTGTGGAAGACAAGAATGCATTTAAATGAAATGTTCGCTCAACAAGCTATTTCAAATAAACAAAACAACAACATACAACAACAACAAGCAATTTGAGTATGAGTGTCGAGTGTCGAGTGTCGAGTGTCGAGTTTCGAGTGTCGAGTGTCGAGTGTCGAGTTTTGAGTTTCGAGTTTAGAGTTTAGAGTTTAGAGTTTCGAGTTTCGAGTTTCGAGTTATAAAAGAAAGGGTACTAGAGAGTTTCTGATTTTGTTGAAGACAAGAATGCATTGAAATGAAATGTTCGCTCAACAAGTATGAGTATCGAGTGTCGAGTTTCGAGTTTCGAGTTTCGAGTTTCGAGTTAGAGTTATAAAAGAAAGAGTACTAGAGAGTTTCTGATTTTGTGGAAGACAAGAATGCATTTAAATGAAATGTTCGCTCAACAAGCTATTTCAAATAAACAAAACAACAACATACAACAACAACAAGCAATTTGAGTATGAGTGTCGAGTGTCGAGTGTCGAGTGGCGAGTGTCGAGTGTCGAGTGTCGAGTTTCGAGTTATAAAAGAAAGGGTACTAGAGAGTTTCTGATTTTGTGGAAGACAAGATTGCATTTAAATGAAATATTCGCTCAACAAGCTATTTCAAATAAACAAAACAACAACATACAACAACACCAAGCAATTTGAGTATGAGTGTCGAGTGTCGAGTGTCGAGTTTCGAGTGTCGAGTGTCGAGTGTCGAGTGTCGAGTGTCGAGTGTCGAGTTTCGAGTTTCGAGTTTCGAGTTAGAGTAATAAAAGAAAGGGTACTAGAGAGGTTCTGATTTTGTGGAAGACAAGAATGCATTTAAATGAAATGTTCGCTCAACAAGCTATTTCAAATAAACAAAACAACAACATACAACAACAACAAGCAATTTGAGTATGAGTATCGAGTGTCGAGTGTCGAGTGTCGAGTGTCGAGTGTCGAGTGTCGAGTGTCGAGTTTCGAGTTTCGAGTTTCCAGTTTGAGTTTGAGTCAGAGTAATAAAAGAAAGGGTACTAGAGAGTTTCTGATTTTGTGGAAGACAAGAATGCATTTAAATGAAATTTTCGCTCAACAAGCTATTTCAAATAAACAAAACAACAACATACAACAACAACAAGCAATTTGAGTATGAGTGTCGAGTGTAGAGTGTCGAGTGTCAAGTTTCGAGTGTCGAGTGTCGAGTGTCGAGTTTCGAGTTTCGAGTTTCGAGTTTCGAGTTCAGAGTTTCGAGTTTCGAGTTTCGTGTCGAGTGTCGAGTGTCGAGTGTCGAGTGTCGAGTGTCGAGTGTCGAGTGTCGAGTGTCGAGTGTCGAGTGTCGAGTGTCGAGTGTCGAGTGTCGATTGTCGAGTTTCGAGTTTCGAGTGTCGAGTTTCGAGTTTCGAGTTATAAAAGAAAGGGTACTAGAGAGTTTCTGATTTTGTGGAAGACAAGAATGCATTGAAATGAAATGTCCGCTCAACAAGCTATTTCAAATAAACAAAACAACAACATACAACAACAACAAGCAATTTGAGTATGAGTGTCGAGTGTCGAGTGTCGAGTGTCGAGTGTCGAGTGTCGAGTTTCGAATTTAAAGTTTCCAGTTTTAGTTTGAGTCAGAGTAATAAAAGAAAGGGTACTAAAGAGGTTCTGATTTTGTGGAAGACAAGAATGCATTTAAATGAAATGTTCGCTCAACAAGCTATTGCAAATAAACAAAACAACAACATACAACAACAACAAGCAATTTGAGTATGAGTGGCGAGTGTCGAGTGTCGAGTGTCGAGTGTCGAGTTTCGAGTTTCCAGTTTTAGTTTGAGTCAGAGTAATAAAAGAAAGGGTACTAGAGAGTTTCTGATTTTGTGGAAGACAAGAATGCATTGAAATGAAATGTTCGCTCAACAAGCTATTTCAAATAAACTAAACAACAACATACAACAACAACAAGCAATTTGAATATGAGTGTCGAGTGTCGAGTGTCGAGTGTCGAGTGTCGAGTGTCGAGTGTCGAGTTTCGAGTTTCGAGTTTCGAGTTTCCAGTTTGAGTTTGAGTCAGAGTAATAAAAGAAAGGGTACTAGAGAGTTTCTGATTTTGTGTAAGACAAGAATGCATTTAAATGAAATGTTCGCTCAACAAGCTATTTCAAATAAACAAAACAACAACATACAACAACAACAAGCAATTTGAGTATGAGTGTCGAGTGTCGAGTGTCGAGTGTCGAGTTTCGAGTGTCGAGTGTCGAGTTTCGAGTTTCGAGTTTCGAGTTTCCAGTTTGAGTTTGAGTCAGAGTAATAAAAGAAAGGGTACTAGAGAGTTTCTGATTTTGTGTAAGACAAGAATGCATTTAAATGAAATGTTCGCTCAACAAGCTATTTCAAATAAACAAAACAACAACATACAACAACAACAAGCAATTTGAGAATTAGTGTCGAGTGTCGAGTGTCGAGTGTCGAGTGTCGAGGTGTCGAGTGTCGAGTGTCGAGTGTCGAGTGTCGAGTTTCGAGTTTTGAGTTTCGAGTTTCGAGTGTCGAGTGTCGAGTTTCGAGTTATAAAAGAAAGGGTACTAGAGAGTTTCTGATTTTGTGGAAGACAAGAATGCATTTAAATGAAATGTTCGCTCAACAAGCTATTTCAAATAAACAAAACAACAACATACAACAACAACAAGCAATTTGAGTATGAGTGTCGAGTGTCGAGTGTCGAGTGTCGAGTTTCGAGTTATAAAAGAAAGGGTACTAGAGAGTTTCTGATTTTGTGGAAGACAAGAATGCATTTAAATGAAATGTTCGCTCAACAAGCTATTTCAAATAAACAAAACAACAACATACAACAACAACAAGCAATTTGAGTATGAGTATCGAGTGTCGAGTGTCGAGTGTCAAGTTTTGAGTTTCGAGTTCTGAGTTTCGAGTTTCGTGTCGAGTGTCGAGTGTCGAGTGTCGAGTGTCGAGTTTCGAGTTTCGAGTGTCGAGTTTCAAGTTATAAAAGAAAGGGTACTAGAGAGTTTCTGATTTTGTGGAAGACAAGAATGCATTTAAATGTAATGTTCGCTCAACAAGCTATTTCAAATAAACAAAACAACAACATACAACAACAACAAGCAATTTGAGTATGAGTGTCGAGTGTCGAGTGTCGAGTGTCGAGTGTCGAGTGTCGAGTTTCGAGTTTCGAGTTTCGAGTTTCCAGTTTGAGTTTGAGTCAGAGTAATAAAAGAAAGGGTACTAGAGAGTTTCTGATTTTGTGTAAGACAAGAATGCATTTAAATGAAATGTTCGCTCAACAAGCTATTTCAAATAAACAAAACAACAACATACAACAACAACAAGCAATTTGAGTATGAGTGTCGAGTGTCGAGTGTCGAGTGTCGAGTTTCGAGTTTCGAATTTAAAGTTTCCAGTTTTAGTTTGAGTCAGAGTAATAAAAGAAAGGGTACTAGAGAGTTTCTGATTTTGTGGAAGACAAGAATGCATTGAAATGAAATGTTCGCTCAACAAGTATGAGTATCGAGTGTCGAGTGTCGAGTGTCGAGTTTCGAGTTTCGAGTTTCGAGTAAGAGTTATAAAAGAAAGGGTACTAGGGAGTTTCTGATTTTGTGGAAGACAAGAATGCATTTAAATGAAATGTTCGCTCAACATGCTATTTCAAATAAACAAAACAACAACATACAACAACAACAAGCAATTTGAGTATGAGTATCGAGTATCGAGTGTCGAGTGTCAAGTGTCGAGTGTCAAGTGTCGAGTTTCGAGTTTCGAGTTTCGAGTGTCGAGTGTCGAGTGTCGAGTGTCGAGTGTCGAGTGTCGAGTGTCGAGTGTCGAGTGTCGAGTGTCGAGTGTCGAGTGTCGAGTGTCGAGTGTCGAGTGTCGAGTTTCGAGTTTCGAGTAAGAGTTATAAACGAAAGGGTACTAGAGAGTTTCTGATTTTGTGTAAGACAAGAATGCATTTAAATGAAATGTTCGCTCAACAAGCTATTTCAAATAAACAAAACAACAACATACAACAACAACAAGCAATTTGAGTATGAGTATCGAGTATCGAGTGTCGAGTGTCGAGTGTCGAGTGTCAAGTGTCGAGTTTCGAGTTTCGAGTTTCGAGTTTCGAGTGTCGAGTGTCGAGTGTCGAGTGTCGAGTGTCGAGTGTCGAGTGTCGAGTGTCGAGTGTCGAGTGTCGAGTGTCGAGTGTCGAGTTTCGAGTTTCGAGTAAGAGTTATAAACGAAAGGGTACTAGAGAGTTTCTGATTTTGTGGAAGACAAGAATGCATTTAAATGAAATGTTCGCTCAACAAGCTATTTCAAATAAACAAAACAACAACATACAACAACAACAAGCAATTTGAGTATGAGTATCGAGTGTCGAGTGTCGAGTGTCGAGTTTCGAGTTTCGAGTTCTGAGTTTCGAGTTTCGTGTCGAGTGTCGAGTGTCGAGTGTCGAGTGTCGAGTGTCGAGTGTCGAGTGTCGAGTGTCGAGTTTCGAGTTTTGAGTGTCGAGTGTCGAGTGTCGAGTTTCGAGTTTCAAGTTATAAAAGAAAGGGTACTAGAGAGTTTCTGATTTTGTGGAAGACAAGAATGCATTTAAATGAAATGTTCGCTCGCATGCTATTTCAAATAAACAAAAAAACAACATACAACAACAACAAGCAATTTGAGTATGAGTGTCGAGTGTCGAGTGTTTAGTGTCGAGTGTCGAGTGTCGAGTGTCGAGTGTTTAGTGTCGAGTGTCGAGTGTCGAGTGTCGAGTCTCGAGAGTCGAGAGTCGAGTGTCGAGAGTCGAGTGTCGAGTGTCGAGTGTCGAGTGTCGAGTGTCGAGTTTCGAGTTTCGAGTGTCGAGTTTCGAGTTTCAAGTTATAAAAGAAAGGGTACTAGAGAGTTTCTGATTTTGTGGAAGACAAGAATGCATTTAAATGAAATGTTCGCTCAACAAGCTATTGCAAATAAACAAAACAACAACATACAACAACAACAAGCAATTTGAGTATGAGTATCGAGTGTCGAGTGTCGAGTGTCAAGTTTTGAGTTTCGAGTTCTGAGTTTCGAGTTTCGTGTCGAGTGTCGAGTGTCGTGTGTCGAGTGTCGAGTTTCGAGTTTCGAGTGTCGAGTTTCAAGTTATAAAAGAAAGGGTACTAGAGAGTTTCTGATTTTGTGGAAGACAAGAATGTATTTAAATGTAATGTTCGCTCAACAAGCTATTTCAAATAAACAAAACAACAACATACAACAACAACAAGCAATTTGAGTATGAGTGTCGAGTGTCGAGTGTCGAGTGTCGAGTGTCGAGTGTCGAGTTTCGAGTTTCGAGTTTCGAGTTTCCAGTTTGAGTTTGAGTCAGAGTAATAAAAGAAAGGGTACTAGAGAGTTTCTGATTTTGTGTAAGACAAGAATGCATTTAAATGAAATGTTCGCTCAACAAGCTATTTCAAATAAACAAAACAACAACATACAACAACAACAAGCAATTTGAGAATTAGTGTCGAGTGTCGAGTGTCGAGTGTCGAGTGTCGAGTGTCGAGTTTCGAGTGTCGAGGTGTCGAGTGTCGAGTGTCGAGTTTTGAGTTTCGAGTTTCGAGTGTCGAGTGTCGAGTTTCGAGTTTCGAGTTATAAAAGAAAGGGTACTAGAGAGTTTCTGATTTTGTGGAAGACAAGAATGCATTTAAATGAAATGTTCGCTCGCATGCTATTTCAAATAAACAAAAAAACAACATACAACAACAACAAGCAATTTGAGTATGAGTGTCGAGTGTCGAGTGTTTAGTGTCGAGTGTTTAGTGTCGAGTGTCGAGTGTCGAGTGTCGAGTGTTTAGTGTCGAGTGTCGAGTGTCGAGTGTCGAGAGTCGAGAGTCGAGTGTCGAGTGTCGAGTTTCGAGTGTCGAGTGTCGAGTGTCGAGTGTCGAGTGTCGAGTGTCGAGTGTTGAGTGTCGAGTTTTGAGTTTCGAGTTTCAAGTTTGAGTTTGAGTCAGAGTAATAAAAGAAAGGGTACTAGAGAGTTTCTGATTTTGTGGAAGACAAGAATGCATTTAAATGAAATTTTCGCTCAACAAGTATGAGTATCGAGTGTCGAGTGTTGAGTGTCGAGTGTCGAGTGTCGAGTGTCGAGTGTCGAGTGTCGAGTGTCGAGTGTCGAGTTTCGAGTAATAAAAGAAAGGTTACTAGAGAGGTTCTGATTTTGTGGAAGACAAGAATGCATTTAAATGAAATGTTCGCTCAACAAGCTATTGCAAATAAACAAAACAACAACATACAACAACAACAAGCAATTTGAGTATGAGTATCGAGTGTCGAGTGTCGAGTGTCAAGTTTTGAGTTTCGAGTTCTGAGTTTCGAGTTTCGTGTCGAGTGTCGAGTGTCGAGTGTCGAGTGTCGAGTGTCGAGTGTCGAGTGTCGAGTTTCGAGTGTCGAGTTTCGAGTTTCGAGTTTCCAGTTTGAGTTTGAGTCAGAGTAATAAAAGAAAGGGTACTAGAGAGTTTCTGATATTGTGGAAGACAAGAATGCATTTAAATGAAATTTTCGCTCAACAAGTATGAGTATCGAGTGTCGAGTTTCGAGTGTCGAGTGTCGAGTTTCGAGTTATAAAAGAAAGGGTACTAGAGAGTTTCTGATTTTGTGGAAGACAAGAATGCATTTAAATGAAATGTTCGCTCGCATGCTATTTCAAATAAACAAAAAAACAACATACAACAACAACAAGCAATTTGAGTATGAGTGTCGAGTGTCGAGTGTTTAGTGTCGAGTGTCGAGTGTCGAGTTTCGAGTAATAAAAGAAAGGGTACTAGAGAGGTTCTGATTTTGTGGAAGACAAGAATGCATTTAAATGAAATGTTCGCTCAACAAGCTATTGCAAATAAACAAAACAACAACATACAACAACAACAAGTAATTTGAGTATGAGTATCGAGTGTCGAGTGTCGAGTGTCAAGTTTTGAGTTTCGAGTTCTGAGTTTCGAGTTTCGTGTCGAGTGTCGAGTGTCGAGTGTCGAGTGTCGAGTTTCGAGTTTCGAGTGTCGAGTTTCGAGTTATAAAAGAAAGGGTACTAGAGAGTTTCTAATTTTGTGGAAGACAAGAATGCATTTAAATGAAATGTTCGCTCAACAAGCTATTTCAAATAAACAAAACAACAACATACAACAACAACAAGCAATTTGAGTATGAGTGTCGAGTGTCGAGTTTCGAGTTTCGAGTTTCGAGTTTCCAGTTTGAGTCAGAGTAATAAAAGAAAGGGTACTAGAGAGTTTCTGATATTGTGGAAGACAAGAATGCATTTCAATGAAATTTTCGCTCAACAAGTATGAGTATCGAGTGTCGAGTGTCGAGTGTCGAGTTTCGAGTTTCGTGTCGAGTGTCGAGTGTCGAGTGTCGAGTGTCAAGTGTCGAGTGTCGAGTGTCGAGTTTCGAGTCTCGAGTTTCGAGTGTCGAGTGTCGAGTTTCGAGTTATAAAAGAAAGGGTACTAGAGAGTTTCTGATTTTGTGGAAGACAAGAATGCATTCAAATGAAATGTTCGCTCAACAAGCTATTTCAAATAAACAAAACAACAACATACAACAACAACAAGCAATTTGAGTATGAGTGTCGAGTGTCGAGTGTCGAGTGTCGAGTGTCGAGTTTCGAGTTTCGAGTTTCGAGTTTCCAGTTTGAGTTTGAGTCAGAGTAATAAAAGAAAGGGTACTAGAGAGTTTCTGGTTTTGTGGAAGACAAGAATGCATTTTAATGAAATTTTCGCTCAACAAGTATGAGTATCGAGTGTCGAGTGTCGAGTGTCGAGTGTCGAGTGTCGAGTGTCGAGTGTCGAGTGTCGAGTTTCGTGTTTCGAATTTCGAGTTTAGAGTTTCGAGTTATAAAAGAAAGGGTACTAGAGAGTTTCTGATTTTGTGGAAGACAAGAATGCATTGAAATGAAATGTTCGCTCAACAAGTATGAGTATTAGTGTCGAGTTTCGAGTTTCGAGTTCTGAGTTTCGAGTTTCGAGTTTCGAGTTTCGAGTTTCGTGTCGAGTGTCGAGTGTCGAGTGTCGAGTGTCGAGTGTCGAGTGTCGAGTGTCGAGTGTCGAGTGTCGAGTGTCGAGTTTCGAGTGTCGAGTGTCGAGTGTCGAGTGTCGAGTGTCGAGTGTCGAGTGTCGAGTTTCGAGTTTCGAGTTTCCAGTTTGAGTTTGAGTAAGAGTAATAAAAGAAAGGGTACTAGAGAGTTTCTGATTTTGTGGAAGACAAGAATGCATTTAAATGAAATGTTCGCTCAACAAGCTATTTCAAATAAACAAAACAACAACAAGCAATTTGAGTATGAGTATCGAGTGTCGAGTGTCGAGTGTCGAGTTTCGAGTTTCGAGTTCTGAGTTTCGAGTTTCGTGTCGAGTGTCGAGTGTCGAGTTTCGAGTGTCGAGTGTCGAGTGTCGAGTGTCGAGTTTCGAGTGTCGAGTGTCGAGTGTCGAGTGTCGAGTGTCGAGTGTCGAGTGTCGAGTTTCGAGTTTCGAGTTTCCAGTTTGAGTTTGAGTAAGAGTAATAAAAGAAAGGGTACTAGAGAGTTTCTGATTTTGTGGAAGACAAGAATGCATTTAAATGAAATTTTCGCTCAACAAGTATGAGTATCGAGTGTCGAGTTTCGAGTGTCGAGTTTCGAGTTATAAAAGAAAGGGTACTAGAGAGTTTCTGATTTTGTGGAAGACAAGAATGCATTTAAATGAAATGTTCGCTCAACAAGCTATTTCAAATAAACAAAACAACAACATACAACAACAACAAGCAATTTGAGTATTAGTGTCGAGTGTCGAGTGGCGAGTGTCGAGTGTCGAGTGTCGAGTGTCGAGTGTCGAGTTAGAGTTATAAACGAAAGGGTACTAGAGAGTTTCTGATTTTGTGGAAGACAAAAATGCATTTAAATGAAATGTTCGCTCAACAAACTATTTCAAATAAACAAAACAACAACATACAACAACAACAAGCAATTTGAGTATGAGTATCGAGTGTCGAGTGTCGAGTGTCGAGTTTCGAGTTTCGAGTTCTGAGTTTCGAGTTTCGTGTCGAGTGTCGAGTGTCGAGTGTCGAGTGTCGAGTGTCGAGTGTCGAGTGTCGAGTTTCGAGTGTCGAGTTTCGAGTTAGAGTTATAAACGAAAGGGTACTAGAGAGTTTCTGATTTTGTGGAAGACAAAAATGCATTTAAATGAAATGTTCGCTCAACAAGCTATTTCAAATAAACAAAACAACAACAACAACAAGCAATTTGAGTATGAGTATCGAGTGTCGAGTGTCGAGTGTCGAGTTTCGAGTTTCGAGTTCTGAGTTTCGAGTTTCGTGTCGAGTGTCGAGTGTCGAGTGTCGAGTGTCGAGTGTCGAGTGTCGAGTGTCGAGTTTCGAGTTTCGAGTTTCGAGTGTCGAGTGTCGAGTGTCGAGTTTCGAGTTTCGAGTTATAAAAGAAAGGGTACTAGAGAATTTCTGATTTTGTGGAAGACAAGAATGCATTTAAATGAAATGTTCGCTCAACAAGCTATTTCAAATAAACAAAACAACAACATACAACAACAACAAGCAATTTGAGTATGAGTGTCGAGTGTCGAGTGTCGAGTGTCGAGTTTCGAGTGTCGAGTGTCGAGTGTCGAGTTTTGAGTTTCGAGTTTAGAGTTTAGAGTTTAGAGTTTCGAGTTTCGAGTTTCGAGTTATAAAAGAAAGGGTACTAGAGAGTTTCTGATTTTGTTGAAGACAAGAATGCATTGAAATGAAATGTTCGCTCAACAAGTATGAGTATCGAGTGTCGAGTTTCGAGTTTCGAGTTTCGAGTTTCGAGTTAGAGTTATAAAAGAAAGAGTACTAGAGAGTTTCTGATTTTGTGGAAGACAAGAATGCATTTAAATGAAATGTTCGCTCAACAAGCTATTTCAAATAAACAAAACAACAACATACAACAACAACAAGCAATTTGAGTATGAGTGTCGAGTGTCGAGTGTCGAGTGGCGAGTGTCGAGTGTCGAGTGTCGAGTTTCGAGTTATAAAAGAAAGGGTACTAGAGAGTTTCTGATTTTGTGGAAGACAAGATTGCATTTAAATGAAATATTCGCTCAACAAGCTATTTCAAATAAACAAAACAACAACATACAACAACACCAAGCAATTTGAGTATGAGTGTCGAGTGTCGAGTGTCGAGTTTCGAGTGTCGAGTGTCGAGTGTCGAGTGTCGAGTGTCGAGTGTCGAGTTTCGAGTTAGAGTAATAAAAGAAAGGGTACTAGAGAGGTTCTGATTTTGTGGAAGACAAGAATGCATTTAAATGAAATGTTCGCTCAACAAGCTATTTCAAATAAACAAAACAACAACATACAACAACAACAAGCAATTTGAGTATGAGTATCGAGTGTCGAGTGTCGAGTGTCGAGTGTCGAGTGTCGAGTGTCGAGTGTCGAGTTTCGAGTTTCGAGTTTCCAGTTTGAGTTTGAGTCAGAGTAATAAAAGAAAGGGTACTAGAGAGTTTCTGATTTTGTGGAAGACAAGAATGCATTTAAATGAAATTTTCGCTCAACAAGCTATTTCAAATAAACAAAACAACAACATACAACAACAACAAGCAATTTGAGTATGAGTGTCGAGTGTAGAGTGTCGAGTGTCAAGTTTCGAGTGTCGAGTGTCGAGTGTCGAGTTTCGAGTTTCGAGTTTCGAGTTTCGAGTTCAGAGTTTCGAGTTTCGAGTTTCGTGTCGAGTGTCGAGTGTCGAGTGTCGAGTGTCGAGTGTCGAGTGTCGAGTGTCGAGTGTCGAGTGTCGAGTGTCGAGTGTCGAGTGTCGAGTGTCGATTGTCGAGTTTCGAGTTTCGAGTGTCGAGTTTCGAGTTTCGAGTTATAAAAGAAAGGGTACTAGAGAGTTTCTGATTTTGTGGAAGACAAGAATGCATTGAAATGAAATGTCCGCTCAACAAGCTATTTCAAATAAACAAAACAACAACATACAACAACAACAAGCAATTTGAGTATGAGTGTCGAGTGTCGAGTGTCGAGTGTCGAGTGTCGAGTGTCGAGTTTCGAATTTAAAGTTTCCAGTTTTAGTTTGAGTCAGAGTAATAAAAGAAAGGGTACTAAAGAGGTTCTGATTTTGTGGAAGACAAGAATGCATTTAAATGAAATGTTCGCTCAACAAGCTATTGCAAATAAACAAAACAACAACATACAACAACAACAAGCAATTTGAGTATGAGTGGCGAGTGTCGAGTGTCGAGTGTCGAGTGTCGAGTTTCGAGTTTCCAGTTTTAGTTTGAGTCAGAGTAATAAAAGAAAGGGTACTAGAGAGTTTCTGATTTTGTGGAAGACAAGAATGCATTGAAATGAAATGTTCGCTCAACAAGCTATTTCAAATAAACTAAACAACAACATACAACAACAACAAGCAATTTGAATATGAGTGTCGAGTGTCGAGTGTCGAGTGTCGAGTGTCGAGTGTCGAGTGTCGAGTTTCGAGTTTCGAGTTTCGAGTTTCCAGTTTGAGTTTGAGTCAGAGTAATAAAAGAAAGGGTACTAGAGAGTTTCTGATTTTGTGTAAGACAAGAATGCATTTAAATGAAATGTTCGCTCAACAAGCTATTTCAAATAAACAAAACAACAACATACAACAACAACAACAAGCAATTTGAGTATGAGTGTCGAGTGTCGAGTGTCGAGTGTCGAGTTTCGAGTGTCGAGTGTCGAGTTTCGAGTTTCGAGTTTCGAGTTTCCAGTTTGAGTTTGAGTCAGAGTAATAAAAGAAAGGGTACTAGAGAGTTTCTGATTTTGTGTAAGACAAGAATGCATTTAAATGAAATGTTCGCTCAACAAGCTATTTCAAATAAACAAAACAACAACATACAACAACAACAAGCAATTTGAGAATTAGTGTCGAGTGTCGAGTGTCGAGTGTCGAGTGTCGAGGTGTCGAGTGTCGAGTGTCGAGTGTCGAGTTTCGAGTTTTGAGTTTCGAGTTTCGAGTGTCGAGTGTCGAGTTTCGAGTTATAAAAGAAAGGGTACTAGAGAGTTTCTGATTTTGTGGAAGACAAGAATGCATTTAAATGAAATGTTCGCTCAACAAGCTATTTCAAATAAACAAAACAACAACATACAACAACAACAAGCAATTTGAGTATGAGTGTCGAGTGTCGAGTGTCGAGTGTCGAGTTTCGAGTTATAAAAGAAAGGGTACTAGAGAGTTTCTGATTTTGTGGAAGACAAGAATGCATTTAAATGAAATGTTCGCTCAACAAGCTATTTCAAATAAACAAAACAACAACATACAACAACAACAAGCAATTTGAGTATGAGTATCGAGTGTCGAGTGTCGAGTGTCAAGTTTTGAGTTTCGAGTTCTGAGTTTCGAGTTTCGTGTCGAGTGTCGAGTGTCGAGTGTCGAGTGTCGAGTTTCGAGTTTCGAGTGTCGAGTTTCAAGTTATAAAAGAAAGGGTACTAGAGAGTTTCTGATTTTGTGGAAGACAAGAATGCATTTAAATGTAATGTTCGCTCAACAAGCTATTTCAAATAAACAAAACAACAACATACAACAACAACAAGCAATTTGAGTATGAGTGTCGAGTGTCGAGTGTCGAGTGTCGAGTGTCGAGTGTCGAGTTTCGAGTTTCGAGTTTCGAGTTTCCAGTTTGAGTTTGAGTCAGAGTAATAAAAGAAAGGGTACTAGAGAGTTTCTGATTTTGTGTAAGACAAGAATGCATTTAAATGAAATGTTCGCTCAACAAGCTATTTCAAATAAACAAAACAACAACATACAACAACAACAAGCAATTTGAGTATGAGTGTCGAGTGTCGAGTGTCGAGTTTCGAGTTTCGAATTTAAAGTTTCCAGTTTTAGTTTGAGTCAGAGTAATAAAAGAAAGGGTACTAGAGAGTTTCTGATTTTGTGGAAGACAAGAATGCATTGAAATGAAATGTTCGCTCAACAAGTATGAGTATCGAGTGTCGAGTGTCGAGTGTCGAGTGTCGAGTTTCGAGTTTCGAGTTTCGAGTAAGAGTTATAAAAGAAAGGGTACTAGGGAGTTTCTGATTTTGTGGAAGACAAGAATGCATTTAAATGAAATGTTCGCTCAACATGCTATTTCAAATAAACAAAACAACAACATACAACAACAACAAGCAATTTGAGTATGAGTATCGAGTATCGAGTGTCGAGTGTCAAGTGTCGAGTGTCAAGTGTCGAGTTTCGAGTTTCGAGTTTCGAGTGTCGAGTGTCGAGTGTCGAGTGTCGAGTGTCGAGTGTCGAGTGTCGAGTGTCGAGTGTCGAGTGTCGAGTGTCGAGTGTCGAGTGTCGAGTGTCGAGTGTCGAGTGTCGAGTTTCGAGTTTCGAGTAAGAGTTATAAACGAAAGGGTACTAGAGAGTTTCTGATTTTGTGTAAGACAAGAATGCATTTAAATGAAATGTTCGCTCAACAAGCTATTTCAAATAAACAAAACAACAACATACAACAACAACAAGCAATTTGAGTATGAGTATCGAGTATCGAGTGTCGAGTGTCGAGTGTCGAGTGTCAAGTGTCGAGTTTCGAGTTTCGAGTTTCGAGTTTCGAGTGTCGAGTGTCGAGTGTCGAGTGTCGAGTGTCGAGTGTCGAGTGTCGAGTGTCGAGTGTCGAGTGTCGAGTGTCGAGTGTCGAGTGTCGAGTGTCGAGTTTCGAGTTTCGAGTAAGAGTTATAAACGAAAGGGTACTAGAGAGTTTCTGATTTTGTGGAAGACAAGAATGCATTTAAATGAAATGTTCGCTCAACAAGCTATTTCAAATAAACAAAACAACAACATACAACAACAACAAGCAATTTGAGTATGAGTATCGAGTGTCGAGTGTCGAGTGTCGAGTTTCGAGTTTCGAGTTCTGAGTTTCGAGTTTCGTGTCGAGTGTCGAGTGTCGAGTGTCGAGTGTCGAGTGTCGAGTGTCGAGTGTCGAGTGTCGAGTTTCGAGTTTTGAGTGTCGAGTGTCGAGTGTCGAGTTTCGAGTTTCAAGTTATAAAAGAAAGGGTACTAGAGAGTTTCTGATTTTGTGGAAGACAAGAATGCATTTAAATGAAATGTTCGCTCGCATGCTATTTCAAATAAACAAAAAAACAACATACAACAACAACAAGCAATTTGAGTATGAGTGTCGAGTGTCGAGTGTTTAGTGTCGAGTGTCGAGTGTCGAGTGTCGAGTGTTTAGTGTCGAGTGTCGAGTGTCGAGTGTCGAGTCTCGAGAGTCGAGAGTCGAGTGTCGAGAGTCGAGTGTCGAGTGTCGAGTGTCGAGTGTCGAGTGTCGAGTTTCGAGTTTCGAGTGTCGAGTTTCGAGTTTCAAGTTATAAAAGAAAGGGTACTAGAGAGTTTCTGATTTTGTGGAAGACAAGAATGCATTTAAATGAAATGTTCGCTCAACAAGCTATTGCAAATAAACAAAACAACAACATACAACAACAACAAGCAATTTGAGTATGAGTATCGAGTGTCGAGTGTCGAGTGTCAAGTTTTGAGTTTCGAGTTCTGAGTTTCGAGTTTCGTGTCGAGTGTCGAGTGTCGTGTGTCGAGTGTCGAGTTTCGAGTTTCGAGTGTCGAGTTTCAAGTTATAAAAGAAAGGGTACTAGAGAGTTTCTGATTTTGTGGAAGACAAGAATGTATTTAAATGTAATGTTCGCTCAACAAGCTATTTCAAATAAACAAAACAACAACATACAACAACAACAAGCAATTTGAGTATGAGTGTCGAGTGTCGAGTGTCGAGTGTCGAGTGTCGAGTGTCGAGTTTCGAGTTTCGAGTTTCGAGTTTCCAGTTTGAGTTTGAGTCAGAGTAATAAAAGAAAGGGTACTAGAGAGTTTCTGATTTTGTGTAAGACAAGAATGCATTTAAATGAAATGTTCGCTCAACAAGCTATTTCAAATAAACAAAACAACAACATACAACAACAACAAGCAATTTGAGAATTAGTGTCGAGTGTCGAGTGTCGAGTGTCGAGTGTCGAGTGTCGAGTTTCGAGTGTCGAGGTGTCGAGTGTCGAGTGTCGAGTTTTGAGTTTCGAGTTTCGAGTGTCGAGTGTCGAGTTTCGAGTTTCGAGTTATAAAAGAAAGGGTACTAGAGAGTTTCTGATTTTGTGGAAGACAAGAATGCATTTAAATGAAATGTTCGCTCGCATGCTATTTCAAATAAACAAAAAAACAACATACAACAACAACAAGCAATTTGAGTATGAGTGTCGAGTGTCGAGTGTTTAGTGTCGAGTGTTTAGTGTCGAGTGTCGAGTGTCGAGTGTCGAGTGTTTAGTGTCGAGTGTCGAGTGTCGAGTGTCGAGAGTCGAGAGTCGAGTGTCGAGTGTCGAGTTTCGAGTGTCGAGTGTCGAGTGTCGAGTGTCGAGTGTCGAGTGTCGAGTGTCGAGTGTTGAGTGTCGAGTTTTGAGTTTCGAGTTTCAAGTTTGAGTTTGAGTCAGAGTAATAAAAGAAAGGGTACTAGAGAGTTTCTGATTTTGTGGAAGACAAGAATGCATTTAAATGAAATTTTCGCTCAACAAGTATGAGTATCGAGTGTCGAGTGTTGAGTGTCGAGTGTCGAGTGTCGAGTGTCGAGTGTCGAGTGTCGAGTGTCGAGTGTCGAGTTTCGAGTAATAAAAGAAAGGTTACTAGAGAGGTTCTGATTTTGTGGAAGACAAGAATGCATTTAAATGAAATGTTCGCTCAACAAGCTATTGCAAATAAACAAAACAACAACATACAACAACAACAAGCAATTTGAGTATGAGTATCGAGTGTCGAGTGTCGAGTGTCAAGTTTTGAGTTTCGAGTTCTGAGTTTCGAGTTTCGTGTCGAGTGTCGAGTGTCGAGTGTCGAGTGTCGAGTGTCGAGTGTCGAGTGTCGAGTGTCGAGTTTCGAGTGTCGAGTTTCGAGTTTCGAGTTTCCAGTTTGAGTTTGAGTCAGAGTAATAAAAGAAAGGGTACTAGAGAGTTTCTGATATTGTGGAAGACAAGAATGCATTTAAATGAAATTTTCGCTCAACAAGTATGAGTATCGAGTGTCGAGTTTCGAGTGTCGAGTGTCGAGTTTCGAGTTATAAAAGAAAGGGTACTAGAGAGTTTCTGATTTTGTGGAAGACAAGAATGCATTTAAATGAAATGTTCGCTCGCATGCTATTTCAAATAAACAAAAAAACAACATACAACAACAACAAGCAATTTGAGTATGAGTGTCGAGTGTCGAGTGTTTAGTGTCGAGTGTCGAGTGTCGAGTTTCGAGTAATAAAAGAAAGGGTACTAGAGAGGTTCTGATTTTGTGGAAGACAAGAATGCATTTAAATGAAATGTTCGCTCAACAAGCTATTGCAAATAAACAAAACAACAACATACAACAACAACAAGCAATTTGAGTATGAGTATCGAGTGTCGAGTGTCGAGTGTCAAGTTTTGAGTTTCGAGTTCTGAGTTTCGAGTTTCGTGTCGAGTGTCGAGTGTCGAGTGTCGAGTGTCGAGTTTCGAGTTTCGAGTGTCGAGTTTCGAGTTATAAAAGAAAGGGTACTAGAGAGTTTCTAATTTTGTGGAAGACAAGAATGCATTTAAATGAAATGTTCGCTCAACAAGCTATTTCAAATAAACAAAACAACAACATACAACAACAACAAGCAATTTGAGTATGAGTGTCGAGTGTCGAGTTTCGAGTTTCGAGTTTCGAGTTTCCAGTTTGAGTCAGAGTAATAAAAGAAAGGGTACTAGAGAGTTTCTGATATTGTGGAAGACAAGAATGCATTTCAATGAAATTTTCGCTCAACAAGTATGAGTATCGAGTGTCGAGTGTCGAGTGTCGAGTTTCGAGTTTCGTGTCGAGTGTCGAGTGTCGAGTGTCGAGTGTCAAGTGTCGAGTGTCGAGTGTCGAGTTTCGAGTCTCGAGTTTCGAGTGTCGAGTGTCGAGTTTCGAGTTATAAAAGAAAGGGTACTAGAGAGTTTCTGATTTTGTGGAAGACAAGAATGCATTCAAATGAAATGTTCGCTCAACAAGCTATTTCAAATAAACAAAACAACAACATACAACAACAACAAGCAATTTGAGTATGAGTGTCGAGTGTCGAGTGTCGAGTGTCGAGTGTCGAGTTTCGAGTTTCGAGTTTCGAGTTTCCAGTTTGAGTTTGAGTCAGAGTAATAAAAGAAAGGGTACTAGAGAGTTTCTGGTTTTGTGGAAGACAAGAATGCATTTTAATGAAATTTTCGCTCAACAAGTATGAGTATCGAGTGTCGAGTGTCGAGTGTCGAGTGTCGAGTGTCGAGTGTCGAGTGTCGAGTGTCGAGTTTCGTGTTTCGAATTTCGAGTTTAGAGTTTCGAGTTATAAAAGAAAGGGTACTAGAGAGTTTCTGATTTTGTGGAAGACAAGAATGCATTGAAATGAAATGTTCGCTCAACAAGTATGAGTATTAGTGTCGAGTTTCGAGTTTCGAGTTCTGAGTTTCGAGTTTCGAGTTTCGAGTTTCGAGTTTCGTGTCGAGTGTCGAGTGTCGAGTGTCGAGTGTCGAGTGTCGAGTGTCGAGTGTCGAGTGTCGAGTGTCGAGTGTCGAGTGTCGAGTTTCGAGTGTCGAGTGTCGAGTTTCGAGTTATAAAAGAAAGGGAACTAGAGAGTTTCTGATTTTGTGGAAGACAAGAATGCATTTAAATGAAATGTTCGCTCAACAAGCTATTTCAAATAAACAAAACAACAACATACAACAACAACAAGCAATTTGAGTATGAGTGGCGAGTGTCGAGTGTCGAGTGTCGAGTGTCGAGTGTCGAGTGTCGAGTGTCGAGTGTCGAGTGTCGAGTGTCGAGTTTTGAGTTTCGAGTTTCGAGTTTCCAGTTTAAGTTTGAGTCAGAGTAATAAAAGAAAGGGTACTAGAGAGTTTCTGATTTTGTGGAAGACAAGAATGCATTGAAATGAAATGTTCGCTCAACAAGCTATTTCAAATAAACAAAACAACAACATACAACAACAACAAGCAATTTGAGTATGAGTGTCGAGTGTCGAGTGTCGAGTGTCGAGTGTCGAGTTTCGAGTTTCGAGTTTAAAGTTTCCAGTTTTAGTTTGAGTCAGAGTAATAAAAGAAAGGGTACTAGAGAGTTTCTGATTTTGTGGAAGACAAGAATGCATTGAAATGAAATGTTCGCTCAACAAGTATGAGTATCGAGTGTCGAGTGTCGAGTGTCGAGTGTCGAGTTTCGAGTTTCGAGTTAGAGTTATAAAAGAAAGGGTACTAGGGAGTTTCTGATTTTGTGGAAGACAAGAATGCATTTAAATGAAATGTTCGCTCAACAAGCTATTTCAAATAAACAAAACAACAACATAAAACAACAACAAGCAATTTGAGTATGAGTATCGAGTGTCGAGTGTCGAGTGTCGAGTGTCAAGTGTCGATTTTCGAGTTTCGAGTTTCAAGTTTCGAGTGTCGAGTGTCGAGTGTCGAGTGTCGAGTGTCGAGTGTCGAGTGTCGAGTGTCGAGTGTCGAGTGTCGAGTGTCGAGTGTCGAGTGTCGAGTTTCGAGTTAGAGTTATAAAAGAAAGGGTACTAGAGAGTTTCTGATTTTGTGGAAGACAAGAATGCATTTAAATGAAATGTTCGCTCAACAAGCTTTTTCAAATAAACAAAACAACAACATACAACAACAACAAGCAATTTGAGTATGAGTGTCGAGTGTCGAGTGTCGAGTGTCGAGTTTCGAGTGTCGAGTGTCGAGTGTCGAGTGTCAAGTTTCGAGTTTAGAGTTTAGAGTTTCGAGTTTCGAGTTTCGAGTTCGAGTTTCGAGTTTCGAGTTTAGAGTTTCGAGTTTCGAGTTTCGAGTTATAAAAGAAAGGGTACTAGAGAGTTTCTGAATTTGTGGAAGACAAGAATGCATTGAAATGAAATGTTCGCTCAACAAGTATGAGTATCGATTGTCGAGTGTCGAGTGTCGAGTGTCGAGTGTCGAGTGTCGAGTATCGAGTAAGAGTTATAAAAGAAAGGGTACTAGAGAGTTTCTGATTTTGTGGAAGACAAGAATGCATTTAAATGAAATGTTCGCTCAACAAGCTATTTCAAATAAACAAAACAACAACATACAACAACAACAAGCAATTTGAGTATGAGTATCGAGTGTCGAGTGTCGAGTTTCGAGTTTCGAGATTCGAGTTTCGAGTTTCGAGTTAGAGTTATAAAAGAAAGGGTACTAGAGAGTTTCCTATTTTGTGGAAGACAAGAATGCATTTAAATGAAATGTTCGCTCAACAAGCTATTTCAAATAAACAAAACAACAACATACAACAACAACAAGCAATTTGAGTATGAGTGTCAAGTGTCGAGTGTCGAGTGTCGAGTGTCGAGTTTCAAGTGTCGAGTGTCGAGTGTCGAGTTTCAAGTGTCGAGTGTCGAGTGTCGAGTGTCGAGTGTCGAGTGTCGAGTGTCGAGTGTCGAGTGTCGAGTGTCGAGTGTCGAGTGTCGAGTGTCGAGTTTCGAGTTTCGAGTTCCGAGTTTCGAGTTAGAGCTATAAAAGAAAGGGTACTAGAGAGTTTCTGATTTTGTGGAAGACAAGAATGCATTTAAATGAAATGTTCGCTCAACAAGCTATTTCAAATAAACAAAACAACAACATACAACAACAACAAGCAATTTGAGAATTAGTGTCGAGTGTCGAGTGTCGAGTGTCGAGTGTCGAGTGTCGAGTTTCGAGTGTCGAGTGTCGAGTGTCGAGTGTCGAGTGTCGAGTGTCGAGTGTCGAGTGTCGAGTTTCGAGTTTCGAGTGTCGAGTGTCGAGTTTCGAGTGTCGAGTGTTGAGTGTCGAGTTTCGAGTTTCGAGTTAGAGTAATAAAAGAAAGGGTACTAGAGAGGTTCTGATTTTGTGGAAGACAAGAATGCATTTAAATGAAATGTTCGCTCAACAAGCTATTTCAAATAAACAAAACAACAACATACAACAACAACAAGCAATTTGAGTATGAGTATCGAGTGTCGAGTGTTGATTGTCGAGTTTCGAGTTTCGAGTTTCGAGTTAGAGTAATAAAAGAAAGGGTACTAGAGAGTTTCTGATTTTGTGGAAGACAAGAATGCATTTAAATGAAATGTTCGCTCAACAAGCTATTTCAAATAAACAAAACAACAACATACAACAACAACAAGCAATTTGAGTATGAGTGTCGAGTGTCGAGTGTCGAGTTTCGAGTTTCGAGTTTAAAGTTTCCAGTTTTAGTTTGAGTCAGAGTAATAAGAGAAAGGGTACTAGAGAGTTTCTGATTTTGTGGAAGACAAGAATGCATTGAAATGAAATGTTCGCTCAACAAGTATGAGTATCGAGTGTCGAGTGTCGAGTGTCGAGTGTCGAGTGTCGAGTTTCGAGTTTCGAGTTTCGAGTTTCCAGTTTGAGTTTGAGTCAGAGTAATAAAAGAAAGGGTACTAGAGAGTTTCTGATATTGTGGAAGACAAGAATGCATTTAAATGAAATTTTCGCTCAACAAGTATGAGTATCGAGTGTCGAGTGTCGAGTTTCGAGTTTCGTGTCGAGTGTCGAGTGTCGAGTGTCGAGTGTCGAGTGTCGAGTGTCGAGTGTCGAGTGTCGAGTGTCGAGTGTCGAGTGTCGAGTGTCGAGTTTCGAGTCTCGAGTTTCGAGTGTCGAGTTTTTAGTTATAAAAGAAAGGGTACTAGAGAGTTTCTGATTTTGTGGAAGACAAGAATGCATTTAAATGAAATGTTCGCTCAACAAGCTATTTCAAATAAACAAAACAACAACATACAACAACAACAAGCAATTTGAGTATGAGTGTCGAGTGTCGAGTGTCGAGTGTCGAGTGTCGAGTTTCGAGTTTCGAGTTTCGAGTTTCCAGTTTGAGTTTGAGTCAGAGTAATAAAAGAAAGGGTACTAGAGAGTTTCTGGTTTTGTGGAAGACAAGAATGCATTTAAATGAAATTTTCGCTCAACAAGTATGAGTATCGAGTGTCGAGTGTCGAGTGTCGAGTGTCGAGTGTCGAGTTTCGAGTGTCGAGTGTCGAGTGTCGAGTTTCGAGTTTCGAGTTAGAGTTATTAAAGAAAGGGTACTAGGGAGTTTCTGATTTTGTGGAAGACAAGAATGCATTTAAATGAAATGTTCGCTCAACAAGCTATTTCAAATAAACAAAACAACAACATACAACAACAACAAGCAATTTGAGTATGAGTATCGAGTGTCGAGTGTCGAGTGTCAAGTGTCGAGTTTCGAGTTTCGAGTTTCGAGTTTCAAGTTTCGAGTGTCGAGTGTCGAGTGTCGAGTGTCGAGTGTCGAGTGTCGAGTGTCGAGTGTCGAGTGTCGAGTGTTGAGTGTCGAGTGTCGAGTTTCGAGTAAGAGTTATAAACGAAAGGGTACTAGAGAGTTTCTGATTTTGTGGAAGACAAGAATGCATTTAAATGAAATGTTCGCTCAACAAGCTATTTCAAATAAACAAAACAACAACATACAACAACAACAAGCAATTTGAGTATGAGTGTCGAGTGTCGAGTGTCGAGTGTCGAGTGTCGAGTGTCGAGTGTCGAGTGTCGAGTGTCGAGTGTCGAGTGTCGAGTGTCGAGTGTCGAGTGTCGAGTGTCGAGTTTCGAGTTTCGAGTTTCGAGTGTCGAGTGTCGAGTTTCGAGTTATAAAAGAAAGGGTACTAGAGAGTTTCTGATTTTGTGGAAGACAAGAATGCATTTAAATGAAATGTTCGCTCAACAAGCTATTTCAAATAAACAAAACAACAACAACAACAAGCAATTTGAGTATGAGTGGCGAGTGTCGAGTGTCGAGTGTCGAGTGTCGAGTGTCGAGTGTCGAGTTTCGAGTTTCGAGTTTCCAGTTTAAGTTTGAGTCAGAGTAATAAAAGAAAGGGTACTAGAGAGTTTCTGATTTTGTGGAAGACAAGAATGCATTGAAATGAAATGTTCGCTCAACAAGTATGAGTATCGAGTGTCGAGTGTCGAGTGTCGAGTTTCGAGTTTCGAGTTAGAGTTATTAAAGAAAGGGTACTAGGGAGTTTCTGATTTTGTGGAAGACAAGAATGCATTTAAATGAAATGTTCGCTCAACAAGCTATTTCAAATAAACAAAACAACAACATACAACAACAACAAGCAATTTGAGTATGAGTATCGAGTGTCGAGTGTCGAGTGTCAAGTGTCGAGTTTCGAGTTTCGAGTTTCGAGTTTCAAGTTTCGAGTGTCGAGTGTCGAGTGTCGAGTGTCGAGTGTCGAGTGTCGAGTGTCGAGTGTCGAGTGTCGAGTGTTGAGTGTCGAGTGTCGAGTTTCGAGTAAGAGTTATAAACGAAAGGGTACTAGAGAGTTTCTGATTTTGTGGAAGACAAGAATGCATTTAAATGAAATGTTCGCTCAACAAGCTATTTCAAATAAACAAAACAACAACATACAACAACAACAAGCAATTTGAGTATGAGTGTCGAGTGTCGAGTGTCGAGTGTCGAGTGTCGAGTTTCGAGTTTCGAGTTTAAAGTTTCCAGTTTTAGTTTGAGTCAGAGTAATAAAAGAAAGGGTACTAGAGAGTTTCTGATTTTGTGGAAGACAAGAATGCATTGAAATGAAATGTTCGCTCAACAAGTATGAGTATCGAGTGTCGAGTGTCGAGTGTCGAGTTTCGAGTTTCGAGTTAGAGTTATAAAAGAAAGGGTACTAGGGAGTTTCTGATTTTGTGGAAGACAAGAATGCATTTAAATGAAATGTTCGCTCAACAAGCTATTTCAAATAAACAAAACAACAACATAAAACAACAACAAGCAATTTGAGTATGAGTATCGAGTGTCGAGTGTCGAGTGTCGAGTGTCAAGTGTCGAGTGTCAAGTGTCGAGTTTCGAGTTTCGAGTTTCGAGTTTCAAGTTTCGAGTGTCGAGTGTCGAGTGTCGAGTTTTGAGTTTCGAGTTTCGAGTTTCGAGTTTCGAGTTAGAGTTATAAAAGAAAGGGTACTAGAGAGTTTCTGATTTTGTGGAAGACAAGAATGCATTTAAATGAAATGTTCGCTCAACAAGCTATTTCAAATAAACAAAACAACAACATACAACAACAACAAGCAATTTGAGTATGAGTATCGAGTGTCGAGTGTCGAGTGTCGAGTGTCGAGTGTCGAGTTTCAAGTTTCGAGTTTCGAGTTTCGAGTTTCGAGTTTCGAGTTTCGAGTTTCAAAATAGAGTAATAAAAGAAAGGGTACTAGAGAGGTTCTGATTTTGTGGAAGACAAGAATGCATTTAAATGAAATGTTCGCTCAACAAGCTATTGCAAATAAACAAAACAACAACATACAACAACAACAAGCAATTTGAGTATGAGTATCGAGTGTCGAGTGTCGAGTGTCGAGTTTCGAGTTTCGAGTGTCGAGTGTCGAGTGTCGAGTTTCGAGTTTCGAGTGTCGAGTGTCGAGTTTCGAGTTATAAAAGAAAGGGTACTAGAGAGTTTCTGATTTTGTGGAAGACAAGAATGCATTTAAATGAAATGTTCGCTCAACAAGCTATTTTCAAATAAACAAAACAACAACATACAACAACAACAAGCAATTTGAGTATGAGTGTCGAGTGTCGAGTGTCGAGTTTCGAGTTTCGAGTTTCCAGTTTGAGTTTGAGTCAGAATAATAAAAGAAAGGGTACTAGAGAGTTTCTGATTTTGTGGAAGACAAGAATGCATTTAAATGAAATTTTCGCTCAACAAGTATGAGTATCGAGTGTCGAGTGTCGAGTGTCGAGTGTCGAGTGTCGAGTGTCGAGTGTCGAGTGTCGAGTGTCGAGTGTCGAGTTTCGAGTTTCGAGTGTCGAGTGTCGAGTCGAGTGTCGAGTGTCGAGTGTCGAGTTTCGAGTTTCGAGTTATAAAAGAAAGGGTACTAGAGTTTCTGATTTTGTGGAAGACAAGAATGCATTGAAATGAAATGTTCGCTCAACAAGCTATTTCAAATAAACAAAACAACAACATACAACAACAACAAGCAATTTGAGTATGAGTATCGAGTGTCGAGTGTCGAGTGTCGAGTGTCGAGTGTCGAGTGTCGAGTGTCGAGTGTCGAGTGTCGAATGTCGAGTGTCGAGTTTGAGTTTGAGTTTGAGTTTGAGTTTGAGTTTGAGAATGTTCGCTCAACAAGCTATTTCAAAAAAACAAAACAACAACATACAACAACAACAAGCAATTTGAGTATGAGTATCGAGTGTCGAGTGTCGAGTGTCGAGTGTCGAGTGTCGAGTGTCGAGTGTCGCGTGTTGCCGACTCTTCCCCCCTCCCCGATGAGATCTGGCTACCTTATTCACGCGCAGGAACACAACTATAACTTATTTGGCTGCGGTATTCTGTAAGGTGGAAGTACTTTTCCAGTCGAGCTGCTCTTTGTGCGACATATCGCTATGCTCTACCTCTCATAAAGAACACAATCCCTTTAGTAGGTAAGTCTGTATTATAAGCCGTAGGGACCTGAAACCTATAATTTTATCGATGTAGGTACATCGTACAATAGATTGAATAAGAATCAATCAAAATAGCCGCAAAGGGTTCGACTAACAATAGAGGGTCTCAGACCTCTTCGTAAAGGCAATCCAAGGTTACAAAGTTATAAAGCGGTTTTCAAGTTATTTTTGCAATAAATTTGTTTTTTTATTATTCTATATTCAAGTACCTAAGTGTTATTTAAGATCGATGGGTAGTTTGACAAGGAATTATGGGATTAGAAATGAGTTTTGGAGTACTTTGTAGTACCCGCCTGGCTGGCTACCACCCTCAAGTTGAAAATCTGTCGCCAAGCACCTACTGGTGTGTTCCGGCAGCTGCACTTGAGAGTCAGTTCCTTCTAGCCTTTGTGTGATTACCACCTTCAGCCATCTTTAATTTATTGGTACCCAATTGCTTCTTTATTTTTTTAATGTTGCAGTTTATGAATATTGTAACGAATAATGTATTCTAATTAAAGGTTGAATATAGAAAACAGCTAAAAATATCATTAATTAAGTATGGACTACTAAATATTATGGACAACACACGTAGGTTTCCTTACAATCTTTATCTCCGATATGTTGCGATTGACCACTTATTTGCCATTATGTGTGGTCCTAATTGATGCTTTACGTAAATAAGATATCTGTTAGCTTTTGTAGCACCGAATTCTGAAATAATTAAACGTCAAAATAGTATTGTACTAGAGAGTTTCTGATTTTGTGGAAGACAAGAATGCATTTAAATGAAATTTTCGCTCAACAAGTATGAGTATCGAGTGTCGAGTGTCGAGTGTCGAGTGTCGAGTGTCGAGTGTCGAGTGTCAAGTGTCGAGTTTCGAGTTTCGAGTGTCGAGTGTCGAGTCGAGTGTCGAGTGTCGAGTGTCGAGTTTCGAGTTTCGAGTTATAAAAGAAAGGGTACTAGAGTTTCTGATTTTGTGGAAGACAAGAATGCATTGAAATGAAATGTTCGCTCAACAAGTATGAGTATCGAGTGTCGAGTGTCTAGTGTCGAGTTTCGAGTTTCGAGTTATAAAAGAAAGGGTACTAGAGAGTTTCTGATTTTGTGGAAGACAAGAATGCATTTAAATGAAATGTTCGCTCAACAAGCTATTTCAAATAAACAAAACAACAACATACAACAACAACAAGCAATTTGAGTATGAGTATCGAGTGTCGAGTGTCGAGTGTCGAGTGTCGAGTGTCGAGTGTCGAGTGTCGAGTGTCGAATGTCGAGTGTCGAGTTTGAGTTTGAGTTTGAGTTTGAGTTTGAGTTTGAGAATGTTCGCTCAACAAGCTATTTCAAAAAAACAAAACAACAACATACAACAACAACAAGCAATTTGAGTATGAGTATCGAGTGTCGAGTGTCGAGTGTCGAGTGTCGAGTGTCGAGTGTCGCGTGTTGCCGACTCTTCCCCCCTCCCCGATGAGATCTGGCTACCTTATTCACGCGCAGGAACACAACTATAACTTATTTGGCTGCGGTATTCTGTAAGGTGGAAGTACTTTTCCAGTCGAGCTGCTCTTTGTGCGACATATCGCTATGCTCTACCTCTCATAAAGAACACAATCCCTTTAGTAGGTAAGTCTGTATTATAAGCCGTAGGGACCTGAAACCTATAATTTTATCGATGTAGGTACATCGTACAATAGATTGAATAAGAATCAATCAAAATAGCCGCAAAGGGTTCGACTAACAATAGAGGGTCTCAGACCTCTTCGTAAAGGCAATCCAAGGTTACAAAGTTATAAAGCGGTTTTCAAGTTATTTTTGCAATAAATTTGTTTTTTTATTATTCTATATTCAAGTACCTAAGTGTTATTTAAGATCGATGGGTAGTTTGACAAGGAATTATGGGATTAGAAATGAGTTTTGGAGTACTTTGTAGTACCCGCCTGGCTGGCTACCACCCTCAAGTTGAAAATCTGTCGCCAAGCACCTACTGGTGTGTTCCGGCAGCTGCACTTGAGAGTCAGTTCCTTCTAGCCTTTGTGTGATTACCACCTTCAGCCATCTTTAATTTATTGGTACCCAATTGCTTCTTTATTTTTTTAATGTTGCAGTTTATGAATATTGTAACGAATAATGTATTCTAATTAAAGGTTGAATATAGAAAACAGCTAAAAATATCATTAATTAAGTATGGACTACTAAATATTATGGACAACACACGTAGGTTTCCTTACAATCTTTATCTCCGATATGTTGCGATTGACCACTTATTTGCCATTATGTGTGGTCCTAATTGATGCTTTACGTAAATAAGATATCTGTTAGCTTTTGTAGCACCGAATTCTGAAATAATTAAACGTCAAAATAGTATTGCAATTCACGTCTCGCCGCTCATCGTATCAGCCCGCGTTCGCTTTGAGTAAATTATCTAAAGAGCATTCATTTGAATTTGGAACATACGCAGTGCTCAGCGGATAATGTGGCGGTAAATTACGCTGCGACATTTTAGAAGAATTAATACTAATAGAGAATTCATGTCAAATAAATAATACGATCGGATGGGAGGCTCAGTGTACGGTCGATTTCTCAGGTATATTTATTATGTGATGTTTTTTTTTTTTTTTGGGAGATAAAATATTTTATTTATTTATTTGTTTTTCAACACAACAAAAATATAATATACAATTCAAGACCAACTTATGACTAAAAGTAAGAAGCTTAAATAAAATAGTCTAATTTATTATTTTTAACAATCTCTGTAAATATAACGCCAGTGTTTTTTAAATTAAAACTGGGGACAAAACTACGTAGGTACGATTGCTTGCTTACGTAACGTACAAACGTACTGAGAGCGACTTACCGTAAGAACTATGGATCCAATTTATACGAAGATTTTGATTGCAAAAATTTGATATGAATAGTATTATAAAATAAAATATTAACTTATTTCTGATAACATTAATTATTCATTTTGTCTTTACCGTGACAACCCTACGCGCTATAGGTAAGTATACTCAACATTTTCTTTTTTTTCGTAGGTAGTTTTGGGACGCGCGTCCCATTCGCGAGCCAACCGGACTACACAAAAATAATGCTTTTTATACATATGACAATATACAGTAAACAAACAAACAATACCCTCATTATACTACGACGTTACATCCTCTAGATTTATAAACACTATGTAGTATCACTTCTCAATGCACTAGGCGTCGCACATAATTTTTAGAGCTGTTGAAATAAAAATAAAATTAAAAAGATTTTAAAGAGTTACTGAACGATACCTACTACGTCATCGACTGGAGCGCCCTCTTCGTCGAGTTCATTCCTTTTTTATGTGCGGGCGTCGCAACTTCTCATATCGATAAAAAAAATATATTTTTGGCTGTATTCAGTAGAAAGTTAGTAGTTAGTTATATCATAAAGTGTAGTTATGGGGAAAAGAAAAAGGGAACATTATAACTCCAAATTACGTCGAAAAATACGACGGTTGGAACAAGAGTTCCGTGACTCGTCAACAAGTACGGAGGATGAAGGTTAGTTCACGCTTAACTATTATTACAATAATATCACATTATGTAAACCTACAATATTCTTCCTATTTAGTGGAAAAGGCAACATGAGCAAATTATGAACTTTGTTTTTTTCTTTTTCTTTCGTCATCAATTTTATAACTACCCACATTTGAGGTGATTTTTTCTTACATAATTTAAAATCGTTCTTATTCTAGGAAATACGGACTATTATGTTTCTTTTTATTTACTTTTATTTGAAAGGGTAATTTTAGGTATTTTTTTTTGGTAATAATTATAGTTATTTCTGATTCATTTAATCAGTATTTCCCGTATACGTTATACTCCGTGACATGAGCACGGCTGATAACAAAATTAGTCTAGTGGCGTAACGTGATTACGTACAAAGACTTTAAAACCCTATTGACTGCATATAGCAGCCTGTCAAATATACAGTCTAGTGGCGTAACGTGAGTACGTACAATGGCTGATATGACTTACAAAATATCAACTCCAATGGTTGTTATTTCTTAACCTTACAGAGTACGACCGCTATTACCCAAGGTCACCCGCATCAGAACCCGATCCACGGTACTCTCAATCAGATTCTTCAAATGATCATCACCGAATTAGGTCCTGTATAGTAACTACTGTTGACCCACCGGGCGTAAACAATGATAAAAACACTACGGATGTTTCTAACCTGCTATCTCAGGTTCCAGGTCCTAGTTCAAGCGATATGCCTAATGCGGCTGTACCAGACATCTTACCGCCGGAAATATTAGATGCATTAGGAGACCCAGTAGGTAAAGATGAAGTACTAGGGCCGGCTATTAATGATGAGATAGCTAAACGTTGGGGTAGAATCCTAGTAGATGGAATGACAAAGGAAGCAAAAGAAGCCATTATAAAGAAAACATTAATACCAGAAAACTTTAGCCTATCGAAAGCTCCAAAGCTCAATCTAGAAATCTCTGCAGTTTTAAGTGAAAACATTAAGCATCGGGATAAGCTACTTGAAAAGGCCCAAAACCAACTTGGCCTGGGGATAGCTGGACTCACTAATTTAGCCACTTCACTCATTACTGAAGAACTTCCAAAGGTGCAAGTCCTAAAGAGAGTGGCAGAAGTAAGTCAGATTTTTCTTGACTTACATCACGAGAACACAAAACATAGGCGGAAGCTCATAACTACATCGCTTGACAAAAAGTTTAGTACAACCATTACTGACGTAAAAAGGGACTCATTTCTGTTTGGTGCGAACCTTGGAGAGAAAATAAAAGCCACAAAAACGGCAGAAAGGTCCGGACTTCAAATTAAGCGGAGCAACGTCAGCGGCCCATCCTCATCCAAGCAACAGTTAAACTGGAGAGGCCCACCCAGGTATCAACAAACCAAGGCACACAAACCGGGTGGGCGGAAACCGAAGTTCTCATCCAACCAAGGGTACATAGCCCCGCAGGGTCGGAGACCGGCGCCAACCGCGAATCGAGCCCCACCGGCACCGAAAACGGACTTCAGGGCACGCAGGAATCAGTAGAGGTAATACTTCATGCGGGTAGATTACGTCACTTTATTAGCTATTGGGAAACTATAACTAAAGACCCAAGAGTGTTGGACTTTGTAAGGGGTTTCAAAATTCCATTCGAAAAAACTCCTATTCAACAATTTGAACCATCTAATCCCAGGTTTAGCAAAACTGAATTAAAACACCTAAAATTGTCAATTTCAAAACTACTGATTTCAGGAGCCATAAAAGTATGTAAATACGTGCCGGGTCAATTTATATCAAATATTTTTCTGATCCCTAAAAAGGATGGTACTTTTAGGTTTATTCTTAATCTAAAATTGCTAAATAAATTTATTAGTCCTGAACATTTTAAAATGGAAGACATTCGTACAGCCACCAAGCTGATTAGTCCGGATGCTTATATGACTACTATCGATCTTCAGGAAGCGTACTTTTTGGTGCCTATCCATGACTCTAGTAAAAAGTACCTCAGGTTTAGATTTCAAGGTGTGACCTATGAATTTCAGTGCCTCCCTTTTGGTTTGTCTTTGGCACCTTTCGTTTTTACAAAATTGATGAAACCAATAATTTCTTACCTTAGAAACCAAGGTCTGCTTCTCGTCATATTTTTAGACGATATATTATGTATAAATAGGTCTCTTAATGGTTGTTTGAATGATACATCAATGGCCATAGACTTCCTCAAAAAGTTAGGCTTCGTCATAAACATGACAAAAAGTAACTTGATTCCAAATAAAACTCAAACGTTTCTCGGTTTTGAAATAGATTCACAAAAGTTATGTTTAAGTTTGCCAAATAAGAAACGCATGAAAATACTTGACCAAACAAAATGCATTTCTAGAAGAAATTCATTGACAATTAGGGACTTTGCAAAATACCTAGGTCTTCTTTGCTCAGCCTGCCCTGCCGTTTCCTACGGTTGGTTGTATACGAAGCGACTCGAGAGAGTAAAGTTTCTAGCTCTGCGTAGTTCTAACGATAATTATGACAGTGTCATGAACTTACCACCTGACTTAAAGTCTGATCTTTCTTGGTGGCAAAATAATGTTTTGATATCAAACAATCCAATACGCAGTGGTAGATACATTATAGAAATTTTCTCGGATGCGTCCCTTATAGGCTGGGGCATTTATTGTAATGGAGAACGTGCTAATGGTTTTTGGGATAACACAGAATCTAACGAACATATTAATCTTCTAGAACTAAAGGCAGCCTTTATTGGCCTACGATGTTTTGCCAAGGATCTACGTAATGTTGAGATCTTACTTAGAATCGACAATACAACTGCTATTGCCTACATAAATAGATATGGAGGCGTCCAACATACTCATTTAAATGATGTATCCAGAGCTATCTGGCAATGGTGTGAGCAAAGGAATCTCTTCGTATTTGCCTCCTACATCAAGTCTAAGGACAATACAGAGGCGGATCAAGAATCAAGACATTTTAATGTTGATATTGAATGGGACTTGAATTTATCCGCCTTCAATCAAATTATAAAAACATTTGGAAACCCCCAAATAGATCTATTCGCTACACGGTTAAACGCGAAATGTAAAAAATATGTATCGTGGAAACGAGATCCATCGGCCTATAACATAGACGCATTTACAATAGATTGGGAACCTCATTTCTTTTACGCTTTCCCACCATTCTCGTTAGTACTTAAATGTTTAAGAAAGATAATCAACGATCAGGCCACTGGAATCATGGTCATACCTTATTGGCCTACCCAGCCATGGTACCCCCTATTTCTGTCTCTTTCTCAAAGCCGACTGATCTGTTTTGACCCAAATCCGTCATTGTTATTATCACCTTTCAGGACACCACACCCGCTCTGGAAACAACTTACCCTGGTGTCGTCAGTATTGTCGAGCAAGCGTACATAAGACAATCGTTACCAACGAGTGCAATAAAAATCATAATCTCATCTTTAGCTGATAGCTCGTTAAAACAATATAATGTTGTATTTAAAAAATGGTGGCAGTTTTGTCACCAAAATAAAACAAATATTTTTGATACTAACGTTTCAAATATTCTTGAATTTCTCGTCACTGTATATCAATCAGGCGCAAGTTACTCAACCCTTAATACTTGCCGTTCTGCACTTGCATTAATACTAGGTAAAAGTATTAGTCAAGATGATCGAATTATAAGATTCATGAAAGGAGTCTACAGAATCAAGCCTTGCTTTCCAAGATACGTTACTACGTGGGATCCTAGTCTCGTGCTTGATCACCTGTCTAAGTTTTACCCAAACGAGACTCAACCTTTGGATATCCTATCCAAAAAACTAGTAGCTCTCCTCGCATTGTCAACCGCACAACGAGTGCAGACGCTATCACTAATACGTCTATCTAATATTAAAGTTAGCAGCACCAGAATAGAAATAAATATTAGTGACTTGATTAAAACTTCAGCCCCAAATAGATTGGCGCCTAATTTGATAATACCTTTCTTCTCCCACAAGGAGCAAATCTGTGCAGCGAAAACATTGTCCTCGTATATTGATGCCACAAAATGTTACAGGGATCTCCCGCTAACAGAAAAACTTATTCTTACCACTAAGAAACCAATTCATAATGCTAGCGCTCCTACTATAAGTAGGTGGATTAAAAACGTGTTGACTGATAGTGGTATTGATACTGGAATTTTCACGGCTCACAGTACCCGCCACGCTTCCACTTCGGCGGCTTGTCGTAACGGGGTTTCTGTCGACATTATAAAACGAACTGCGGGATGGTCGGGGAATTCATTGATATTTGCAAAATTTTATAACCGACCAATAACAATCGACGACGACAATGTATTCGCAGAAGCTATTTATAATGATTGTTAAGCTATAACTGATTGTTATCTTTAGTATGCTAGGTATTCACTTAAGAAAAGTGTATTTTGTTTCACTATTATTGTCCAATTAAAATCTAATTATTATTGTTTTATAGTTCAAGATCGAACTTTATGAAGTAAATTAATAAATATGTTTGTTTTTTTTACTATTAACGAATAGTTTCATTATCTGACTATATCCTGGCTAATCTCGTTTGTTGGAAAGCGCTAAACATCTACATAGTGTTTATAAATCTAGAGGATGTAACGTCGTAGTATAATTGATGGTTAAACGAACTTACCTTAAGTGATGTTCGACCATAATTATACGAGACGTTACATCCGAAGAGATTTATAGTCCCGCCCGAACCCAAATACTAAAGCCCATACAGAAAACAAACGAGATGTCTCTGAAAAAATGAACTCGACGAAGAGGGCGCTCCAGTCGATGACGTAGTAGGTATCGTTCAGTAACTCTTTAAAATCTTTTTAATTTTATTTTTATTTCAACAGCTCTAAAAATTATGTGCGACGCCTAGTGCATTGAGAAGTGATACTACATAGTGTTTATAAATCTCTTCGGATGTAACGTCTCGTATAATTATGGTCGAACATCACTTAAGGTAAGTTCGTTTAACCATCAATTTTAGGTTAATCAAACCTCAGTACAATGCGGTTGGCAAAATTTGGGGAATGAGAATCGAGATCACGTTCCTAAAGGTTTCAACGGGTAGAAAATTATTCCAGACATGTTGGTTAGAGATAACCAAACGTGTGCGAGACTCGACGGGTTTTGATCCGGTGCTTTTACATATTTGTTTACAAATAAAGGGAATTGGATGTGTTGTGTGGAGATAATGAGAAAGTACAAATAGTGAAACGAAGTCTTATACAGAGTGACTTCAGTATGGGACCAACTCTGATATCGTGTAAAATAAAACAGTTGCTTCATACATTTTGGTCGAGTAGATATTGAACTTTTGTATGGAACAGCTGATATTTTTTTCGTGATTTCACAGTTGGTCCCATAGAAAAAGTTGTTCATGTTGATGAGTACTTCCACCCTTACAAGTAATGCCAGATTAAAAAATCATCCTGTATATTATGGAGGTAATTTAGATGGTGTTTAGATATTCTCTTTTCTAAATAGTATAAAACAATGTCGCTATTTGTCTCTGTCTGTTTCTCCGCTTACTTCTTCTAGACCACGCAACGGATTTAGATACGGTTTTCATTCAAGATTTTCTTTAAGGCGATTATAGCTCAGTGGTAGTGACGTCGGACGCAGCGGCGAAGGTCGTGGGTTCGAATCCTACAATGAGCTTGAGCTTTCGGTGAAGGAAAATATCGTGAGGAAACCATAGCATGGTGGTAGGGTACTTTGTAGTACCCGCCTGGCTGGCTACCACCCTCAAGTTGAAAATCTATCGCCAAGCACCTACTGGTGTGTTCCGGCAGTTGTACTTGATAGTCAGTTCCTTCTAAGCTTTATGTGCTTACCACCTTCAGCCACATCATCACTTACCATCGTGAGATTGTGGTCAAACACAAGCCTATACAAAGTAAAAAAAAAAACTAATAGAAAAAGCGATAAATGAGGAAGGTTTGTGTATATAAAATGCACCCGTGCGAAGCCTGGGCGGGTCACTAGTTAGTTATATGAATGGTTATGAAAATGTGAAAGTGTGTATGTATGTGTGTATTTAAATAGATATTCTGGGACATTCCTCACACACGGCCATCTGACCCCAAACTAAGCACAGCTTGTACTATGGAAGCCAGATAACTGATATAACTACAACTTTTTTTTCTAAATATATACTTATACAGATAATTACACTCAAGACTCAGCACAAACAGACATGTAATGCACACGTCAGTCCTGGATGGGAATTGAACCGACGACCTGTGGGGTATGTTAGCAACCATGTCAACCGACCCGTTAATTACATTGTTAATGTAATGGAGGGTTGAATTTGGTTCGTGGATAGTATCTACACGTTGGAAAGCCATTGTAACCGGTACCCTAAGTGTCAAGAATTTACGTAAATAAACGCTTACTATCACGTTTGCGTTTACAAAAACAAATGTATGGAAGAAATTAGTTCCATGAGTATTCCGCGAGAGGCGCTGTGCCGATTCCTGTAGAAAAATGTCGTAAACGCTAACGTGATAGTAAGCGTTTTCTAACGTCAATTGTTTACAATCGGGGTACGGGTATAACTCCGTATAACCGAACGGATAGAAGCTAGTTTATTTTCTATCTATACTAATAATAAACGAGGAGAGATTTTTTGATTGTTACTTTTTATTCCGGGAATGGGGGTGAGCCCGCGGGGAACAGCTAGTATATCATATCAGAATATACTAAGTAGGTATGTGGTAAAAACTGCAACTCTCATCGAAATCGTTAGAGCCGTTTTCGAGAACGTGAATACACATATTGCTCATTTAATAGAATATAATTTACCGTACATACAAATTATACATAATTAGATGAAATACAGTGATTACAATGATCTACAGCAGGGGTCACCAAATGGCGGACCGCGGTCCGGATCTGGACCGCCGACCTATATTGTGCGGACCAAACTTTGACAAACAAAAATGTATACAATGACATGGTTATTTTATTTAAGCCACACACATCCAAACAATAATTTTATATATATTATATTTATAGTAACACTAGCTGTCCCAACAGACGTTGTCCTGTCCAACTCATACACAAAATTTCATCCAAATCGGTCCAGCCGTTTATCCTATGTCACAAGTTGGACCAGACTGCTCACGGTGTGCCAATTTAATTTAAAATCGGTTAAGTAGTTTAGGAATCCATCGCGGACAAACATCGTGACAGGAGATTTATATATATTATGATGTCCTGTCCAACTCATACACAAAATTTCATCCAAATCGGTCCAGCCGTTTATCCTATGTCTCAAGTTGGACCAGTCTGCTCACGGTGTGCCAATTTAATTTAAAATCGGTTAAGTAGTTTAGGAATCCATCGCGGACAAACATCGTGACAGGAGATTTATATGTGATGAGATGATGATGAGATTATATATATTAAGATTATAGTAGGATTTGTAGGAAAGTATCTAAGCTTGGTCGCCAGACATCATATACCAACCGGACCGCAATAATCTTTTATATTTTTTAAACGGACCCCTAATAAACCTTATTGGCGACCCCTGATCTACAGCTTTCGGTGAAGGAAAACATCTGCATTGTGAGTAAACCATAGCACGGTGGTAGGGTACTTTGTAGTATCCACCTGATTGGCTACCACTTCAAATCTGTCACCCAACATCTACCGGCGTATTCCAACTGCACTTGAGACTTGCACTTGCCTCCTTCGGTCACGTCATCACTTGGCATGGTGAGTTCGCGGTCAAATGCATAGAAAAATAGATAAAGAACGGATTAATCTACAACCTTAGATCTGGTAACTGAAAAGCTTTAAATCTAAAATTAATGCGCACAAGAAAGCGAAAATCACTTCAAAGGGCTCAAACGCTTTGATTTCACAAAGTGGTAAATTCTCTATTGAATCAGGGTAAGTATATTTTTCACGGTGTAATCATAAATCGATCACGCCTTCAAAGGTTTTTCGAAGCATTGATTTGGTACTGAGTTTGCAGTTTTTGAATGCGTAGCGTGTTTGATTTTGAAGAGTTTTGAGGTAATCTTTTCCTACCGCTGCTGTCCTGGTACTAATACTTAATAATTTACTAGCTGTTCTACGCGGTTTTACCCGCATTCACGAGATAAAAAATAGCCTATAACCTTCCTCGAGAATTGGGCTGTCAAATGCAAAATTATTTTTTCAAATCCGACTGACTGGTAGTTCCACAGAATAGCGCCTTTAAACAATCAAAAAAGCTCTTCTGCGTCATTTATATTGGTATAGATAATTTATTCTACCGATTGGTGATGTATCGGGAGTTCTGGCACTATTAACCCCGAGCTGTAAAAAAAAACCAACAGGCGTGTGTGGTGTGTGTGGTGACGATATAATCTAATCTAATTCCGCCGTGAAATAGTAGTGCACTTGTATTACTGTGTTTCGGTTAGGAGGGTATGGGAGCCCGTGAAATTACAGGCACATGAGACTTAACAATTTCATGTCTCAAGGTTGGCAACGCGTGAGTGATACCCCTGCCAGGGAAAATATAATATTGTATTTTCTTTGCTGGTGGTGTTATGAGCGTCTATAGGCTACGGTAACCGCTTACCATCAGGTGGGCCGTAAGCTTGTTTGCCACCTAGTAGTATAAAAAGAAATGTGGTTGAATGTGGAAAATAATTTTTGTGCCCCAGAAGAACAATGACTTAGGTCCACAATATTTCTACAGAAAAGGCAATTTTATTGTAGAATGGCTACATTAATAACATTATGTCCTATATCAATACAGATAAAGCAATTTATCTGTCACAGTTTAATTAAGTATCGCGAAATATTTGTATTGTGCCAATTATTTTGTGTAAATAATGGAAATAATCCAACATGGCGGCAAGTCTGTGCCAATCGATATAAATTAATTTATGTGTATTGTGTTTTTGGATTAAGGCGACGATATACACAAATAACCCTGTCCCGCACTAAACTAACGTGCGAGAGAGAGAAGGAATAAAGGCTGTTTCCTAGTAAAAATTACGTTTTAATTTTATTAAAAAAAACAGATGAATTTTTTTGGAAAAGTAACTAAATAGTTCCATTTGTTAATTAATGCTTAGTAGCGATGAAGTACAATTTCAGGTTTTTTTTTTCATTAAAATTACGACCGAATATTTTTATTAAATCATTTTCGGAATACTTATGACCTATACTATCATTCCTCAAAAGGACCGTACTTCATTTATTAGGACCTTATATAGGGAAAATATGAAACCATACGCCTCTTTTACCTCAACAAGTTACGAGAAACACACAGCCTTGACGTATACAATACGGTGTATTTCTTTAAATGGCCTCCTATTTTCTATAGAGTGCGTATTGATATTAAAATACAATATTTCCCTATTGTACTGGTACAGTCCACAACAAAACTCGCTGCGTAGTATTCAGGTACAGTCACGCTCAATAAAAGCCACTCGAGTGAACGAGCCGATCGTAAACCGTGACAGATGCATTTGCCGTAGTGCAGTGAGTGTGGCGAATTTTGTTACGAATTACTGTTGTTAGTCGAAAAAATGTTTAAAAAAAATCAGGACCAAAAGATAATATTCTCTGAATACGTTGTAAAAATAGGTAACAAAATAAATATTCTGGGACATTATTCCTCACACACCGCCATCTGACCCCAAACTAAGCAGAGCTTGTACTATGGAAGCCAGATAACTGATATACTACATATTATATTACTTTTCTTTTGTAAATACATACATATACATATAGATAATAACACCCAGACTTAGGACAAACAGACATGTTCATGCACAAAAATGTTTGTCCTTAGAGGGAATCGAACCCACGACCTGCGGCGTGATAGATAGGGTATCTTACCAACCACGCCAACCGGCTCGTCAAATGTAATAGTAATTTTATATCGTTTTATTTTGATCCAAAACATCTAAGTACTTACATTAATGTTATTTTGAATGAAATGTATTTTTAATACATACTGACTGATTAATTGAATGTTTCGTGGAGCTTAAAATAGGCTGATCATGGAACTATTTCGAAGAAATATAATTTTTTTAACGGATGAAATTTGGCACTCAGAATATATTCTGGATATAGAATACTTTTTCTCCCGGAAAAACGTAAGATACCTCGGTAACGCGGGTAAACCGCGGGGCGGAAGCTAGTGTCCATTAACACAGTCGAGAAGTGAGAACCACTAGTAGTACCTAGTTCAACGCAAATCGATTACACGCAAAGATCGTAAAAGTTTTTATTTAACCGCTACAGTTACAGTTTCAGCCACTTTCAGCATTTTCGATGCTGAGACACGAGATGGACTTCGACAAAAATACCCATAGTTTGTTCATTTCTTGTTTGGGTGATGCTATCTTGAGCTTATCACCTTCGGGCCCATCATAACTTTGATGGTGAGATTGTGAGCATACAAAGAGTTTTTTAGGAAAGAGCCGTTTCGGAGATTAGCCGGAACAAAGAGACAGACAGACAGGCAGACATACAGATAGACAGATAGTCAGATGTATAGGCAAAAAATTTAAAAATTATTCTTTTGTTATAAATACCGTATATTATATACTTAATAGTGAAAAGCTGTTATTTTTATCAAACTGTCAATAATATTTACGGGTCATTGTACGAAATACCGCTTGCTAAGGCAACGCTATAAATAAAAGTCACTCATTAACATTCATAAAAGAAAGAAAAGAAAGAAAGAAATACATTTATTCAGGACAACACACAACATGTTGTCTATATGTCCATAGCTGATGGTAGTCACTTACCATCAGGTTTAGGTCAACATATCATCACTTATCATGGTGAGTTAGTGGTTAAATAGGGGCCATCCATAAATGATGTCACACGAATCCCATGATGTTTTTACTCCCCCTATCCTTGTCACATATGGCCAAATTTCTGAGACCCCCTCCCCTCTGGTGTGACTTTACATATTTATAATGAAAATGAAAATATTTTTTATTCAAATAGGCCTTATGAATAGTCTGACTCTAACGAACGGTTCGGTAGATTGCTTTTACTGAGAAGAGCCGGCAAGAAACTCAGCAATTACTCTTTTCAAAACCAACCCAGATTCATTACTTCAAATTATTTATCTAGTCTCACTGACAATAAATTTTACATTTAAAAAAATAAAATTAAAACGGCAGTTATAAAATTATTTTGAGTACATAAAATTTTGTCATCATCATCATCTCAGCCGCGAGACATCCACTGCTGTAGTCCTCCCATAAGGAATAGGACCGGTCTTAGGCGGCCTGCATCCTGCGTTTTAATTTTTTTTTTTTGTAAATTTAGACATGTGACGTCACAAAGTTTATGACTCCTCCCACCCCTTGTCACACAATGTCACAGTTCATTGATCCCCTCCCCGGCCTCTTAACGTGTGACGTAATTTATGGATGGCCCTATATTATAAATAGTAAAAAAAAAAAAGGTACGAAACCCTGAATTTATATTCCAATGTCGATGTCCTGTCAAAAATAATATGAAGACTTTATTTTAGCGTGGTAAAATTATGAGTTCCGTTTAATTTGCATAGTCACGAAAGTAGTAAATCTAGATTATTTTTTCCGACTTTAATTAATACACGTCAAGCCTTTTTTTAAGGAGTGTTTCCATCACTTTAGAAAGCTTATTTATTTTTGTGAGGCGGCAACATTGGCCGTATTTGAATAGGGTATTTGCCTGTATTCAAAATAAATTATCCAACACTAACCAATGTATAAAACATCTAAAAAAAGGGGAAACCACAATTATTTTATTACATTTATCCTTATTATGATTTTTAATGACCAATCTAACCATAAAGAGTATGCTATATAATTATGACGTCACATGCTTGTATTTCATACAAAACTCCATATAAACCTATCGTTTTGACATTTCATAAAAAGTTGCTGATTTGAATGTCAGTCAAATACCCTATTATGGGGGCGCTAATTACATATTATTATAGAGTTATAAAAATAAATGCTATGGGTTGTTTATTGGTCATGTATTCACCACGCGTTTATTTTTTTGATTGCTTAGTAGATATTATTTGAGTTCATAAAATAGAAATTTGCCTCGGTTGCTTTTTAGGACTGCGGTGACCCATTTTTATTTGCTTACGCCCCGGAAATAAACCCAAGAAAGTAAAGTAAACCTTTAGCAAAGTAAATTGATTTTACTTGAGGTTCTTCTTTAACTCCCCAAGCGGAAAGCAAAACATTGTTATTTTAGTCAAGCACTATATATATAAGCCTTCCTTCGGACGCAACTATATTTCTTTGTTACTCATATAGTATTCTTTTGTTCCATTTTTGTGTGTCCGTTTGCCATGTGGCAAAGGCCTCCTCCAATCTTCTCCATTCTGGCCTCTCTTTGGCCACTCTACCCCATGTTGTTCCCGCGACTAGCCTAATCTCGTCATCCCACCTTCTTAGTGGTCTACCTTTCTTCCTTTTTCCATCCCTTGGGTACCATTGTGTGATTATTTTACTCCATTTATCCTTTCCTCTGATCATGTGTCCTGCCCATTTCCACTTTTGTCTCTTTATTTTCAAAGTTATGTCCTGGACCTTAGTCTTGTTTCTTATGCTGCTATTTCTTACTTTGTCTTTTCTTTTGATCCCTGTCATACTCCTTTCCATGGCATGTTGACATATGGATAACTTGTTTGCTACATTTTTTGTTAAGGCCCATGTTTCAAAGTCAAAGTCAAAGCCATTTATTCAGTTTAGGCCCTAAGAGGGCACTTATGAACGTCGAAACTACTGAAGTTACCACCGATATATCAATACATACGTTTCGCTCCCATATATCAATACAGACAGGATGCATGTGTTAAATAGCTTGCTTTTCGTTTAGATGTGTAAGTTCTTGTCTTTCATTGTTTCTTTTAGGCCCCAGTATTTTTTCCAGCTATTCACAACTCTTCTCTCAACTTCTTTGTTTACGTTGTCTTCTGGAGATATCTCCAGTCAAGCACTAAGTAATTATTAAATAAAACCAACTTCAAAATCGGTTTGCACTAAAAAGAATAAAATAACGATATTAGAACTCGTTTCAAAATCAATTCATAATTGGCGGAGTAATCGTACAAACAAACACAAAAACATAAAAAAAACATACAGTCGAATTGAGACCCTCCTCCTTTTTTTTTGAAGTCAGTCAAAAATCTATTGCAAAGCACCTACCAGGCACCAGTGAGGTCGTTGAACAAGGGCCTTCCTGTACATCTATACAAATTGAAATGTCCAAATCACAGCTTTTTACTAAAGGAAAGAAAGAAAGCAAGAAAACATTTATTTGGACAACACAACATTACAGAGGCAAAAAAAAAATAATTAAAAAAGCATATAATTATGAAAGTATACTATACATACGGTACTTATAATCAATAAAAAACCGGCCAAGTGCGAGCTGGACTCGCGCACGAAGGGTTCCGTACCATTATCTATAAAAACGGCAAAAAAAACACGTTTGTTGTATGGGAGCCCCTTAAATATTTATTTTATTCTGTTTTTTAGTATTTGTTGTTATAGCGGCAACAGAAATACACCATCTGTGTAAATTTCAACTGTCTAACCGGTTCATGAGATACAGCCTGGTGACAGACGGACGGACAGCGGAGTCTTAGTAATAGGGTCCCGTTTTACCCTTTGGGTACGGAATCCTAAAAAGCGTGTTAAAAATCTTTTTTTTTTGTCTGGCTGTTTGTTCCTCCTAATCTGTGAAACAGCTGGACTTATTTTGGCGGGACATTCACTGGCAGATAACTGCATGCTATAAGGAGTAACTTTTTATTGGTTGGATTTTTATTGGTTTTAGGGTAATTTTTATACAGTTTGTTACGTAATAAAATAATATATGAATTTTTATTCAAAAATAAATAAAGATGTCTATATAATAGCGACACGTAATAAATCATCCTCAGTAGGTAGGTATATCAGCAGACATGATGGGCAAGCAAAAAGGCGATCCAAATGATTGATGTGTTCAACTGTACTTTTGACAGACTACGCTTAGTGGCTATTTCATATATTATCTTTATTTTATAGTCATGAGTTCAAATCCAATGACTTTGAGCTCTTAGCGAAGGAAAACAATGTGAGAAAACTATACCGAGGTGGTTGGGTACTGTAGTACCCGTTTAGCTATCTGTCACTAAGCTCTACGTTTTGTGGCGTAATATTTACCACAGTATTAAGAATACTTAGTGATAATAAGACTGTGCCTATACATAGCAAAATACAAGCAAAGAATAGTAAAAGAAAGAAAGTCATAATTTCTAGATCAATTAGCATTTTCTTCACTCAAAGAGCAGTTCGGCTGGGGTAGTACCTCCACCTAACAGATCGCAGCCAAACTTAATGTTGTGCGAGGGGGGAATGGTCGGTAACGCGTGAGTGATGCCCCTGGTGTTGCAAGCCTCCATATGGCTACGGTAATCGCTTATCATCGGGCCACATGCTTGATTGCCTACAACGTAGTATAAAAAAAAGCCGGCCAAGTGCGAGTCGGACTCGCGCACGAGTACCATTATCTATAAAAACGACAAAAAAATCACGTTTGTTGTATGAGTATTTAATTACTTATTTTATTCTGTCAAAGAAATACATCATCTGCAAAAATTTCAACTGTCTAACTATCACGATGCATGAGATACATACAGCCTGGTGACAGACGGATGAACATCGAAGTCTTAGTAACAGGGTCCCGTTTTACCCTTTGGGTACGGAATCCTAAAAAAACAAATCCCAAGTTTTTTATTTGATTCTAAGCGTATATTTACGTGAAAATTTATCAAAGGGTGCAAAAATTCATGTTTGACTTAACAATTCAGGTGTATTCATTAATCTTTAATGATAATAGAATTTGACATGCAAAAGTTATAACAATCTATGGAATATGAATAATGAATAAACCATGTGACCTGTGGTAGCTAATTTAATTTATTTGGGCCCAGTATATAAATATATAATTTGTGTCGTTGATTCCACACGCGACGAATAATTCTATTGTTTTGTTTTTGTCAATTGTTAATAGGGTTACCATTTCGTGGGGAAAAACCGGACATTTTAATAATTTTTAAGAGGTAGAGCATAGCGATATGCCGCTTAAAGAGCAGCTCAACTGGGGAAGTACCTCTACCTTACAGAATACCACAGCCAACTTAACTTATAGTTGTGTTCCTGCGCGTGAGTAAGTTCGCCAGAGCTCATCGGGGAGGGGGGAAGGGTCGGCAACGCGTGAGTGATTCTCAGGTGTTGCAAGTTCATAGGTTACGATAACCACTTACCATCAGGCGGGCCGTATGCTTGTTTGCCGACAATGTTGTATACAAAAAAACAACAAAATTGGGTAATCCAAAAGCTGTAAAAAATGTCACGTGATGAGTCAAAATATAAGTTACATGAGTGCGCGATTACTGAAAATTTTCTACAACTAGTCTTCCAACCTGTGTAAGTACATAAACACCTTCGGCCACATCTTCATCGACCATGGTCAAACATTGGACTTTTTGATTTTTCTAATACAGGGTGTGGTTTTGCATTTCCGCCATATTTATAGAACCAATAGTAGATGATTAATTTAGTATTTTAAAAATATGTAATTAATTATATGGTAGATTAGTCAACGATTATTGATGATTTGTGATTAGCGTCAAATCAGAATAAGCCTTCACGAGTGCCCAGAATAGGTCTGCGATCCGGGGGCGAGGCGCGGCGAGGAGACGACCCGGCCGCCACACAGGCGCCGCGGTCGGTGACCCGGTACGTAGGTATGTTTTGCTGTTGCGTATCGTAGGTATCTGTTCTACATTTGCGCGGTGCAACCTTCTTTATTTTATTGTTAGAGTTGAATACTAACTAGGTACGAAAAATTATTGGAATAAAATAATTCCAAATTGACCTTCTTACTTTACCGGACTGTGAAACGTCAAAAATACCTACCTAGGCATGATAACTACCAAATAAAAACTATTTGGTAGTTATCATTAAATTTATTTTAAAAAAAAGTTTATTTACGCACCTATGTTACTCGAAGATACTGCTCAAAGTGTCCTCCCTCATTCTCGATGCACAGTTGAGCACGGCGTCGCAAGTTTCTTTTTAATTTGCGCAAAACATTTGTATTATTTTTAACGGATTCAAATGCCAACACAATTTTTTGTCTTAACTGCACCACACTAGATATTTCTTCAACATAAACAAGTCTTTTAAGTTCTCCCCACAAGTAAAAGTCACAAAGTGTTAAGTCCGGAGAGCGCGGTGGCCAGGGCACTGGGCCACCACGACCGATCCACTGGCTTCCAAACACTTCACTTAAATACTGACGCACTTGGAGACCATAATGAGGAGGAGCTCCGTCTTGTTGGTAAAACAAATGTCTGTGCAGAGCCAACGGGATGTCTTCCAGCATCCCTTAGCCGTTGTGTGGCAGCGAGCATAACATCCCGGGTCGGAATCGGACTACTCGGAAACATGTCAATAAACATAGCCACAGCCCGACGTAAGCTATTCCCGCTGATAGCGTATAAACGGACCATTTCCACCAATTCGACGTTTGAATAACGTTCCGTCATTGTCACTGTACTGTACGTTGGAGTTCGCGCGGTGTGAAGATTGTACGTGTCACGCACAGTGCGTGCGCGCTCGCAGTCGGAGGACAACTGACTGACGTGACTGACCGTACATACATGACTACATACATCGGCGCGTGCGGAGTGCGCGGAGTGCGCGATGAACGAGTGCGCAGTGGCGCCATGGCGCGGTGCTTAGTACACACGAGGTCATTTTATAAAACAACTTAATGTGATTTTATTGGACGGGGGGATTTTTATTTTTACAAAAGTTTAAAAATAATATGTAATTTTAAGAGTACGTTTTTATGATTGAATCGTGTTCCATACAAGGTAAATATCGACCTCCGTAAATATGGCGTAAATGCAAAACCACACCCTGTATATTAAGCATTTATTTAAAAAAAAAAAATATCTTTTATTTTCAATATAAAAGAATAACTGACTGACTGACTGACATGTCAACACACAGCCCAAACGCCTGGGGCTGGGACCGCGTGAAAATTTGCATGTGTGTAGTGAGCACAAAGGAAGGATTTGTGAACATTCATCCTCAAAGGGGGTAAAATAGGGAGCAGAAGGCTAGTGTATTATATATAGAAGCAAAAAGTGCAGTTATATTGAAGCAAAAATTGCATTATTATTTTTCCTGGTAATGTTTTGGGCTTATTTCTCAAATTTATGTTTAAAATGTAATGTTATGTTGTGTGTTGACCTGAATAAATGTATTTCTTTCTTTCAAAGAGAAAAATCAATCAACTCCACTTGGTGGGAAAAAGACATGTCCGGAAAAAACCGAATGCATGGCAATCCTAATTACGTCCAACCTTTCCTTTTCGAGCAAATAATTCCTATTGTTATGTTATTGTCAATTGCAAATGACCTTTCTCGTGATGAAGGCAGGCGTCACATCGTTGCTTTATGTCCCACAGGCCTAATTAATTAGAGTGTACTTGCTTTACAGATTAATCAGTATCTATTGTTGAGAGGAAAGGGAAGGGAAGTAAAGTTTATATGCAATAAGTTTGTGCATGCAGCTCCGCCCGCGTTGACTGACTTGTTTCCCCAAAATGGTTAATAAACCAGCTCCCTTGGATAGAACAATAATACCAAACTAAATAGGCCTTCACAGGCACTTTGACGCGGAGGAAAACATCGTGAGGAAACTATAGCACGGTGGTAGGGTACTTTGTAGTACCCGCCTGGCTGGCTACCACCCTCAAGCTGAAAATCTGTCGGTGTTAATTTTAATTTTGACAATGACAACAAAGAATCATCAGCTATCACTACATATTATAAAACAAACCGTGTCTATCTGTCTGTCTGAAAGCACCAAACTCAAAAACTACAGAATGGATTTTCATCAATGCACGGAGTGATTCATGAGGAAGGTTAAACCTTAATACAATTTTATTCATTATGATTTTGTGTAAATTGGCTCAAATAAATATGACGATAATTGTTGAAGATGTCGGAAAAAATCACGCCTACTGAGCTTAGCGTGCGCCGCGTAAACCAATAGTTATCTATGCTTATTAAAAAAAAAATGCTACCCGTGCTAAGCCGAAGCGGGTTGCCAGTACATATTAATATTTTAGCTAAACTATACTGTTCCCCTTTATAACAATTAGGCCGAAACGTTTCGGCGGACCGACAAGAGTGTCCGAAATATGATAACCATAATTAACTATGCGAGTAGCAACCACTCGAGAGATAGACAATGTTTGTTTTGGCTAATTAGAGCCTTGCTGATATTTTCGTTTATAATTAAATTCTGCCGAAAATTGTACGTTTATTCACTGTACAGTCACGAGCATAAATATTATATACTAAGGTATATATTCAAAAGCGATTTTCTCGTGAAATAACGTAACTTTTTGCTTCGTCGTTCCTTGTGCGAACAGGAGAAGGAGTGGTCACTTCCGAGGTCTATGTTTCCTGACACCTACAACCTAGACGTCTTCAAGGCCACAGTGAATAGGTTTTTGATGGGCAAGCGTGCATCCTCGGACTCGTCTTAACTCCTGGGGTCAGTCGATGGCTAAACGTAATGCCATTTAACATTAAAATAAAATTGTTGTTGATTCGAAAATACTTTGTTCGTAACTTCATACAATCAATACTTTAAGAGAAAATCCCTTTTCAATTTTGCTGCAGGGCTTTTGTTGTTATACAATATATTAAAAAAAACCTGTCCGATCCGAAAGGGGCATATATTGACATTGACATTGCAAAAAAACATAAGGAAATTAGATTATTCATTAAAATAAATATGTTATTGTAATTTATAATGCACCCAAATTACCCCAATTTACCTGAAATCTGGCAAATTTTTGAAGTGTAAGCAACACCGTCGTCGGCGGCGGTATGTTTAATCGTGTGGCAAAAATAGCGCCGTGCCCTGTTAAAAGCACCGCCGCACCGGCACGTGTAAAGCGACAAGACAATACCTACCTTGCATAGGATTCATCAAAATTCCGTTTTTCCTTACTTGTCTCATTTGGTAAACAAATAGAAACAGTAAGTAGTGGGTATACAAATCACAACCCTAAGTAAGGTTCTGTCTTGATTATTGGAAGAAGCACATGATATGAATTACACCAAAAACTGCCACCAAAATTATTCAAAATAATTGCCATAAACTCAAAATAGTATCAGAATCTATTTCAACAGATTTATGCAGCGGCTCGTAGAGATTACGAGATGCGTAATGTAATGTAATGTTTGCGGATTGTAACTGCTTTTGACCAAATTAAGTTGGACATAAATGTGCTACAAAGCGTCCGTGACAACCTCGTCCGACGGTGCCAGACCTGTATTACTGTTGGTGGTAGGAATATGGAACAGTATCTTCGTCAGAACCATCGCATTGGCGTCCTAATTGAATAAACCGACACGATCAAAACTCGGACGAAACATAAAAAGCTCTTTTCAGAGCTGCATAAAATTAATTGTTTCCAACGACTGAAATCAAACAATTAACTAATAAGCGGAGTCTGGGGTCAACGGGGGTTATGACCTCATGCATTGCTACCCGATAGACGACGCGCGCCGCCCCGCGCCTCTTTGTATGAAAGTGTTGCCATGTAAGTAAAAAAATAATATAAAATTTTAATTCAATTTTAATCGGGGTAATTCGGGACCGAAACACCCCTGCTCTTTTTGCATTAGTCGTTTCGGTCCAGAGTCAGAACGACTAAAAAACGATAGTGTTTTTTTTTAATAGTTTTGGTACTGATGGCTAGAAAAGTACTAATATTGTTTGAACGCGCTAATCTCAGGAACTAACAGTACGATTTTGAAAATTATTCTTGCGTTATATAGCTCGATAGTTTAGGAAGGTTATAAGCTACTTTTAACGTAGGTGAAACCGCGGGCGACAGCTAGTTTTTATAAAGGGATAGTTGGAATGGTATTGGCTACTTTTTATGTTAGGAATACGGACAAAACCGCGAGATTACCGCAGTTAAGTAGTTTGTTAGACCCTACTTGTTAGTATGAAACTTTAAGTTAATCCAAAGACTAACTATAAAGCTAAATATCGCAAGAACCAATGATATTAAACTTCAAAGCTACAAGTGGGAGACATTTATATACAGGATGATTTTCTTATCACTGGCAATACTTGCAGGGGTGGAAGTACTCATCAATGTGAACAACTATTACTATGGGGCTAACTCTGATATCACGTAAAATAAAACGGTTGCTTTATACATTTTGTCAAAAATCACCCAGTATAAGGGAATGATAACTCAGTGATAGTGACGTCAATGCCTTGACGAAGATTATGGGTTCGAATCCTGCAATGATCTCTTTTTTTATACCACATTATCGGCAATCAAACATACGGCTCGCCTGATGGTAAGCGGTTACCGTAGCCTATGAACACTTTCAACACCAGAGGTATGACTCGCGCGTTGCCGACCCTTCCTCCTCCCTGATGAGCTCTGGCAACCTTACTCACGCGCAGGAACACAGAATAATATTATATATTCTAGCCTTTTCTTTTTTTTTTCTTTGATAGCTTACAATAATTATTTCTCATTATATAAAACAAATGTCAGTGTTAGTAGAACAGGCATATATTACCGATAAAAAAAACAAGTGAATGTAGACCGGGACCTATAAAAAAATTATGGTGAAAAAAGTTCACATTTCGACAAAAAAAGTCTCGAAAAAAGAACCGATAAGGCAAGAACTAACCCTTCATTGGGCCAGAATACATAGCCAATGATCCTAGCGACCCAACCTTTACACTCCTAACATCTCCTGTATATGCCAAAACAACCAATCCCATATACGGACAGCATTTACAAATTCCTTACTAGAGTCCGCGCCACCACTGAACTCCGATGGAATTCATGAAAATGGATCTAATTTCTTTTCTTCAGTGGTGGCGCGGACTCTATCTGAATAGTAGTTGTATTCGTCCTTTTTGGGACAGGCAAAGGTCCAGGCCATACAGCCAATTCTTGAGTCTTGGTACATATGCGAATAGAGCCAAATCTGGTGTACATATGGTCAATTCAAGTCAAGTCAAGTCAGTCAGGTTTTAGTAAAATGGTGGCTGTTTTACTAAAACTTTTCGCATTCTTTTAATTTCACTTCACTTTTGCACTTGTAATGTTTACTATTTGAATTTCAAATTCAATAAGCTAAAGTAATATAATATGTCACTCGTAGGTACCTACCATTTCATTTCATGTAAATCCAATGTGACTTGCCAGAATTTCTCTCAAGCAATATATTTACAAAAATAACCGGCCAAGTGCGAGTCGGACTCGCGCACAGAGGCGTACAAACTTCGTCCATCACGGGAAATGCACAATTTTATTTATTTACCTTATTTGAGTATGGTGCCAATTAAGCTAGACCTCTAAATTGTATGAGCGCCCATACAACTCAGAGGTCTTAATTAATTGCCGTAACTATGTATGTACCCTTTAATTTTCAACTTTTTTTAGAATTTTTCCTTTATTTGTGCTGTAAGACCTTGCTTTTTGCCAATTTTTTTGAAGTGTAAACTTGTTTTAGCGTGGTACGCATATTTTTAGATGAGGTAAAACCTCTGGACTCGCGACATCGTTATAAGACGCGACACCGTTATGATGAGACGCAGTTTGACGTTAAGTTTCTTTTTAGATGAGGTAAAACCTCTGGAGTCGGGACACCGTTACGAGCGAGACGCAGTTTGTCACTCTCAATCTCTCAAAAAAAAAAAATATTGCGGTTTACGATTTATGACGTATTAAAAAAACTACTTACTAGATCTCGTTCAAACTAATTTTCGGTGAAAGTTTGCATGGTAATGTACATCATATATTTTGTTTTATCATTCTCTTATTTTAGAAGTTACAGGGGGGGGGACACACATTTTACCACTTTGGAAGTGTCTCTCGCGCAAACTATTCAGTTTAGAAAAAAATTATACTAGAAACCTCAATATCATTTTTGAAGACCTATCCATAGATACCCCATACGTATGGGTTTTATGAAAAAAACATTTTTGAGTTTCAGTTCTAAGTATGGGGAACCCCCAAAATTTATTGTTTTTTTCTATTTTTGTGTGAAAATCTTATTGCGGTTCACAGAATAAATTTACCAAGTTTGAACAGTATAGTACTTAAACTTTCGGAAAAAAGTGGCTGTGACATACGGACGGACAGACAGACAGACAGACATGACGAATCCATAAGGGTTCCGTTTTTTGCCATTTGGCTACGGAACCCTAAAAAGGTCGGTTGTTTGGTAATTCTCGGCGTTTAGCATTACAAAATAATTAAGCATTGAAAGATGTATTCGCTCATCACTTACCTGGTAAACATAAGCATATCAATTGTTACAAAACAGGAAATGTCTGCTATAATGTTTACTTTATGTGTTCGATGGGGGATTCGATATACAGGGCAGCCATGACTCTGCTATGCCGAGGGATAATATAAATATTTTAAGTAGGAAAATAACACAACAATAAAAAGTTAGCGTATGGTACTTTGTAGTACCCGTCTGGCTGGCAACACACAAGTCTAATCAAAGTTAAAAAAAAATGCGTTTATAGATTTAAAAAAAATGCACTTTTTTAAATACTCGCGAAATGTAAAAAAAAAACTAATTATTATACCAAAACTATAAAAAAACACTATCGTTTTTTGTTCGATTTGACAATGGGATTATTTGCCGAAAGTCAAAGTCAAGTCGAAAAATGTCTGGGGCAACTAGACTCATGGGACTAGACGAATTTGGGCCTAGTTGCCTAAAGACCCTAATAAAGATTTCATATACTTATAACAATAATCGCAAGGATCTGTTGTAAGGATTAATTCCTTTTAAATAAATAAGCAATTTAAATAAAGAAAGCGAGGGCTTTGAGGATGTTTTCTGTATATCATCGTTTGTAATTTATACATTGATTGTAAATATTTGTTGCAAATATATGTATATAAGGAATAAAGAAAGATCTAGGTATATTTAAATTTAAAATTTTGTAAGTAAATATTTTTTTTAATAATGCCAATTATGTGAAAAGTACCTACGGAAACGTTATGCCTGAGTTTTAAATTTCACATTTAAATTCAGGAAAATTAATAGACTTTCACTTTCAGAAATTTCACGGTCTTCCTTTAATTTATGATGGTATGTTACTTAAAGGGCGGGTTCGATTCCCAGTCCCAGCAAGCAATTTTTCAAAGACCAATGAATGCTGTACATTCTAAATATAACAACTAATGCGACTGACTTTCTTATAACAAATTTCTCATAAGACACAAGACATCTTCTTATAATGTGCAAAAGACCTAAGACGTAGCTGTCACGCACACCAGCAAAAAAAAGTTGACCTGTTTGTATAAGTTCTGTAGTAGCGCGACTGTCCATCTTGACATAGATAAATCAGAGAATAACGTATTTCTACATTTCCTTATCACACATAAACCGTTCTCCAACAAACTTCTATAGTGCGACGTATATTCCACAATCTTTGACAATTATTTGACACTTCGATTTCTCCACAAGTAAATGTCAGACAATGTGACAGTGGCACGGGTAGTTGCAGCAAAGTTGCAGGCATGTTGCCGGTGTGGTAACTTAGTTACAAGATGGGTTTCCTGATGTCAATGGATTTTGACACAGGATAAGTTTTGATGCAGTTATCGGTGGATGAATACTTTAACTTTTCTCCTAAAAATATAAAAAAAATAGAGGTTTGTTTATGACATTTTAGATAAATCAAAATGAGTCCTCACTGTGTTTACCTATAAAGCTGCAATTGTTTTGTAGTATTTGGAATGATAAAAAAAACTCACATATTTTATTTTATTTAAGAGTAGTTTTTTATTTTTTTATTCTACTTAGGTGGCAAACAGGCTTACGGCCCACCTGATGGTAAGCGGTTACCGTAGCCTATAGCCCTCATAACACCACAGGCAAAGAAAGTACAATATTATATTTTCCCTGCCAGGGGTATCACTCACGCGTTGCCAACCTTGAGACATGAAGTTGTTAAGTCTCCTGTGCCTGTAATTTCACCGGCTCCCATACCCTCCTAACCGAAACACAGTAATAGGTACAAGTGCATTACTATTTCACGGCGGAATTAGATATGGTGGTAGAACTTCCCCGGGCGAACTCTGCACTAAGAGTTCTACTACCTTACACAGTAGCGGCGTTAGGGTAGGGCGCGGTAGGGCGACCGCCCAGGGCGCCAGATATAAAGGGGCGCCACGGGTGCCCCTTTGACACTTAGTATACTTTCATGGATTGATGCTGAAATACGATTAAAAATAGGAAAAACAATAAATTGTCAAGAACAATCTAAATTGAACCTTTCTGTAATCAAATCTTGCAAGTTTAATTTGACCCATTTCCCAGTGTTCGATTGAGTTGAAATTTTGCTTAAATATGTAAATCGGATGACAATGCATTTTTATGGTAAGCATGACCTGAATCACATTCAGGATTAGCTCCAGATAATGGAACTCTTCAACAACAGCACAGTCACGAAATTTTGTGTACCTACGTATTTTACTATCATCGCCGGTTCAAAATTTTACCATGACAACTAATTTCACGCTAAAATGTTCAGATTTCATTTTGGTACTATTATTTTTGGCAACATTTAACTAGATCTGGTGGTTAGTTAAACATAAGTCATCTTTTTTGCCTGATTAGAATGTAAATAAATATTATAGGTTAAATATTAAATATTAAAGGTCGCAACATACAAGAACTGTACAAATGTATGGATAGCATTGCGAATATTGATCATCATACCTGTAACGGTTGCTAATGGGGAAATAAGTTTTTATCGACAATATCTCAATCTAGATTGACAAACTTGGAAACTTTGTCAATCGAAAATTAAAGTAAGGAAAACATACTTTGTAATAAACGACTTAGTCGATAGGAAGGCTACAAAAGTAAAATTTTATAGTTTTTTTTATAAATGGTTATTTCATGCCATTTACGTCTTGCCATTTTTTTGTATGAGTTAGAATGGCAGATAAGGGGCGCCGTGGAAATCTCGCCCAGGGCGCTCGTAGAGCTAAAACCGGCACTGACCTTACAGTGTAGTTGTTTTAGTATTTCAAAATATGACTTTTAATAATTGTATAAATGGCTAGGAGGGCGCACTTATGAAGGTCGAATTTTCTGAAGTTACCACCGGTTCGGAAGTCAGCATTTTTAACACAGTTGTAGGCTACTTTGTAGTACCCACCTACTACCACCCTCATGTTGTAAATCTGTCGCCAAGCCCCTTCTAAAGTGCTCGGAGATAATGCATTTCTGACACCTGTTAATAATGTTTGTATAAACGAAACTGCTAATCCGATTTCAATGGAAATTTTACAGAAGGTTCTCTATTTTCTTAGGCATAGTTTAGTAAAAGTCATATCGGAATCAGATCAGCAGTGTGCTGAAATTTTAAATAATAATGTTAGCCATATAAGTAGCAAATCGCGTGTCAGTAACTATAACATAAATAAAATAATAATTAAAACTCTCATTCATGAATATTCATGTGAAACGAACGGGCGGATGGAGATTTAATTACAAATTCATATAAAACATCAAAAGGAACACGATGGAAAGTAATATTAACGAAACGACCTTATAAAAGTTTTAGCACTCCATTGAGCTTTTGATACTTTTTTTGCAAATTAATTTATGTAAATGAAAATATAAGTTAGAAAGAAAGAAAATACTTTTTATTCCTGACACGCATGTAACATTACAAATCATATTTAAGTAGGTACAATGCACCTACCATATATAAAATGACTTATAGGGTTCCGTACGTCAAAAGGAAAAAAGGAACCCTTATTGGATAACTTCGTCGTCCGTCCGTCTGTCTGTCCAGACCTTTTTCTCAGGAAGGCGTGAAGTAGTTATTAATATCAAATACTCAGGTGTGCATATCGGAGCTGTGAAAAAATCAAACTTCTAAGTCAACTCAATCAAAGTATAAAGCCCTTTATGCCGCATATTTTGACACTCGCAAAGGAGGTCCTTAGGGGAGGCCTATGTCCAGCAGTTTACGTCTTGCGGCTGAGATGATGATGCTGATGATGAAGGGAATTAATAAAGTCTATTTTGAAAGTCAAAGTCAGAAAACGTGAAGTATCATACTGCGTTTCAAGGATTTAGATATTGATAAGCAATGAGATCGATACTGACGTAAGTACCTACTTCATTTTGCAAAGTTTACAAAAGTAACTTTTTTTGTGTGAAAATGATGCGCACATTCACTTTACATTCACAAGGTTAAAGTATTTACAGACCAGTGATATATATGTGCAATCCATTATCATCTAAGGCAGGGGTTCTCAAACATATAGCTCCACGCACCCCCATAAAGCTTAAATTTTTAATAATTATTCAGTCTCCTAAATATGTTTTTAATAAATGAGATAGATAGGTTTTGGGTAGGAATTGTGTCGAATTTAGGAGCAAGTTTTCTCAGTTTATGTCAGACTCTATAACGTGAATCTTGCCACGTACTCCTACAACAAACTTATGTAAGTACTCCTATACGTACCTACGCGTACCTCAATTTGAGAAACCCTGATCCAAGGTAAAGGATACCGTTTCTCTTTTCACTGCAACATTTTTAAATAATGTAAACCAAATGATTTGACTGCCAAATACAATTTATTTAGATAACTGACACCACTATAATTCTTCGTGTACCTAACGCGTTCATTTATTCATCCGCCATTTGCAATTTAAATGAGCACAACAAGATGGCGGTGCCGTGTAACAGCTGAAACTAAATTATTGTCTTGTGAACATTTGTTTAGCGAATTTCCACCTTATTAATACACCTTTAAGTTGCTTATTTGTTCCAGAAAAGGTTGTTAGTATCGTGTTAACAGATTTTAATAGCTGCATTGCTTTGGGCTGGCGGTTATGATAAAATAACGAAGCCCTTTGAGGTGCTCTCAGAAATTGTAATTTAAATTGACTATTATAACTTGCGATCGAATATTCCTTTTTGAGACGGTTCAACAAAGAGTGGCTTTTAACGATGTCCGATAGTTTTAAAAGGGGTAAATCTAGGGTTCGTTTTGGAACTTATAACTAGTGCGAACAAAGTTAAATGCTTTAACCTGCCTACCAATTACCAATACTTTGCGAAGATAGTTTCAAAACCTTTTGAAACTTGTATATTTTCTAAATACATGATAGATTTTTCTTTATCGCTGCTCTCAAATACAAATAAATCATAATTAACACATCGTTTAATGTCTAGCCAGGGGCTCGAATACAAACAATAGGCCAAAGGCTAAGCGGGGATGATAGCTCAGAGGTAAACGAAATTAAATATATTTATTTGCCTGAAATATTGTAGGTAGGTACATACAGTTGTTAAAATTGAAGATAAGGCTCAACATATTTCGCCAGCCATTCAAAGTCAAAGTCAAAGCAATTTATTCAGTTTAGGCCCTAGGAGGGCACTTATAAAGTTAACTACTGAAGTTACCACTGATTCGGAAGTCGCCTTCGGCATGCAAATTAAGTTACATGCATAAAATTATTGAACGATGTATTGAAATTAGCGGTATTGATGTAAAACGACATGGCAAGGGTCGCACGTTCGAATCATTTGAACCATAAGTTGAATTGAACCAGAAAACTGGAAACCATAGCTGCTAGTATTTTGTAATACTCAGCTGGCTGGCTTGCTACCCTCGAGTTGAGGATCCGTCATCAAGGTCATCACCTAAAAGGTTGTTCCGCCAGCTGCATTTCAAATCTAGTACCCTTGTACCTAGGCTTGTGTGCTTACAATGTTCATCCGTCATCATAATGAAATCTTTCATCATCTCAGCCATAAGACGTCCACTGTTGGACATGGGCCTCCCCTACGGATTTCCAAATTGCATTCAATGGTCAATAAATGGATATGAATTTATAATTAACTGGTGCTGAAATTCAGTCTTTCTTATAAATAAGTGGATATTACTGTCAGACTGTCCGCGTGAGTTTAATATTATTGTCGCTATCTCATTCACTCGTTAGTGAACCAAGGGCGCCTAAATGTGACGGCATTAGTTTTGGACATTTATTTTTGTGAATTTTGATTCAATAACATGATAGATTATTCAGACAAAATTTTTAATATCATGAAATTCATTACTTTTCATAAACCCCTGTCAAGTTATAATCTGAAGAAAAGTTATATTACTAGAAAATACGGCGTCAAGAATTTTTAAGCCCTCGTGATTTTGAAACATTATAAATTAAGGGATATCTGAATTTCTATAGATCTAAATTAGTTAATGATTGATGTTTACAAAATTTCATTTTTATTCGGAGATATCCAAAATAGGAACATACTTAGCTTTGTATGTATGTAGCTGGCTCGCTTTTAATATCGTTAAAATTGAAAATAACTATGCATTTGAATGAGATGTTCGCTACACAAGCTATTTTATTATAATTTTATAAACTATGTAGTATGTAACTACTAAATTGAATTTAAAAACAAATATCTACAAAAATATGCCTTGCTGAGTTACTTGCCGGAGTCTTCTCAGTCCAAGTGTATTACGAACCGGTGGTACGATTGTACCACCGGTTCGTAACTGTTACAAGTGATTACTTGTAACGGTCATAAGTGCCTTATTAGGGCCTAAACTGAACTATTTTATATTATTTTCAACATTGTCTGCTTTTGTCTGGAGTGGTCATCACCATATAGGCTTGTGTTTGACCACAATCTCACTATGGTAAGTAAGATGTAGCCGAAGGTGGTAAGCACACAAAGCTGTCGTGGCATCTAGCATCTAACCTCCACAGTCCAAATGAGAGACACAAAGTAAAAATACTGTCCACAAGTAACCATAGACCCTTTTAGTTACGGTTCTTTATTTACTTTAGTGTCCCACTAATAAGGAATTGTGCTTACAAAACAGTCCCTCCGCCAAAAATTTCTGACCTAAATTCCAATGTATGTCAGTATGTACATTAGTGCGTTTATAACTTAGGAACTACTGTATAGCTTTTGATACTGCTTTAACAGTTACGTATATAGTTATATATTGAAGGTTTGAGGTTATATATAACTAGCTGTCCACCGCGGTTTCACCCGCGTTCCCAAAAAAAACTTAACCCATGTCCTTTTCCATACCATAGGCCATCTGCGTACGAAATCTCATCGCGGTTCAACCGGTTCAGCGGTTTAGGCGTGAAAAGGTAACAAACAATCTCACATTCGCATTTATAATATTAGTTAGGAAGTTAGGATTACGCTGTGAAAAACCGGCCAAGTGCGAGTCGGACTCGCGCACGAAGGGTTCCGTACCATTATCTATAAAAACGACAAAAAAAATCATGTCTGTTGTATGGGATACGTCTATTTTTATGGTGAATATATAATAACGGTGTAAGAAAGTTTATTCTCATAAGAATTATACATTCACTTACATTCGATATGCATACAAGAGCGTGCCAATCATCAATGCTACTCACATTAATTTAATATTAACAACACTGCAACATACATAAATAACAATAATATCTAGGATAAAATTTCTAATGTAGGTACATGCGTTATTAAAATATACGTAATTAAATATTCTATGGATATTTCAAGATCAATATCGAGCAAAAAAATCACGTTTGTTGTATAGGAACCCCCTCAAATATTTATTTTATTCTGATTTTTTAGTATTTGTTGTCATAGCGGCAACAGAAATACATCATCTGTGAAAATTTCAACTGTCTAACTATCACGGTTCATGAGATACAGTCTGGTGACAAACGAACAGCCGGACAGCGGAGTCTTAGTAATAGGGTCCCGTTTTACCCTTTGGGTAAGAAACCCTAAAGATGAGAACCTCTTCCTTTTTTGAAGTCCTGAAAATAGTTGAGTTTTAAATTGCCTTCATGATTTGTGTAATTAATGTATATATATCTTTTTTTTTACTTTGTAATAGGCTCGTGTTTGACCACAATCTCACTATGGTAGGTGATGATGTTGCCGAAGGTGGTAAGCACACAAAGCCTAGAAGGATCTGGTTCTGAAGTGCAGCTGCCGGAACACACCAATAGGTGTTTGGCGACAGATTTTCAACTTGAGGGTGGTAGCCAGCCAGGCGGGTACTACAAAGTACCCTACCACCGTGCTATGGTTTCCTCACGATGTTTTCCTTCACCGAAAGCTCAAGCTCATTGTAGGATTCGAACCCACGACCTTCGCCGCGGCGTCCGACGTCACTACCACTGAGCTATCATCGCCTTAAAATTGCGAGGAGGTAATGTGTTTTTGCGCGCTCAGAGTAAATATTTTGTCGATGTTTTCGGGTGTTTCGTGGCTATGTGAAGAGATAAATTATATTGGATTATTGCTAATTGGTAAGTATATACGATCACGATAATAATAATGTATCTTTTTTGTTGGTTTATAAATGATTTGTGTGTGGGTAAAAATCGTTCATTTTTTACCTTCGGGGCAGATTCGTAAGCCTACTTGAGGGACACATTCGTACGCGTACGAATGTGCCTGACTGTTTGACATGTGCTCACATGTATATGAATTAACAAGTTTTTTTTTTATTTCAGAAAATACCAGGAAAATCCTACTCCTTTGCGTTTCCTAATATTGAGGAAACACATAGCGTTGGCATCTCTGATGTCACATTGGTTCTTCCTAATCTGAAATCTCCAGGAACTTCTACGGCTAGGATCTCTAAAATATTCACATTTCCTATTGATTTCACACAATCACATCATCACAATTTATCTTCTACTTATGTCTGATACACCAAATAACTAGAATATTGATCTCTTATTGACTGATTCGAATTAAAAAATAGTGTAGTATGCACTATGTTGTGTTCTTTCGACTTATTGATTTATTTTTCTTAGGAATGAATATGTTTTGTTGATAAAAAGTTTTGTCATTTAGCTTATTACATCGTTGCTATTTTTAATGCCAATTAATACGAGTTTTGATACTTACTTTGCTATTTTATTTAACCTGTACCTACCTACCAACCTACCATACGAATGTTTCCCTACCTATGTACGAATGTACCCCTATAGTGGGGTAGATTCGGACATTTGACATCTTTTATTAAAATGCATTTCATAAAAATAATGACTCCATACATTTTTATTAGGAAGCTGAATGTATGTGATTTGTTATAATAACAGATTAAGCAATTTATCTTTGATATCAGATTTAAAAAACATCAAAGTCTAAAAAGTGTACGGATGGTGCCAATCTTCCCCTATTTACAAAAGAAATATATAAATTATCTGGCTTCCATAGTACAAGCTCTGCTTAGTTTTGGGGTCAGATGGCCGTGTGTGAGGAATAATGTCCCAGAATATTTATTTATTTATCTGTATATATAAAAGGAAAACGTGACTGACTGATTGATCTACCAACGCACAGCTCAAACCACTGGACGGATCGGGCTAAAATTTGACATACAAATAGCTATTAGATGTAGGCATCAGCTAAGAAAGGATTTTTGAAAATTCCACCCCTAAGGTTGTAAAATAGGGGTTAAGCGGGTGAAACCGCAGGGCGGTAAGCTAGTTTATAATATTAGTACGATAGTAGGATAAATTCCAGATATATTTGCGTTAAAAAAACATGTTACCCATACAAAAAGGGTCGTCAGTAAGTAAAATACTATATTGGCCGCCATTTCACGTTGCCCTTAAGAAGCCCGTTAAGCCAAAAAGCTGTGAAGTAGGTTCGATAAAAAGCTCGTATTATGGGTATTAGTATCATCAACCCGATGATCGTCAGTTTTATTTGGACGACTTACTATTGGTTTTCGATCACTTTAAGATGGTGAATATTAAAAAGTAATTGATATTAATATATTTTGCTTTTAACGGGTTAAAGTACATCCATATTGACGCAGGGGCGTCCAAACGTCAACTAAAGTTGCCGCTGAAAATCAGCGTTGTGGGTTTATTTATACCGCAACTATATTGCTGAGCGGTTGCCTTTTGTTGGCAGTATAATTAATAATAATTTTAGTATAAGCATGTAATAGGTTTAGAAATTGATATATACTGTCAAATAAAAAACTATTCTATTCTATTCTATTCTAAAAGAATCATCGTGCTTTGATATAAATGATGTCTTTTTAGGGTTCCGTACCTCAAAAGGAAAAAATCACTTCGTTGTCCGTCTGCCTGTCTGTCTGTCAAGACCTTTTTCTCTGGGACGCGTGTAGGTATCAGAAATTAATATCATTTAGTCAAGTCTGCAATCCCTTGGAGCTGTGAAAAAATCAAACTTCTAAGTCAACGCAATTAAAAGATACAGCCATTTATCAAAATCAAAACCTATAGGGAAATTCCCGTTGACCTACAATCATGAAATTTGGCAAGAAGGCAGCACAAGTAAATGGAAAAGTCCGAAAACCGTAAATTTGTACATACATACATAAAAAAAAATATAAACAGCAAATACCTATATTATTATTATATTTTATTCGAATAGTCCTTCACAAGTACTTATGAATAGTCTGACTCTAACGTACGGATCTAACGTGCTTTTGTAATGTATTATTAGGTATCTTATTTTGTATAACTATATTTCATAAACCTAATGTAAAAAAGCAGGAAAGCACCTACAAGATTAGACAAGACAAAATATCCATCGATTATCAAAATAACATGCAACATCCCGTTTCGAAAATGAGAGACATAACTGGATCCCTTTTGTGTAACACGAGTGTAAAAAATGAGTTCATTTATCATTCTTTAATAACGCGCTTCAATTTACTAACACAATGGTAAGGGAACTTTCATCGCTTAGTATCCTTGAAAACAAACGATAAATGGGTGCCGGGCTTTAAAATGTTATTTACAGGGATTTTAGCGCCTCTTCAAAAACCTTCTAAGTAGGGTTACCATAAGTGGTCTTAAAGGCTATGGACATAGCTCAGTGAGTCGGGCGATGTTAGCTCAGTGAGCTATAGAGTGACTATGGCGAATGTAACTCAGTGAGCTATAGAGTTACTCGGGCGATATTAGCTCGGTGAGTTATATAGTTAGTCGGGCGATGTTATCTCAGTGAGCTATAGAGTTACTCGGGCGATGTTAGCTCGGTGAGTTATAGAGTTAGTCGGGCGATGTTAGCTCGTTGAGTTATATAGTTAGTCGGGCGATGTTAGCTCAGTGAGCTATAGAGTTAGTCGGGCGATGTTAGCTCAGTGAGTTATAGAGTTAGTCGGACGATCTTAGCTCTTTGAGCTAAAGAGTTAGTGGGGCAATGTTAGCTCAGTGAGCTATATTGCCGTTTTAATTAAAAAGGGCACAACTAACATTTTTCATGAAATTGAGTTATATATACCTAGTCTTGCCATAAATATTGTCACAAAGAAAAAACATTTTTTTTTTATTGCAAATAATATTTATTACTTTTACAGTATGTTAGTTTAATACATAAATAAAAAAACAATTTAAAATATAAAAAGCTTATTCGAAGTGGTCTCCATTGGCTGCAATACAGTCCTTTAAACGTTGAGGCCAGTTATCAACAGAAGCACGCACTCTTTCCATGGAAAAATTCTTCACTGCCAATCGTATGGATTGTTTTAGGGACTCCAAATTATCATGGCGTTAAGAGCAAGCCGTACTCTCTAAAACTGACCATAAATCATAATCCAGCGGATTAAGATCGGGACTAGACGACGGCCAGTCTTCAGCTCTGATGAAGTCCGAAACGTTTACTTCCAACCAAGACTGCGTGGACCGAGCTTTATGACCCGGCGCCGAGTCTTGTTGGAAGGACCATACTTGGTTATTGAACATGGTGTTGTTAAGGGGCTTAACTACCTTCTCAAGAATGGTATCTTGATACACTTGTGCCGATGTTTTGATACCTTTTTCACAAAAATATGGCTCAGTCACTCCTTCATAGCTAACACCCCACCAAACCATCACTGAAGTCGGATAATGACCACGTTGCACTCTGTCGACTAATTGGGAAGCTTCCTTAGAGCTTTGAGCATAAATACGATCATTTTGTTTGTTAAAATGTTGCTCAACTGTAAAAATTTTCTCATCCGTAAACAAAAATTTTCTGTGACCGCCCTTTGCGTACCGCTTCAGTAGTTGTTTCGATTTTACCACCCTATTCTTTTTTAAATTATCAGTTAAAAAATGACCAGTGCGTCTCTTATAGGCTGCAAGTCCTAAGTCATCTTTTAAAATACGCGACATGGTTCTGGGTGCTATCTTCATCTCCCGAGATAAAATCTTTTGCTTTCGGACAGGATTTCTTCGAATTCTTTCCCTTACTGCTTTAACCACCTTTTTCGAACGAACACTACGTGGACGGCCAGATCTTTTTCTGTCACAAGCAGAGGAGGTCTCATTGTACCTATTAATAATCCGGTACACAAACATTTGACTAATACCAAGCGTATGGAGAGTTTTAAAAATTGCATTTGGCTCCATACCAACATTGTGTAATGCAATCACAGCGATTCGGTTCTCTTTATCAACCCACTCCATTTTAATATCGCAAAATATTGTCCAATGTATTGGCGCCAAAATTAGAAAACCCAATGAACAATCGTATAAAAATGACAGATTCCAAATTCAAATGTAATATCTTTCTTATTTTTAATTGTAACAGTATTTATGGCCAGACTATGTATATAAAAGGAAAACGTGACTGACTGATTGATCTACCAACGCACAGCTCAAACCACTGGACGGATCGGGCTAAAATTTGACATACAAATACCTATTAAGTTGTAGGCATCCGCTAAGAAAGGATTTTTGAAAATTCCACCCCTAATGGTGTAAAATAGGGGTTAAGCGGGTGAAACCGCAGGGCGGTAAGCTAGTTTATAATATTAGTACGGTAGTAGGATAAATTCCAGATATATTTGCGTTAAAAAAACATGTTACCCATACAAAAAGGGTCGTCAGTAAGTAAAATACTATATTGGTCACCATTTCACGTTGCCCTTAAGAAGCCCGTTAAGCCAAAAAGCTGTGAAGTAGGTTCGATAAAAAGCTCGTATTATGGGTATTAGTATCATCAACCCGATGATCGTCAGTTTTATTTGGACGACTTACTATTGGTTTTCGATCACTTTAAGATGGTGAATATTAAAAGAATCATCGTGCTTTGATATTAATGATTTCTTTTTAGGGTTCCGTACATCAAAAGGAAAAAATCACTTCGTTGTCCGTCTGCCTGTCTGTCTGTCAAGACCTTTTTCTCTGGGACGCGTGTAGGTATCAGAAATTAATATCATTTAGTCAAGTCTGCAATCCCTTGGAGCTGTGAAAAAATCAAACTTCTAAGTCAACGCAATTAAAAGATACAGCCATTTATCAAAATCAAAACCTATAGGGAAATTCCCGTTGACCTACAATCATGAAATTTGGCAAGAAGGCAGCACAAGTAAATGGAAAAGTCCGAAAACCGTAAATTTGTACATACATACATAAAAAAAATAATATAAACAGCAAATACCTATATTATTATTATATTTTATTCGAATAGTCCTTCACAAGTACTTATGAATAGTCTGACTCTAACTTACGGATCTAACGTGCTTTTGTAATGTACTATTAGGTATCTTATTTTGTATAACTATATTTCATAAACCTAATGTAAAAAAGCAGGACCTACAAGATTAGACAAGACAAAATATCCATCGATTATTTAAATAACATGCAACCTCCCGTTTCGAAAATGAGAGACATAACTGGATCCCTTTTGTGTAACACGAGTGTAAAAAATGAGTTCATTTATCATTCTTTAATAACGCGCTTCAATTTACTAACACAATGGTAAGGGAGCTTTCATCGCTTAGTATCCTTGAAAACAAACGATAAATGGGTGCCGGGCTTTAAAATGTTATTTACAGGGATTTTAGCGCCTCTCCAAAAACCTTCTAAGTAGGGTTACCATAAGTGGTCTTAACGGCTATGGACATAGCTCAGTGAGTCGGGCGATGTTAGCTCAGTGAGCTATAGAGTGACTATGGCGATGTTAACTCAGTGAGTTATAGAGTTAGTCGGACGATCTTAGCTCTTTGAGCTATAGAGTTAGTGGGGCAATGTTAGCTCAGTGAGCTATATTGCCGTTTTAATTAAAAAGGGCACAACTAACATTTTTCATTTTTCATATATTCGAAATCAGGAAAAAAGGCCTATCTGCCTAATTTTTTTGAGATTTTTAGCAATAAAATTAACAGAGATAGCATAAGCTTATAGGGCACAACTGCACCATTTTTTTTGTTTTAGTCCAGGAAAAGGGTGAGATGTGACTTTTATTTCACCTTTGTATTTATAATGTATTTAATTGAAAAGGCGTAATTGGCGTATTTCAAATATAAAAGGCTTATGTGGCAATTGTGCTTATTTTTTAAACTAACACCTTAGCAAATTAATGTAGAAGAAAAGTCACAACTGGCAGTTATGTCTTTACTATTTACCCTACGCCTTAAAATTTTATACATAAAAAAGGCACACTGGCGGTTATGCCTTTACTACTAAACATCTCTGAACGGAGATGAAGTGCGAGGGGCAAGGGAACGAAGCGGACACAGGAAAATTCACAATGAGATTGTTTTTATTCATCAAGAAGTATAAGTACCTATAAATATTAGATATTAATTCTAATATTTTACTGAATATAGAATAGAATTCTAATAATAACTATACTGTGAAAAGGCACAATTGAATAAAAGTGCCGTTTCATTGTAAATTTAAAATTTTTACTCAAAATTTATCATTGAAAAGGCACATTTGGTTGAAAATGGCTATTAAACGTAATATTGCTCTTTTTATTTAATTTTTATGTTAAGTTGAAAAAAAATAAGTTGATTATTTATTATATGCATTCAAAATAAAAATAAAATATTGCTACGGTCTTATATGTACTATATAAATGCAACTATTTACATTCACACAATTTCGAAAAACATAGTTTAGTCGTGTTTTTTTAACAAAATTCAAAAAATATTTTAACATCGATTTTCTCAATATTTACAAAATGTTAGTTGTGCCCTTTTTAATAACGACGGCAGTATAGGTTTAATCGCTGGCTACCAACTTCAAGTTAAAATCTTTAAGCACTTACTTGTGTGTTCCAGTAGCTGCACTTGAGAACCAGTTCCTAAGATTTGTATGCTTAGCAACTTCGGCCACATCATCACCCATCGTAGTGAGGTTAGGGTCAAAAACAGGCCTATAAAATAAATACAAATATATAGCTCGAGTAGCAACTACGTAATGGAACAACTTCTATGGTATGACGATAGCCTACCAGTTGGGCTGATGCCCTGGTTGGTCGGTTGGAGATGGATAGAAACATAAAGATAAGAAATAATAAACACTAGATTTTTTTTAATTGCACACAGGTGATGATTCTTGGGTAACCAATTGTAAAATGCGTAAATGAGAAAAGTAAATTAAATGAGTGAGTAAAAATTTGCGTGTTGTCACCCTACTCTTAAGGGCTCCCATGATGACCTTTTTAGTCTTAGAAAGGAATCTTTTTTTGACCGATATTTTATGTTAAGCGATGTAGAATTTAGTGATCGAGTCGGGTATAATGTTATTTTGTATTGAGTTTCACTTAATGGAATTCTTAGATGAGATTCTTAGATAGATTTTGCTTTCCTATCTTAAATATTGATTGACGAACATACAAACATGGTGTATATATTTTATTACTAGCTTCCCCCTCTCGGTATCGCCCGCGTTCCCGAAGAATCTTCTGTTTTCCCGAGATAAAAAGTATTCCAAGGTATGATCTATCTATGTGCCAAGTTTCATCGAAATCCATTGAGCCGATAATGTATGATTGAATCACAAACATCCCTACATCCAAATTTATAAAATTACTAGCTTCCACCCTGCGGTTTCACCCGCGTTCCCGAAGGATGTCATGTTTTCCCGGGATAAAAGTTCCCTATATATTATTCCAGACTATAACCTATCTCTGTGCCAAATTATATCTAGATCCGTACAGTTGTTCTGGCGTGATTGAGTAACAAACATCCATCCTTCCATCCAAAGTTTTATAATATGTATTTATAATTAGCTGTCCCCGCGGTGTCACGCGCCTTTCCAGGAAGAAAAGTAGCCTATATCTTTCTCCATACCATAGGCTATCTGCGTACCAAATTTCATCGCGATCGGTTCATCGGTTTAGGCGTGAAAACAAACAAACTTACATTCGCATTTATAATATCAGTTAGGACTAGCTGTCCCCCGCGGTTTAACCCGCGTTCCCGAGAAAAAAAAGTAGCCCATGTCCTTCTCCATACTATAGGCTATCTGCGTACTAAATTTAATTGCTAGGATTAACTAGGATATTAGGATATATAGAAGGAAATAGGAAGTAGGATAGTTTAGAAATTGGAGCTATTATTTGGACCACCAAGTTACAAATACTCTGAACGCGCAACATTATATTAGTGTGTGTGTGTATAAAACGCAGATAATATTTGAATTGTGTAACAGCTCATGAAAACTCTAACACCGACATTCTAACTACATGAACTAAATCGGAAATGAGGCAGCCTGAACGGCTAACGGGGCAATTTTCAGCCGTCGTTTAAACCGGTTTCAGGGTAATATCGTAAAAGATATTGCAGCTGTGGGTCGACCGGTGATATTACCGTTTTTTTTTTTTTGCAACCGTCTAATAAGGGGTCAGGTATAAAATATATTACACTGGATATCGGGGACATTTATTTATGAAAATAAATAAACAAGAATGTTTATTTTTTTAGATTTCTTGTAAAATGGTAAAAATTAAAGTAGATTCCAAATGGCTTCTTTTTTTCTTAGACATACGATCTTATATTTCATTATAACCTATTCTACGTTTACTTAAGTCATAATATCTCAAGTGTAAATATTAATTTTAAATTACGATATAGAACTCGGTGATATATATCCTTTATAGTATGGAAAAATGTGGGATTTAAAAAACAACGCAATACAGACGAACACTGTGTATTTAAAGAGAGAAACATTGTTTCGTTTTAAATAACTGAATATACTTATTTATATTTTATTTATTTACATAAATGTATATGGAACAACTATTTTACACAATTTAAGAGTAGGAATTTTCATCTTAAATTAAGTCAGTTACATAACGTAATTGCCCCGCGGTTTTGTCTGTTCTCCGATATCAAATATTCAGGGCTTTTAACCCTTTTATTAGCTCCAGTCTACAACACAATTGATCGATTCAATTCATGCAATAAGTCAAGCAAATAATACATACCTAATACTATTATATTTTTCTATACCTAAGATAAAGTTAGTGCGATTAGTTTATAAATTTAAATTTTATAACTTAGCTCCTCTAAACTTAGTGTGTTCCGGTTCAAATCTGAATACCAGATTTCAATGAAACTACGCATTTGAACTAACAGAGCTGAGTAACCATTGACTAAACATAAAGCGGTGAGTTTTGAACGCGGCACTTGAGAACATCACAGGAGATTAGTTTTGGTAGTTATAAACAACGAAAAACTTTGTAGTATATTCAAATACATTTATACATTAAAATTTTCCTGAAATATTTCATTATTGTTAATGTAAAAAGAGTTTTTATTTGTGTTTTCGAAATTATTATTTAATGCAAGCTGTATGATTTTTTATTTTATTTTTTTACTTTGTATATGCTTATGTTTGAATACAATCTCACTATGTTAAGTGATGATGTGGCCGAAGGCCGCACACAAAGCCTAGAAGGAACTAGCTCTCAAGTGCAGCTGCAAAACACACCAACGTTTTTGGCGACAGATTTTCAACATGAGGGTGGTAGCCAGCCAGGCGAGAACTAGAATACTTTATGTACAATACAATACTACCCTACCACCATGCTATGGTTTCCTCACAATATTTTCCTTCACTGAAAGTACAAACTCATTGTAGGATTCGAACCCACGACCTTCGTCGCGACGTCCGACGTCACTACCACTGAGCTATCATTTTCAATTAAATAGGTATATGGCCTAATATCGTCAAAACATGCCTGAGTATATTTATAGTCAGTTGGTAGTGGCGTTGAATGCAATGGCATAGCCGTGGGTTCGAATCTTAAAATGAGTTTCAGTTTTGAGGAAACCATAACAGTCGTAGGGTATTTTATATTAACTGCTTGGCGAGCTATCACCCTCAAGTTGATGCAGGGCTGGTTTAACGGTTAATTTTCAAACCTAAATCAGTGTCAAGTACATTAGGAGCGTTTTATTTAGGTTTGACTTTACATTAACCTTAAAAAACGGTTGTCTTATAAAGCGAAATCAAATAGGTTTTGAATCAATTTACCGGTTTTTGAGGTTTTCATTAGAGGTTTTCATTTCGCTCTTTCCGACGACATCGCCATCGTCAATTCATTCAATTCAAATTTATAATGATTTTATGTCAAACTTCAAGCATTGTGCATTAGTAATATACATATAAACAAACAGAGGGGCGTTATAAGTTTAATGTTTGTAAGTATCTGTCTGTCTGTGGCATCGTAGCAAACGGATTAACCAATTTTATTTACACTCATACAAAGAACAAAGCTATTTTTATGCACACAAATGTTTGTGAACAAACCCACCTGTGTTGTCGCAGATAGAATTTTATACACCCACACCATGCGGACCATGAAAACATATGCTTTCCTTTCTTAGAATTTTATTTAAAACTAAATCCAAATAGGAATTTTTCCATTCTGTAAACACTATTCCATAAGCCGGATGGCGTAGGTGACCAGCATTGTCTCGACTCATCGGTCCATGATTCCTTCAACAATTGACAGGAAATCTAGTAAAAATACAAAAGAAAATAAGAATAAGAAAGGTAATGTAGTTATCTACATTTCCTGTCTTTAATGATATTGTTTTAATAAACATTTTCTTGTTATTGACTGAGGAATATTTCATGTTATTTCTAGGTAGGATTGAGGATGTCGAGACAGGAAACGCGTGTTTTTAATTCTCCCGTCTTGCTTCCTGTAGGTACTTTGATAAACAACTTCCCATACAATTTATTTTATGACTAGTTTGTCGCCCCGTGATATCACCCGCGATCTCCTATTTTGAAAATGAAAATGAAAATATTTTTTATTCAAATAGGCCTTCACAAGCACTTATGAATAGTCTGACTCTAACGCACGGTTCGGAAGGTTGCTTTTACTGAGAAGAGCCGGCAAGAAACTCAGCAATTACTCTTTTCAAAACCAACTCAGATTCATTACATCAAATTATTTATCTAGTCTCACTGACAATATGTGTGTGTTATATGACAGTAAGGAAAAAAAAAATATATCAAAATTATGAGTAACTTAGTAAACAAATGGATTGCAAACTTAAGCAGACCAGCCCCCACAAGCAGCACCTGTTCACAAGTATGACGCATGTGGCAGCCATCGCCCTCCTCGCACATATTATAGGGAAGTGAGCGACCCGCCACACGACGCCGCCGCAAGCAAAGACCCCAAAGTGAGCATGACTAACTTAAGCTTACTACAAATAATACAAAGAGAAACTATTTCGAGAAATACGAATTATAACACACAATATGTTATCACTGAGACTATTAACAGGTTTATAAATCAAAATAATAACAATAATAGTACACAAAAGTAACAAATCTACCAAGCATTAGAGTCTTTGAAATAATCATTTACAGTATAATAAGCATTTTCTACTAATACAGCTTTAATCCGTTCCTTAAATTTTTGCAAAGGCAAATTTAAAATTGAAGTAGGGATTCTGTTATAGATGCGTGTACTTAGTCCTAGAAATGAGCCTTGCACTTTCTGGAGTCTATAGGCAGAAGTTACAAGTTTGTGCTTATTTCTAGTATTGATAGAGTGCACATCACTTTTTTTCGAAAAAAGACTAATATTTTGATGCACAAATAATATATTTGCAAATATATATTGAGATGCAACTGTGAGTATGCCAGTTTCTTTAAACTTATCTCTGAGGGAAGTTCGAGAGCCCAAGTTATAAATAGCTCGCACTGCCCTCTTTTACCCGAGTTAGTTGAAGTTAAATTTCAAAACAATACAAAATCATATTTTCGGTTTTAGGTATCACTCACGCGTTGCCAACCTTGAGACATGAAGTTGTTAAGTCTCCTGTGCCTGTAATTTCACCGGCTCCCATACCCTCCTAACCGAAACATAGTAATACAAGTGCACTATTATTTCACGGTGGAATTAGATATGGTGGTAGTACTTTCCCGGGCTTCTGCACTAAGAGTTCTACTACCTTACAAATAATTACTAATTGGCTGGGTGTTGTTACAATCAGTGAGTGAGTCAGGATTTTTATTTTTCTATGTAATAATTTTATCATCTTCTAAATAGATTTTGAGACTTTATTTTCTCCTGCGATCTCACCCGTATTCCCGGGATAAAAAATAGCCCTATAACCTCCTTTGTGCTATATAACTCAATCATAATTTGTCGAATCGGACTGGTAGTTACCTACTGAGATTAGCGTGATTATTCAAATATATAAGCTTTTCAGCTTTATGTTTGTAAGCCAGTTCCTTCTAAGCTTTGTGTGCTTTCCACCTTCGGTGACATCATCACTTGAGAGGTAGAGCAAAGCCATATGTCGCTCAAAGAGCAGCTCGACTGGGGAAGTACTCCACCTTACAGAATACCGCAGCCAAATAACTTATAGTTGTGTTACTGCGCGTGAGGAAGGCGCCAGAGCTCATCGGGGTGGGGGGAAGGGTCGGCAACGCGCGAGTGATACGTCTGGTGTTGCAAGCGTTCATAGGCTACGGTAACCGATTACCATCAGGCCGTATGCTTGTATGCTTGTTTGCCGACAATGTGGTATAAATAAAAAAAATAAAATAGAAACCTATTAAATGGTTCTTTACAAAATAGATACAGTGAAATGAATTCGAATGAGTGCTTTTTTAATAAGTATATTATTATTTATTATATCATAGAGACGACGTCTAATGCATTCATAAATATATGAATTGTATTTAATTTTGTTTTGTCGAAAATATTATTACGAAGGTGGCACGAGTGGCTAAAATTACGTATACCCTAGTATTTAAAAAAACATTGTTCTTTAACAATGGGCACAATACATACGCGTAGATATTTTTAGCTCAGGGCACACCCACTAGGCCATCCGTAGGTAGCACCTACATACTGGTGCCCCAATAGGGTATCACACCCATTTTTGAAAAATGTCTCAATTCGTTCCTAAGGTGCTAATAAGCCACCAAAAAAAAACACAAAATTTTTATTTAATCGATAAGTGCCATAAAAATGCATTTAAATTTTACATTTTCAAATGTCGGGAGTAGTTTGATGAAAACGCTGAACGTCATGTAACTCTACGGTCATGACGTTATTTGGTCTCTTGTAAGTAAATAAATGCGCTGATATTGGTTTCAATTGGACTTATAAAATTTTATAAATAAAAAATGAGCTATTATATTTTTTATTAGTGTACTGTTCCTGAATGCATGTATACTAGTGTAAAAAAATAAATAATAGTACTTCAGTTGACACTTTTTAGTTTACATACAGTACCGTATGACGTCATTATAATGGCGGCTACTGTTTCGCTTGTTTAGAAACAGATTAAAAAAACTGAAATATTTGAAATTAATTTTAAAATTAAATAAGTTATTTTATGAACTAAAACTAAAATTTTCCGACTGCTTATTGCCTAAGCTATCTAAATTGTACATTTTTAGATTTTTTCTCATATGGAGTAAAATATCCTATTCATAAGTATATTTTAGACTCGTATATCTCCAAACGGATTCATAATTGAGATAAGTTACTTTAATACCTAATGATCAATAAAAATAGCTCTTTCGATTAGTATAATAATCATTGCTTTAATATGAAACTGGAATTAAAAATATTGTATTTTTTTTCATTTCGTTTTCTCCCAATGGACTCATCATTTAAGATTAGTCGTGTTAGTATCAAAAAGAGTAAATTGCTTTTGATATATGAAATAGTGTTATTGAACTATTGGTCAAACCCGCTCATTGTCATTTATTTATTTTTTAATTACTACAATTGTAGGATACCAATTACAATAATTAAAGACACATGATAATAACAATTATTTAAAAATTTGTTTAAACCTTCTCTTTCTCCCTCTGATAGTATATCCGATTCATCAGCAAACAAATCACCCCGAATAAAATATCGGGGATATGAGACAGACATAATTATCGGAGTTATTCGGAACTGCTCGGTTGTGGTCCCGATCCGGTAGACAAACTGATTGAGTAGTCTACTGAATAGGATGGCTCTTATTTTCTCATTTCAGACATCCATTTGGAATGAGAGGGTCGATCGCGGAAAATGAATTCCGCGACTAACACAGCATCAGCCTATATTTAACTAAATAAAATCGTCCTTTACGATCGGAATGGCAATCGAATGGGTCTGAATAAGGGGGATTAATGGGTCACAGCGTTTGTGCTTTGTTCTAAAATATTACTAAAACACTCACGTTTTGAATCAAAAGTTCAACGGCATCAATAGACGATTAACCCAGCCGAAGTCTTGCGGCAAAGACTTGGTCCAAATTGAATAATCCATGCATGAAAAATGCAATTTTAAACACTTATATTGCAATAATCACAAACTTGATCAGGTTAGAGATTAATTACGTATAATTTCAGTAATTTATAAGAGTTAGCAATTTACTTTTACAAAAAAAACGCGGTAAAAAAATGTGTGAATGCGCATACATTTTTTTTTCGTCTATGGTGCAGTAAATAAACTATCGCGTTCAGCCTACTCGTTGGCCATTGCACACCAAATGCGTAGCATCTCTACTAAGTCTGTGCACACCAATAAAGGCCTTTTAAATATTATAAGAAAATTTCTTGTGTCTTATGAGAATTGTATTGTAAGACTTTCAGTCGCATTGGTTGATGAATGAAATGAATGAAACGAATGAAATGAATGAAACGAATGAAACGAATGAAACGAATGAAACGAATGAAACGAATGAAACGAATGAAACGAATGAAACGAATGAAACGAATGAAACGAATGAATCGAATGAATCGAATGAATCGAATGAACCGATGAATCGAATGAATCGAATCAATCGAATGAATCGAATAAAATGAATTTATATTTTTTCTTGTCTAGTGTTCGTGTCTTATAACCTGCAAAAGGCCTAAGTGAGAGCATTAACAATAAGATTCAGTGATGTGGTCAATCTATAAAGTGTCACAGAGTTCGCGCCACCAATGAAGTCCCATGGAATTAAAGAAAATCGATCTTATTTCTTTTACAATAGAGGTGGACCTATAAGACTTCATTGGTGGCGCGAACTCTACTATAGAAATGGCGCCAGAAATTACATTATTTAAATTACGAAAACCAGCATGGTGGCGAAACATTAAGGTACTTCTATTCTGTATGACAAGGGATAATTATTATGAGTAGGAAGTAAGATTAGTACGATTGCGAAGTCGTGTCGTATTGTCATATTCTACCAAAACAAGATAATTTAGAAGTAGACCAGCAATTTCACTTATATTTTTTGCTAAAGACTCATTACTTCAATCATGATAATTAAATCATCACTTTTATTATATTTATAAGTATATTTAGAAAGAAAAAAAGTTATATAGCCGTGTATGATGAATAAATATTATTTGATCCCTAACTAAGCAGAGCTTGTACTATGGGAACCAGGGTAACTAATAAACTAAATAATTATACTACCTACTTGGTGAATAAAATCTATAATTTTGAATTTTATATCATTTGGTTGGGTACGGAGTGGACTGTATTTTTGGACTGATACTATTTAATTTAAAACTGAATATGATAAACTATTTTTCTGTCAAAATAAACACACGAAGGTAAGACACGGGATAATATGACTACGATTTTGGAAAAGGTTTTCGAAAGAAGCGTAGCCATAGAGGGAAAGAAAGCATGCGATACTCACGGTGTGTAGGTAATGTCCTTTCACGTCTTCCGTGGATCCACGTTTTCCTTCAAATCTTAAAAATATAAACACTCTGCATATTGTCTATATAGAACACACTCAAATAGTCCTTTTTCACGATTTTCCGGTGACGGATGATTAACATTTTAAAGGATTTCTGATAAATCAGGCGGGTGCACGCGCGACACAGACCTCAGCCTTTCAAAGTTCTTCGGTAAGTGACGTATTGATAGATTTTGACACATACCGCACGTAGGATTGCAAAAAAAGAGGGTAGGAAAATTACCTCTTACAAGTGTACCTTCAATATTACTATACAAGCGGAATTAAATTAAAAAACAAAATCCAACACTACTACTACAATGTATGCACATCAAATCCACGATCCACGGCGTGACTATCAGGTATCTGACCTCCATGCCCACCGTCTCGTCTAATAATAATTTAAGTCAAAGTCAAAGCCATTTATTCAGTTTAGCCCTTGAGACGGCACTTATGAACGTCGAAGCTACTAAAGTTACCACCGGTTCGGAATTCAGCCTTCAACTGTTAAGAACCGGCAAGAAACTCAGAAAATTAAAATATTTTTTGACAATATTTTTTTATGGATAATAAATCTGTAGAATCAATGTGTGTCTGTACTTACATAATATTTTTTTTTTAACAAAAATGGAATGTGGATCTTCATCCGTAGTTAGAGAATTTACATGAAGTTTCCACAGGTTAATGAGGCTTGGTTTAGTGCTTCGATTAAAATAATCTATATTTCATCGAAATCTGGTGAAAGGAAGAAAATATATAGATAGCTATATTTTATATAGTTTGCGAAAAACTAGTAGGTAAGTGGTTGTACATTTAAAAAAAAAACATCGTACTACCGGTTTTAGATATAGGTACCTACTTGATCATATTCACCTTGAAAACACAAATAAATAACAGATTGTATATTAATAAGGAATATGAAACAATATTTAACGCCCTATTTCTTAGAAAACCTTAATTTGATGTTTATTATTTTCCTTCATATTGTACACAAGCGTTTGATGATACAAATTAACCAAATTAATTGAATATTCCCTGTATTGTAATTTTTTGAAGATCTTTCAGTCGAAAACGGAGAATTTTATTAACTTTGTTTATATAATAGATATACTTACATGACAGACACACGGATATGATGAAACCATAAGGGTCGTATGTGCGTAACCCTAAAAAACAATGATAATTTAAAATTTATCTAAAAAAAAATAAAAGGCTACTTTGTTCTTTTTAGAGGATTATTTTTGTTTGCGTACCATGTCGTTGAAAAGGGAAGATATTTTGCTTTTAATTAGTTTATCGATAATTTTGCATACCCATTCGCCTGCCAGCTAGACTCCTACTTCTAAAATTTTAAAAATATTCTCAGAAATTATATGGAATAATTATTTTTTTATTCAAATAGGGTTTATTTGAAGATAATTTTAATGAAACATTTTATGTAGCATTATATCATCTTTTTTTTTTTATATGTTTGACCACAATATCTAAGCAAATACAGCCTAAAAGAATCTGTCTCTCAAATAAATAAATAAATTAACTATCTTTGTTCATTGAATAGATATAGAAAGGGACAGGTCTAGAAATATTCAATCATTATAGATAATTGACGTCTTTAAGTGCAGCTGCAAGACTTTATGTACAACTTCACGGTCCTATTTTTAAAACGCTATTTCCCTAATACTAGCTCATGTTTAACCGAGATAAAGGTATCCTATATGTTATTTCAAGACATGATCTATCTGTGTGTCAAGTTTTTTTCCAAATCCATTCAGCAATTACGGAGCTGAGTGGTAACAAACACACCACACAGGATACTGATTAATTGGTCACATAAATAATGTCACATTGTTTTACGATGACAGGAAAGTGATAAATAAAATAATGAATAAATATTCTGGGACATTATTTCTCACACACGGTCACCTGACCCCAAACTAAGCAGAGCTTGTACTATGGAAGCCAGATAACTGATATACTACTTTTATTTTGTAAATACATAGATAATAACACCCAGACTCAGGATAAACAGACATGTTCATGCACACAAATATTTGTCCTGAGTGGGAATCGAGCCGACGACGTGCGGTGTGATAGATAGAGTAACTTACCAACCACGCCAACCGGCTCGTCAAAATATGTACATATATGACAACTTAAATGTTGTTTAAGTTAAATAAGCGTTTTATAGATAAGGAGCCATTTACATAAGTAGCGAGTACATAATTGATTCGTTCATCACCAAGTAAAACGACTTAACTCGAATCTTAAACTTATGATTGTGTAAATGGAGTCTAAGCTCTGTTTCCAATAGAGAACCATAGTTTAAATTTTTGCCGCTAGAGGCACCACAGTGTTATAACTTAAACAACTGACGCGATTGGTTACAATGACAAGACGAATCTAATGTCATATAAATCGTGGCACGCTATTGGATACTTTTCCGTTGTATTTTGTGGCGCCATCTATGATTACCTTTGTGTAAGTACACCTATTGTCACCTGTGATTGGAGCTGTCAGACCGAAAATAGGTTATCGCAAAACGGACATATTTCACCGGTTTTAAATAAAAACTGATAGCAATGTAGTTACGCAATATACAGTACATAATAGACACTGTTTTTACAAACTTTTATTTTTTTAAATTAAAACCGCTCACAAAGGAAACGTGGCTTTACCCACTCAGTTATTTTGTATTTATTATCGAATCTTGTATTGAATTATATTCGGAGTGCTTTCGGGGGGTGTACCGTATTATAGAGTATTTCATGCCCTTTCTTTTTTTCACAATATTGTTAAAGAAAGATAAGCTTTATTGCTTTCATGTTAAAGACTAGGGAGTCAATATTGTTCAGCTTCGAATTTACTTTAACTGATTTGAGTTTATTATATTTCTTTCTTATTTTATAGACAGATTGAGGGAGATATTATTGGGTCTGTGGTAGACTTATTTTTTAAGTTCTTGGAAATAAAGATGATTTTCTAGTCATGCGGATAGGATACGAACAGCTGACGATCATTGCATGTAGGTACACTGATGAACGTAGATCTCTCCTCCTGGATTTCTTCCTTCGCCTTTCAGAGCTTGCGTCAAAAGGCGACTCTAGCCAAGATGCAGTCTAATCTTTATAATGATACGATCTATATCTGTGCTATATTTTATCCAAATCCATTCAGCCATTTCGGTGTGATTGAGAAATAAACATTTTCTCACACACAAACTTTCATATTTATACTTTATACGTTAACATCAATAGTGTATTGATGTTGCAGTTGCAGTTTTTGGTCCACCTTATGGTAAGTGATCACAGCGCTGAGGGAAAACTGTAATGGTGAGCTCATTCCATATGCTCAAGATCTGAACGACTTGTGGCGTGGCAGTCATGGATTAAATTTCCACGCCAACCAGTCCATTGTTAATTGATGATAAAAATTAGTTGGAGGTTATCGAAGGCCTTAACTTTTCGTTTTATAAATTATAAAAGCCTAACTAGATCCCGAGTCCGAATCTACACAATTATTTTTCATTCATCAGATTTGACAATTCCGACTATTGTTCATACATATTAATTTTTATTATCTGAATTTTTATTATTTGACCGCTTTTAACAGCTCCGGCACCATTCTGGATAAATGGTGCAACTCACGAGCAACTCGCATGAGTACCATTTCGAAGTTGTGACGGCAAGACCTACCGCAGATGGACCCTGGTGCCCTGTACTGTACAGGATGCAAGGAATAGGTTGCCTTGCTGTATAATCTTTCGTTTGAAGTGTTGCCAAAAAAATAAATCTCAGTAGCTTTGTGGAATTGTTTGTTTTTATTTCACCTGAGTTAATAATAATAAATACACTTCCCAGTTCCCAGCAATTTATCCCAAGAGAGTAGCATGAAGTTCTTCAAAAAGGTGTGAAGAGATTTTTGTAGGGTCGACAACGCGCGAGCTATGCCCCTTTTGCAAGCGTCAATCTACGGTATAATTAGGCCGACAGCTGGCTGTATCTATACATGTTTGTCTTAGTGGTATAAAAAAAAAGTTATAAGTACAATTTGTAGGTAGTAGAACTCTTTCTTAGTGCAGAGTTCGAGCGGGGAAGTACTACCACCATATCTAATTCCGCCGTGAAATAGTAGTGCACTTGTATTACTGTGTTTCGGTTAGGAGGGTATGGGAGCCGGTGAAATTACAGGCACATGAGACTGAACATCTTCATGTCTCAAGGTTGGCAACGCGTGGGCGATACCCCGGCAGGGAAAATGTAATATTGTATTTTCTTTGCCCGTGGTGTTATGAGCGTGCCTATAGGCTACGATAACCGCTGACTATCAGGGCCGTAAACTTGTTTGCCACCTATGTAGTAGATATATAAAAAAAAACAGTGAGTATATAGAATAATGTTGCTACTTGCGGAACTTTTTGGTGGGAACTTGCGAAGTGACGTTTTATTTTCAAGAAATCGGTGTATTTTGAGTTTGGTGGCGTTTTGTCTAATAAAGATCAATACAAGTGCACGAGTGATGTGAAATTAAATGACTTTTCATGTTGTCTCAAATAGTCTACGAAAAGTTTTAGTAAAACAGCCACCAATTTACTAAAACCTGACTGACTTGACTTGACTATATCTATACTAGATTTGGCTTTGGCCTATGATTGATTTAAAACAAAGAAGAAATACTATACATGATTAGGCTGTATGGGCAAGAACCCTTTGCCCACCCGAAATAAGGGAAAACACAAAAGAATACATGTTGCTACTTGCTTTTTTATAACTACCCTCGTTTTATGATTGTGAGTTTGGCAATCACAAAGCCTCCGATACTTGAAAATCAGTTAGCTTGTGGAACTATATGTGAAAGTTTCAGCTTATATCGTGTATAGAGGCAAATGAAGTACATTTCTTCAAGTTTCTTGGACATATTTTCATAATTTAATTCGCAATGTATTGTTCACCGTATGAAATTGTGTATAAAACTAGAAGCAGTTGAATTCATGCATTTGTAATACCATGAACGAGTGGTGCTGACCCACGCCTGAAACGGGAGGAGGAAGTGAAAGAGGTAAGTGGTAGCATTAGTTTATCAAATTTCTATTACCTAAGCTAAAAATTCTCATCGGAAAACGTTGGATGTAAGCCGCCCAAAACCGGTCCTATTGGAGATCCTTAGGGGAGGCCTATGTCCAGCAGTGGACGTCTTGCGGCTGAGATGATGATGATGATAGTGAAGGTTCTTGTAAATTTATTTTTACTAGCTAAGCCCGGTCACGCTTTGCTGTGGTTTTTGTCTTTGCCTATTTATATGGTTTATGGTTTAAGACATTTATTTCTCAAAAACAGAATATTATTCACTTACAATGAGAAATACAGGATAACATAGTTGAATATTCAACAATCGGACGGAACCACAGACGGAACGGTGGATGTTATTATACAAAAAAACTGTTTAGTAAAATTTAAGTTATTCTTACTTTTTTTTAGTTATTTAGCGAACAAAACGAATCAACATTTCATGGTCCCTATTACATGTTGAAAGGCAATTTCTATCAAAATTTGTATATTACTAGCTTCCGCCCCGCGGTTTCGCCCGCGGTCCCGAGTGCTCCGATCGCCACCAAACCTTACAGGATTACCCGCGGGGCTAATATGTAGATTGTCTGAAAATTTCATCGCGATCGGTTCAGCGGTTTCGGAGTCTATAAGGAACATACATACAAACATACATTCATACATACATACATACTTTCTCTTTTATATATATAGATATATTCTACATATATTTCTGTACAACTAGTCCCATGGGACTAGATAAAAATATCATTTGGTTCACATTCACATTTGGGCCTAGATGCCTAAAGAGTTAACAGTGCAACGTTAGTAGGTAATCAGGGACGACACGAGTTATCGTATAAAAAAAAACACATTTCGATCACTTCATTAAAAAAAATATACCCGTTGAACATAGAACCTCCTTTATCGAAGTCGGTTAAAAAGTAGCTACGTTAAAAAAATAAATAATTTCCTGGAAATTTTTATTAGTTGTATAATGGGTGTATAAGTTCAAAATTTAAACAGACTTTACGAGAATGTTTTAAAACAAATATTTAGGTGAAATTTTATAGTATTATTGGAATACTTCCATCTGTTTAATAGAGCAAGTGTTTCTACAATATCTTGGTAATAAATCAACAGAAATTTCGTGTGAACATCAAATAAAGCAATGAAAAATTTCGCCGACCTAGCAGTAAGGGGCAGGTCATGTTGTAAGTGGTAGGCGAGCGTTATAAACAGCGGTGTGAGCGAGCGATCGAAACATATATATATACTAGCTTAAGCCCTGCGGTTTCATCCGCGTTCCCGAGGATCTTACGTTCTCCCGGGATAAAAAGTAGCTTATAGCCTCGATAAATGGCCTATCCAACACTAAAATAATTTTTCAATTCGAACCAGTAGTTCCTGAGATTAGGGCGTTCAACCAAACATTTAATACAAATTCCAATAATCTCAAAATTTCATAGGTAGACAGTCCATTGGTGGTGAGCCTAGAAGGTGGTTTTAATGGGCAGTTATCGGAACACACGGTAGGTGACCGATTTTGAACTCAGGGTGGTAGCCGGCCAGATGAGTATTACAAAGTACCTGTGCTATTGTATGGTTTCTTGAAAGTAGGCATCTAATATGTCGTACCTTCAACTTATTTCGATTTTCTACTTATGGGTGGTAGTCAGCCAGGGGGGAATACATGCTTACTGTAGGGTTCGATCCCATAACCTTCATCACAACCAAAGATCTTTCAACACCTGGCTGACTGCAGCAGTGGCGCGACACGAATCGCGCCACTGCCGCACTGCAAATAGTTACGTTGCTCTGATGTAGCTCTCATCATGACGACTGCCTTATTCTCTCAAATCCTCATAAAAGTCAATGAGGTAGAAGCGGTTTTGCAGCTCGCAATTTTCTATATGCGTTGAACTGTATATAAAATATACTTATACTCACGGAACTATATTTGCGGCGTACACGTTGCGTGTGACCCTGTATTTTTTTTGTAATGTTGTGGGCGAAGGTGGTAAGCATAAAGCCAACACCGGTTTTATTTTCATTCTATAGTATTTTTGTCAATTCCAAACGTAAATTGACATCTACTTAAACCCGCACTCCTAGGCTACGAGTTTCCTCTAACAATAATTAAAGGAATAAAGGTTAAAGGTCAAGGACCGCTACGTGGAGTGTGGTTCAGTAGAATTGATATAAACTTAACTCCTCTAGTAGGTTTCTCATGAGGTTCCCTTCGCCATAATCCAGTCGTAGATTGTGCATTTTAGTCCAAAAATTAAAAGAATAGAATATTATTAAAGATCACAACACCAACCTTATGAAAAATGCAATATGATATTATATAGCTTATGATATTACCTTTTTTTTTAAGTCAGAAGGCTGACAAGCCGGCAGGCGGTCCACCTGATGGTAAGTGGCTACCGACGCCTATGGACACTAGCAATACCAGAGGGATTGCCAATGTGTTGACGACCTTTATAAAGCTTAAAGTTTTCTAGTTCTTTATTTTTTAATTGATCATTATTATACTATGTAAATTGGCAATTTAAAATAAATATTTTTATTTATGTCATTAAAAACGTAGCGGGATCTGTTGTAATTTACCTCCATGTGTTTCTATGATAAAGAATTCATATAAAGTGTCAGTGACAGAGCAGGGTCATCAATGGTGAGACAATCACCTGCTTCTTGTTCATTCCTCCATCATTTCTGAGACTAAGCGTAAAATTCTAAAATCTAGCGATTTTCTTAAAAACTTTTGAGTATTGATTTGTTTATTAAATAATAGTTTGTGTCCCTTGGTTTCACCCGCGTTACCGGAAAAAGTATCCTATGTGTTAATTTAGATTATTTTCAATTTAATCCAAGTTTGAGTACGAAATTTCATCCAAATCCGGTCTCTAAACAAGAAACATATACAGAAAGCAGGTAAATCCTGAGTGAAGACCTTAGTGCAAAACCTAGATCGCAAATTAAAATAAAACTGAAGTAAAAATGCTCTGGAGGAAAACACATGATACAATCGCGCACATAACGCCAGTCTATCACGAAAGCTTTTAACGGAGCGTTTGTGCAATATGTACACAACTGTACATACGTATCATGTATCTAAAATTTATTCGTTGTTTTGCTAAAATCAAAATTGATTGTTACCACCATTATTTTGGTTGGGAATATATTTGGCTATTTTTATCCCGGGAATGCGGGTGAAAACACGGGGAACAGCTAGTAAATATATAAATTAGAAAATGTAGTAAAATGCAGGATGTTGATCTGGTTTCCACAGATGCTCTGATTAGTTTGGGATCAGATTATTATCATAAGCTGAATAATTTAAACTCAAAGAAATTCAAATTTTTGCGTTGAACAAGATATGTAGGTCAGTTCCGTAGTAAATGTTGTTCAATATGATGAACCTAAAGCATAAAGTACCTATATGCTTTCTAGAAAAATAAATTTCCACCAAGAATTTAATGAGAGTATAGCAATATGTCGTTCAAAGAGCAGCTCGACTGGGAAGTACCTCCACCTTACAGAATACCGAAGCCAAATAACTTATAGTTGTGTTCCTGTGCGTGAGTAAGGTCGCCAGAGCTCATCGGGGCGGGGGGAAGGGTCGGCATCGCGCGAGTATACGTCTGGTGCTACAAGCGTTCATAGGCTACGGTAACCGCTTACCATCAGGCGGGCCGTATGCTTGTTTGCCGACAGGCAACGCGGATAAAACCGAGGGGCAGAAACTAGTCAAATATAATTGTAACAAGGTTTACCTAACTTTAGCGTTACCTTAACATAATTATTCTCAAGAATACTCTCTGGTTAAGACTTTCAGTTACCTTTCATCTCATTATTCTCTATGGCGCATATCTTTTGTTTTTCATAAAAAAAAAAAACAACGACAAAACATTCGGGAACAATGAGCAACAAAGCAAACTTTTGTATACAGTGCTTTCATAAAGGAACCATAGAGTTAGGAGTAGAATAGAAGCGTCTGCGTTTAAAGTGCATGCACGTGGGAGTGACATGACAAAATTATGGACTTGGTTGAGCTTTGTTGGGTTAGGAATGGTTTAGAATTGGATTGAAGTTCGGACAGAATTTATTGCATTCACAAAATATTTGTAAAGGCTAAATAAAATGTTGAGTTTTAGATAATTTGATTTGGTTGCTTATTTGACTATAATACTGTTAAAAAAATAATTTATGATTTAATGCAACATAAATATCGTGTTCCAAGTAGACGGACACGCTGGATGTAGACCATCCAAGACCGGTCCTATTGAAGATCCTTAGAGGAGGCCTATGTCCAGCAGCAGTGGCCGTCTTGCGGCTGAGATGATGATGAAAAGGTCAAACAATCTCACATTCGTATTTATAATATTAGTTAGGATTTTAATTTAAGACTTAATTACTTACTACTTAATGACTTAATTTAAGGCTTAAGACTTAAGAGGCCGTCCATTAATAACGTGAGGCTCGAAAGGGGGGGGGGGGGGCTTCGGCAATTTCTAAACCGAAAAGTGGCGTGTCGTGTGACCTTGATTCGCCGTTGCCAGGCAACGAACGAAGTCCCCGCGCGCTTCTTCCCGCGATTTTCTAGAATAAAGTTAGAAAAGATAATATTCAAAAAAATTTAAGGTTCTTTATAGGTACTAAAAAATACACGTGATTATGGGTGGGGGCGGGGGGGTTAGTCTTAAACCTCACCAAGTATCACCAAGGGCGTTCAAAAATGCTAAAAAAACATCACGTGATTAATGGACGGCCCCTAAGGTAATTAAACATGAAAAACCATTCACCCGTTACAGATAGTAGGATTGGTACACTTCTATACACCTAGTTAACTCTATGTCAGATATATTAGTGTCAGTTTCGTAGCCAAGGTTGGATGGCGATATTGAGACGCGCAATATCTATGACACTTCATTTTGCACCTGATGTACTAAGTGATTATATGTTTTACTGCCATATAAAAAAAAAAAACTAGTAGTTTATAAGGTTACTCAGAAATATCGAGCAAACTACAGAATTTCTTTGAGTTTAAAATTTTTCAGCATTCCTCACACACGGCCATCTGACCCCAAACTAAGCAGAGCTTGTGCTATGGAAGCCAGATAACTGATATACCTACTACATAATTATACTTATACAGGATGATTTTTTAGTCACTGGCAACACTTGCAGGGGTTGAAGTACTCGTCAATATGAACAACTTTTATTATGGGACCAACTCTGATATTGCATAAAATAAAACGGTTGCTTTATACATTTTGGTCGAGTAGGTATTGAACTTTTTGAGCTGATATTTTTTTCGTGATTTCACAGCTAGTCTCTGCAGGGGTATGCAAGTATTTTCAGTGACTAAAAAGTCACCCAGTATAAATAATTACACCCAGACTCAGGACAAACAGACATGTTCATGCACACAAATGTCTGTCCGTCTGTAAATGCGTGATAGATAGGGTATCTTACCAACCACGCCAACCGGCTCGTCAACCCGTCAAATTAGCGACCATATACGCCTAGTTACATTTTTCTATTGGTTTAACAATCATCGTCATATTTAAGCCAATTTACACAAAACTGAAATGAATTATATACTTAAACCTTCCTCATGAATCACTCCGTCCACCGCATGAAAATCTGTTCAGTAGTTTGGTAATCATCGCGACTATACATACAGACAGACGCGGCTTTATAATATGTAGTGATGATGATTTTCAACTAATTAGGTCTTTCGACAAGAAAAAAAAATCCGTTTGCTAATTCTCATGTCACACGTTTCACCTGTTTTTCGATGGATCCTCTATGTTACTCCAGGGTATGATCTAAGAGTGCCAAATTTCATCCAAATCCTTAACAAGCTTACTTATTAAAAGCTATTTTCAAAACTCAGTCGCTGTGACGTATTTGAAGATCGTAGCAAATGTTGAGGTAAAGTAAAACATAGTGAGGAAACCATAGCACGGTGGTAGGGTATATACTTTATAGTACAGTCAGCGGCAAAAGTATCTTGGCACTTTAGTACCGTGTCACATTACACAATTCATAATTTTCATACAAACTGTCAAGAAAATGTCAATAGATTATTATGAAAGGGTACTAAAATGCCAAGCTACTTTAGCCGCTGACTGTACCTACATGACTTACTGGTGTGTTCCAGTAGCTGCGTGAGAGCCTTCTAAGCTATGTGTGCTTACCATCTTTGACCTCATCAAACACAAGTCTATCCATCCCTTTTACTATAAAGGGTATAAGGGACAGCCCTCCGCAAACTAATGGGGTGCATTCAGTATATCATACTAAGATGCCTGGTACATGAAATTATTTCCGGAACGTCATTGGAATCCAATAAACCTGATTTGTTTGATTACCTCATATGCAATGTATCACTACCGTGGCAAAACGCACGTAGCGAACTGCAGCGCAGCGAGCCGTCGCGTCGTCCGCCCTCCCCGCGTCATGCGTCAGAGTATTTCAACATCCATTGCTGATTTTTTGATTTTAGCTGTTTTATTTACATAAATGGAGTGTTGTGAACAAATAAGAGAGGTAGAGCATAGCGATATGTCGCTCAAAGAGCAGCTCGACTGAGGAAGTACCTCCACCTTACAGAATACCGCAGTCAAATAACTTATAGTTGTGTTCCTGCGCGTGAGTAAGGTCGCCAGAGCTCATCGGGGAGGGGGCAGGGTCGGCAACGCGCGAGTGATACCCCTGGTGTTGCAAGCGTTTATAGGCTACGGTATCCGCTTACCATCAGGCGGGCCGTATGCTTGTATGCCGACATCATAAAACAAATGGTTTTCTTTTGGTCACCTCTAGTGAGAATGACCTTATTCGGGTCGAGTTGCAATTTTTCCAAACATAATTATTAGTGATTGAAAGTCGATGCTGAATTCTGCTTAGTAGAAAGGCTTTATATTTTTTTATCACATAGACCTAAGAGAGAGAATACCTGTCTCGCAGTTTGTGAGTGATTGAAAAACGATGTAATTTATAAAAGATTTTAATAAATTAAAGAATCGTCTGACGTAATTGGACGTACCGTACCGTACCACTCAAAAAAATGATTCTAAATATAAATAAGTTTTTCGTACGTCAAGATTAGAATAAAATATTTAATTATATAAATTGTCATTCGAATTTCAACAAAAAGTTTATATAATTGTCCTTATTACATTGCAACTGAACAAAGTAATTAAAAAAGTTTGTCCATCTGTTACTCAGTAAGCTACGAAACTGTTCAAACGTTTATCTTGATAAACGAAGAAAATATCTTTTAAAAGTTATGCTTCAAATTGGCATATTATTCTCATTTAGGTGGCTTAATGAATTGTCATTGTTATCTTGTTAGTAGTCGCACGGTAGTGTAGCCAAGCGAAGAACTTTGTCACAGAGTAAAATGAAGCCATATTGATAAAATATGAGTATATGGAATACGCACAAAATCCCAATATCTCAATCATAGTCCCTATTTTCAATAAAAACGTGCATTTGAAATAATTAATCAAATCGGCCAATAAATATAGGGAATACTTACAAGATTCCGCCGCGCAGTTTCACCCGCGTTCCCGGGAGAACTAATGTTTTCCGGGATAAATGTGTCTTATTTATGTTAATCCAGAGTATGTGTGCCAAATTTCATTGAAATCTGTTCAGTAGTTTTTGCGTAAAAGAGTAACAAACACCCAGATCATCCATCCATCCATCCATCCATCCATTCTTACTAACATTCACATTTATAATATTCGTAGATAGTAAGAGCATTATATAAGCATTATAGAGCCGATAGAAGTGAAAACATGGGAAGCGTGCGGTGACGGTGACACGAGTTTCACGCTTTTTGTTCACTCAAAAAAGTACCTACAGGCTGATTTTTGTATCACTGGCAATACTTCCAGGGGTGGGGCTAACTCTGATACCGCGTAAAATAAAACGGTTGCTTCATACATTTTGGTCAAGTAGGTATTGAACTTTTGTATGGAACAGCTGATAATTTTTTAATGATTTCACATTTAGTACCATTACAAAAGTTGTTCATTTTGATGAGTACTTCCACCCCTGCAAGTATTGCCAGTGACTAAAAAATTACCCTGTATTGTGACGTCAAAGTCCTTTACCGCCATTGCAAATTGGTATCCTAGAATCAATTGAACAGATATTTTAAAAAATAAAATTGTAAATAATTTTAAGTACCTAATTCATTTACTTGATAAATATCATATTTGTTTCTTTATTTAGGTAGTAGGCTAAAAATAAAGGTGTTTAAAATAAAAGTCATAAATTTTATTCTCCATTCAATTTATTTGTACAGATTTAATTATCCAATAGTGTTGGCTAGACACGTAAATTTATCGACATCGATAAATTACGTTTGTAACCTTTTGAGACCAATAGATTCTATTCTAAAGGCACGCACAGATTAATGTGGTGTACAGTGAACCAAGAAAAAATCTGGATTTTAAATAATTGTGAATTATGTAATTTTATAATGTCTTTTTGAAAGATCCGCATTAAATAAAACTAAAATTATATAAAATATTAAATGTTTAATAAATAAAATATAGATTCCTCATTGCATCTCGTGGTTCACTGCGTGCCAATACATTTTTAATATCTGTGCGTGTTACTAGGATAGTAAAAAAGCTCGAAAATTAGTCGATTATTTACAATTATCAAATACATTTATGTGATTTATTTAATTCCTAACTAACTTATATTATTTTATCCGTGCCGATACTAATCTACACATTGGTAATTTTTTTTTTTGTTGTGAAAAACGTCTAATATCCGAATAATACTGTGACATGAATCGAAATAATAATAATATGATTGTAGTATTTTTATTGAATTTTTGGTGTGGCAGATAATTTATTTTAAAACTTACCCACATATTTATTTTGATGAAAAATAAAAGTTTTTTTTTAATCACTGCTTACTCGATATCTTAAACTTGTAACGCTCGAGTACATTTACTTATGTTTAAATTTGTTTAGACGGTGATATTTGACTTAAAACTAATATTATATACAAGATTTAAGATATTGGTATTCGATTCCTCCCACCTTCAACGATATTTTTGGAATTATAACAATAAACAGCTGTCACTTTATACTAAATTGTATTCCAATGAACGATATATTTTTGTTAAATTGGCAATAATACGTATTTTACCATTTTGCGTAGGAGAAATCGATTCGCTTAGCCATTTCTTTGGTCTGAGTTACGATTATTTCGAAAAGTTTTATTATTTACACTTCTTCCATCATTGTGAAAATACTTTTATAAAAAAATATTTTCCTTATTTTATGTCATTTTTATAACGGAGTAACATAATAATATATATCGATAAATCATTACGTCACTAGTGTTAAAAACAGTAAAAGTTTCAACTAACTGAATACACCGAATACTTAATATAGAATCTCACCATGGTGAGTGATGATGTGGCCGAAGGTGGTAAGCACACAAAGCCTAGAAGGTAACCGTCAATCTGCCGACAGATTTTGAACGTGAGATATTAAGTTAAATTTTGGAGGTAAATTTAATCCCAATTAATATAAGAATGGATGTTCTGACTCAACTCAATGCTGCAACAATTTAATTAACTAAATATAAACGTTTTGGTTCATAAACATGTTATTTTGAACATGCTATTTCCTTTGCACTCCATTGTAATGATTCACAAACAACTTAATTATTATATTAAGATTTGGTTGAAGGACTAGGCTGTTTGTGTAAGTCAATTTGTTATTACAGGTGATGGGTTTGATTCCCAGGTTAGGCAAGGTAATCATCATGTATAATGTCATCATGTGTCTGTGGTGAATTATATTTATATTATTTTTATTTATATAAAAATAATGTCTTTTTAAGTTCTTCTTTTGTATATTTTTTTAAATTTGAAATTAATATAATGTGATACACACTCGTACATCCAATTATATAGGATTTTTTTTTAAATCTTCCATATAGTAAACTACATAGTTGCTTTTAGCAAGAACAATAAAGTGATATACAAAAATCTTATTTAATCATATAACCTAAAATATTTTTTATTCAATAGAAGAAATACTTAATTGGTAACAATTTTTATTAAACCTTTAATTTTAATTAAGTATGTTCTACATAATAAATATTTATTATGTAAATAGATAAATTTACCATCATACACAGATAGAAAGTTATACTTTTGAATAAATACCAAATTATTATTGAAAAAATAACGATATTTTTTTCTGATTATATTCCATTGAAACCTACAGCGGGTTTTTTAAAAACAAACAACCTGTATAATGTCACAATTAATACAATTTCTTCTTATTCTGACGATTATTAAAACTCCTGTCGAATTTGAACGTCAGCCGATTTTTACCTTCATCGGTCGTAAACGGTTCATTCGTCGCCGTCTCACCCCTGTAATCCGTGTACGTGTCGCTATATCTATCAGCCATTACGTTACATGCTTTACGACGATCGTAACAAGGTTTACAATCGATACTAACCGAACTCCTCGCTGGGTACTCGTTGATATGGCAAAAATAGTGTTGCCGTCATTCTCGTGGCACGTCTGTCGCTAGAGTGAATCTTGTCGTTGATTCGCTTAGAGAATCGTCACGTTTCGGTCGTCGGTTACCATTTAAATGCTCAATGAACGATGTATTTGTATTTCGAATGTAATCTCTATGGATATTGTGATTTGATGGCGAGAGATGGGTTAGTCTGTAACTGACGCACGAATCGTTCCGGCGGACAATGGTGCGGGTAGTTCCCGCTCTAGAACTGCCTATTGGCGCAAATGAGGTCCCATTCTGTTCGGGAGCTTGTGACGAGTGACAGCAGCAGAAGCATTTGAAGTAAGACCTGTGGAATTCTCGGCGAAATTTACCTGAAACAATGGAGAGTTGAGTGAATGGTTTTATTTGCCTTAGTGCGGAAAAGCTGGGGGTTCTTTGGGTGTTAGGTTAGGTGTGCAAAAGTTGGGATAAAAATGTGATAGGTGCAAAGTATTGTAAATAAATAAAATGTGGTATATAATGTTTACCGCTTTATTATGAGTATTAAACGTCTGCTGTGTTTTTTTTAAATTTTGGTTTAATTTATGAATGATATTATAATGTTACAAGCATTTAAATAATGTATTTAAGAACTTTATTGTGATTTTGGGGATATTATAGGTTGTTCTATTTTTAAATTTATTTATTTTTATTTAGAAATAGGTAAATGTAGAATTATGATTGTAATGTAGGTTAATATAGGTTAGGTCCTAACCTATATTAAAGTAGGTACTTTCGATACAATGAAGTATTTAGACAAATAATCTCGTTAATTGTTTACTCACTTTTCAATTAACCAATTTAATAGGTATTTCCTTGAGAGGCTCTTAATTAATCCTATTTGCTTGAATTTAAATTAGTTTGTGTAAGTTAAAAGCCGATTTTAACGAAAATCGAATATTCTAGTAGATCTATTGAGTTATCTAACCATTTATAGTATAAGAGGGTTTATTACATTTTGGTGAGTTTTCTGTTATACAGGTGGAATACTTTTAGATGTCATCTTCTTGACCTGAGTTTTTTTTTTTACTTTGATACAAATTTATACAAAATATTAAGCTTAATTGGATTTTTTGATATTTGATAGGTTTTATAGTGAAAGTTCAAAATGACAAAACTTAGTTGTTGAAAATATGACATGTGTTACACACAGTAGGTATATCTACCAAGTTTCACTTAATTTATACATAACGGCGCGTGATTAATGTACTCGATTTATTGTGATATTTAAATGACTTTTTAGTCGATGCGAATAATTATTTAATTTGGGAATTTATGATTTATCAGAGCGGGTAACACCGAATGGGGTTGTGAGTGTCATAGCGGTGACGACGATCACTTTTAAGATGGTCGCCACGCGGTGCACACGCACAAATCCATTAGCTCTTAATCCAAGTTTACTTTTGTAATCCTTCGTTATTTTAATAGTGTTTTCATTTAGTAATTTGTAATATAGTCATTGCCATATCTTGCGATTGTTATTTCTGCAATTCCTGCACATACACGCCCATAAAATACCAAGAGATAACGGACCAGCTGCGACACGTGGTGTCGCAACCTCTCGGCGATCCGTTATACATAATTAGATTAATTATTTTGATTAATTTTAGTTATTTTTTGTTAAGGTGCTCGCTCACACAGCATACATAATATGACACTTGTCAATAAAAAACATCGAAATTTAACATTTATAAAAACTGCATATATATATTTTTTTAAAATATTTTTTTTTATATTATAATACTTTATTTACAACAAATATTTACAATCAATGTATAAAATACAAACTATTAAGTGAAAATAAGCAAAAATAATAGCCATAAAGAATTGAAAAATAAAAAAACTGTTAATACAATTTTATAACAACACAAACATTTTTCGAAAATCATGCCATCTTCTTTATTTCCAAACAAAATTTTAGCAAAATCTTATTATTTTATAAAAAAAAAATAACTTTTTTTTTATGGATAACCTTGTATTTGACCACAATTTCTCAAAATGTGGTGATGTGGTGAAAAAAAACTGGCTTTCAAGTGGAGCTAATCTATTGCAAATATATAATTTTCACCTTATTATAATCCACAATAATGTCAATAATGCTGTTAAAGAAGTACGGATGTGGATTCACATAAAATCGATAAAATTCTTTTGAGTTGTACAATGCAATAAACATCAGCCTGTATAATCTTTGTTTTTACCTTTTTATTTTGGAAATATGAAGATTATGCAGTAATATAATAACATTAAAACAAATAATATCAAACCATGCCACTACACAAAAAAAAAACAATATCCAGGACACGAGAAAGCATTCGACATCTTTAAGACACCTAGGTAGCACAACGGAATTCTTGACTTGGTGTTATTGAATTTTCGTTGGTAAATAAAGGGGTTTAGTGTTGAAAATAAAACAGCGTAGTGTTGAGTTTAAAACCAGTGCAGTTTCAATTTATCTGGATATCTGGACTAGATATTGGCGCCAATTACTGACCTGAAAAGCCTGGGAATCCTGCAAGCAAAATATACCCATTGACGATGTGTTATTGACAGTTAAAACAATCTTAAAAGATAAGTGTTACCATGACAACTATTATTTAAATAAGTTGCCAGAAATCAGTGATTGAAATAAAATACATATATATATATAGGTATATAGAAGAAAGTCTATAAATATGCCTGAATGGGTGGACATTTACAGATTTCATTTAGAAACCTAAGTTAGGTTTGTCATGATGAAAAACTTTTACTATGGGACAAAAAAGAACATGCATTTCGATGGAGAAAAGTTCTGTAAGAGAAAATCTTCTGTAAGAAAAGATGTGATCTGAAAATATCCATTCTGTATAAGATAAAAAAAATACAATTAAAAAAAAGGGTCATAAACTCCATAGAGAATAAAATTCGTGACGTTGTTCAAAAATACCTAACCGTATTATACACAACTAGCTTCCGCTCCGCGGTTTCACCCGCGTTCCCAAGGGATCTTATATTTTCCCGGATTAAAAAGTAGCTTATAGCCTTCCTCAATAAATGGGCTATCCAACACTAAAATATTTTTTCAATTCGAACCAGTAGTTCCTGAGATTACCCCCTACAACCTCACAAACTTTACCTCTTTATAATATTAGTGTACGGTCGAGTATTCGTAATATTCTAAAAAGCGTATTGAACCGTCGTGTCCTCGTCTTTGTTCTTTTATTCTGCCCAATTTTCCATGTCAAAAAAACCTATTGTCATATACAAATCTAATAACAAGTCTTGTCGGCCAGTCAGTCAGTCTTCTGTGCAGAGGTTGGAGTCGCCGCAACAATTAGTCTAAATAAATGTAACTGTAGCTGTGCCCAATTTATTGTAACATCCAGAGAATTTATGAGAACTCTATTTATTTGATCTGGCAACTCATTAAAATGTTACCACGATATTTATTTCGCTTAGTAATTAAAATAGCAAAGGAAAATTACGACATTAAACAATTATAATAAATCTTTGCAATAAAATATATTCGCGTGCCAAAAGTGAAATTGAAAATTGTTTTTAAAACAATTTAATTTGAAATTTATAACAATTTTATTTGAACGAATCCATTGTTTGTGAACAAAGTTAATTTATATATGTATATCAAAGGTTAAAGTAATTGTAAATATTAGAATAGCGACAATGAGTCTGTATGTTTCCTTTCTACGGCTAAACTAATAAACCGATTTGAAAAAAACTGCTTTCATTTTTTAAATAATAAAGTTGATCAAAAATATTTAAAAAAAACTTAACATAGGTACTTAACGTTGCTATTAGATATTATAAAATGTTATTTGTGGTCTCGAATTTACATTAATTATTTATTTATTACAAACTTATACAAATTAAACAAATATAATTACATCGATTAATTATTAATACAAACATTACAGACACAGAGACAGGTTGTAACTCTATAATATGTACATATCAATAATTATAAACACGTAGTGATTGACAGACAGACACTTCATTTAACTTACTAATTATTAATTAGCTTTAATATCGAATATCATTACAAAGCGTGTCTTGAATAGTGATAAAAATAATTTATTATGAAATCATTATGTAAAATCCACTCAGCAAATACAATGGTTTGATTGGGTATACCTACATACGGTATATAGGATGTTTTTTTTGTCTCTCATCAATATGATCAACTTTTACTATGGGACCAACTCTGATGTCGCGTAAAATAAAACGGTTGCTTCATACATTTTGGTCATGTATGTATTTAATTTTTGTATGGAACAGCTGAAAACTTTTACGTGATTTCATATTAGTCCCATAATAAAAATTGTTTATATTTATGAGTACCTACTTCCACCCCTGCAAGTATTGCCAGTGACTAAAAAGTCAGCTTGATTAGCCGTTCTTAACCGACCGGCAAAGTTAAGCAACGTCCGGTCGGGTCGGTAGCTGGATGGGTGACCGCCTAGTAGTATTTCAACTTAAGCGTTTCCGTGCTTCGGAAAGTACGTAAAGCCGTTGATCCCGGTTATCACTTAATTGTGATAGTCGTTAAGCTAGGCGGCTTGAAAAGTCCAACAGTAAGTTGACCACTGGCCTACCTCCATCGAAATTTGTATACGTAAAAAGTTGTCCCAGATTTCTGCTTCTTCTAAAACGTGCCAATAAGGTATGATCAGCTGTTTTGTTTTGTACAAACAAGCATACGGCCCGCCTGACGGTAAGCGATTACCGTAGCCTATGAACGCTTGCAACACCCACGTGTATCACTCGCGCGTTGCCGACCCTTCCCCCCTCACCGATGAGCTCTGGCGACCTTACTCATGCGCAGGAACACAACTATAAGTTATTTGGCTGCGGTATTCTGTAAGGTGGAAGTACTTCCCCAGTCAAGCTGCCCTTTAAGCGACGCGCTATGCTCTACCTCTCTCTCAGTTGTTCTAGATAGAGGCCTCTTTTCAGGTCTCAATAGGACGATTAGAGAACTCCTTAAAGAATCAAAGGCCACCCAGAACCCAAGTCCCAATGTTTCTATAACAAATTCCGCTACCAAATATACATGGCGTATAGATGCATGTTTGTCGTTATAAAAATGCCTATTACCAGTGTTGGTTAAGCCCCTCTCTACATAATAAGTATGTACATCTGTTTGTTTATAATTCATTATTAGAAAATGTTAACGATACGCGGAAGTTAGGGTTATGTTCAAACTCGTTAATTAACTTTAAGTTATTTAAACAAACCTAATTCAGCTCATTAAAACCTTATGTTTGTTTAAAGGCTTTTGTAATTTAAATAATATTGGATTTCCCTCTGTGTACATTCAATTCATTGTACACTCACGTATGGTGAGTATTATTACACAAAAACAATGTGACTTTGCTTTTCGCGAATCTTAGATTTGTACCATGTCTTTAAGGAAAGTATTTCCTAATTTTCTATTGAAATTATTGCGTATAAACATCACCATCGTATATTCTATTAATGAGTACCAACTACAATGCATTAAAATGTTTGTTTTTTTTCCTTAGAATATAATTCCTTATATTTTTATTTATATATATTTACAACAATAATTGAAAACAAAAATATTAAAATAAAATATGCAAGCAATCAAAGATAAAAAAAACTGCGTTTAGGTCGCCACCTGCAGGCATGGTTCCCAAAAGTTGGCGACTGGCGTTACCTCGTTGAATTGCAAGACTAATAAATACGAGTACGTGGCCCGAGGTAAGCGTCAGCTCATTGGTCACCTTTATATCAATAAGGCGTCTGGACATGTCGTCTGCTTAACGAAACTGTTTGTGTTTTTATTATCATTTGATATTTATTTATATCTAAACGTCTGTCGCATACGAAGAGCATAAACAAACTGGATGGGATCATTACTGAATATATCTTGTTAATTTCAAGCGCCTATTAGACGTAAGGCTGTAATTTGCGCCTGTAGCGTACGTCAATAAATTTATGTATTATAATAATTTTGCATTCAAAACGTTATAGAACGTTACATTGGTTCATTAATTATAAATGTACGTTATTTATTTGTAAAGTGGTTCCTTTACATATATAAAATAATTAATTGCCACACGCCATACGAGAAAATCAAAATTACGTCCCATAGACTTTTAAAATTTACATAATAAATTAAAATTTGAAACAAATCTGTAACTAAATGAAAATATGGACCAACCACCTTAAGGTGACGATAGCTCAGTAGTAGTGATATTGAATGCCATGACAAAGGTCTTAGGTTTGAATCCCACAATTAACGTTGAAGGAAATACTAAAAGGACACAGCACGGTGGCTGGCTACCACCCTCATGTTGAAAATCTACCTACTTTACCAAGTATCTAGCGGTGGGTTCTGGCAGCTGCAGTAAGATCCGGATTTCTTCGAGGGCTTGTAAGTGGGCGCTTGCAGGAGTAATAATCTATTTCTATGTAAAATAGGCTTAAGTTTGGCCATCAACTGACCCTAGAAGGTTTTATGACCAAGCTTGAAGTTCTCTAGGCTTTCTCAGAAGTGAGTTCCACTCCTTCGCTGTTCGCATAAGGAACGATGAAGCCAAGCGTTGTGTCCGTATAAACGGGATGTCGACAACGTGTGGGTGGATGTTGTGAAAATTGTTAAACATTTATTGGAAAAAAGCCAACATTGTCAGACTGTCCAAAAAAAAACCGAAGTCCTCCCGACGTCTAGTGGTTCCATAGAAAAATAGGGATTGAGGAATGAGATTGAACGACTCCTGTGCACACTCTTCATAATAAATCCTATGGAATACTTTACGCCGATGTTCAAGGCTCGTTAGTTTCTGGTACTTTTACTGGTACTTTTACTTGGCCGTTGAATAATTTGACAAAGGTAGCAGCTTCAACGCACTAAAGTTCAGTAATCACTACCATCACGTCATTCCAATGACAGTGATTTAGGTGAACCCTTATCAATAGGCTTCAAAGAGGCACATTTGAAGGATGATCTTTGCTTTATTACATATTTTTTAATTAATTGTTTACATTTTAAATTTAGAAAACAACTAGAGAGAATACTTTTATTATATCTATAAAAAATTAAGCGATCACGGAAATAGCCAATCGGATTTCAATGGAAATTCTTATGCATACTTTAGAGAAAGTCCAATTGGAATCGGATTAACCGTTTCTGTGTTTAGTCCATTATTTAATGGGGATAAGAACGCATTCTCTCCGCAGCGGCCATTTGTAATACTGATAAACATGTAAGGGTGAAGATAATGGTGATATAAATAACAAAATAGACGTATTATTAAAAGTAAAACTAGAAAAAAATGTAAGTATGCTAAGCGAACTAAATAAGCACAATCACGAGCATTAATACATAGACACATTATAAAGTTTGAAAGCAATTTTCTCGTGAACCATCTATACCATAATAGTATCGAAAATATATTTGTAACACCATTATTATTTATGCTGTAATTTACAAGGTACATGCTAAACAAATGTTATACCAAACCTAAAAATTAAAAGAAGCTAAATTGTATAAAAGCTCTTTGAAAATGGCATTTTAACGGCCTATTACGACATACGTGCATGCAAGAACAACAATTAGCTGTATAAAAGTAACTTACCACTCATAAAGTTGTATATCAACGGGTTGACAGCGGAGTTGGCGTAGCACATGACGTGTGATATGAGTGCGATGCAGGTCATGACGTCACTTTGCTGGACGTCATAGGCCACCCTGGAATAAGGGCTTCATGCTAAACTTGCTTTTATTAATTGCTTTTCCACTTTATTGGAGCCTTAAGTTATGGTGCTGACCTTTATAAAGCGACCAGAACACAATAGTTGGTGCTTTTCTTTTTTAACTATTTATAGGTCTGTGTTTGACCACAATATCACTATGGTAAGTGATGAAGTGGCCAAAGGTGGTACGCACGCAAAGTCTAGAAGGAACTGGCTCTCAAGTGCAGCTGCTGGAACACACTAGTAGAAGTTTAGCAACAGATTTTCATCTTGAGGATGGTAGCCAGCCAGGCGGGTACAACAAACTACCGTACCACCGTGATGGTTTCCACACGATGTTTTCCTTCACAGAATCCGACGCGGCATCAAACTTCACTACCACTGAGCTATGAAATACTAAGTTACCTCAGCACAGATAGAAGATGAACCGGGAAATAGCAGACCGCAAACATGGCAACGACTGCCACTAGCATCTTGGCAGCTTTCCTCCTGGATCGCAGCTGGCCTTCCGTAGAAGCGTTTGTGTGAATTGATGGAGTCGTCCGTCGACTTGCTGCTAGCCCTTTAACAATTAGTTGTGCTTAAGTAGATACAGACTTAAACTGCCATAAATACATAAACTTTTGGATCCCTTCTTGTATGTCCCACTGCTGAGCACAGGCCTCCTTTCACGAATAAGGGTGAAAGTTAATGAGCAAATACTCCACCACGCGTGCCCACTGCGGATTGGTGGAGGTAGGCTAGTGGTCAACCTACTGTTGGAGTTTTGAAGCCACCTAGGAACTATGTATACTATTGGATAGGTATTTTATTTTAAAATTCTCTTTTCCGCGCGGTTTCACCCGCGTTCCCGAGGGATCTTGTATTTTCCCGGGATAAAAGTAGCCTATAGCCTTCCTCGATAAATGGGCTATCCAACACTGAAAGAATTTTTCAAATCGAACCAGCAGTTCTTGAGATTAGCGCGTTCAAACAAACAAACAAACAAAGTCTTCAGCTTTATAATATTAGTATAGGTAGATAAATCATGAAGTCAATATTTAGTGTTTTCGGATGAATTTCGATGAATATGTTTTATTTTTTTTCTATTTTTCTTTAAGTGTCACGTTGGGGCTAAGGATTTACCACATGTGCCCATAAGATGCTATGTTATTTTTCCTTTATCTTTCAATTCTTGTCATCAACTTCGTAGTACATATTATAGTGAAGCTTATTTTAAATATAAATAATGAAAAAAATAAAAAAAGTGTTTTCATGTACACCAGAATATTTAAATAATAAAAAAACAGTAGATATAAAACTTACAATTACTCTGTCCAGTAGTATTGCACAGTTTATGCGACTCCGCATGTCCCGGTATGTTGTCAGATCGCCATAATACCCTCACGATTTGGCAGTAAGCTATGGTCATCAGGAGAAGTGGAAACCTGATGAAGAAATAAGTCAGTCACTATGGGCATATGTAGGGTTACCAGGTCTTAAAACTGAAAAGACGGATAGACCAGTCAGTTTAGACGGACATTTGGGCTAAAAGGCCGGACCCCCTTAATTTTTTAGTTTTAGTATAACTCAGCTAGTAGTACTTTTAGTTTTAGTGACTACAATTTCAAAATGGTCAAATTTAAAAAGCCTAACGAAAGCTGGACATGCCGGACATCGTCTAATTTGGCCGGACACGCAACCAAAAAGCCTGACTGTGTCCGGCTTTTTCCGGACGCCTGGCAACCCTAGGCATATGTGTATCTTCTTACCTTATAGCTACTGTTTTATTGTATGTATAGATAAATATCGCTCGCTACGATTAGCGTTCGCCATACACTTCTAACCTAAAGTATCCGTGTCGTTATACATAACGTCTAATCGTGACCCCGCTACATTGATAAATACAAAACCTTGTTGCAATGCTGCGTATTAAAGTTCAGTAATTGTAAAAACGCTAAACATCGTTCACTTGTTTTAAATAACGGTGCTGTTTTGTAAAACAGCTAGCGGTTTTGTAAAACAGCGGATTTGACAATCCATCTGCGACACATACACAAAGAAAATAAAGATTATGTTTCAAAGAGTACTTAAATATTTTTGGCTTCTGCTATTAAAAAAATAGTAAGTTTGTCTTTAAGGCGATGATAGTTCAGTTGTAGTGACGTCGAATACTACAATGAGGTTGAGCTTTCGGTGAAGGAAAACATCGCGAGAACATTGATTTTTAAACTTGAGGTCGGAAGCCAGTCAGGCGGGTATTATAAAGTACCTTACTACCGTGTTATGGTTTCCATAAGTTATTTTAATTTCCACCAATCGCTCATCGAGCCAATATAAGGTTATTAAAATACAACATTCCTCAATCAGCTAATTTCATCAGTTTAAAATATCATCTGATAACTGGGCAGAGCAAATCATAATGAACCTTCTCTCTAGAGTAATAGAACATATTCAATTCCGCTGATTTTCCCGAATCAATGGTCTTGATTAATGAATATCAATAGCTCTTAACGCGTGATTGAAAACTCGTCGATGCAAAATCGTGTGGAGATTTTGATGATGAAAAATAAAACAGTTTATGGATTTCTCGCTATCGAGAATCGAATGACAGATCGCTTGTAATATGAACTGTTGAAATTGGATTCCAAAATTAAAAAGATAAACGTTTGCCGCAGCATTTAATTTTGCTAGTTTTGTTGGAGTTCGTGCCTGTAACTTTATAATTTGTTAAACTTTTATTAAGACTGACGCCCGGCATTTTGGATTCTCAGAAATTGTAATTAAAGTTGTAATTTCAAAATGGCGAAGTGGTTTTTGAATTAGGATTGATAAACTTAATTAAGATATAACTTTTAATTTACACAGAATGTGGTTGTTTAACAAAACCTCTTCTTCAATTTTTTTTCTATTGCCTTTAAATACTTACGTGTAAAGAAAAATAGCCTTTATAATGTGCCACTTGAGGTCACTTTCGCCTGACCATGTCGACGTACACTGCATGAAGTATTCTACGTTAAAACGTAGCTGCATCTTACTCTGGACTTGGAGGACGACAAATTCTGGTACATCTGAAGAAAATAATAGATTTAGTGGTTTACATTTCTATTTTTCATGTTTTCCTATTTAACACCTTAAAGAAAGAAATAAAAAGATTTAATCGACAACGCAATTCAGTAGTGTATGTTAATAATCGAGATCTTTTTTATTTATTTTTTATTGCAACAGCATTATTTGTAACTATAATCCATTCTTTATCTTTATACAATACTACGTTCACAAAATTAGTTTAAACGTCATTCAATAACTAGCGATCCGCCCCGGCTTCACACGGGTACAATTTATATACACAAACCGCCCTCATTAATCGTTCTTTCTATTAATGAAACCCGCATCAAAATCTGTTGCGTGGTTCAGTAGTAAGCTAGAGAAACAGCTATTAGCAGATCCCGACTTTGTTTTATACTGAGAGATGTACATACCTCTTGTCATCCACAAATGTTCGTCCTATAAAATCGAACCTACAACCTTAGATTATTTATATGTCTAGCTAGACGTATTTATGCTTGTGTGCGTGAAATTTACGTCTTACGCTCGCGCTTCGCCATACTGTTTATCCTATGGTGCGTAATTTAAGAGCCAATAGGGTATTTGACTGACATTCAAATCAGCAACTTTTTATGAAATGTCAAAACGATAGGTTTACATGGAGTTTTGTATGAAATACAAGCATGTGACGTCATAATTATATAGCATACTCTTTATTGTTAGATTGGTCATTAAAAATCATAATAAGGATAAATTTAATAAAATAATCGTGGTTTCCCCTTTTTTTTAGATGTTTTATACATTGGTTAGTGTTGGATAATTTATTTTGAATACAGGCAAATACCCTATTGTTGGACGCTACTTTTTTCGACGTGTTTACAGTTTCGGCTGTCTATCTAGACATATAAATTATTAAAGTATGGCACCTACCTATGGCATGGCAATCAGTGTATTTAACTCCCACGTCAACCAGCCCTTCAAAATACTTACTGAACAATAAAGAAATGAGCCAAATGATCAATATGGCCGTCTTCGCTCGTCCAGTAGTCGACTTGAACTTGAGAGGAAAACAGATCGCGTACCAGCGGTCCACTGAGATGAACGTCAGCGTAAGTACTGACACTGTCACTGACACTGACTGTAACAATGGAATTAAAGTTAGCAAATAAACCTTCAGGGCTGGATGTAAGCTGAGCTTTATAGAAGACTAGCTTTCGTCTCGCGGTTTCATCCGCATTCCCGAAGGAGCTTATGTTTTCCGGGATAAAAGTATTACATATGTTAATTCAGAATATATACTATCTCTGTGGCAAATTTCATCCAGATCCCTTCAGTTGTTCTAGCGTGATTAAGTAACAATCATCCATCCATTCAAACTTTCACATTTATAATATTAGCAGGATAGTAGTAATATACATATTTACAATTAATGTATAAAATACAAACTATGATATATAGAAAACATCCTCAAAACCCTCGCTGCTGTCGATAGGCAAAGTTCCCAACAGGCTGGCAGCGTTCCCTTTTTGGATGGCCAAGTTTATGCGTTGGTTTGTAAATAAAATATTCTTCGTAGTAATATTATATTAGTACGATTCTCCTACAGTATATCAAAATTTAGATCTGAAGTGCTAACTCGCATAACTGGTACCTAGGTTTTTTTAAATTTATTATTTATGCAAAAGAATACAGGATAATTAATATTAAAATAGCAACCAAAAACCACTAAGGTTTAAACTTGTGCTATGATGTTGCTGTCCATATTTTGCATGCCGTGGCAATCTTTAATTAAGGCGCTGACAACAGCTAAAGTCTCTCTATTGCAACCCAACCTATATTAATCCTACTAAATGTACGGTATTGAAATTTAAATACACGATACTCAAGGATATAAATGACAAATTTATTAATCTCAAAACACGATTTCATTTCATTGTCTCGATAAAAAAAATTGCCAAACACAACTCTGAAAATCAAGGAATTCCCAAATTTATCCTATACATGAATGTATTTTTCGATGTGATATTTTACATTAATATTGTTCGAATAATTAGAAAATGATTTATTTCGTTAGTTTTTGGAATAAGGAATTTATTTGTACATAATTAATTATTTTTATAAATGTCGCTTACGTTATTAATTCGGAGCAGTTAGGGGGAGGAGTCAACATTATGCCACACTCTTCTGTCACGTTACTTGCGTATTTTGCTTTGCCCTCACTCGCATTCCGCGGCGATCCGCGTTGCTAGACGGACCTATACCAGTTTTTTTCCGAGCGCGCGGTTTCAACATTATCATCCATAAATGGGTAAAATATCTTTTAAAAAAAATGTGCAATGCCTGATGAATAAAGTAAGGTAGTAAGCAATTTATTTCACAGTGATTGACAATGATAAAAGTAAACAAATACTTGTGTTTGTCAAAGCGTCATATCACTGCCGCTAGATTGCAGTGTAATTTATGAATGTATTCAGCCTATTTACATTATAACTTTTTATCAAAAATGACAATATTTGGAGGGAAAATGAATTGCATTACATAACTTTTACAATATGATCTCGTCGTATTATTTCGCATAAAAAAGTATTCAAACTAAAGATTTACTTACCACAAAAAGGGCATAATAACTGATTAATTTTATAATCTTCACTGACCGAGAAAGATTCTTATTTTCATCACTATAGTCATGTCATTGTTAGCTCAGCGGTCCCGGTTATAGGTCAAGAATCTATAACTACTTGGATGTGTGTGTTCAAATCCATGTGTTGACACCATGTTTTATAATGAATGTAAAGTACCTGGATGATCGAGTTGTGCTGGTATATAATACTTTTTATTTTGGTAAACAAAAGAAGGAACTTGAAACAGAGGAAATTAATAAATGAAATTGGAAACATCATCAGGATTCGAACCGCGGACATCTGGTTTAAGGATCGCACGATCTCCCGCCTGAGCTATTAATTACTTGTAAATAGTGGCGAAATTTACTTCCGTATTCTAATGAAAATGTAGCAGTTTCTCATTGATTGAAAACACGGTAAAACGACAAAATGAAACCTAGCTATATATTTTGAATTTTGTACAATTATGAGGCGAATTATTAAGTAAAATCTATATGGGTATCGTTTCCATGGTTTTCGGGGGTGCTTATTACGAATATATAACATATTTCGAGATCCAAGATGGTGGACGCGAATTAAAAAAAAAACACAATATGGGTATCGTTTCCATGGTTTTCGGAGGTGCCGATTACGAATATATAACATATTTCGAGATTCAAGATGGCGGACGCGAATCATTAAATAAAATCTATATGGGAATCGTTTCTATGGTTTTCGGGGGTGCCGATTGCGAATATATAACATATTTCGTGATTCAAGATGGCGGACGCGAATTATTAAATAACATCTATGTATAAGGGTATCGTTTCCATGGTTTTCGGGGGTGCTGATTACGAATATATAACATATTTCGTGATTCAAGATGGTGGACGCGAATTATTAAATAACATCTATGTACATGGGTATCGTTTCCATGGTTTTCGGGGGTGTTGATTACGAATATATAACATATTTCGTGATTCAAGATGGCGGACGCGAATTATTAAATAACATCTATGTATATGGGTATCGTTTCCATGGTTTTCGGGGGTGCCAATTACGAATATATAACATATTTCGAGATTCAAGATGGCGGACGTGAATTTTTAAATAAAATCAATATGGATATCGTTTTCATGGTTTTCAGGGGTGCCGATTACGAATATGGAGTAGTGATATCTCTGCGTGACCTAATTTAACTACTAGCAAACTATTATGTATTAGTATTTTAACGTACTGCCAAAAATTAGAAGACACTTTACAGACAACTTTTACAACGTTTGTTGGAAATAATATTAGAAGTCAATTATATCAACAGCTAAAGAACATTAATTTTAATACAAGACCATGGTCCTGCTTCCCGTCTGAATTTTTATTAAAATTATTTCTACGTATGAGAATTGACTACATCGTCAAATTCAACAATCGCAATCTGAAAATTAGTAAATCCAAATGTTGAAAATACCTTTCAGTTTCGCATTTGTAGTTTTTAAAAGAATAAGTATCTCAGTATTTTTTTTATTTTGGTATCCTATTATATTATTAAAAGGTCATAAACAATAAAAAATATGTTAGGTATTAGTTCTACTAACATAGCTTCTATATTTTTTCATTTTATTCCTGGTACTCTACATACACATACTACGAATAATGACGAATGTCTACACAAAAGCGGCATTTCGCGTGACTTCAAACGCGATAAACCACTGTATGACTTGTTACGCTGTGGTACTATTGTAAATAATGGTGTGAAAGATGAAAAAGTTACAAAAGTAGGATGAATCCTATCGAACAAAGTAATCAAACATAAGTCGCCAACAGGACTCGATCCGTGGACATCTAGTTCAAGGATCGCAAGATCTCTCACCTGAGCTATTAATTACTTATTGATGGCGGCGAAATTTACTTTCGTATTCTAATGAAATTGTAGCAGTTTCTCATTGATTGAAAACACGGTAAAACGACGTTTTCTAAAAATGAAACCTAGCTATATATTTTGAATTTTGTACATTATTTTCTTCATTCATATTTCTTATTAAAAAACATTTATACATCCACACGGGCGACGCGAATATAAAATGATAAGAGAAGCGGTTTCATTAAAATTAGTAGGTACATACTATTGTAAATAATGGTGTGAAAGATGGAAATAAAATAGAAAAGTTACAAAACTAGGTTAAAATATATTGAGAACTCGGTTATTACTATTTCTTTATAGCTAGTTGTAATTACATATTTATACTATCAATAATAGCGCCATCTAGTTGTGTTAGTTTCATAGATATATTTGTACTTGTTTATTGTTTGGATGATGGCCGAAAAAGTGCACCGTTTTACCGCGTCTTCGTGTGTGGCGCTATGCTGTGCTATACGTGCTATATATATTGGGGATGTAGAGGGGCGTGGCTAAAATTTCAATTTCTCAAGGCCATTTAGCTGTTGTCAGCGCCTTAAGGCTCCAGTCTCCCTAAAATCAGTGTTCTTGCGGAATTTATCAGAAAAGAAATATTGTTTTTTAGTCATCAGAAAAGCAATAAATGAAATATATTTTACGTTATTTTAAAGTGTGAGATTTGAAGTTTCCAATACATATTTTATTTTTTAATTTGACGCCATTTTTATTAGCTTTGTGAGGCTTTAAACATACCTCTATTTACGTTCCACGCGTAGAGGGTCTCATTCATGCACACGCTACGAAAAAAATATAACAAAAACAAGAAATGTATTCAGATTACATTTGTCGGCAAATCCTCTACAATAATCTTATCTAGTTACTTTTTTTCCAAACTGTCTCAATTTCTTATTTAAATTGCTTTAAAAAGTTATAAATTTCTGAATTTGACCCTTGCAACATATATTTTTTTCTATAACAAAGTAATGGTTTAGAGAAATCACACTTTAACCACTCCGAAAACAACTACTTATCTGTCGAATAAAAAATATATGCATTCAAAAAATCATTTGATATAAATTTACCGAGACTAAACATATAACACAACGAACGCTGTCAATTCCCAGCGAAATTGAATGGAATTTTGATGCATTTTATGTTTTATTCGTTTAGTTTCGGTAAATTTAGTTCAAATGATTTTTTGAATGCATATATTTTTTATTCGACAGATAAGTAGTTGCTTTCGGAGTGGTTAAAGTATGATTTCTCTAAACCATTACTTTGTAATAGAAAAAAATATATGTTGCAAGGGTCAAATTCAGAAATTTATAACTTTTTAAAGCAATTTAAATAAGAAATTGAGACAATTTGGAAAAAAAGTAACTAGATAAGATTATTGTAGAGGATTTGCCGACAAATGTAATCTGAATACATTTCTTGTTTTTGTTATATTTTTTTCGTAGCGTGTGCATGAATGAGACCCTCTACGCGTGGAACGAAAATAGAGGTATGTTTAAAGCCTCACAAAGCTAATAAAAGTGGCGTCAAATTAAAAAATAAAATATGTATTGGAAACTTCAAATCTCACACTTTAAAATAACGTAAAATATATTTCAATTATTGCTTTTCTGATGACTAAAAAACAATATTTCTTTTCTGATAAATTCCGCAAGAACACTGATTTTAGGGAGACTGGAGCCTTAAGGCGGCATTTACTTTTATTCTTTTTTATTTTAGTCACCATGAATGTGTTAGTGTTAAGCCTTGTTGGTTATCCATAAGTAAATAAATAAATAAAATAAATGTAATCAAGAATTCTGGATTTAGTGAAATTGTTCCATCCGTCCACGCATGATGCGACGACCAAGGGAAATAGGGATTTATTTTTATATAAATAGATATAGATATGTACAACATTGTTAAAGAGCTACATTTTTATTTTGATACACGAAAAAAATACAAACTTTATATCCATATAGCCAGCCATATTAGAATTTGTGTATACAATGCAAATGGGCAAAGACATCTTTGTACGCAATTTGTATAGTTTTGACATTTTTTTATATTCTTCAACTGTTTGTATACATTTATTTACTGTCATATTGTTGTGTAACACGATTCTTTTTTAAGTAACTGCCGCGACGACTCGAGTTCTGCATTTCCAATCGATACATAAAACGTGTCAGCATCAGAACTCCCGAAGCGATTTATCGGATACTTTCAACAAACGTTTAAATATTTAACATTATTTACAATCCATTAACATCGCCAAGCGAGAATGGTAACATTTACGTATACCTAATACGTGAACATTTCTCTTGATACGTTTTGGTTAATGGAAACGAAGCCTGACGTATCTACATTAAGCCATAAATTATTAATCTGGATAAGTAGGTAGTAATGTGTAATATAAATGATTAACTATTAATACTTATCCTGTTTTCTTTTTGGAACTAAGTTCCTTTACGTGGCTTGCGGTAGGATTTGACTGGCAGAAAAGGGAACGTAACGAAAAAGCGTGTGTTCTTTAGTAGATTAGTTTAGTGTGTCTTTTATATAAAAGACAGATGTAATGTCACCAGCTATGCCCCCTCCATGCGACTTTCTTGGAGGTTCAAGAATGAAATAAAAAGAAAATAAAACAAAAAAAGCAGAAGAGTTTTTTTGGTTGTTTGAACGCGCTAATCTTTGGAACTAACGCGCTAATCTTCGAAAAAATATTTTTCCAAGTACCTACCGTATTCCGGGAAGTGCACTAGAAGGCTAGTTCCTTCTAAGCATTGCATGTTTACCATTTTTTCAAGCATTGTATATACAAATGGCTATTTCCTGCGGTTTCACCCGCATTCCCGGAATAAAAAATACCTTTCTCAAAAATTGGACTAAGTATCAAATGCAAAAAGAATATTTCAAATCCGACTGGTAGTTCCAGAGTAATTATGAACTATTGTTCATAATTAATTGGCAAAAATGGTGAGTAAAAAAAGTTTGGCAGGGTTAGTGTAGTTGCCGGAACACCCTGCCTGTCGTAAAAGGCGACTAAACGGGGACCTTCGGGGTCGTGGGCAATCGGGGTGGGGGCCCCGAGCACCCAGAAGCGACCCCGAGGAGGACAATGGGTCACGACTCATCCGCGAGGGTGCTGGGGGGAGGTATCACACTTCCCCCGGGACGGGCTATCCCAGCGCCGCGCTTGGAGGGGCTCGCGTATGCGTTCTGTACGAGAACCCGAGCCCCTCTTCAGCACAGATGGCGACCACCGTGGGGTTTTAGCCGGTACAAGTCCGGCATAACCCGACTACTCCCCCCGGGGCGGTCGGGTATACTATGACGATTTCCCCACGAAAAAAAAAAAAAGTTGCCGGAACACACCGGTAGGTGCTTGGAGACAGATATTCGTAGTTTTTGTAGTATTATGTTTTTTTTTCTTTAGTATAGGTCCAATTTCAATTTCAAGCATTCGGCGAAATAAAAAAGCTTCCTAACTCAATCTTAGGGTGATAAACGAGACGGAAAGGGAACAAAAAAATACAAATCATCCAAAAGTGATTGAAATAAGATTAAAAAAGGAGATACGATACAACCGGTGCGTCCGAATATAAATCTACGACAATCACATTCACTTCAGTAATTGTAAACGGACTCATTTATTTTGTTCCAACTTTCCAACTTTGGAATTCACCGGTGAGGTTGGATGGACATGAATTAATAGCTGTTTGTGACTGAGGTGATGGAAGGGTTACTTGATGGATTACCAGTTAAAAACCTATAATAATTTGATAGTATTTTTCCATCCCCTATTTTGCGGCCTTGGAGGTAGGATTTTGGAAAGGGCTTCGGATATTTCTTAGGCTCCTACTTCTTACTTACTTATCCTCCAAATTTCATGGTTCTATGACCAGTAGTTTAGGCTTTGCGAGCCATTCTTATTTAGTCAATCAGTCAGTTAGGACTTGTCTTTTTTATTTATACAGGGTTACAGGTTAATTCGACCTAGATCCTTTAGGGGGTTGTAGTTTCCATAATTTCTTACTGATTTGACTATGAAACACCATACCCCAAACTTAAACATTTTCAAGATATTGGAACTTTAAGGTTTGCAAATTTTTTGCCTATTGTACTTAGATCATCAGCCTTCAGTCCACTGCTGAACATAGGCCTCTCCCAAAGCGCTCCACTCTTTTCGGTTTCTCTCCGCCACTCGCATCCAGCCCAGTCCGGCTACTCTTCCAGCGAGCTGGGGGGCGTCCGACATTACGCTTGCCAAGACGCGGTCTCCACTCCAAGACTCGTTTGCTCCATCGACAATCCGTTCGTCGACAGACGTGGCCGGCCCATTGCCACTTCAGCCTACCAATTCACTGAGCGATGTCGGTTACTCTAGTTCTTTGTCGGATAACCTCATTGCGGATTTTATAAAAAAAGAAACCCCGAGCATCGCTCTTTCCATAGCTCGCTGAGTGACTTTAAATTTTGTATTTAGATAAGTTACTTTATTATTTTCAACACCAAAATTGCAGGTAAAAACAAACTGTTATTGTTAACATTTATTAAATTCTATTTTTTATCACTGGTGATAAATAATTTAATAATATTTCCATAGAACTATCAAATTGAAATTCCTCTAACGTCAATGCAAATGTTTTCAGAAGGCTGATAAGCTGGTAGTCGGTCCACCTGATGGTAAGCGGCTTCCGTTGCCTATATACGCCTGACTATGACAATTGCCAATGTGTTAATTCTTTATAAAGCCTAGAAGATGACTGGTCTGCAAGTGCAACTGCCGGAACACACCAGTGCTTGGCGACAGATGTTCCCAACAAGCGTAAAACCGAACTATTCCAAGCGTTGAACTGAAATATAATTTAATAAAGCGCATTGTTCATGCTGATTGGTAAAAAGTATGGAAGATATTTACGCAAAACTCAGCTACCGCGGGATATAGTCACAAAATTTTAATATCACGGGAAGTGCTTGTTTTAACAATACTATGTCGTCAATTTACTACCTTAATTCTGTGTGTGATTTCGAAATATAAGTTGGGGCTCATATGGCTATTTGCGCGTTAGCAAATTCCAAACACGCGATTTAAAAAAAATATGTACCTATTTGTTTGTCCGGGAAACGGCTGAAACCATTTTGACGGGACTTTTAATAGCAGATAGAAGAGATTTCACAGAGTAATTTAAACTAATTTTTAACCTGGAAATAAAGTGAAAGATGAAAAATTTTAGAAATTAAGAAAGTTACTTTCGGTTTTGAAATAGGAAATAGGAGTTAAAAGCAAGATAAAAATAATAGAATTCTCACCTGGAAATACAGGACGATTCTGCACATAGCAGTGCCAAAGAACCACGTCTCAGTTACATCCCACAGCACAGTTGGAGGCAGACATATCAATATCACCATAAAATCTGCCACAGCCAGATTTACTATGAAATAATTCGTTACCGTCCTCATCGAATGGTTCCTGTACACCGCCACACACACCAACGCATTCCCTATCAATCCAATTGTAAATACTATCGCATGTGTTGCTATTAGCACCCACTCATACGTTTGTGGAAATATGTAGTCATTTAACATTGCCATATATTCATCTTCTGTCATATTACAGTACTCTGGATCACCCACACATGGATCTATAGTAGTATTATCGCCATATTCTGTTGTATCTTCTATTGTGTTTAATAATCTTTCTGTTTCATTCATTGTTTTTGATTCTTTCTTTTCTTTATCAGATGTATTCAGTAACATGTAATCTATTTCGTCAATTTCATTTGATTCAGTTATGTTGGTTGATCTTTTAAGTTTATCTATGTTAAGTTTTATTACATCTCTATCTATTATATTGTTTAATGTTACATTTGGGAAATTACCTTCGTCTAATAGTTCTTTTGTTAAACATAAGTGAACAATGATAATTATTGTGAAAGTTCCCAATGGCGATATGATGTCGGTAGCCATTTTGTTTTTTATTCAAGTATACATTTTGTCGAAGTTTTTTATCCTTATGCGTCTTTTCACTTGCATTACTCTTAGAGTGTCCTCCAAAACACCAGCATCATCTGAAATTGAAAGTTTTCGTTATTTTTTTTAATTTTAACTAAAATTATCTTAAGTTCTAAATATACGTGTCTTTAGGTAATTAGATTTCTTAACTATTAAGATAATTAGTACTGTGTTTAAACCAAATTGCATTGGACGTGCCTTTTATGCCCCTATATGAAAGGTTTCTTATTTGAAGAATTTCTATTATAGACAAAGTTTCTTCGCGTTTGTTTAAACATGGTTGATTTATGTTCGTAATAAAACCAAAATTAGAACGTATTACTAAATTTATTTTTATGTATGTATTTTATTCAAAATTATATTTTTTCCCGCGGCTTTGCTCACCGGCTTTGATAACCTTTCTCAATAAATGGAATATCCAGCACTAAACGAATTTTCAAAATCGGTTCAGTAGTATAAAACATGAAACATGAAGCATGGAAAAAAGACATCATCGCATCAGGGAATCCCAGTTACCCCGTAACTTGTAAAAGGCGGGGTTTTTTCGCCTATTCTATTTAAAAATAATTTAATGCCTTAATTAATATTCAATACACATTATTAATTCCGCGTAATATGAATTATCTGAAGCCTCATTAAGATGATTAATGTATTTTCCTTTCATAATATAATGATCAAAGGGTTTAGGTCTTCATAATTAATAGTTACTTCGGCACCAATAGTGGAGTCGAATATTATAAGGTTTTGCGTGGTCATGTACTGTACATTTTCATAAAGTACTAACTCCTACAATCAAGCTATCAAGGCCAGAGTGTTAGGCTTCTGGAAAAACGTGCTCCATCTTAGGATTCGTCATCATATTATGGGTGTGTCAATGATTAAACGAAAGTCCGTTTAATATAAATAACAAAACTTTTGTTACTTGTAAATTTTCAATAAATTTTATAATACAAACTGGTATAGTTTGTCCGCTGTATCCGATATTTCTGTTCCATAACTTAATAAAAGAAGCCATTTTAAAACACTGAAACACGCCCATCTAAATAACCACCCAATAAGCTGAGTACTTATTTTCACAGATTATTTTCTTACAGTTCTATTTTATCCTTTCGTACAACCAAGAATATAGGAAACCTTCATTAAACCATGAATGCAATTAAGTTTGAAGTTGATGGGAGGAACCACGGAATAGGTAAATACCTATTCCGTGGGATGATCAGTGGTGTTGGGAAGGTGTTGATTTTGGCCCATATAACAGAACAAGAATCAAAACTGAAGTCAAGTTTCAAGAATAGATTATGTTAACTGTGAAATCATGAAAAAATTATCAGCTGCTCCATACAAAAGTTCAATACCTACTCGACCAAAATGTATGAAGCAACCGTATTATTTTACGCGATATCAGAGTAAGCCCAATAATAAAAGTTGTTCACATTGATGAGTACTTCCACCCCTGCAAGTATTGCCAGTGATAACAAAATCACCCAGTATAAAAGGAATAGGTGAATGACTGACTGACCTATCAACGCACAGCTCAAATCACTATTATGATGTAGGCATCCGCTAACAAAGGATTTTTTTTAATTCCAACCCTAAGGAGGTAAAAGAGGGGTTCGCGGGTGAAACCATGCGGCGGTAAGCTAGTCTTCAATAAACTTAATCATATACCGGTTGGGACAGAACGACCGACGGAATACGACGTTTTATATTAGAGGTTATAAAATTATATAAGCAATGAGTAATAGCTGAGTTTACTGCCGGCTCTCAGCAAAAGCAACCATCCGAACCTGAAGGGCCAGTTGGCGAGGTTGGTAAGAGTATTTAATGACGGCAGACAGTGATAGCAGACATTAGTGTTCTGAACATGACTGTTGAAATGAATGAAATGAAAATATTTTTTATTCAAATAGGCCTTCACAAGCACTTATGAATAGTCTGACTCTAACGCACGGTTCGGAAAAGGTTGCTTTTACTGAGAAGAGCCGGCAAGAAACTCAGCAATTACTCTTTTCAAAACCAACTCAGATTTATTACATTAAATTATTTATCTAGTCTCACTGACAATATACGTGTGTTATAACAAAAAAAAAAAACAAAATGATGAGTGACATAGTTAATAAATAGACAGCAAATTTAAGCAGACCAGCCCCCACAAGCAGCACCTGTTCACAAGTATGATGCATGTGGTAGCCATCGCCCTCCTCGCACATATTGTAGGGAAGTGAGCGACCCGCCACACGACGCCGCCGCAAGCAAAGGCCTCAAAGTGAGCATGTTTGTTCTGAGCTGTAATTATCGATTTAAATAGGTACCTATATATTTAAAAAAAGTCGTTTATCAGTTATCTGATTTCCATAGTACAGTCACGAGCATAAACATATATATACATAGTAAAATTCTAAAGCGTATTTTTTTGTGAAATAACCATAGCAACTTTGAAATAACACATATATCTTAATAGTATTGGTTCGATAATACTATTTTCGTAACATCATAAAATTTCAATGAGTAAGAGAAAATCAAGTATCAAAAAAAAAAAAAAAATTGTATATATTTATGCTCGTGACTGTACAAGCTCTGCTTAGTTTGGGATACCCCGAGTGTAAACAATTGACGTTAGAAAACGCTTACTATCACGTTAGCGTTTACGACATTTTTCTATAGGAATCGGCACAGCGCCTCTCGCGGAATACTCATGGAACTAATTTCTTCCATACAAGTTTTTAGTAAACGCAAACGTGATAGTAAGCGTTTATTTACGTAAATTCTTTACACTCAGGGTACAGATGGCCGTAAGCATGTCAACCTACCTTGATTCGCGATGCAAAAAAGTGTATAGTTAGTTAGAGAATATTAAAGTGGTTTCTTGGGGGAAAATGTAGTATAGTACACAATCTGTCGTTTCGGGAATGTCGGCCGGTCTGTCCCAGCCGGTACATCCCATATAAAGGGCACATTTACGGTCATTTAAAACACCCGAAGCACGCATAATGCGTGAAACTTTATTGTATAGACCTTTTCGTGTCACGTTTATATGGAGGTCTTTTTGATGCAAGAGATTATAGCGGAAGTTTCACTATATGGCTTCTTTTACGTACGTGATTTCAATTTGGGATTCCTTTGATAATATTGATGTTAATAGGTCAAAGTAGTTCTGTTTATTCCTCCGAAAGATTTGGGTCTGCATTTTCAAAAGGATAATGATGAAAAGGTTTCTGTATTGGTTTTACGATGTTACCATTTTGTAAGGAATTAATTTGATAAAAAAAGCAATAAACTGGTCAACCAAAATGTAGGTAAATATATAAAAGCCAAATCACGTCGGTTTTTACATAAAGATTCGTGGAAAATACGGAACGTTCACATTATTGATACGAGGTTCGATACGCTGCGGCGAATATGATACGGTAACACGACACAAGTCATCCCATATTTAGTTTAGGTAACAGTTTCAGAGATATGACTGTGCACGCGTATCTAATAATCTTTTTTTTTTTTTTTACTTTGTATAGGCTTGTGTTTGACCACAATCTCACTATGGTAGGTGATACTATCCATTCTATACTTATATATTATAAAGCTGAAGAGTTTGTTTGAACGCGCTAATCTCAGGAACTACTGGTTCGATTTGAAAAATTCTTTGAGTGTTAGATAGCCCATTTATCGAGGAAGACTATAGGATACTTTTTATCCTGGGAAAACACAAGATCCCTCGGGAACGCGGGTGAAATCGCGGGGTGGAAGCTAGTTATCTATAAGAAAGCATGAGCGTAGGTACGTGATTTTCACTGAACTAGTGTAGCAATAGGCCTTAGAATTAGATTTAGATTAATTGTTATTGATTTAAGTAATTAAACTACGTATGGATTGAGGAGCAAATTTAGAATTTTAAAGCAAACTCAAACATATTGATTGCGATGGAGCTGATTTTGTAGCCCCAGTTCTGGTATTTGTAGAAATATATATATAAATTTTAACTAACCATATCTAATTTAATTTAGTTATTAGGAAACAGTTGTAATGTCGTTGAATGCCATAACGCAAGTCGTGGGTTCGAATCCTATTATGAGCTTGAGCTTTCGGTGAAGGAAAACAACGTAGGTAACAAAATAACATGGTGGTACGGTACTTTATAGAACTACATACCACCCTAAAATTGAAAAATTCCGTTGTGTTCCGGTAGTTGTACTTGAGACACCTAATGTTCATAGGTGATGGTAGCCACTTACCATCAGGCGGACCTCCTACCTGCTTGTTAGTCTTCTGACGTAATAAATTGGTATGATTACAAACATACGCTGTACGTAAATATAACTTACTCTTTTCAAATGGCATGAAACCTACTTTAAGGATAATATACCGTTGTAATAATAAATTGACTTGCGCGAGTTGGAATTGGGCTCATTACAATTCAAGAAATGTCCGTTATTTGTTGAGTTTCAAATAGTGATGTTACTTTGACCAAATACCAATTATGGTACTCGAGTAGTTTTAATTAATTAGTACTCGAGTACTGTACGTACAGTGCGCGAGGTTTATTCAGGTTTGCATTTGTGGGTGCATATCGATGGTGTACTAGGAGGTTTGGCATAAGGCGCGTGACGTCCTCGCGCCACGATGCTATACTTGTGTCTCACTTACACTCGTTCGCTCTTATGGTGATTTTTCCGATTTCAGATTTTTTTCAGATTGAATCGTTTTGTATGTTAGACTCAAAAAGGATACTATATTAGGTGGATTTTTGTGGAGTTTTCTCGTCATGTTGAACTAATTTTATTATAAGACAAACTTAGAAAGCGCAAAAATTGGCTAGAGATAGAAAAAGATAATTAAAATTTCACATCTGTCACGTGTACTGAGTTTCACGCGCCCTTTTTTTCACTATGAATAATTTGATTATTAATTCAAGCAAAGTTTAAAACTGATAATGTTAAACGTAACCACATTCTACACATAACTGCAATAGCGTATGTGAAATTAGAAGAAAAATGTACTCATTTATAAAAAGTGACAATTAAATTGGTACCAAGTGACTCGAGTACAAGTGAACCTGTTACATCACTAATGCGAGGGCTAATTTCCCCAAGGGGGTTACTCGATTACTATGTCAAAGAGACCGTAAACTAAATATGTGGTTTGTTACTTTTTTGTCATTTTGACATTTTTAACTTTGCGATAAATAACATAGAGTTTATATTGTATGATTTGTTTTAAACTCATTTGGGACTTGAATAAAAAAATAAATGTTGTTAGAAATACTATAACGTTTATTATTAGTTAGTATCAAGTGATTTATTGTAAATGGTCTCCCATCGCCTATTCGCCTCGCTTCGCCTGGTTTTTGAGTGAAAATCTACACCACCTTACTTCGGGAGATGGTTTAAAGTAAGTATAGTAAAATCCAGTTTTTAAATATACCCATCACTTTCTAACGTCATATATAACAAAAAGAGATGGGGCTATCTTGAAACCTGGGTTTAATATTGCTTCAAACTATTTCACGTAATGATACTCGGGATCTACAGGGAGCAAGCACGCACTGGCTAGAATGTTGGTTGTTCCTTTTGTTAGTTACTTCGCCTCGTCTATTATAAGCTTCCAGAAGAGTAGTTATATTATATTCCATTCCAAAATTAATATTTTTTCCTCAAACATACAAATAAAGAAGCACGCGTACAAATATTATGAAATAAATCGTATAAGGAAAAAATATACACATTTCTGTGATATGTATAAAAACGTTGTGATTAAAATTGTTTCAATTTAAATAAGAGATCGCTAAAATATAGTTTTACTTAGTAGGTAGGTATTAACCCTAAGTCCTATAATAATAATACAATTATTTTTTATACTTTTTGTAAAGTTCGATAACGTTTTGAGTGAACTACGGTTAACTTCGACAAAACCGAATATTGTAGATTATATTTATTACTAGCTTTCTCGCGCGGTTTCACCCGCTTTCCCGAAGGATCTTGTGTTTTCCCGGGATAAAAATAGATAAATATAAATAATAAATAAATGGGTTATCCAACACTGAAATAATTTTTCAAATTGAACCAGTAGTTCCTGAGATTAGCCCGTTCAAACAAACTCTTCAGCTTTATAATATTATTAATTATAGTATAGATTTCATTTCAATTTCGAGTAGAATTCAAATTTTGGAAAAAAAAAATATAACCAATGTGTAAGGCTGTAGATGCTATCGACCTTTGCCTATCCAATTTAGTCAGCTCCAAGAATTCGTATTTTTTTTCACAAACGCACTATTGGTTTAAATAGAGTATCTTTTTAGTCAGTTAGTTTTCAGTTAACTAAATTAAAATCGTAGTTTACATTAACTTATTCAACTTAGTCGTAACTCCTAACAGAGTGCACACTCATAATGTAGTCGTTCTGTCTTTAAACATGGTTTATAAAAATTGTATTCATTATTTCAGGCACGCGACGTCTGCCAACATTCTGACAGTTTATACTTTTTTATTCCTCCCTCCCTTCATAATTAATTCCGTGAGTGTACTGCGTAATAAGTCTATGTAAGACAATGACATTAGTTTTTATTTTGGTTAGGTATTTTGTGGGCCTATTTTGAACAAAGACCTTTGTAGTGTATACTGGGTGATTTTGTTATCACTGGCAATACTTGCAAGGGTGGAAGTACTCATCAAAATGAACAACTTTTATTATGGGACTAACTGTGAAATCATGAAAAAATTATCAGCTGTTCCATACAAAAGTTCAATACCAACTCGACCAAAATGTATGAAGCAACCATATTATTTTACGCGATATCAGAGTTAGCCCTATAATAAAAGTTGTTCACATTGATGAGTACTTTCACCCCTGCAAGTATTGCCAGTGATAACAAAATCACCCTGTATAGTCAGTCTCCATTTGAAAAATGTCTCAATTCGTTCCTAAGGTGCTAAATAAGCCATAAAAAAAAACACAAAAATTTTATTAAAACGATAAGTGCCATAAAAATGCATTTCAATTTTACATTTTCAAATGTTGGGAGTAGTTTGATGAAAACGCTGGACGTCGTGTAACTCTACGATCATGACGTTATTTGGTCTCTTGTTAGTAAATAAATGGGCTGATATTGGTCTCAATTGGGCTTATAAAAAATAATAAATTAAAAATGAGCTATTATCCTTTTTATTAGTGTGCTGTTCCTGAATGCATGAATACTAGTGTAAAAATAATAATAATAATACTTCAGTTGACACTTTTTAGTTTACATACAGCACCGTATGACGTCATTATAATGGCGGCTACTGTTTCGCTTGTTTAGAAACAGATTAAAAAAACTGAAAACTTTGAAATGAACTTTTAAATTAATTAAGTTATTTTATGAACTAAAACTAACATTTTCCGATTGCTTATTGCCTAAGCTATCTAAATTGTACATTTTTAGATTTTTTCTCATATGGAGTAAAATACCCTATTGTGATGGCCGTGTGTGTCCCAGAATATCCTATTTCATATCTCTATTTTATAAATATCCTTATTTTTTTTTTAATGTTAGTATTTGGCACATAGCAATGATAGTCTCCTCTGCTGCTTTATTTTTTCTTATTTTCCTTTTTTGTTCGTCACGTATGTTCATGATGTCAAGGACGTGGGCCCCGACTGAAAACCAGCGCAAAGACTAGTCACAATAATTATGGCCAGTGACTAAAAAATCGCCCAGTATAATCGAAATCTATCAAACAATGGTTTTTAAGATTATTAAACTTTTTGCTCGTTGAGCAAATTATCGCTTTTCTCATCTTTGTTTTTTTTTTTTTATCTCCCGCCATATTGTATTCTCCGTGACGTCACATAGCTAGAGTTATCGACTGGTGGGTGTAAGTCGAAACTAGTGACACCTCATTTATCAAGCCCTGTCACGCGTTCGTTCTACGTTGCCCGGAAATAAAATATCATGGTTTCGCTAAAATAGCACATTATATACGTTATCTGAACTTTCGCTAAAATTTCGCACAGGTTCGCATTATATAACCAAGGCCATTTACTAATATTGCCATTACGACCGATAGAGTCTAGAAAAGGGAATATACGGTATCAGGGATAGGAATAGTAAAACTTGTAAAGGTTGGCGTGGTTGGTAAGATACCCTATCTATCACACCGCAGGTCGAGGGTTCGATTCCCACTCAGGACAAACATTTGTGTGCATGAACATGTCTGTTTGTCCTGAGTCTGGGTGTTATTATCTATATATTATGTATGTATTTACAAAAGAAAAGTAGTATATGTAGTATATCAGTTATCTGGCTTCCATAGTACAAGCTCTGGTTAGTTTGGGGTCAGATGGCCGTGTGTGAGGAATAATGCCCCATAGTATTTATTTATTTATTTATTACTACACACGCACTGTTACACAGTTATAAGCTACTAGCTTTTCCGCGCGGTTTCACCCGCGTTCCCGGGTTAAAACATAGCCCATGTTACTCAGGAATAATGTAGTATTTTAATGATGAAAGAATATTTGAAATCGGTCTAGTAGTTTTTGAGTTTATTCGTTACAAACATACAAAAATACTTAAATTCAAATCATTCCTCTTTATAATATTAATATAGATAGAGTATAGATGGTAAGTGATGATGTGACCAAAGATGGTAGAGCACACCTGCCTAGAAAGAACTGGCTCTCAAGTGCAGCTGCCGGAACACAACGGTAAGTGTTTGACAGATTTTCGACTAGGCGGGTTCTACAAAGAATTCTACTAGAGCATAGCGATATGTCGCTCAAAGAGCAGCTCGACTGGGGAAGTACCTCCACCTTATAGAATACCGCAGCCAAATAACTTATAGTTGTGTTCCTGCGCGTGAGTAAGGTCGCCAGAGCTCATCGGGGTGGTGTTGCAAGCGTTCATAGGCTACGGTAACCGCTTATCATCAGGCAGGACGTATGCTTGTTTGCAAACAAAAAAAAAACTCATGCTCATTAGGATGCTTACACACGACCTTCGCGCGCCATCCGACGTCACTGCTGAGTTATCATCGCTTTAACTTGATGACAACAAATACATTTCAAGTAGGTTAGTGCTTACATGACTACAGTTTCGTTCATAACTGAGTAATAGTGCGTCAGCTAGACGTAGTTTTGTTGTCCCAGGCACTTTGGACTGGATGCCGTATCTTCCTTTTTTCTTTTAATCTACGGGTAGGTATACACTTAAAAAATAGCAGCCTTTGTAAATAATATAAGTAATGAAAACTCGCTAGTTTATACATACTTTTCTTGTTTTAAATTACATACACTAGATACATTTTCCGATATGGTTCTTCATTATCGTTTATCAAACATTTTTTCTATTTCTAATGGTTTTTTTCATATTATTTGTCAAAAGATTTCCAAATTCAAAATTTTCTATTATTGATTCTGAACAGATATTTTATATTGAACACTCTGGGGGCTTGCGGACCCGTAGCTCATCATTTATTCAAAGAGGTCTCCTTTCTACTCATCGACGCCTCTCGTGACAAAAGGGCTGGCATGTACTTTGCCCAAAAAAATACCATTGCCATCCTTTTTGACACACCTCCGCTCGGCTGCGATATAAAACATTTTTTATAACATTTTAATTATGCAATGTTTGCATCGGCCTGTTTGTCGATTTATTTTGAATGGGTGAATTTATAACTTGAAATGGATTTTTCTATTACACCCTGTTCACTCCCGAGGGGACAAGCGCTCCACAGTTTGGAAAGTCCTTACTAAACAAAAGTCTTGTTCTGGGTTGAAAATGAAATAGTTCTCAAGTGCAATACCGCCTTCTTAGCGACTTGCTGGTGGTAGCCAGCCGGTCAGTACTCTACTACCGTGCTATGGTTTCCTCACGATGTTTTCCCTCACCGAAAGCTCAAGCTCATTGTGCTATTCGAATCCACGACCATCACGTTACTGAGCTAAAAATAAATTTAATATATTAAAAATAATATTAGGATTCATATTCTGAACTAGCTTCCGCCCCGCGGTTTCCCGGGATAAAAAGTAGCCTTCCTCGATAAATGGGCTATACAACACTGAAAGAATTTTTCAAATCGAACCAGCAGTTCCTGAGATTAGCGCGTTCAAACAAACAAAGTATAGAATTGTCCATAAACATTGTTTAAATGTGTAAATTATTATAATCAAAATATTTGAAGCACGCACCACAATCTGTTCGCTAAACCGTTAACAATTCTATCCTGTTTGTTTTCACACCATTTACCTGTCTCATCGGCATTTAGATATTTTCGATGTTATTTCAAATAAGCCGTTTAAAATTAACGATGAAAGAAATATGTAAACCGTTTTGCGTTAGTAATTTACATACTTGGCAGTGTCAGGCCAAGATAGAAAAAAAAGTAGTATAATAGTATTAAGTTAAACGTAGAAGCGTAAATACAAAGTGGAAAAGCCTATAATTTCATTAAATATAAATGTTTGTAATTTTTTTTTTTTTATAATAAGAAAGTAATTTTAGGATTATTTATAATAAGTATTTATTTACAGTAAAAATACGAACTATAATACATAGACAATTTCGACAAAGCGACCGTTGCTTGCTGCTGATAGGCAAGGTTCCCAACAGGCTGGCAGCGTTCCCTCTATGGCCAAGCTTATGCGTTGGCGGAAGAAGCAAAAATTTTCATTACCCATTAAAAAAAAATAGTTTGCTCAATCAAAATGTATGAAAAGTTTGAATGTTTTTTCAAAAGTGAGGCTATTTTTTTTACTTTGTATAGGCTTGTGTTTGACCACAATCTCATTATGGTAGGTGATGATGTGGCCGAAGGTGGTAAGCACACAAAGCCTAGAAGGATCTGGCTCTCAAGTGCAGCTGCCGGAACACACCAATAGGTGTTTGGCGACAGATTTTCAACTTGAGGGTGGTAGCCAGCCAGGCGGGTACTACAAAGTACCCTACCACCGTGCTATGGTTTCCTCACGATGTTTTCCTTCACCGAAAGCTCAAGCTCATTGCATGATTCGAACCCACGACCTTCGCCGCGGCGTCGGACGTCACTACCACTGAGCTATCATCGCCTTAAAATATTATAAACTAGCCCCCGCGTACCCCTATTTACCCCCTTAGGGATTGAATTTCCATAAATCCTTCCATAGTGGATGCCTACACTGTATAAGGTATCTATGTGCAAAATTTCAAGTCTCTAAGTCTAGCGGTTTGGGCTGTGCGTTAATACATCAACAGACAGTCAGTTTACCATTTTATATAAACAAATAACCTATAATTTAACTGTATGTATATTTTTTATAGAAATACCTAGTTCTTATTATATTTTTAGTGTTAAAGAATGTAAGGAAACTAACAAATGATAGATTTAGAAAATCATGTGATGATGATTGATGAGGTGATGTTTAAAAATAAAAAAGTTAACGAAACGAGTGATCCATAGAATATTGGAGTCGGTCGAGAGCTTTTACTATCAGCTGTCAGCACTAAAAATATAGTGGTGACAAAAACAAAACTAATGAATCGATTTGTAAAGATTTTTTTTTATTTATACAGATGTTTTGTTTTTTACAACTGTTTTATGTTCTATTTTTAAATGTTTGAGCTCATATTAATAATTTTTATTTACATATTTACAATTAAAGTAAAAAATACAAACTCATATTATTAGATTATCAATTATATTAAATTATAGATTTTTTATTTTCCATATGGGAATTGGGTTGATCTTCTACAATTCAATTTACTATAGATTATCTATATATATGAAAGAGAAAGTATGTATGTATGTATGTTCCTTATAGACTCCGAAACCGCTGAACCGATCGAGATGAAATTTTCAGACAATCTTCATATTAGCCCCGCGGGTAATGCTGTAAGGTTTGGTGGCGATCGGAGCACTCGGGACCGCGGGTGAAACCGCGGGGCGGAAGCTAGTAGCTAATATAATATAGAATACCACCAGGTGATCATCATGGTATAAATTATTGATTTTCTATTATTTTATATCTATGGCACTTCCACATAATATAGACGTCAAATTTTCAAGTGAATTTGTCTGTCCCATGAATAGTAGAATACTTTTAGGTAAACATTTAAATTAATATAAATAACTAGCTTTCCGCCCAGCGGTTTCACCCGCGTTCCCGTGGGATCTTATGTTTTTCTTTGCTATAAACCTCACGGAGCCCGAGACCTTTCCAACGAATGCAAAACCGTGGAAATCGGTTCGTGCGTTCTGGATTTATAGCGTCAGGAAAGAAAACCCGACTTATTTTTATATAGTAGATTACATACAATATAAAAAATATTATATTTTTTAAATTAAAAAAAAAAAAAAAAAACAAAATACCAGTTGCCAGTCAAGCAGGTAGCTACTACAAAGTATCATACAGCTACATACTAAAATAAAAAATACTAGCTTTTCCGCGCGGTTTCACCCGCGATTTCGGGATAAAATATAGCCTATGTTACTCGGTGAAGATGTAGCTTTCTAACGGTGAAAGAATTTTTAAAATCCGTCCAGTACTTTTTGAGCCAATTCGTTACAAACATACCTACATACAAATCTTTCCTCTTTATAATATTATTAGTATTAGTAATTAGTATTAGTATATGAGTATTAGTATATGAGTATTAGTAAATTAGTAATAGATAAAAAAAATAAAGGCATAGATAATTAGGTACTCACAAGAATAAATACAAAAGTCGGTTAAAAACTAAAAGATCGTCCTAAAGATTCATAAAAGATTTTAAAATCTTTTATAGCTTTATCCCGTGATCTACTGAGATTTACAAACACAATGTTTATCCTCAGACGTTCACAACTATCTCAGGAACGTGAAACCACACGACATAGTATAGCATACTTGACAACTAACTTCATAACTCATAGAGGCTTAGAATTTGTTGTATATAACGTACGTGCATACTAGTAAGAGGCTGTTTACTGTTCTCACAGCTTAAGGTATTAAATCGTTTTTTTTAATATTCTGGGGCATTATTCCTCACACACGGCTTACTGACCCCAAACTAAGCAGAGCTTGTACTATGGAAACCAAATAACTGATATACTACATATTATACTACTTTTCTTTTGTCAATCTAGTTTAACTTTTCGTTACGATTCCCGTGTTGGACGAACTATTTACACACCTTCAAGGTTGTACGGAATCCTTGGTGCGCTTTGTTCGACTCGTACTTGGGATGAGAATTTGGTAATTTATGTTTGAATTTCGAATATTTGTTTTTTTTTTCTCAGAAATCGTATCTTTAGCTACACGAATAAAATAAAATAAAAATATAATACGTAGGTATATAATAATGCACGTAGATTTAAAATAAAAAAATATTGCATTTTTTTTTCTGAAACATTTTAAGATAAACTATTATTTTGCGTTACATTAGTGTTATCTTCATCTGTACGCGCTCCTACATGTATTTTAATATAGTTTTTATCTATAATTGTCAAAATCCAAGCGTGCTTTTTTACATATTTATTCTCAAGTAATCGATAAAAAACAAAAGACAATTGATATTCAAAAATAGAAAAATAAAAGTTGCGCCCGTCTAAAAAGTTTTTAAATTGTAAAAGGCCGGAATGATTATGGCCTGTTCATCGTCCCCCCGCTCGAAGTCTGTGGTCTTCGAGGATCTTCTGATGACTCTTCAGGAAGTAGAGGTGACACCTTGTTTAGAGCCCGACGGATGATCCCCTTTGATGTTCTGAAGTCTGCCACTCGAGTTACTCCATCTTGTCCGGGATACAAGCAATGGACACGACCAAGTCGCCATTTCATTGGTGGTATATTTTGATCATGTAAAATGAAGATTGCCTATCTTGAGAGGCTTCTGGTTTGTCCGCCATTTCGATCGTTGCTGGAGTTCTTTTAAATTACAGTGATGCCAACGATCCCAGAAGTGTTGTCTATATCGTTCGATCCGTTGAAAATTATCGAGTCGACTCAGGTTTATGTCTCGAAGATCAGGTGATAATAGCGATGTAAATAGTTGTAATGGTTTAGGAAATGCCCAGGAGTGAAGGATTTTTGATCATTATGATCGGAAGTTATAAGGGTTATAAGATGGGAGTTCAAGATTCATTCTACGTGTGCAAATAGTGTTGATAACTCTTCGAAAGTCAGATGTGTCTCACCTAAAATACGCTTTATATGAAATTATGCGGATTTGACTAAGAACACCAAAATTAGATGAATATATGCAGGAGAAAAGACGAAATGGATACCTTCAGTAGCTGTGGAATCTGCCACACTGTTTGAATTTATTTTCTTTCATGAAGTTACCTATTTCGTTGCTAGCACCTACAAAGTTTGTAGCTTTGTCACAAAATATATGAGTAAGACGTTTCAAACACATCATGAAAATGTCCTTAGAAAGATCACTTGCGATGCGACCTCTAGATGTAGTTACTGTTTTCAACGAAAAACAGACAAATAAACACTTGATCTGTGATAAAGAATGGATCTGCAAAATCGGTGCCATTCACTTGAAAAGGTAAACTAGATGTAACACAGGTAAATTGCTCATTATTGGATGTATTGGTTATGCATTCAAACGTCGACTGAGAGCACAACTGCGTGTCGTGCTCCGTGCTAGAACTCTGCTTTTTATAGAATGAAGGAGCAATTGAGGGCTGCAATGTAAGTGTTTTATGTGTTCGTGTGAAAATAAAAGGTTGATAAATTGATTTCATTCCAGTCAAAAGAAGATTGTTGCATGTGACCACCTACACTTAAAATTCTATCTACATCAAGAAACGGACATAGAGATAAAATAATTGATTTAGAAGATAGTTATTTCTCATTTTTTAACATTTTTATTTCAGATGAAAAGAACTCAAGTTGTGATTGTTTAGTGAATAATTGAAGAGATGCAATGAGTTAAGTAGTAAGAAAAGATTACTACTTAGTCAGATTCATTACATAAAAATCCTTTCTTAGTCATATAAAAATAATCTCCTAAGCTATCTTTAGATTCCTTTAGAGGAATATTGACATAAAATTGACCACTGTCAAGACGAGATGTAGTGTTTGTAAAGATGTTTTCGCAAGATTGGTCAACAATAGATGTATGATTCGATGTTGGAGATATTTCTTTTATCTCACAGGATTTAAGAAGAGTATCGCTAAGTATTTGACTAAAATTACAGACGAGATGTTTCGGTTCGTTCTGGCAATTGGTGTAACCAATAGTGCCAGCGACAAGCCAACCAAGACGTGAGTTTTGAAGAATAGGTCTATTTTTCCCTAGTTCTATCTTACCCTGTTCAATTATGTCCCAAAAGATGTCAGCCCCTATTAGCAAATCTATTTCTGCAGGTAGATAAAATTTGGGATCTGCAAGAATTAATTTAGATGGAATTCCTAAATCTGCTTGTATTTCTATACTAGGTAGATGATCTGTGATGCATGGGACGACAAAACAAACCACTTTAGATTGATATGCGTTGTTAATTGATTTTATTTGTAGTTCACAACGTTCATTTATTTTAAATTTTGTATTATTGAGGCCTGATATGTAGCGGGGATTATTGAATGTAGTGCTATCACCTATCTTACTTATTGCAGATTTAGTTATAAAAGATGACTGGCTCCCACTGTCAAGCAATGCTCTAAGAACAGTTTTTTTATTATTACCATAGCAGGTAACCTCTACTAGTGCAGTGGAAAGAAGAACTTGATTACCGGCCACTGCAGACATGGACACCGATGTCGTGATGTCATTGCATGACATAGATGTAGAAGAAGGTAAGTCCATAGCCGCAGCTGCTGGGGTAGTATTAGATGACGTATTTTGATTAATATCACTGGAAGATGTAGATGTAGATGTTTGGTTAAATTTATTTGTGTGTGTTGATTTGTGTAGTAATGAATTATGCTTAAGATGACAAATTCGACAACCACCAAGATTGCACTCAGAAGCACGGTGTCCACTGCGTAAGCAGTTGGCACAGAGCCTCCATTCGTGTACTTTATGAATACGTTCGTCGATTGCCATTGTTTTGAACCTATCACATGTATAAAGTCTATGACTTTGATTACAGGCTTTACACTGCAGCCCTGGACTTACTGAAAGTGAAGAAGTATGAAAAGATTTCGGTTTGAATGTAGAGCTAGATCGACGATGCTGAATATCAAATGTTTCAGAACGACTAGCTTGAACAGTTTCCAACACGGTAGCACGATTGCGTAAAAATATAAAAAAGTCTTCAAGAGAAGGTGAAGTGGCTAACGTGTTCCTGTGTTCTTCCCATTTCCGAACAGTGTTTGAGTCCAATTTTGCAGATACCATATAAATAATGATTGTGTCCCACTTATCTGTAGGTTCATTGAGAGAGTCTAATGCACGCAAATTTTTTGTTACAGTATCAATCAAATATCGTATTGATTTGTCTGATTCTTTTGTTATAGGCTCGAGTGAAAACAATGCACTAAGATGATGGTTAATTAATAGACGGTTGTTATCGTAACGTTCACAGAGGAGTTCCCATGCAATAGGATACCCTTCATTGGATACCGATATTGATTTAATAATATTTGCAGCAGAACCCTCCAAACAAGACTTTAAGTAATGAAACTTGGAAATATTATCAATTAATTGATTATTGTGTATTAATGAGCAATATGTATCTCTGAACTCTAACCATATAGAATGATCGCCATTAAAAGGTTTGAGAGTTATTGTTGGTAATTTTATGCGTCCATAACTAGGACCAGGGTGAACCATAGAAGTAGAAGAAGTATCATGGAAAACATCATTTTTGGTTAGTTTCATAAAAGTATCCAATAACTCCTGAGACTGAGATATTATTGTGAAGAATCGTTTTTCAGTCTCCTCTCTTTGTACGTATTGTTCCTCAGGATTTTCTGCTAATATCTCAATTTCAGTTTGCACATTATCAAAGGTTTGGAAAATTGTCTGAAGTTTGGATATTCTTAATTTTAATTCATTAATTTGACATTTTGTTACTAAAGTCTTGTCTAAACTTTGAAAGGATGTGAAATAATTTTGAAAAGAAGTTAATTGACCTTTAATAGCAGCTCTTTGTTTATTAAGACGTTTATAATCAGGCTCTGTACTCATCTTGTAAGTGCTTGCAACGAAATTAGCTTAAAAGAAGAATAAATACCTTTTGTATTCAAGCTAACACAGCTAATGAAGGTAACAAACCGTCGACGAGAAGATAACTGTTAAGCAGGGAGTAGCAGAACAACTGGATGGTTGATGTAGCGATGGCTGCGTCAGCTGGGTCAAAGTCCGTTTTGAACTCTCACCGAGAAAGAAATTAAATGTTAGGTATAGATGTTTTATATATTGTATTAACCTAGCTGTGAAAAGATGCGGACATAAGATGCAAGCACAGTTAGGTGCAGAAGGTAGCGTATATTTAATCAAAAATACACTTATTTCTGAAGGATCGTAGGCTACCAACTCTATCTTCACACACAGAATCGAAAAGGAAAAAGGAAACTAGAAGGAACGGGCCAACCTTTTCAGAAGATAGTATCCACGTGAGAAGTTAATGATGTCTTCATTGAATTGATGATGAGCGTTGTTTCAGCTTAGATATAATAGCTTCAATGATGACCAAAGAGCGTTGTTTCAGCTTGACGAAGATGTCTTCAATACTATTGAGCGTTGTTTCAGCTCAACACGTGGTACTTTTTCAGATGTATGAAGTCGTCGTAATTCGAAGATAGTGAGTAGTGCTGGTAGACTGTCCTGTCACGGTCGCCAAGAAAACATGTACGCGCTCCTACATGTATTTTAATATAGTTTTTATCTATAATTGTCAAAATCCAAGCGTGCTTTTTTACATATTTATTCTCAAGTAATCGATAAAAAACAAAAGACAATTGATATTCAAAAATAGAAAAATAAAAGTTGCGCCCGTCTAAAAAGTTTTTAAATTGTAAAAGGCCGGAATGATTATGGCCTGTTCATCATCAAAGAATGTAAAATCAATTATTAAGCAAAACAACGCGTTTACAAGCATATTATTTTGTTTGGCACCAGACAAAAAGGAAGCTGGCACGGCACACTCATTTTTATCGTTCCATGATTTAATGCATTTTGTATCTGTGATTGACGTTTCCACATTTACTTTGTCTTTGTTTCCCGTAAGACGTTTAGTTTTAAAACTGTTATTTTTGCTCCATGGTTCGTTGCCAGATTGAATATAGTGTTTATAAATGAAAAGAATGTTGTCTATGAATGAAAATATCATTGGGTTTGTGTTGGATGGATGCATAAGCCCACTTGCCTAGAAATTTTGTATTATTTGAAGGCTTCATGATTGTATCCCCTATATACCAGTACTCATTTATTTAGAATATGTTTATCGTGTAAAAACTTCTTGACAGAATAAATCTATACTTCTATACTATATCTATACTAATATTATAAAGAGAAAAGATTTGTATGTAAGTATGATTATACCAAATTGGCTCAAAAAGTACTGGACCGATTTTAAAAATTCTTTCACCGTTAGAAAGCTACATCTTCAATGAGTAACACAGTTTATTATATGTGCAAAGTTTCATGGAAATCCATTCAGCCGTTTATGCGTGATTGAATTGATATTAGTACGCAATACAATTTTATTAGACTTTTAAATCTATCTTCTCAAGTTTAGTTAATTGACAGCCCTAATTGTGAAAAATGTTTAGTGGTCGATTTGTTATATTTTTATGTAAGGGGTTAAGGCAAGTATCATCTCCTATTATTTTCTTTTTTTTTTGTTATAACACACATATATTGTCAGTGAGACTAGGTACATAAGTTAATGTAATAAATCTGAGTTGGTTTTGAAAAGAGTAATTGCTGAGTTTCTTGCCGGCTCTTCTCAGTAAAAGCAACCTTCCGAACCGAGCGTTAGAGTCAGACTATTCATAAGTGCTTGTGAAGTCCTATTTGAATAAAAAATATTTTCATTTCATTCATTTTCATTCATATACACTCTACCTTTTTATGCTAAAAGTTTGACGAGCAAGCAGACGGTTTACCTGATATACCCCCTTATTCAGACCCATTCGGTTGCCATTCCGATCGGACTTTATTTCGTTAAATTTAGACTGATGCTGTGTTAGTCGCAAAATTCATTTGCCACGATCGTGTACCGATCGACTGCCTCATTCCAAATAGTAGTCTGATATGAAAAAATAGGAACCATCCTATTCAGTAGACTACTCAATCGGTTCGTCTACCGAATTGGGACCGCAACCGAGCAGGTCTGAATAAGAGGGAGTAAGTAATATAGGTAAATACCGCCTATGAGCATTTGCATTACCAGGGGATACGCTAATGGGTTGCAAACCTTGAACAGCTTTTATAACTAATCCCTATTTTATTCCCTTAGGGGATGAATTTCAGAAAATCCTTTCACAGTAGATGATTACGTTATAAAGGAACCGGTTACAAAATTTCAAGTTTCTAACTCCAGAGGTTTAGCTTGTGCGTTGATAGTAGACAATTTATATTTATATTTTTATATTGTACTAATTTATTTTTACTAGCTGTCCCCCGCGGTTTCACACGCATTCCCGAAAAAAAAACTGTTCATTTTTTTTTCATAAAAACTTTCTCCTGACAATAACAAACACATAAAACAAAGATTTACTTATCCGATTTGGTGCAGTCGTTTGGAAGTTATGCGCGTATAATATTTCGATGATTAATTATATAGATTATTAATTATTTTTTATGTAGTATTATTGATAAATTAATAATTGATAATATGAATTGTTATGATTATTATTTAATTATCAAAATTTTATTAAAATTAAAATTCAAAAATTAAATTTCTTTTGCATGTGCTCAGAAAAAAAAACATGACACCTTTATGTAACCCAAGTATATACAAATATTTTTTTATTATTCTTATTATTTTTCTTATATTTTCTATTATTTTGAAAAACTTTTAGGTTTATAACTATTTTCTATTATTGAATGCTTTGAATCCTGAAAATTTACCCAAACAGTTAAAACCAACCCTATGTGTATTGATATATAGACTGCTTTTCTATATCAAAAATCTCTGCGGTCAAATAATATATATATACAATATATTAGTCTTGCAATTCAACGGGGTAACATCGCCAGCTTTTTGGGAACCATGCCTGCAAGTGGCGATTTAAACGCAGTTTTTTATCTTTACTTATTTTCATATATTTTATTTTAATATTTAGTTTAAGTAGCTAGTTAAGGTTTTTGTTTTTGTACCCTAAATAATGACGCTAACTTTTCATTTATAAAACTACCTTTAAATTACCTTCAGATTTAATTGCATCTAAGTACACTTGAGAGACAAAATACAGTTTAAGATCACGTTGCTTTTTTAAACAGTTTTACGAGTCATTAACCTTTTTTATTACGACACCATCGAACCTATCAAAGGGTTTAATTAACACATAAAATTTTGAGTACCCCCCTTGTTTGTAAGCAATTAAAAACAAAATGGAGTTTTCGCTTTGTTTGATCGAATTGAACCATTTATATATGTTTAATATATGTAACGACCAGTTTAAAGGTTAAAAACAATATTATGAAAGACAGATAAGGGTCGAAACCCATGACATGACCAAAAGGGATGGAACACGCTTTTTTTTACTATGTAAACAGCCTGTAAAGAACTGGTAGTTCCAGAGATTAGCGCCTTTAAAGAAACAAACAAAAAAGCTCTTCTGGTTTATTATATTACTAGCTGTACCCCGCGGTTTCACCCGCATTCCCGGGATAAAAAATAACCTATAAACTTCCTCAAGAATTGGACTATCAAATGAAAAAGAATATTTCAAAATATATTAAAAATTCAAAAACCATAATGCAAGTAATTACAGTTGAATGCAAAGTTATGTCGTAAATTAATCTTATGGTTATGTTAACTGAACTAAGTAATGTTAAGTAATAACCAAAGTGCGCTTGTTTTTGAGTTGCGGCTCAAAGTGGAGTTTGTTTACGTGGCTTTAGTTGACGAGTTTGAGCAGTCATTGAGGCGTGGTGGTAGTGCTAGCGAGCGTGGGCGGAGGTACAGTTTTATTGAAATAGTTATTTTCTTATGCGGAGATAAAAAAAACTGCCTATTTAAATATCTTCAAGTGTATTTTATCTTTCTCTCCCTTTTCTTTTTGAAATCGTTTGTAAAAAATTAAAATTTCTGCTGATGCTAAAACGTTGGATGGAGCCTAATCAAAATGTCTGGAACGGTTGTATTTAATTTCGGGAATTCAAAGTTTTTTTTTCTTTATTTCAGAAGGCTGACAACAGACAGACAGGCAGGCGCTCCACCTGATGGTAAGTGGCTACCGTCGCCTATGAACATTAATAATACTAGGGGTGTTGCCAATGTGTCGCCGACGTTTATAAAGCCTAGAACAACCTTCTACTCTTTTTTCCATTATAAAAGTTTTTCACTAGGTTTTTCAGCCCTAAATTATAATTTTAAGTCAAACTCAAAATTATTTATTCAGCTTAGGCCCTAGTAAGACACTTATGAACGTTACAATTGATTCTACCACCGGTTCGGAATACACTGAGAAGACTTCGGCAAGGCATATTTTTTATAGATCTTTGTTTTTAAATTCAATTTATGTAACAGATAACAAAGTTTATAAAATTATAATAAAATAGCTTGTGTAGCTAACATTTCGTTCAAATGCATTCTTGTCTTAGTAGGATATATCCGCTAGCAGTGTGCCCCAACCTTTGCGGTCTAATATGCATACAGCCTCATTCTAATGGAGGCCTGTGATACGCCCATTCTGTGTCGAGTTGGAAATTAGTTCACTTGTTGTTTTGTCACTTTTCACTTGTTATTATCACTTTTTATTCCAAACAGTTTTTCATCTCAACTAAGATTAGGAGATATTAATCTGTAGGAATCTGACATAATTATTACACAATAGCTTCCACCCCGCGGTTTCACTCGCATTCCCGAAGAATCTTATGTTTTCCCGGGATAAAAAGTATCCTGTATGTTCATCCAGAATATTATTCTACCTGTGAGCCAAATTTCATTCAAATCCGATCAGCCGTCACGGAGAGTTGAGTGGTAAGTTAACAAACAAACATACATTTATAATATTAGTAAGATTAATTAATATTTAAGGGGTGTAGCGCTCGCTCTTGCGGGATACATCTTATGTAATAAATCTAAGTTTGTATTGAATAGAGTAATTGCTGAGTTTCTTGCCGGCTCTTCTTAACAAAAGCAACCCTAGAAACCGTGCGTTAGAGTCTGACAATTCATAAGTGCCTGTAAATGTCTATTTGAATGAATAAATTATTTTATTTCATATCAAATATTCATTCATTCATAGCCTTTCTGTTGTCCCCGTCATAAACTTCATGAAGACTCTCGCAAAAAAAAGACAAAAGAAATCCTGTCTTAGTAACTAAATTAGAAATTGGTTTAAGTCCAATATCACGTATTACAAATAGTATGTCTATGTTTTAGTTAGTAGATAAATAAAAACAATACACTTAATAACGCACGTGCCCCCAATGAACACGTGTTTGTGTGTATGTCACGTTGTTTCTGCGATTAAATTCTTGCACCACTATAGAGCTGCAGTTTATCAGAAAATTAGTATTATAACCTGTTTTTATTCTTGATCAACTTTTGCTCTACGACAGACTTGCATTCCAGAGCAATTATATGTATTTTTTAACTATTTAAAGGTCTGTGTTTGACCACAATCTCACTATGGTAAGTGATGATTTGGCTGAAAGTGGTAACCACACAAAGCCTAGAAGGAACTGGCTCTCATGTTCAGTTACTGGAACATATCACGATAAAAGCTTCCTATATTCTATTTCTGAATATGATTAAATTTGTTCACTCGTAATATGGCTCGTTTGAGTAACACAAAAACTTATGCGTTTATATAAGTAGCAACCTTGTTTTTTATAATTTTAATTTTTGAATTTAATGAAAGAAAGAGCCTATGCTAAAGTAATTCATTATATTGATAATAAAATAAAGATGTTTGGAAGTCTACTCTGCACAAGTGCATCTTGTTTATACAAGTACGAGAGTCACTACTTAGTATAACTACCTATAATTATTTGTTTAAAAAAACATGTTCAGACTATTATTTTTTATTTATTTTTCTTGTGTTTATACTTCGTATATAATATATATTTTTTTTTTAACAATTGACGAAAAAAAAACCAATATAGTCAGGCTGTCCAAAAAATAAATATATATAAAAATGCAACCTTGCTGAGTTTGCCGGTTCTTCTCAGTTGAAGGTCAACTTCCGAACTGGTGGTAACTTCAGTAGCTTCGACGTTCATAAGTGCCCTCCTAGGGCCTAAACTGGATAAATGGCTTTGACTATTATTAAACTAATCGACAGCTAGACTCTATTTCCGTTGAAAATTAACTTCATTCCAAACTTTCATCCTTCTAATTCGAACGTTCTAGTCTAGAACAATCAAATGAACATCTAATAAAACACTGTTCCAATCTACAGAACGGAAGACAGCAATTTCAACTGAGTTAGTGTAGTCTGAACTAACGTGTACCTTAAATACTTGGGAATAGAATGTGTTTTAGCTGAATTGCTGTTTCTGAAGATGTTCCGGCAGCGTTTACGGTCATCGTGTGTACAACAATCTGAATGTTTGTGCAATTGGTCTTTTGTTAGGAAATGGAGTGCATTTAAAGATAAATTCATCAATACAAAGTACCTACAATTGCACTTAACTGGCAGTAGGTACTTCGCAACTTCTTTTGCGTTTATTAGTTACTAGATTCCATCCCGCCGTTTCATCCGCGAGCCGGAGGGATCTGATGTTTTTCAAAGAAAACGAGCCAATCCCACCGACTTATCGTCGCCGACAAAAATATCAAATTTTATAAGAGAAGGTTTTATTTTAAATATTTTTAAAACAGAAATGTGTGCTATGAAATTGAAACTGAACATAGAATAATGATTTTTTGTAATCTATTAATGGATTTTAGAGGGAATCGTTTACAAGGCTTTGTCCGTTACAATTTAAAATATTACTTAAAATAAAAATCTCAATTTCGATAAAAATATCGCTTACTGTAAGTCGGCGGGAATGGCTCGAAAAAGTCCTCTATGTGCCAGTCCAAAATATATTCTATTTGTCTGTCAAGTTTCATCCAAATCTGTTCAGCTACTGGAGAGCTGACTAATTATAAAATAATCTGTGCTGTTCCTTATTGTTTCCTCCTTGTTGCCGCCAAAGATTCCGACAAATAAAATCTTAGCAATATCTTATAGGTAGGTAACTGGGTGTTTTTTTTTGTCACTGGACATACTTGCAGGGGTGGAAGTACTCATCAATATGAACAACTTTTATCATGGGATTAACTCTCGAGATCACAAAAAAATATCAGCTGTCCATACAAAAGTTCAATACCTACTCGACCAAAATGTATGAAGGAACCATTTTATTTTTCGCGATATCAGAGTTGGTCCCATAATAAAAGTTGTTCATATTGACGAGTACTTCGACCCCACCAAGTATGTCCAGTGATTAGAAAATCAATCTGTATTAGTAGTACAGTACACCGTATTAATGAACTCGAGATTCCTGCCTCATATAAAACCAATATTGTGATCCTTTATTCATAATACAATCCTATTCGAATCGGTTCAATGAACAAAATAATCGTATATAATACATACTTTACTGCAAAACGTCACAACTCGTAATAACTACCAAGACACTTGAAGCTCTATTTGAAGGACGATAGAGTTTAATTCTCGTTGTATAGTTGTGGCGATTAAGTTGTCTTGTGTTGTTTTTAGAAGAATTCGTAGCGAAGACTTGGTTTATAGGCTTATAAAGGAATAGTTTTGATTTATACGAGAGATGACCATGATTTTACCTTTTTTGAAAAGACTTTTTGGAACGAAGTTATATTATGCGGCTAGTGGTAGAAGTATAATAGAAATGGTCACGTAACAAAAAAGCATTACGGATGTGAATGTGACGTCACCAGCTATGTTACCTCCATGCGACTTTCTTTCTCTCAGTCTGTCTCTTTCTATTATTTATTTATTTATTTTTAAGGAAAACCAACAGCTGATTCTCTTACAGACTATAATATAAAATTATACGCCAGGAAGCCAGTAACACGGTCTTGCTAGTAAATATTTCTGTGATGACAATGTAAGTTAAGTAGGTATGACATAATTTAACATAGATAAAGGTATGATATTATTTAGTTATTTTGTCCTATTTTAGTCTATAGTTATATAAAATAAATAACATAACAGTATATAACAATATATTTAACACGCACTGCATTATGTCACAAAAAATCTTTGCTTAGCAATCGCCTCGCCGATGTAACGCTTGTGCAGAATAGATCTAAATCGGGCTGTCTGGCAAGGGCGTTGAAGTTGAAATGAAATGAAAATATTTTTTATTCAAATAGGCCTTCACAAGCACTTATGAATAGTCTGACTCTAACGCTCGGTTCGGAAGGTTGCTTTTACTGAGAAGAGCCGGTAAGAAGCTCAGCAATTACTCTTTTCAAAACCAACTCAGATTTATTACATTAAATTATTTATCTAGTCTCACTGACAATATATGTGTGTTATAACAAAAAAAAAGAAAGAAAAGAAACAAAATTATGAGTGACATAGTTAATAAATAGATAGCAAATTTAAGTAGACCAGCCCCCACAAGCAGTACCTGTTCACAAGTATGACGCATGTGGCAGCCATCGCCCTCCTCGCACATATTGTAGGGAAGTGAGCGACCCGCCACACGACGCCGCCGCAAGCAAAGGCCTCAAAGTGAGCATGACTACCGTAAGCTTGCTAAAAAGAAAAACAATTTCACGGAATATGAATAAGTACACACAAGTTGTTGCTTGCTCTCCACCTATAATTAGTATGGACAACTGAGACACTTAATGTAGGGTAGTAGCGGTAGGATCTGGAGGGTATATTTAAGTTTATTTTACTAAGTGATTCTGAACAATCTACTTTATTAGATGTTATTTTCAATAAATATGACATATCTGCGATTTCACGCCGCTTTGCAAGGGGAAGAATATGAAATTTTCTACAAATGCTTAAATAATTCATACGTCAGTTTTGTAATGGAGATTCAAGAATTGGAAACTGCAGCAGTAAATACATATACGACACTAGCTTTTCCGCGCGTTTTCACCCGCGTTCCCGGGATAAAATATAGCCCATGTTACTCAGGGATAATGTAGCTTTCTAATGGTGAAAGAATTTTTGAAATCGGTCCAGTAGTTTTTGAGTTTCAGATATATCAAGTAATTTTGTTTTTGCTGAACTTCGTTCCTAGCGGGGGTCCCCCGACCGCACATAATTTTATGGATCTTGTCTGATCTTTGCGCAGTAGCAGTTTATTCTATAGTACACACCTGAGTAGCTGTTATATGTCTGTCGAGCACCTGTTAATGGCAGTTCTCTTCAAGTTCTCTTCTATGCTTGTTTGTCGACAATGTTGTATAAAAAAAAAATATGACGTCACACCAGAGGGGAGGGGTCAAATGTGATCATCTGTGACAAGGACGGGGCGAGTCAAAAAATCATGGGATTCTTGTGACGTAATTTATGGATGGCCCCGAAGTACACGTTGTATATCCATGAATACAGTTTCTTAATTAGAAAACCGATAAATAGTGTACCAGGGCCACACTACACATGTCAATCTTATCGTTATTCCGTACCGAATCGCTTATCTCGGAGCTCATGAGTACATGTAATATGAACCAACTTTGCAATACTAATGTATTTGGTAGTGGATTTACTGGTATTATATATTGTTTTACTTCTATTTTTATTTAGGGACATTTACTGGTATGAAAACTGATATTAATACTTATCAGGAACGTTTGCTGTTCCAATTTAATAAGCTTTTCATATTACTATAAGTAGTATTTACTTACATATTTATTTAATTAACCCTCTACGAACAAAATACCAAGTATAAATATCCTGGAACATTCCTCACACATGGCCATGAGATGGCCAAACTAAGCTGAGCTTGTACTATGGAAGCCAGATAACTGATATAAGTACTACTTTGAGGATATTTTCTATATATTACAGTTTGTATTTTACACAATTATTGTAAATACTTGTGTAAAATACTACTATTTGTGTTACCTATATTATTTTTTTTACTAAATATATACTTAAATATATAATCACATCCAGGCTCGGGACAAACAGACATGTTCATGCATCTGTCCAAAGTGGGAATTGAACCCACAACCTGTGACGTGATGGACGGTTGGCGTGGTTGGTAAGATACCCTATATCTTCCACGCCAACCGCTTCGTATAGAAACGATTACCAAATTAAACGACTTATATAGAATTTAACCGACTAACAATTGTAATCAAATCGGTAATGCATTATGGCATCACAAATTGATCTGTCATCAGTCTGTCATCGAGCAAATAATCGAATGGTATAGTATATTATTCATTATTTACATAGGGCGTATGAGAAATGGATCCGGAGCCGAAATTATAAGCATTTTTATCATGGAACCTGTATTTAACTAGTTGGTTTAGTTATAATGTATCTATGCCTTTTTCAGTATTTAATCTATACTAATATTATAAAGTTGAAGAGTTTGTTTGTTTGTTTGAACGCGCTAATCTCAGAAACTACTGGTTCGATTTGAAAAATACTTTCAGCGTTAGATAGCCCATTTATCGAGGAAGGCTATAAGCTACTTTTTATCCCGGTAAAATACAAGGTACCTCGGGAACGCGGGTGAAACCGCGGGGTGGAAGCTAGTTTATGATATTTCCTGATTTTTTATTATATAGGTATGTAGGCAATACTTGCAGTAAGGCAAAACTAAAAATCAAAATGAATACATAAAAAAAAAAATTCTTTTTAGAGACTTCATTTTGAATCTGTATGCATGGTTTCCGCCTGCAAAAGCATTTTACATCATGTAAAGAACAGTTTCAGGACATGGCAATTAGAGGTTTAAATTTATTGGTTTATAATTTTCCCCATTCATGGAAATCAATTCATGTCTCAAGGTTGGCAACGCGTGAGTGATACCCTCACGTCTATAGGCTACGGTAACCGCTTACCATCAGATGGGGCGTAAGCTTGTTTGCCACCTAGTAGTATAAAAAAAAAAATCGTAACAGAAGATTAATCTTGCTCGAGCAAAATAAGTTGGTCCCATTGTAAAAGTTCAGCATGAAATGATATCATTTTATTCATTCAAATAGAGATATCAAACTAACGCACGGTTCAAAAGGTTGCTTTTGCTGAGAACAATCAGCACTAAACTCAGCAATTACACTTTTAAAAACAAACATAGATTCATTACATAATATGCTATCCTGCAAGAGCGAGCGCTACACCAAAGCATTGACGTACCCAACTAAGGTTTCGTAGAGTCCATTTATTCAGTTTAAGCCCTAGGAGGCCAATATACAGGGCAAGGCTACCGAGAAGTTACAACCCACAAGCTACTAGGTACTTTAAAACCAAGATTGTTTTTACAACAAATTGGCGTTGTAACATAACGCGGAGTTTAAAATTCGAGAAAAATCTCGAGTTTCGTTTGAACTTGTTCCTAAGTGCAAGAAGCACTTACTTCTTTCTCCCTCTATCTTAAATTTCACTACAATCTTATATTCTTTTGTTTGTTGAAGACTTTTGGTGTCCTGGGAAACATTCGGGTAATCGTAGCATTTAATAAATGTGCTCCTACTGCTGACTCATAATCACATTATTTCTAGTCAATGAAGGCAAAAATTGCTTTTTTAGACAGACATTTCGGGGAAGAAAAACTTCTTTTTTTGCTTCTTTTTGGTTCACCATATAATAGTATACGTATACCCGCCTGACTGGCTACAATGAAATCTATGTAAGGTACGTCATCAAATAAATTTTACTATAGGACTATCTTTGAAAACTTTCATACATAATATTGATCGAGCTAGCTTGACCTAGTATGAAAAGTTTAAAATTATTTGCTAGATTTCATTGTTGGTCCCATAGTAAAAGTTCAGCATATAGAATATAACATATAGGTTTTGAAAATATACCATCTCGAAATATCCACGATATTCACAGATAAAACTAGCTGCTCCCCCCTGTTTTACCCGCGTTTGGTAGATGAAAAGTAACCTCTATTACTCAACGACTATGTAACTTTCTATTAAAACAATTTTAGAATTAGTTCAGTAGTTCCAGAGGTCACCTCTGCTTACAAAGAAAATTTACTACTTTATAATATAAGTGTAAATTTATTTATTACTAGTAACTCCGCGGCTTCACCGTGTTTTCGGAGTTATGTTTGTCTTCGGTTCATAAACTATCTCTATGCAAAAATCACGTTTAGTCTGTAGCTCCATTGCTCCGTAAAAGAAAGACAAACTAACAAACACACTTTCGTTCAGCTAAATGATCTAAAAAATAAAAACACAATAAAATGCTCGAAACAATAAAAAGCTTTTAAATTTCCAAATATATCCAATATTGTAAAACGATGTTACAAAGCTTTGCAAACTTCCAGACCCGAGGAGACAGTTTGTGTCATCAGTTATAAGCGATTCGACGTGTAAAACGTTGAATTTCAGATTTTTTAGCTTAACGCGGCGTCACCTTAATAGAGTTTCGTATGTTATTATCTTCAAAACAAAATGGCCGTCACTCGTCAAATGCAATACAGTTCCGTAACAGGATATGAAATAAGTTTAGCGTGGAATAATTTCGTGATATCATAATGAGATATACCGAAACTGCTTTGTTGATGTTCGTGTGAATGTATGAGGAACTAGGTATTTGTTATTGGATGAGCAAACTTATGTAGGATTCCTTACACACGGTTATTTGATCACAAACTATGTAGAGCTTGTACAATGTAAACCAAATAGGTTACTAATATTACATATATATCTATAATATATGAAATTCTCGTGTCATAGTGTTTGTCTGCAAACTCCTCTGAAACGGCTCGACCAATTCTTATGTTTTTTTTTGTGTAGGTATATTCGGTAGGTCTAAAAATCGGTCGTACGCATTTTTTTTATACCGCTACGCGGGTGAAACCGCGGGGGACAGCTACTTAGTACTAATTATAAAATTCTTATACATGGTTAATTGTAATTCATTAGTAGTGCTTTAAGGTATGGAAGTTCTTACCAGGTATGAACAACTTTTACTATTGGAACAACCCTGAAATCACGAAGAAAAAGTTCTAATCTATACATATATATTATTATATAAAACAAAAATATTTCTAACTACCTGTGTCTGTTATAGACTTTGAAACCATCCAACCGATGTGCCCCAAACAGGTTTAATTAGAAAAGCAATAATGAGAAGATGGATTTGACCATTTGCACTCGTAAAAACATAATTCAAAAAATACCCTACCAAATATTATAGCTCCTTAGTCATCAAAAAGTAAATGAAATCTACTGTCACAGGAAAAACAACCATAATGCAATGACGCTTGAACACATTTTTGATATTTTAATTTAGAAATCTAAAACGCAAAAGTTTTCGTTACGTTAGGGTTATGTGTTGACTTTGGGGTATTCCTGTCAGCTGTTTATGACACTATATGGGATTGCATAACATTTCTGAAATAGGCTTTTCGCCTCTAGGCAGTGATAATGTGCTTATTTCTTTGTGTAATACCGTTCAGTGTAAGTGTAAAATTCTGTCAGAAATAACCATTTCAATATTATACGGTGTAAAAGTGGGTGGTTTTTTTGAGCTGGTTGGATAATGTGCCACGGCACAAGTTGTAGGTTTTATTTCCAAGAGACAACAAACATCATGAGGAAACCATAGCACGGTGGTAGGGTACTTTGTAGTACCCGCCTGGCTGGCTACCACCCTCAATTTGGAAATCTGGCGCCCAACACCTATTGGTATATTCCGGTTGCAGCACATGAGAATCAGTTCCTTCTAGTCTTTGTGTGCCTACCACCTTCGGCCACATCATCACTTACCATAGTGAGATTGTGATCAAACTATACAAAGACTATACAAAGTAAAATAAATAAAAAAATCCTTTACGCAATTCATATGAACAAAAGCTACAAAAATTAAAGTAAACAAAAAAAATCTCAAACAACAGTACTTAGTACAAAATATTGGCAGCAAAAGCGGTAGGTGATTAAATTAATTTAATGAACTTGAAACAAGAGGGTTCCCGCAGAAATATAAATAACAAATTTTAAAAAAAAAACTTCGCGAGACCTCTCACTTTGCAGTTAAATTTAATTATTTTCTAACTTTATTCCTCAAACTCCTTACAAAGGACTTGTCTATTTATTTAAATAATGACATAATTAAAGTAATTAAGTAAGATAAAGTTAAATTTGCCTCATTAGTGACGTTTCTAAAGATGACAGTGACATCAGTCAGACGACATTTTGTTGCCAGAATTCGCGTTTTTAATTTATTTGTTCTGGAATCTATTTTAGGGTTCCGTACGTAAGGGTGCTAACGGGACCATATGACTACCGCGCCACGCCGGTTCCTGGACCGTCCGTCTGTCACAGGACTCTATCCATTTTAGCGTAATAATTAGCCAGTTCAATAAGTAGGTTTCTATAAACAAATAAATTATCTAATCCGTATGTCCCGCAACAAGAAATCTAATTTTTTTCAACGTATTTTTATTTTTGCTTTATGTTAAAAATGGTAACATATATATAGTAAAAAAAACAAAACAGTCAAAAAAATTATTAACAATTATTTTAAATTCATTTGGAGGATTTTTTTTCGACTATTTAAAAAATAATCGAAAGGAAACTCATAACGAGGTTTTACCTTTTTTTATGATGCTTAGTAGTATTTTTCATTTTTAAAAAAAATAATAACGTAGCCACAAACTAAGTAGCAAACACATTCTCAAGTTCACAACTCCAAAAATAGCTGAACAATTAACACATAAATAGCTGCATAGTAGTTTTACCGTTTCTATTTGTGAACTTTGACTCGAATCCGCAATGCCATACGTTCACAAATGCATTTCAATGCATTGATACAATCTGTGTGCGTCATAAATAGCCTGAAATGATGTGTTTAGTGATTATAGGTTTTAAAACTATATATATTAGATTGGAATATCCTTGCGACTCAAATTTTTATACCATTATGGTGGCAAACAAGCTTACGGCCCGCGTGATACCGGTTACCGTAGCCTATTAACGCTTGCAACACCAGGGGAATCACTCGCACGTTGCCGACACTGCAAAAATATCTTCACAACTTTCTTGAAGAACTCTACGCTGTGATCCCTTGGAAAAACTAAGGTTAAGTTACAGCACTATATATAACCTTTGATTTCTTTTTTTTTTTACATACAATGGGTTTGCGTTTGGCTTCTGACCCGTCGAAAGGCGAAGACGAAGCCTAAGATGGAGCACGCTTACCTACCCAGAAGAAACCTATTCACTCTGGCCTTGAATGTCTCTAGATTGTAGGAGTCAGGAAACAAAGACGCCGGGAGCAAGTTCCACTCCTTTCCTGTTCGCATTATAAATGAGGATGCAAAACGTTGTGTCCGTATTATTATTTGATTTTATTATTTGGGTTAGACGACTGTTTCAAGTCTTTCCGGAATAACTGCGACCAGACTAGGTTTATTGTAATAAACTGCACTATATTCTTGACTGGAAATAATTTTACATAAATATTCTGGGACATTAATATCAATTTGTCCTGAGTGGGAATCGAACCTACGCCCTGTGGCGGAATTATGGGCGGAATAGATAGGGTATCATACCAACTACGCTAACCGGCCTGTCAATCACCGTCATCTGGGTGTTAGTGTTTCCCCAGATAAGTATTTCGTTTAGGCATAAGTAGATAAGGCCCTAGATGGGTACTTGTAAACGTCGAAACTACGGAAGCTACCACCGGCTTGGAAGTCGCCTTCAACTGAGAAGAACCGGCAAGAAAATCAGCAAGGTTAATTTTTTTATATACCTTTATTTTTATTTTTTAGACAGTTGACAATGTTGACTTTTTCCATAGTAATACCTATTAATAAGTAGGTATCAGAAATATGTTGGACGTTTATGTAAGTTATGTTTTTAGGTTTTAAAAAATATTGAGAAGATATAAGATTGTAATAAATCTATATCTGTATTATAGTATATAAAAGGAAAACGTGACTGACTGACTGATCTATCATCGCACAGCTCAAACCACTTGACGGATCGGGCTTTAATTTGGCATACAGATAGCTATTATGAGGTAAGCATCCGCTAAGAAAGGATTTTTGAAAATTCCATCCCTAAAGGGGTAAAATAGGGGTTCGCGGGTGAAACCGCGGGGTGGTAAGCTAGTATGTATATAAAAGCGAAATACCACTCACTCACTAATCACGATAATATCTTAAAAACTATAAAACCTTCAAACTTGAAATTTATGAAGCACCTTATATGGTACAGGCATCTGCTAAGAAAGAGATTTCCGAATTCAACCCCTAAAGTTCCCTATAATAAACTAATAGACTAAACTATAATCTATAATATAAAAATGAATCGCAAAATGTGTTGGTAAGCGTATAACTCAACAACGCCTGGACCAATTTGGCCAATTTTTTTTTTAAATGTTCGTTATTGTCAGGAGAAGGATTGTATGAAAAAAAAATTACACCGGGAACGTGGGTGAAACCGCGGGGAACAGCTAGTAGAGTTATAAATTTGTCCATTGGTAGTAAATTTTAGTCTATGTGACAGTGATTAGTACAGGTTTAAAATCTATCACCTACTTGAGAAACAGTTTTGTAGGGTTTGTGTGCTTAATACTTTTGGTCACATCATTATTTACTGTATTATTTATTTAAAAAAAAAATGGTAAAGACAGTCTGAAGAATGAAAGTCCCTCTAGAAAGTATTAAGAAAATCGCTGAACATAGCACATCAGACCGATTTCCAATTATTGATGCATGTTAAGACCTCTCTCACGCTCCTGGCAACGCGCTGAGCCGAGGTTCGAGCCCCACAGGAGGCACCATCAGGCTACCGTTGCCCAAAAATATTCTAGTTTTAAGTACGGCTGAGAGCCCTAAAAGCTCGCCGATTGTCCGCGTAAGGGTGGTCGATGGTCCCCAGGACCCACCACCTTCTTGTCCCGTCAAAAATTTAATGTGGAAAAGTGAAAAAGTTATGTAATTTAACCAAAGCGCTGTGGACAGCGAAGTCGTATAAAATAAGAATTCTATTTTTTTATATAAATTTTTGTTACGCAACCAGTTACGAACATAAAGCAAAATGCTTTATCAAGGAAAAGGACACGAGTCGACAAATTTTGACTTTGCAAAGCGATTTTTTAGGAAGCTTTATAAAATAAAGTGATTTCATTTATTACTTCCGCACCGCAGTTTTCCAAAGTTCCCAAGGAATTTGATACTTTTCTCGGCATAAAAAGTAGCGTATGTCACTCTTCGATCTATAAACATGTCTATGCAAAAAATAACGTCGATCAGTTGCTTTATGATAGAAGGAGGAACTAACAAACACACTTTCGCATTTATGAGTTGCGATTTTAATATTTATTTTATGTCTCTTAAACTAAGCAAAGGACAGTACAAATATGTCGATGATTTATTTTTTATAATTTTCATAGTTCTTGTCAGCTTTTTTTATTTATTTTTTATACAACATGGTCAGCAAACAAGCATACGGCCTGCCTGAAGGTAAGCGGTTACCGTAGCCTATGAACGCTTGCAACACCAGGTGAATCACTCGCGCGTTGCCAACCCTTCCCCCTCCCGATGAGCTCTGGCGACCTTACTCACGCGCAGGAACACAACTTTAAGTTATTTGGCTGCGGTATTCTGTAAGGTGGAGGTACTTCCCCAGTCGAGATGCTCTTTGAGCGACATATCGCTATGCTCTTTAATTGTAACTTTATAATAATAATAATATCTACCCTTTTTTGTCTCATGTTACACTATGTAAAAACCAGCAATCTTCGGTTAATCAAATAGATCGATCACTAACCAAATAAAATCAATACTTCTGAATCATCATCAATATTGATTTACTTATTGAAACACGTTTGTTTACTTTGGTGGTGACAAGATTTTTTAATTAAAATTGAATATTGGTTTGGATTGTTTGTTTAGAAATCGGTAAGTAGTGACCTCCTTTTTAAATGCGTAAATTGGTCACCTATGTTTCGATAAGTACGTAGATTATTATTTATTTACAACTTTAAACAAAGATAAACTGTTTTCCATACATAAATATTAGATATTTCTTTAGCTTTTTCCCCCAACGCATTGGCTTAGCCATACAAAAAGGGAACGCTGCCAGCCTGTTGGGAACCTTGCCCATCGACAGCAGCGGTAGGTTCGAGGGAATATTTGTATTTTATATTTTTGTTGTAAATACTTGTTGTATAAATAATATAAATAGGGTATTTTACTCCATAAGAGAAAAAATCTAAAAATGTACAATTTAGATAGCTTAGGCAATAAGCAGTCGGAAAATGTTAGTTTTAGTTCATAAAATAACTTAATTAATTTCAAAATAAATTTCTTAGTTTTCAGTTTTATTAATCTGTTTCTAAACAAGCGAAACAGTAGCCGCCATTATAATGACGTCATACGGTGCTGTATGTAAACTAAAAAGTGTCAACTGAAGTATTATTATCATTATTTTTACACTAGTATTCATGCGTTCAGGAACAGCACACTAAAAAAAAGGATAATAGCAATTTTTTTATTTATAAAATTTTCAGTCCAATTGAGACCAATTTCTGCGCATTTGTTTACTTACAAAGACCAAATCACGTCATGATCATAGAGAAACATGGCGTCCAGCGTTTTCATCAAACTACGCGCGAAAATTGAAAATGTAAAATTTAAATGCATTTTTATGGCACATATCGATTGAATAAAATTTTTGTGTTTTTTCTGGTGGCTTATTAGCACCTTAGGAACGAATTGAGATACTTTTCAAAAATGGGTGTAATACCCTATTGTATCAAATTTTAATTAATCTTTTTTTAAACCCATATTCTGCTATTTCAATCTTTACGATGTCAATATTAAGGTCGATAGTTAAATTGGCATGACATACCAAAACAATTGAATCTTTTATGGCATTATAGTCTTAGTTTTATGCTCAAAGATATAGTACATGAAAATAAGAGTGACGTAATTTACAATTCGTACAATTTCTTGGGACACCCCGCTGCGTAGCACTCGTAGTCCTTGCTTGCGTCCTCGATGACGTCACGCTACGATGTAGTACGTCTACGAGATTTTATTACAAGGTTATTATTTGACACAATTGCCTTGGAATTCGACATGGATGCTTTTATGGAAGATATTTTAGCTTGACCTCTATTATTTCGGTAACTTGAGTCTAATTTTGTATAATAGGTTTTGCTTGAGTTCAGCTATACCTACTGACAGCCTATTTACTCAATTTTTTTTGGTCCGAAGTCTGACAAGCAGGCAGGCGGTCCACCTGATGGTAAGTGGCTACCGTCGCCTATGGACGTTAGCAATACCAGAGGACTCCAATGAATGTGACATTTTTGGTAGAAAAATAATTAAATGTTGTATTGTGTGTAAGTTTATGTGGTTTTTAGGGCTCGTACCCGAAGGGTCTAAACGGAGCCCTATTGCTGTCACTCACGTGTCACGTCTATCCGTTGTTTGTAAAGATTTTTTTAACTTCCCATTCACTTATGAACTTGAAGGTGATAATGTTTATTATTACGTATCTATATTTTACTATTGATCAATCAGATTTTTTCTTTGAAATTTACATACCTACAACTTTGTACGGGACCCTCGGTGCGTCCGACTTGCACTTCGTACTCAAACACGTCACGATATATTTTATTGTTAGGTTCTTGATAAATACAGCATATTTTTTATTGTTTAGGTAAACTTTCAGGGTTGAAAACACTAAATAATACAGACAACTTTTACTGTGAAAGTGAGAATACAATCAGCTGTTGCATATAAAAAAAATCCCGACTCACAGACTAACCCTTCAATGTTCAAACCAAATCCTTAAACTAAACTTGAGGGTGCTATGGTTTCCTCACGATGTTTTCCTTCACCTAAAGCTCAAACTCATTGTAGGATTCGAACCCACGACCTTCACCGCGGCATACGACGACTCTACCACTGAGATCATCGCCTGAAAATATTTTAGGTTCCAAACAGGCTTCGTGAGCTATTCTCATCCTCGGCTATACCATTAACTATAGTTAGATTATGAAATAGACTTGAAACCTAAATATACAGTGGAACATAGATCACCCCCTTTTTTAAAGTCGGTTAAAGCGTAAAATATAGATACATTTTTACACCCTTGACAGCATTGAAAGAAACGCAAACGGAAAAATGTATGCGATTGACAGTTGACTAAGGAATGACATGTCTCAATGCGCAAATGAGAGAACAATACGTTGGTAGAAAGAGAGGGAATGCATGATGGCTATTCTGTATTCTTCGAGCAGATAATATTTGCTCACGTAATGTGGCTCTGAATGGGGAAATGTTTATTATGTAATTTCAGCTGCATCTGACATAATATATTATTGAAAGAATATTTTATGTATGTTTCTTTCGTACTTTTAACCGACTTCAAAAAATGAGGTTCCATACCACATAAGTTTATTTTTGCATGTTCAACATTTTTTCAGAAATAGCTTAACTAATTATATGTGAATTAAAAATCTATTTAGGTAGATTTCAAGGTGGTGTCTTATGTAAATTTTATTAGTGCCTATGGATTTTGAAAATGACGGAAATAAACACGAATATTGCGATTGAAACAAATCATAAGAGGTATTGAATAGACTTCAGATACTCTAAATTGAAAAATTAAATTAACTACCTACTCAATCCCACAAGAGCACGGTTAAAAACAGCGGCATAAAAACAAGTAGGTATATAAGGTCCCTAATAAATGAAGTACGGTCCTTTTGAGGAATGATATATAAATCATAAGTATTCCGAAAATTATTTAACAAAATATTCGGTCGTAATTTTAATGAAAAAAAAAACCTGAAATGGAACTTCATCACTACTAAGCATTAAATAAAACCATTAACAGCTTAATCAGTGGTAAAATTATTTATTAAAAAATATATTTAATGGTTTTATTAATATTAAGTTTCATATTAATGCTTAGTAGTGATGAAGTACAATTTCAGGATTTTTTTTTTCATTAAAATTACGACCGAATATTTTTTAAATCATTTTCGGAATACTTATGCACTATCATCTCTCAAAAGGACCGTACTTCATTTATTAGGACCTTATATCAAAAAATGAAAAAGTTTGGTGTAGTGTAGAAATAAAATTGAAACCAAAAAGGTTTTCTACGCGTTTATTTTCATTAATCTATAACACATCGGTGGAAATAAACAAGCTGATACTGTTTAGTAATTATTTCGTCCGTATAATATAGGCATTATCGGACCGTAGCCGATAATCTATAATAATATATTTTTATCACATTCGAGTGAATCGAACGCGCGAGGTCAAATAATAATTCGAGGTCGTTATCTTGGGGATATTGAACTTTAAAGTGGTAGGTAATTTGGGATAGACCCTTGACAAACACTCCATGAAGATTAATTAATTAAAATTCAACGATCGTTCTATCCTTGTCTATCTCTTCAAAATTATTGGGGTTGGCAATTATTTGGGGTAAGAATTAAAGCATAGAACAAGTTTGAATAGCTTAAATTAGGAGGCAAGTGTATGTGAAGTGATGAAATATCCTAAGATATCTCAAAGTCAAAGCCATTTATTGAATTTAGGCCCTAGGAAGGCACTTATGAAGGTTGAATTTACTGAAGTTACCATTGATCCACATAATAAAAATATACAATAGAATAATAATTTGTTAAAACTGTAGAGCGAATGCTAGTTATACAGGTTGATTTTGTTATCACTGGCAATACTTGCAGGGGTGGAAGTACTCATCAATGTGAACAACTTTTATTATAGGGCTAACTCTGATATCGCGTAAAATAATACGGTTGCTTCATACATGTTGGTCGAGTAGGTATTGAACTTTTGTATGGAACAGCTAATAATTTTTTCATGATTTCACAGTTAGTCACATTATAAAAGATGTTCATTTTGATGAGTACCCTTGCTATACTTGCAAGGGTGGACCCTTGCAAGTATTGCCAGTGATAACAACTTTGCGTCTGACCAACTTTGTTTACATAAAAAAGTTATAATACTTTTAAGCTTAATAATTGACATGAAAAAGAAAAATAATTACTTCCTCTCATTTTTCTTGGGAAATTTCCTTAATAACCTATTAGGTAATAGGTTAAATATTTTATTTTATTTCTTTTATCGGACGCTTTGTTTTGAAATTGGAAAGTCGATACGAAGATTGACCTAAGTTTGATTACAAGATGTTGCCAATGCAAATTATTTTGTACCTAGATTTTTTTTTTCTAACACGTTACTTACTGTTTTAGTTTAAGTAGGTATGTAGATATTATTTGGAAAATATAAATCACAAATCATATTTTTAGGCCGCCATATTAGATTTTCTGTGACGTCACATACTCACTAGCTCATTTATCGAATTTTTCGATGTAACAAACTATCTAACATGCATAAATACATAGCCAATAAGGTTTACATCTCTTCATCGCTGCCGTCGGGTCAAAACGTACAATACAATACAATACAAATATACTTTATTGTTTACACTACATTACAACACAGGAGTTACAAATAATACAGACATCAAAGTGAAAACAATTAAGGCGGCCTTATCGCTGAAGCGAACGTATTCAGTGATATTTCTAATACTACTTATACTATACCGCGGGCGAATATTTCAAGATGGCTACTTTACGAAATCTATGTCGAGTTAGTCATGCTGAATAAATTTTACTGAACTATAAAATCGCAAAAGCGAAAGGAAAGGTAGCTTGGGTCCTACCGTGCCTGGCAGTAGGTACACTAGGATTAGGTTTTTCATATCATTTTTGCATACAGGGTTATTTTTAAAACACCGGCAAAAATATATACTATTATTATAATTATATGCTTTCTTTCATTCTTTCTTTCTTTTAGTTTTTGCTTGAAAGTGTAACAAACATCCATCCAAACTTTCACATTTATAATATTAAGTAGGATTAGTTAAGATTAGAATTATAGAAAATTAAGAATAATAAATCCTTCAGATTCACCATTGTCAACTCCAAAACCTAAATCAGCATCAGATTCAACAAATAGAGTTAATCAAAAATTTTACCTTCAGAGTTCACTTCCATTCGATTATTTTTTGAATAACAACAAACGCAATATCGATTTGTTCAACGATGCTTATTAACGTTTTGCATACGACATTGGCGCGATAATATTTAGATTGAAAATTCTTTCAACTCAGGAAACTGGTAAAATGGTTTTTGAACTATTTTAATCAGTCTATCAGTATCATGATAACAACGGATGCTAGTTTTTTTTTTATCAATTTAAAACAATGGTTTTTCTCGTGCCAAATAATTGGTTCAACAGTCTATTTAGTTAGTTAATGTTTTTTTTTTGTAGTTCGCTGTACATAATGTGGTAATGTTAAAAACATTAGACATCAAAAGAAGGCGGTATGTATTCCAGAATCTCAAATTCTTTCACTGATTTCAAAAGTAGTTAGGTACTGATTAGATTTCCCACGTTGATGTTAATTTTATACAATTTGAGTATAAATAAACTATCTTTTTCGCGCGGTTTCACCCGCGTTCCCGGGATAAATATAGCTCATGTTTCTCAGGTATAATGTAGCATTTTAATGGTGAAAGAATTTTTGAAATCGGTCCAGTAATTTTTGAGTTTATACGTTACAAACATACAAATCTTTCTTCTTTATAATATTATTAGTATAGATGGTTGTTTGAACACACATAGCGTTAATTATTCTGTCAATAAATATCCTGTCATATCTTGGGTGTGCTTACCACCATCTACCACAATATCATCACGTACCGTGGTAAAATTAAATAATTATTATGACAGGTAGAGCATGATAAGTCGCTCAAAAAGCAAGACTGAGGAAGTACCTCCACCTCACAGAATACCGCAGCCAAATAACTTATATGTTCCTGCGTGTGAGTAAGGTCGCCAGAGCTCATCGGGGAGGGGGGAAGGGTCGGCAACGCGCGAGTGATACGCCTGGTGTTGCAAGCGTTCATAGGCTGCGGTAACCGCTTACAATCAGGCGGGCCGTATGCTTGTTTGCCGACAATGTAGTATAAAAAAATATTTATATGAAATTGTGGTCAAACGCAAGCTAATCCATAGTATAAAAAATATACTTACTCTTCTTTCTATGATATAGAACATTTCTACTAATAATGTAAGCGTGAATGTTTGTTTGTTTCTTTGTTATTTAAACTTGATTTAATAGCTTAACTGATTTAAATGGCACATAGCAATATCTTTGGATATTTACTTTTTAAAATGTTCATCTATACTAATATTATAAAGCTGAAGAGTTTGTTTGTTTGTTTGAACGCACTAATCTCAGGAACTACTGATTCTATTTTAAAAATTCTTTCAGTGTCGGATAGCATATTTATCGAGGAAGGCTATAGGCTACTTTTTATCCAGAAAAAACATAAGGTCCTTTGGGAACGCGGGTGAAACCGCGGGGCGGAAGCTAGCATAGATATAAAAACCTTACAGACCTTAAAGTCTGTGGTGATTGAGTAACAAGCACAAACAAACACTTTCTCATTAGGATAAATGTTCTAAGATATCTAGGCCTGACAATCTTTCCTAGGCATACATAAAAGAAAAAGTGTATAAGCTAAAGTCTAGAAAGAAAATTCAGCAAAATTCTAGCCAATGTTTTAGGCAACATAGATAAAGAAACTTAACTTCACTTTAAGATCGTTATCCGGTCATCAAGAAGCCATTTACCTTCAGGCCGAGAGGGAGCGGCCGTAAAATGTTTAAGATAGGGATTAGGGCTCGACCTTGAATTTACGCAATCGAAAATTTACTCTTGAAAGTGTTTTATATCGACAATATTCTCTGAAATAATGAATGCGACGATAGCTCAGTGGTTGTGACGCCGGATGTTGAGGGAAAGTTGTGGGTTCGGATCTTACAATAAACTTGTGCTTTCGGTGAAGGAAAACCCGTTTCAAGTTGAAAATTTGTCGCCAAACACCTACGTGTGTGTTCTGGCCTTTGCACTTGAGAGTCAGTCTTCTAGGCTTTGTGTACTTACCACTTTCGGCCACATCATCACTTACCATAATGAAATTGTGGTCAAACACAGACTATATCTACAGATAACAACCGGCATCGACTTTTTAAGTGGCCTCTAAAGCACGGAGAGGCTGAAACGCCACTAAATGGTCACCTATCTCTGATTGACCTTGCCCGGCGTTGCTAAACTTTAATCTTCTGATCGATTAGGTATTTATCGATTAGTGATAGCATTCCTAATCGTCATCCAAAATTCCTAATCCTAACTTATTCTATTTTATATTAATATAACTATTATTTATTTTATTTTTTTATCCTAACTAATATTATAAATGCGAAAGTGAGTTTGTTTGTTTGTTTGTTACCTTTTCATGCTTAAACCGCTGAACCGGTATGGAGAAGAACACAGGCTACTTTTTATCCCGGAAAAACATAAGATCCCTGGACAACGCAGAATCTAGTTGGCTATAAGGCTATAAACGCTTTGTCGTGACATGATAGTGATAGCCAACCAGGCGGGTACTACAAAGTATCCTACCACCGTGATATTGTTTAAAAATATAAATTGAGTTACTTTCTTGCGGATCGAATTGATCCCTTCAAAGGACTTCAAATTTTAGGTTTCTCGGTCCGTGGTACGAACGGTGAGTGGACCGTATAGGACTATTATAGCTTCCACCCCGCAGTTTTACTTTCATTCCCTAGGGATCTCATATTGGTTCGATTTGAAAAGTTCTTTCAGTGTTGGATAGCCCATTTAGCGAGGAAGGCTATAGGCTACTTTTAATTCCGGGAAAACACAAGATCCCTCGGGAACGCGGGCGAAACCCCGGGGCGGAAGCTAGTTTATAATATTAGTAGAAAGTGGGATGTTTTTCTTCATCGAAAGCACAACCTTCGTCACGGAATTTGACGCCACAAGCGCTGTGCTATCATCCCCATTGTTTATGTCGACTTAAACATCCTAAGGATTAATCTAATAGTGATGTCTTCACTTCCATCTTTGTTGGTTTACTTACATAATATATAATGGTGGATTTAAGATTATAAAGGTACATAAACAACCCTTACATAAGGGTTGAATGAAACAAAGCAAAAGGGATTAACTCTAGAACCTGTAAATTTATGCTAAACTATGTAGTGGAACGCGCCACACAATCCCACATTGTTTTATACACGCCTTACCTTGGGTTACAGACTTAGAGTATTACATAAGCAAGCTATAGAGCACTTACTGAGTATGAACCGAAAGTACAAGTATGAACACAGAAGGGTCTCAAAAGGGGATGTGGGTAACGCGGAGCAGCTGCAGATGTATGGAACATCACTATGAAAGCGCTATACCATAGCCACAGTCTATGTAACTCGTACAGTCGGCTAACGGACAGGTCTAGACAGAGCAATCGTGCGGGGCTTGCGGGGCGAGAGAGGGGTGGTAGCGAGCGCCTATACAATTACGAATGCCTATACAAAGCGGCATTTCGCGTGACTTCTAACGCGATAGACCACAGTATGTAATTACGCTGAGCCATAGATAAGTATCTATAACATTTTTGCTTACGATCGGCACAACGCACCGCAGCGATACTGTCACTCTATAGCTTTTATGTATACTCTAAGGTTAAGATAGGACCTTGTTTGTGATTAACTTTTAGTAGTAATAATGAACGTATTTCTGAGGTGCCATAAACTAATTTCCTCGTTTCGATTCACAAGGTCTTATTTTCTACAAAGTCTAGATTAATTCCCGTGTCTTTGATGAAGATTTATTATTTTTTCATTTATTTCATCATCATCATTATATTTAAAGTCCAAAGCCATTTATTTGGTTTACTTTGAACGTCAAAGCTACTGCAGTTACCACCGGTTCGGAACTCAGCCCTCAACTGAGAAGAACAGGAAACTGAAAGAGTCAATGAATGGATGGAGGAGTAAATTAATGGACGAATGCATAACTACTTAATTAATTCTGGGACATTCTGGGACATTACTCCTCACTCACGGCCATCTGACCCCAAACTAAGCAGAGCTTGTAATATGGAAGCCAGATAACTGATATACTACTTTTCTTTTGTAAATACATACATATATAGATAATTACTAGCAGACACTGGACAAACAGACATGTTCATGCACACAAATATTTGTCCTGAGTGGGAATCGAACCCACGACCTGTGGCGTGATAGATAGGGTATCTTACCTACCACGCCAACCGGCCTGTCAAATTTTATTAAGATGTGTTTTTGTGAGATTTAGGACTGATCCAAAACCTACCCGTGATCGGCACGGTGCTAATCGGCTTATTGCAGTGGTTGATTGATACGCCTTCGGCTCAAATCGATTCTACGTCGTTACAAATGTAGACCAAATAAAGACTCAATGTAGACAATTTAACTGATAGTACAAATCTATTTGTAGGCCTTTTATCTGTAATTAAAATTTACTAACTATTGTTTAAGCTTTCCGTTGGGTAAGTCAAAAAAAGCTATGATGCATTTTTGACTTATCTTACAAATTGTTAGTTTAGCTATTAGTCAACTTAGCTACCAATCAAATAACCCAATCTAATTCAATGGATCAAGATTATACGATTATAAGATACCAATTAATTTTACAAATAATATTTGTTTTATTTCTGTAATCGTCGAAAAATTTTGGTGACTTTTTTTTCATATTTATAACTATAGCTGTTCCCCGCGGTTTCATCCGATTTTTAATGTTTTCACAGATCATAAAAATATTGACTTTTTAAGTTATAAAGGGTCTAACGTAACAAGACTTAGTTTTATATTTAAGAAGATAACACTGGCTTCTTCCCCGCGTTCCCGAGGGATCTTATGTTTTCCCGAGATTAAAAGCATTCTTTATATTAATCCAGAATATATTTTATTTGTGTGCCAAATTTCATCCAAAACTGTTTAGTAGTTTTTGCTTGAAAGAGAAACAAACATCCAGAGATCCATCCATCCATCCATCCTCATAAAAATTCACACTGGGCGATTTTTTAGTCGTTGGCAATACTTGCAGGGGTGGAAGTAGGTGAACAACTTTTACTACGGGACTAACTGTGAAATCACGAAAAAAATATCAGCTGTTCCATACAAAAGTTCAATACCTACTCGATCAAAATTTATGAAGCAACTGTATTATTTTACGCGATATCTGAGTTGGCCCCATAGTAAAAGTAGTTCATATTGATGAGTTTAATGTATAGTTCATATTTGTATAAAAGCCTACGTACGCCTGTAAATAATACCACTACGATAACAACCGTGCGACATCGTGAAATAGAATCCTTGACATTTCTTTTTTTATTACAGATATATAATTCTTTTTCAACGCCTTATATAATAAAATCTTGGCGTACAAACAGATAGATATCTATGGCTATTACTATATATATATGACCCCTAACATAATCGCAGGCAATAAACCCGGCGATGGTGACAAATGCTATAACGCTGGCGTTGAATTTGGTTATGACTCAGATCATAAAAACATATATGAATCTTAAAAAGAGATGTTGATTGATGCATCGCAAAATAATACCGAAAAAAGAATATAAATAAAGAATAAGAAGATAAAATAATAAAAATAAGAAAAACATCTTGTTCTTATTTTTTAAATGCAAATGTGTATTTTTGTGCATATATTTGAGTGGATGTTTGTTACTTAATTCATTGTTATGAAAGGATACATAATATCCTGCAATAAAATTATGATACATTGTATCCGAAAAAGATCTCTTGGTAACGTGAGTAAAAACGCGGGGCGACTTTTACCCGCGTTCCTGAGGGATCTTGTGTTTTTTCGGGATAAAAAGTAGCCTTTAGCCTTCCTCAATAAATAGGCTATCCAATACTGAAATAATTTTTCAAATCGAACCAGCAGTTCCTGAGATTAGCGCGTTCAAACAAACAAACAAACTCTTCAACCTTATAATATTAGTAAAGATTATTAATTGTAAATAAAAAAAATACGAGTGAACCATGACATCAATTCGTTTATTAGTGTAGTTAAACTTATTTTGATGTATCAAAATGTAGTCCTACGGCTCATCTTAAATTGTTATAAAATATTAAAACACTAATATAACTCGTTGTTTTCACGATCTGAGGGTCTATGGATACAATATCCCAGTTTATTTGGGTTATACGTGAAATCCCCTTTGTGTTAAAGGTAAATTTTTACATTTGAATAGGTTGATGGGAAGACCGTGACCTGTTTTGATGGTATTTTCAATGAATTATTGTACATAAGGTTTGTTTGTTCTGCTGACAGTATTTTCGCGGTTTCTACTGCGTTTCTGTAGTAAAAGCGTGTAACCTCTGTCTCCGGGGTAGTATATTCTATCTTTTAAATTGGAACAAATTACCATACATTAAAAAAAAGTTACGTTAAGACCGGATAAGTAGTTTTGGAGTTCATCGCCGACCAACATCGTGACACGGGAATATATTAAGGTGATGTGGCCGATGGTGGTAAGAACACAAAGCCTAGACGAAACTGGCTCTCAAGTGCAGCTGCCGGAACACACCAGTAGGTGTTTGGTGACAGATTTTCAAGTTGAGAATGGTAGCCAGCCAGGCGGGTACTACAACGTACTCTACCACCGTGCTATGGTTTCGTCACGATGTTTTCCTTCACCAAAAGCTTAAGATAATTGTAGAACAGGGGTAAAGTAAAAAGCTGTAACGTCCACAGATACTAATAACGTAAGCAAACCTACTATAATGAAATGAAAATAATGAAATGAAAATATTTTTTATTCAAATAGGCCTTCACAAGCACTTATGAATAGTCTGACTCTAACGCTCGGTTCGGAAGGTTGCTTTTACTGAGAAGAGCCGGCAAGAAACTCAGCAATTACTCTTTTCAAAACCAACTCAGATTTATTACATTAAATTATTTATCTAGTCTCACTGACAATATATGTGTGTTATAACAAAAAAGAAAAGAAACAAAATGATGAGTGACATAGTTAATAAATAGATAGCAAATTTAAGCAGACCAGCCCCCACAAGCAGCACCTGTTCACAAGTATGACGCATGTGGCAGCCATCGCCCTCCTCGCACATATTGTAGGGAAGTGAGCGACCCGCCACACGACGCCGCCGCAAGCAAAGGCCTCAAAGTGAGCATGACTACCATAAGCTTGCTAAAAAGAAAAACAATTTCACGGAATATGAATAAGATAATAATAATGTTTCTACAAACACATGGCTCTGAAATATAATGAGTGCCTCACACGCGCACGGCACACATAATAGAGACAAATATTCAGGGAACGATAAAGCACCCACTCACCGCGTGTAAGACAACATAATGTGTACAATTTAGTATGTATAACTTAGTGTTGTTTTCACCCGCGTTCCCCAGGGATCTTACGTTTTCCCAGGATAAAAAGTAGCCTATGTTCTTCTCCGTACCATAGGCTACCTTCATACCAAATTTCATTGCGATCGGTTTAGCGGTTTAAGCGTGAAAAGGTAACAAACAAACAAACAAACTCACTTTCGCATTTATAATCAAAATCAAAAGTTAGGATATTTAGGAGATAGGATGAACAAGAAGACATTTGAAAATCAAGTTCCTACAATAGTCTTGTTTTTACCTCCTAGTTTATTATGTGCTAGTCGGATATCCATATTAAAATTATCATTGGTGATAAAGAAAATCAAATGAAAATAAAAAGTATTCTATATTTTATTTCAGGAAATGGACTCTGTGCCATGTGTCGTTCAATTTCATTCAGCCGTATAGGCGTGATTGAAACCATAAAGCTTTTGGTGAAGGATACCATAGCACGATGGATACTTTGTAAGTAGTACCACCTGGCTGGCTACGACCCTCAAGTTGAAAAACGGTCGCCAAACACTTTCTGATGTGTTTCGGCATATACACTTGAGAGCCCTAGCCTCTGTATGGCCTCACTTACCAAGGTGAGATTGTGGTCAAACACAAGCCACACTCATATTTACAATATGCCACTTAAGCTTATGACAATAAAAATTGAAGTTACCACAGGTCCGGAAATCGGAGCGCGAAGAAGTAATAAATTGAGTTAGAATTCTTATTCATACAAACTAAAGTCACGTAAAAAAACTTCACATTGTTTGACAACTATCTACTGGAGTGGTCGAGAGACGTGACCATAAGTGTAAAAAAAAATCATGGGTAAACTCTAATTGGCATTCAATTACGCTCTCACTTCGTGACCGTATACCGGCCGTATTCTATACGTAAAACTAATAACAAATGCCAAATTTACCGACTCCCCTTTTTTTTTTTTTTTTACTGGAACAGGAAGGTGGTGGGTCCAGGGGACCTTCTTCCACCGTTACGCGGACTTTTGCGGTGAGCGCTGAGGGCTCTCAACCGCTACTTAAAACTAAAAACTAAAACTAAATAAATTTTGGGCAACGGTAGCCTGAGGGTGCCCCCTGTGGGGCTCGACCTCGGCTCAGGACGTTGCCTGGGGAATGAGGGAGGATTTGAGGGAGGATTTAGCATGCAAACCGACTCCCCAGTTTCTAGAATATAATATTGTTAAAAGTATGACTGTCACTGTCAATGTCATACAAAATGACAGAGACATCAATAGTTTTCATTTAACTGTCAGAAACTGGCGGTAGTAAATAGAAACATATTTTTTTCGACCGTGTCAAATAACGTAAAGTTTGCCCCTAGATGGGGCACGCCACAAGCAGCCCCTGACCTAAATTTATATAACTCATCAATTTAAGCACTCCCTAAAAATTTACTTTAAGTATAAATTGCCTATACTCTTGCTGATACGTCATGTGGTAGTCCCGGATTACAGTATTTCAAGGGTTCAATCAGTCTAAAATACCTTAAATTTACAGTGCCTGAATCCAAAAGGACTTTAGGCACTGTTATTTTGTGAAAACCCAATGACATAGGCTTTGAATGAAGCTAAAAAGGTCATCCAATTCGATCTATTAAAAATGATATTTTTTTTATACAATATAGTCGGCCCGACTGATGGTAAGCGATTACCGTAGCCCATGAACGCTTGCAACACCAGGGGCATCACCCACGCGTTGCCGATCCTTCCTCCCTCACCGATGAGCTCTGGCGACCTTGCTCACGTGCAGGAACACAACTATAAGTTATTTGGCTGCGGTATTCTGTAAGGTGGAGGTACTTCCCCAGTCGAGCTGCTCTTTGAGCGACAATCGCTATGCTCTATCTAACCTGCTGTATCTATCTATACATATGATATATCTGTAGAAACAAGGTGTCTGTACATTTTTTTTTTAATGTAGTGTGGGTGGTATAGGAAGAGTAACAGAATGTAAAGTTTTTTTTTCTTATCTGTCTGTTTGAACACCCTAATCATCGAAACCGATGTTAGCTCAGTGAAGGAAAAACAGCGCGGTGAAGGTCGTGAGTTCGAATCCTACAATGAGCTTGAGCTTTCGGTGAAGGAAAACATCGTGAGGAAACCATAGCGCGGTGGTAGGTTACTTTGTAGTACCCGTTTGGCTGGCTACCTCAAGTTAAAAATCTGTCGCCAAACACCTATTGGTGTGTTCCGGCAGCTGCACTTGAGAGCCAGTTCCTTCTAGGCTTTGTGTGTTTACCACCTTCGGCCACATCATCACTTACCATAGTGAGATTGTGGTCAAACACAAGCCAAAGTAAAAAAAAAAAAAACCACTGGACGGATTGCCACAAGAGAGCCACAAGTTATTGCGGCTTGGCTTGGCGCTTTGAAAAGGCTTTATTTAATCGAAACCGGGTGAAAGGAAGAACAGATAATTTATAGTCTGCGTTAGTGAAGCCAGTGCAGAATATTATCCTTACGTCAAAAAAAACAGTCTCTAACATAACTGCTCAAATATCTATAATATATAATACTAGCTTCCGCCCCGCGGTTTCACCCGCATTCCCGAGAGATCTTATGTTTTACCGGGATAAAAAGTAGCCTATAGCCTTCCTCGATAAATGGGCTATCCAACACTACACTATTTTTTCAATTCGAACCAGTAGTTCCTGAGATTAACTACAACCTCACAAACAAACAAACTCTCCAGCTTTACATACACACGGCCATGTGATCCCAAACAAAGCAGAGCTTGTACTATTAGAAGCCAGCTAACTGATATACTACTTTTCTTTTGTATATATTTATACTTATAGATAATTATCATGCAGGACATGCGTGCTACGCAATACTAGGAAGTTCCAACGTTGTAGTTTATTTGACAACCCTATGACATCCCATCCAATTAGGGATATGACCAACAAATGCTATGGAATAATAATAAATCTATCTTCAGTACATTTTATTTATTGTGATATTTCTATGAATCATAGTTCACTAAGTACTATTTGCGTTCTGCGGTGTTGATCGCACTTTAGATGGAACTAAAAGACAGTAGACAAACTGACGGGCAGGTTGGCGTGGCTTGTAAGATAAGAGTATCATCTTTATAGGTAGAGATGATGATCCTAATCTCATAAATAATATTATAAATGCGAAAGTGAGTTTGTTTGTTTGTTGGTACCTTATCACGCCTAAACCTCTGAACCGATAGCGATGAAATTTATTCTGCAGATAGCTTTTAGTATGGAGAAGGACATAGGCTACTTTTTGTCCCGGAAAAATATAAGATCCCACTAGAACGCGGGTGAAACCGCGCGGAAAAGCTAGTTTATAATATGTAGGATTTAGGATGCACAGACAAAGTATAATAATCCAAATAATTGCACCTAATATATATTTTGAGTAAAATTGATATGAGTGACAAAATGACTAGTTCATATTGTTTGTATCTCTGAATATATAATTTACTATAGGGTGCGTAGACGTGACCCTCTTCCTAATTGCAATGGTTTTACAAATAACTGTCCTTGATTGTCCCTGATTGTCCCTTCTTGAACGTAAATCAAGTAAGTTATTTGATTCCAAAGACTTGTTTGTTCGGCAATTCGGGGATAAAGACTGTGTTTAAAATGATATATATTTATTTTTGACAGGTCGGTAGGAGTGCTTTGTATGATACCATATTTATACATCAAAGGTTGTGGGTTCGATTTCCACTCAGGGCAGATAATTGTGTGCATGAACATGTCTATTTGTCCTGAGTCTGGGTGTAATTATCCATAGGATTAGTATATATTTACATAAGAAAAGTAGTATAATGTAGTATACCAGTTATCTGGCTTCCATAGTACAAGCTTTGCTTAGTTTGGGGTCAGATGGCCGTGTGTGAGGAATGTCACAATATATTTATTTATTTATACTAGAGTAAACCTTGGCTTTACCATTTTTTTTAAATTGATTACAATAACAATAAAGCTCGTTCATAGATAACTATTAAACAAGAAAAATAATCATGGAACAGAAAAGAAAATGGCACCGAACTATTTTGTCTTTGCCTATTTATACAGGGTGATTTTTTAGTCACTGGCAATACTTGCAGTGGTGGAAGTACTCATGAAATCACGAAAAAATTATCAGCTGTTCCATACAAAAGTTCAATACCTATTCGACCAAAATGTATGAAGCAACCATTTTATTTTACGCAATATCAAAGTAGGTCCCATTATAAAAGTTGTTCATATTGATGAGTACTTCCAGCCCTGCAAGTATTGCCAGTGACTAAAAAATCATCCTGTACACATATACCAGTTGTCCTCCGCGTTTTCACCCGCGTAGCGGTATGAAATATACTTTACGACCTACCAAATATGGACAAAAAAATTCATAAGAATCGGCCGTTTCGGAGGAGTTTGCAGACAAACACTGTGACAAAAGAATTTTGTTTATTAGGAGAATTATAAATTAACTACACCACTAATGTGACAAACAAGCATACAGTCCGCCTGATGGTAAGCAGTTACCGTAGCCTATTTACGCTTGCAACACCAGGGTAATCAATCCCACGTTGTCGACCCTGCAGCAAGGATTTACGGTGGTAGGGTAATTTGTAGTACCCGGCTGGCTACCACTCTCTGGATGAAAATATGTCTCTAAACACCTACCGGTGTGTTCCGGCAGCTGCACTTGAGAGCCAGTTCTTTCTAGGCTTTGTTTGCTTACAACTTTCAGCATAATCACTTATCGGTGAGAATCTATGGGTAAACCTATCGATATTAGTTACAGTAAAATAGTCCATCTAATATAATGTTTGTTTTTTGTTTTTTAATTTGTTTTTTTGTTTGACCGTCTTACGTTGTTACTTAGTTACGACTTGATTTTTATACAGAAGCTTACCGCCCCGCGGTTTCACCCGCGAACCCCAATTTTTTTTAGTGGAATTTACCAAAAATCCTTTCTTAGAATATCTTAGCCTACATCATAATAGCTAGCTGTATACATAAATTTTAGCCCGATCCGTCCAGTGGTTGGAGCTGTCACGTTTTCCTTTTATATGACACACAGATATAGATGGACAGTAATTGAAATTACGGAGCGAAAACTTTTTATTTAATTTATGAAAATATGTAATTGTATTGTTGTAAGTACATGATATTTTTAAGTATGAATCTTTAAGTATCAATTAGGCTAACTTATAACTTAGTAAATAGTAAAATTGTGTAAAACAGTTTTGATAAATAATATGCGCTTCGCTTGTCGTCTTGGCGGGGGCACTACCGTGCCCTCAGATTATTCGATATATATTTATTATTATTTTAGACTTCCAGTTGTCCTCTCCGAAAAGCCTGTGAGTTGGGCTCGTTATCATAATTATCATCATCAGTCTATAATTATAGATAGGACTGTCTCAAGTATTAAAATTTGTTAAGAAGTTCCTTCTCTTGTTATGCTGAATCTTCAATAATATTAAGTGTAAAGAGGAAAGATTTGTATTTTTGTATGTGACGAATAAACTCAAAAACTACAGGATCGATTTCAAAAATTCTTTCACCATTAGGAAGCTACATTATTCCCGAGTAACATGGGCTATATTTTATCCTGGGAACGCGGGTGAAACCGCGCGGAAAAGCTAGTCTAAATATATGTTAAACAAAGTCGGGTTAGATACACCATTTATCATCATTTATATAGTTTTCAAGAACGGCTGGACCGATTTTCATGATCTATGATTTATTGGATTTCCAACACGAATAACACAATAACTATTAAAAAAAAAATTAACCGGGAACGTGGGTGAAAACCTGGTTCGAGCAGCTGTACTTGAGAGCCAGTTCCTTCTAGAAATTGTGTGCTTACCACCTTTGGCCACATCATCATTCACCATGGTGAGATTGTTGACCGCAATGACACAGGCCCATAAATCGCGAAAAAAAACATTGATTCAATTTGAAATAATTTTCATTTCTTTGTTTGTTTTTTTTTTTTGTTTTTTTATTTTATAATCAGCACGCTGCACGCATTCACCATCTACCACACTTACATATAACATTGTAGATGATTATATACCCAAGCAACCTTCCCTTGAAAAATATAATTCACAAACTTTACGGTCCCTGTCATAGTCTGGGACTAGTCCTTAATCTTTATTGACCCAAATTAACTAATCCTTACCCAACTATAAGATACTTAAGTCCTACAATTAGGACATGAAGCTACAAAATACAGGGCAAATTAAACTATATATCGTACATAACAAAATGCCTATTGCCTTATTTAAGCTTGCATAAACTTACACGTAATGATTGCAATAAAAATAAAGGAAGAGAAAATAGTTCATAGGTATTATGTCGCAGATGGATTGTCGAATACGCTGTTTTACAACAGCGCGGTCACGTTTAGACGTAATGCAGAATGACCATGATGAAATTATAAATGAGTAGGGAAATTATTACTGTTACAAACAAATATAATAAAAATAACCATGAAGTAGGTACTTACACCATGTAAAAGTATCCGTGTCGTTTCTGAATACGGGTTTCATTTCACGCTGTTTTACACAGCCTCTAATCGTGACCCCGCTGCATTGATAAATGCAAAACGTTATCCAATTCTACGTATTGAATTTCAGTAATTATAAAAAAAATCGCTAAACGTCGTTCAGTTGTTTTACATAACGGTGTTGTTTTGTAAAACAACTAGCGGTTTTGTAAAACAGCGGATTCGATAATTCATCTGCGACACATACAGCCTTATCGTTTTAGGTGGATGGATTTTAATTTATATCGCCAATTATAAACGCATATGGGACTTTATTTTGTGATTCACGCACGAGCCTTTGTATGTATATATTAATAAATGCTTTTAAAACGAACTAAACCATACGTTTTGGTTACTAATAAATTAGTAACAAACATTATATAAAAGTACCCGGGCGACCGAGTTCTGCTCGGGTGAAAATAGAGAAAAAAAACCAGATAAGAGACCTAGCTAGAACAATTTTTGGTCCCGTAAAGTAAGTAAGGGTATATTGCTTTAATCGAAATAGTTACAGCCGTTTCCGAGAACGTATATATACAAATATTGCTCATTTAATAGTATAGGATATAGTTTTGATTGCAAATTTAATATATACACAATAACCATGGCACAAGTACACTCTGCACAAGTGCATCTTATTCATACTTTACAAAATCAAATCAAAATTATTTATTTGCACAGAATACAGGTTACGTAAGTGGTACAGAATATTAGTCTCACTATATTCTGCCTTTGCGAGGCATGCAAAAATTATCATAGATTACATATACATTACATTACATTATTATTACATTTACATTATTAAAAATATCTATTCAATTATAATAATAAAAAATATTAGACAAAAAACAAAAACAAACATGATCGGTAAGCTTATAAATAAATCGGAACAAACACATCGAGTAAATCGCAATTATTCAGCTCAGCCAGAATATTTAAAAATTCATCCACTGTATATATAGTATGTCTTATCATACAGCAATTGTTTTAATTTAATTTTAAATCTACATCTTATATGCTTAGGTAATTTATTATATATTTTAGACGCCATACCAACAATACTATTTTGGATCTGAGCAGTTCTACAAGGATATGCCAGTATTTAATATCTCTACCCATAATTATTAGTTTTGAACCTGTTCAGGTTATTATTTTTTATTTCTCATTTGTTGTTTGTATTTATTATAATAATGCTTTAGAAATTGTTAAACATTTAATGGAAAAAAAACCAACATAGTCAGACTGTCCAAATAAATAAAATAAAAATGTAACCTTGCTGAGTTTCTTGCCGGTTCTTCTCAGTTGAAGGCGACTTCCGAATCGGTGGTAACTTCAGTAGCTTCGACGTTCATAAGTGCCCTTCTAGGGCCTAAACTGAATAAATGGCTTTGACTTTGACATTATCATACAGGTACAAATCACAGAAATTTCATATGCGCTTGAATTTATGGCGTTAATAATTCACAAAATGGAGGCCATCACGATAACCGATGTTTTTCAGTGAGATGTCAAATGAGAGGACTTACCTTTCTGTAGCTTTATACTTCCGGAGATTGACCCAAATCTACTATAATATTTCATACTTTATTGTAACAAAAGGCTGGTAAGTGGCAGACGGTTTACCTGATGGAAAGAGATTACTGTCGCCTATGGACATAAGAGATACCAGCGAAATGAAATGGAACGATATATTTTAGGCCAGGGGTCACCAATTAGATTTATTAGGGGTCCGTTTAAAAAAATATAAAAGGTTATTACGGTCCGGTTGGTATATGATGACTGGCAACCAAGCTTAGATACTTTCCTACGTTACGATCAAAACCATGAAATTGGATGCAATTTTAACACTGTTTTGGGCGGTTTTGATTGAAAATGAGTTGAAAATTCAGCGGGCCCAAAACCTCCGGACTGTAAAAAAAAATATTTTGACGAAATGCGTAATTATACCGTTTTGTTCGCCAGCTCCTCATTTTAGACCAATTTCAAAAAGATTATTATAACCCCGAAGGTGGTAAGTACATAGAGCTTAGCCAATAGATGCTTGGCAACAGATTTGACTTGAGCGTGGTAGCCAGCCAGGCGGGTACTACAAAGTACCTACCCTATCACCGTGCTATATGGTTTCCTCACGATGTTTTCCTTCACCGAAAGCTCAAGCTTATTGTAGGATTCGAACACACGACCTCCGCCGCGGCGTCCGACGTCATTACCACTGAGCAAATAACCCCCTTATGATAACTTAATAAAATAAAGTAAGTCTAATACAAAAAGAGATTTTAATTCGTTTACAAATTACATTGAAATGTTAAGTTACTGTCAAGTTATTGAATTAAAATCTTAACACTAACTTGAAGCCTAATCAACGCCAAGACCTATCCACAGTTCACGAAAATATGTAAAGTTTCAACGAGTTTAGCCAGACATTATGTCTAACAGAAAAAATATTTGTAAAAATGTATTTTTAACAAAAAATATTTTAAAAACATTTGTAACCAAATATTCACTTGTTCTATTGTTTACGTTGTGTCATCTTAAAAACTATAGGTTCATTTAGTTATTACACAACAATAAAATCTATACTAATATTATAAAGCTGAAGAGTTTATTTGTTTAAACGCGCTAATCTCAGGAACTACTGGTTCGATTTGAAAAAATATTTCAGTGCTGGATAGCCCATTTATCGAGAAAGCCTATAAGCTACTTTTTATCCCGGAAAAACTCAAGATCCTTCGGGAACGTGGGTGAAACCGCGGGGCGGAAGCTAGTAACCATGTAAAGATGGCGAAAAATACTTATTCCGGTGGAAAAATAAAAATTAGACATTTAATTTTCGAGTTCAAAGTGCAACTGCAATAAGAACCACTATAGATCTTAATCGAGAGAATTATGATACCTTATAACTTTTTCTATTAAATAAAGTACTAACTTTAATATTTAACTTGTGAAATGGGCAATTAATTATGTTTAAGTCGAGACCAGACGTTTTACCAGATCATATTATTTTATTCAAAATTATTTCCACAGTTGGTTTCGAAACTGGCAGACATTTTGAAAGCACTGAACTTTTTAAAAATAAATTAGGTACCCTTTATGAAGTAATAAATGCATTCTTTTTTTCACACTTTTTAATAATTCAAATATGGAACAAGAGTTCATTTTTTATTCCAAATTCCTTTTTTGTTACAAGCCTGTTGCATTATAAAATAAATCGCGTAAAATGTGTCACTTTTCTGCGTTTACAAGTTAAAAGCATTACATTTTTAAGCTATTGTATAGCTTTTATCGCGGGCTTCGGGCTTTGAGCGCGGCGACCGAATCAAGAAATTTCGTAACGAAAAAACCTAACACATCCCACACACTATGTATGATGTTTGTGAGAAAGTATATAGGTGTATAGGTATCTATTAATATCAAAGAAAAAACTTGAATTAATATCAAAGAAAAAAAAAACTGCCTAAATAAAAAATAAAAAATAAATAAATAATTATAATTGCATATGTTGATAAAAAATGCTATGCATCAGTCACGTCACGTCTCCGTAGCGTCACTGTCACGAATCCAGTCTGACGTGACGTTGACTTGACTGATAGTGTGGAGATGCACTTTTCTAATCTCGCATTTAGACCACCTGTCGATGATAAAGAATCTAAAAGTATATGGTCAGACACTGTCAATATATTTATCAAGATGAAGATCTATTTCAACAGAAGACCATTTGAAAAAAAAAATCCTCAATTTTTTTATATGTACTTACGACTAAGGTAGCAAACAAGCACACAGCTCGCCTGATGGTAAGCGGTTACCTTAAGTCTATTGACGCTTGCAACACCAGGGGAATAACTCACGCGTTGTCGACCATATAATTTAAATTGACTTATTCATGATTTACTTACGGATAATAAAGAGTGTGATTTTGCATTCCCGCCATATTTACGGAGGACATATTACTTGAATCGAAAAATAAACTATCTATAAAAAAACCATAGATAGCTACTAAAGATATTTTTTATTGTTTATGTACAAAAGTTAAATAATGTTTTTGTACCATTTTATTAATTGTTCGGAAAAGCAAAGTTGCAAATTAGTCATAATCATTATCGCGGTTTAATAAATATGCGTAAAAATCCATACTTTTATATCGAATACTTATAAGCCATAATGGAGGTTTAAAATAACTGTGTGGCACTTCCTGGCAGGGCCACCATCACAGATTAGAATTTGAGTTTGTCACTATTTTGTCGTTTGTCACCAAGTAGTTCCCGTTCTAGTAAGGCCACTTTAGAATAAGTACTTATGATTTTTTGACCAGTAACCAACTAAATCTGATATTTGGCGACCAATTTCAACAAAACAAATAGCCACAAACTCAGAACATATATCCGTGATGGTGGCCCTGCCAGAAAGTGCCACACCAAATAGTTTTATTGGCAAGCTAGTCTCAAATAACCAATTTTATTGTTCACACGTTCATAATTTATTTTAGATGACGCTCCTTAAGATTTTATACCCAATATTTTATATCATAACTTAATGGCTTCCTCAGTTTCAGCCGCGAACCCCTATTTTACCCATTTAGGGGTTTAATTTCAGAAACCATTTATTGGCAGGTATCTTCTATGCTATAAATAAATAGAAATAAGAATAAGTTTCCTTCCAAATTCATGGTTCTATTATCAGTTGATCTCTTATTATAAGAAAGAAAGAAAATGAAGGAATAAATAGTGGTGTTGCGTGATGTTGATGTTATCCCATTGTTATTATCAATAAATCAGGCCTTTATTTTATATGATCGCAATAAAATCCATATTTTACTATCGTATACATTAAAATATTATGAATTCAAATAATTTTATCTGTATCAAATGTCATATTTTAATTGTTAAGTCGTATTTTATAATTTAATTCCCAATATTTTATAACAAATAATTATACGTGTATTATCTATTTAATAAAATTGTTTACAATCCAATGTTCAAATATAAAGTTAGGTTTAATCAATCTTTGTAAATGTTTGAGATTAATTTTGAAATATAATAAAGCAGTCGATATCTTTATTACACTTTTGAACTATATTTGGTTTTGGCTTTTTTATTAATATTATAATTTTATTTCTGGTGGAAAGGTTAGTATTTTACTATTATTTTGAAGTATGTACCTTAGCACACCTTAAAATGAAACCTTATATTCTTGGAAGGGTATTTTGTAGTAGGTATGACATTTCGAAATCGATCACCCATCAGTATGTTCCAGCAGCTGCACCAGCGCCTTTCTAAATTATGTGTTCTTGCTATCTCCGATCATTTATTACTACTTCGTGCATCGATTTCATATTATTATATCATACTAGTTGTTCACCGTGGTTTCACCCGCGTTCCCTTAAAAAAAAACGATGTTTCAATAGTTATTCTATTATTCGTAGCGAAGACAAATCCAACAAATCAAAGATCATTAAAATCTGACCAGCCGTTCTTGAGCTATAAATGGTGTAACTAACACGACTTTGTTTTATATAATACTAGCTTCCACCCCGCGGTTTCACCCGCGATCCCGAGGGATCTTGTGTTTTCCCGGGATAAAAAGTAGCCTATAGCCTTCCTCGATAAATGGGCTATCCAACACTGAATGAATTTTTCAAATCAAACCAGTAGTTCCTGAGATTAGCGCGTTCAAACAAACATTCAGCTTTATAATATTAGTATAGGTCCTATGTTAAAGTGTTTAATATTAATACTTCTGACGAAGACACTTGTCGACAGCTAATTTGTCTGCATCCCAACTATCGACATACCGACAAATCGAGGTAAGTTGGCAACATAATTATCTTCTTCAACGAGATAAATGAAGCCCTCAGACATAGACTTAGGGCCGCTTTTTCAATCGCTAATAAACCCCATAAGCTATTACCTTGATCAAACAAGTCCATACAAAAACGGTTCTAATTTCAAATAAACAGGCCTCAGTCACTTTATTCACAACTGACAGGTTTACAGTAAAGCATTTTAGTGTTAATTTAAAATGCACTGTATTGTTCACCCATGAAAATACACTTTATTTTATAAGTCTGTCGATTTAATAAATTCTTTGTTTTAATTTTATTTGCATTGCTCACAATCTATTCCAAAATGATTATATTTTATTAAATTATTATATATTTTGAGCTCGAAGTGTTTAATAAAGTGTACAAAGTGTTTGTATTTTACAATTTTTCAGTTTATCTTTGTTTTAGTAGCTAATGAGTAAGAATATTCGAAAAAAAACTTCTTAGGTTGTTTGAAGAACTTACGTCATTTAAAGTGTTTATTTTTAAAAAGCGTTGTTAGCTCAGTGGAATTGACGTTGAATGACGTGGTGGAGTTCGAATCCTACAAGGCGAAGGAAATCATTGTGAATGATAAATTACACAAAACCTTGAAGGCTCTCCATGCTATGTTTTCCTCACGATGTTTTTTTTTTTACCAAAAGCTCAAGCTCATCAGCAATGATAGTAGAATAGTGATTTGTATGAGTTATGCCGTTGCAACGTATACAATGACGTCACGCAAAAATCCCTCCATTTCCATCATTTTACAGATATTAAAAAAAAATACATGAGTACATTATATCTAACGCTAAATATATATACCTACTAGCTGTCCCAACAGACGTTGTCCTGTCCAACTCATACACAAAATTTCATCAAAATCGGTCCAGCCGTTTATCCTATCTCTCAAGTTGGACCAGACTGCTCACGGTGTGCCAATTTAATTTAAAATCGGTTAAGTAGTTTAGGAATCTATCGCGGACAAACATCGTGACAGGAGATTTATATATATTAAGATGTTATATATATTGTAACAAAAAAACCATGCATATTCAATATTTTGAATTCAGAACAGTATACTATATTTTTGAAATTTGTATTTAGAATACCATGTATTTAAATAAGTAGGTTATATTAGTTGACAGATGTTTAAACGTGTTTGTAAAGTTTTTTTAATCTGAGAAAATGACAGTACAATAGTGAAATGAGCATTGACAGCGTTTTTGACAGTACCACAATAACTAAAAATAAAAATCATAAGAATATGCAAATGCAAGTCAAGTCAAGCTACGTTTACCTTTTTCCCAGTAATCCTAACTAGTACTTATATATATTAACTATATATAATATAATCCTAATCCTAACTTATTTAAATAAGGGTTCCCTGTTGTAATGTTTCGACATTTATTAAGGTCATTAGACAAACGATAGATCCATTATACCTACTTTAAGCCATTTCGTCTTTTTACATAACTACAAGCGTTTTTAAACTGACGACGCCGTATGTAAACGGCGCGGCGGTGTCATAAAAATTGCATGCGACTTATTTGAGTTTTTCGGTCAAATTTATTTCTTTTTATTATCAAACTATACCAGCAGAGTAGTCTCATTCACAGATTGGGAAAAAGTATAATAGCAATAAACGATATACGATGGAGTATAATAACAGTATACGATGGAGGAGCTCAGCACGATGCTCGATGACCTCAACCGAGTTTCACAACGGGTGGGCCTTAAAATGAAGGAGAAGACAAAAATTATGTCAAATGCCCGAGTTGTGCCCACCCCGGTATCAGTTGGAAACTCGGTTCTCGAAGTTGTTGACTCGTACGTCTATCTAGGACAAACAGTCCAACTAAGCAAGTCCAACTTCGAGAAAGAGGCCAATCGCCGAATCCAACTCGGCTGGGCAGCGTTTGTGAAACTACGAAATGTTTTCTTGTCCAAAATACCTCAGTGCCTCAAGACGAAAGTCTACAACCAGTGTGTGTTATCAGTAATGACATATGGCACAGAGACGTCTCTCATTATGGGCTTCATAAAGCAGATCAAAGTCGCTCAAACGAGCCATGGAGAGGGCTATGCTCGGGGTTTCTCTACGCGATCAAATCATTAATCAGGAGATTCGTAGACGAACTAGGGTCACCGACATAGCCCAGCGGATTGGCAAGTTGAAGTGGCAATGGGCAGGCCACATAGTGCGCAGAACGGATGGCCGATGGTGCCGAAGAGTTCTGGTGTGGAGACCACGGCGGACTGGCAAGCGCAGCGTACGACGTACACTTGCAAGGTGGACGGAAGACTTTGTAAAGGTCGTCAGAAAACGCTGGATGCAGGCCGCTCAAGACCGGTCCTATTGGAGATCCTATGTTCAGCAGTGGACGTCTTGCGGCTGAGATGATGATGATGATGATGATAATAGCAATATAACCAACTTATAGTATGAAACCAAATCAGAAAATAAGAAAAAAAAAATGTCTTAACTTTTTATGATTTCATTTTTTTTGTATATTTTTTTTGCGATGCTCATAAAGTAGACGTTTTGGAAAACACTCATGAATATGGTATGAGCATTTTTACCCCAAGCATTGTTACAGGTTATATTTGATTAAGATCTGGATTGTGAAATTTGATTGACGGAATTAATTATTAAAATGCTGCAAAATGTGTTCATTCTATAACCTGTCTATTCACACGATATAACAATCTCTACCTAGTCATGGAACCTGTTTTGGCAAATGTATTTGTATGTATCTATAAAAAACTAGCTTTTCTGCGCGGTTTCACCCGCGTTCCCGAGGAATCTTGTGTTTTCCCGGGATAAAAAGTAGCCTAGTAGTAGGAGGAAGGCTTTCCTCGATAAATGGGCTATACAACAAATTTATTAAAAATATTTTATTAATTATCTCCGATAATAGCCTTCAGTACCTTGGTCCTTTGACAGTGTTTTAGTATTTTTAGAGATGTTCATAAAAAAACACTAAAAATAATATAAATGTAACAAAAAACTATAGCTAGCTCCAAAATAGTACACAGAAAAATATCTGATTTAAATTTTACTGAGAAAATATTTTTATTAAACTAGCGAAAAAAAGCAGCTATTCCAAAGACAATTTTAAATTTGCCCAAGGAGGAGAAAACAGTTTTTTTAAACAGAATTTTAAACTTAATTATTTAATCAGATTACAATATCAAATTTATTATTTTATGGTTTGTAGTGGCTCCCAATTTTTTTTTGTATAAGTTCTTTTTATGTGGCGGGGACTCTATGTCTTTTTATTATTAGTTTACTTAGATAAGTTTTGTATAACCTATTTTATTTGAATATTGAGTTAAATGTTATACAAAAATAAAAATAAGTACTTAATATAGTGTTATTTGGTTAAAATATATTTAAAAAAGAATAGGCTGTATAATTATAGTTTCTAAAAAAAAAATTTAAGTATAATTTTTTCAACGAAAGATAACTTCTATTATTAATTTTATTTTCAATAGCAAAAGGTTTGAATTAGGTAGTACTTGTATTTTTTTAAAAGTGCACCATACATTTTTACTTTCCTCTCCTCATACAGGCTGTATGTTTAATAATCATTAAAAAAAATAAACAATAGTGCTTATCGTAATTTTAATTTCATAGTGTAATGTGTTGCGTGAATATTTTTTTAAAGGCTCCACTATCAGATTTGATAAATTGAAATATAGCACTCCATAAAAAGTTTTATTTGTAATATTTTTTTTTAAAGGATTTTTCTCGTACAAAATTAAATTATTAACACGCTTTTATTACCGAAAGTCACGTACATTTGAAATACCAGAATGTTTAACAAAACCATTAAAAAAAATCATTCAATTATAGAAAAACTTTATGGAAAGTTTACTTACATTATGCTGTTCTGGCAAATGTTCAACGATTTCTTAATGGACTGTCAAACAAAATACAAAACACTTCAAACTTTTCAAACACAAGTCACGCACTGGCCACAAATAAAAAAACAATTTTCGATATTGGAGCTCACTATTACTTCACTGATTTATTTTCAAAATAAGAACGAACGTTCGAAAGTTTTCAAATCAGTTGAACGCGTTCGGCGAAGGAGCGTGGAAGGCACCCTCAGTCGACGGTTACCGTTCAAAGACTGAGTAGTAAACGCTCGCTCGCTACATATCTCAGTACGTTGCAGCAAGAACCGTGTGCATTGACAAATAGATTTTTTTATGCAATACACCTTTCAGTATCAATATCGTAGGTGTAGTTAGGCTCTCTCTCTCTTATAGGCTCTCTCTATTATAGGCTCTCTATCTCTTTCATATAATTAAGACATCGAAAATAGTGATTTCGTTTCATTGTTCGGACGATCAATATTGACATGAAAATATGAATCTAAATATTTAATCTATGACCGTAACTTTTTTAATATCTGTTCTCTACTCCTAAGTAGAGGTTGATTATTAAGAGGTAAAGTTAGTTTGTGTGTTTGGAAGTAATCTCTGGAACTACTAATCCGAAATGAAAACTTATTTTTGCGTTAGATAGCCAGTTTACTGAGGAAGGTTACAAGCAACTATTTAACCCGGGAATGCGGGTGAAACCGCAGGAAACAGCTAGTTGAGAATAACCTTTGTTTAAAGACAGTTACCTTAGCTAGGCTATTTGAATCAACTTCCCATTAACATTAAAAATCCTCATTTTTAAATAGCAAAGCAAATAAATACTTTCATATTGAAATCGGTTTAAATTATTACTCTACATTGAATACAAAACGATAAATCGTAATGCAATTTCCATTATGAATGGAATTCAATATTGCGATTTTCAATGATGACATACTTTTAATGTTGCGGTGATGTAATAACTCATCACCAAGTTTGTACAGCCTCTCCTTAGTGGCAGAGACCATAGCACGGTGGTAGGATACTTTGTAGTGCCCGCCTGGCTAGCTACCACATAGTTGAAAATTCGTCGCTAAGCACACCAGTGTGTTCCGGCAGCTGCACTTGAGAGCCAGGATTCTACTTACCACTTTCGGTCGCATCATCACTCACCATGGTGATTTTGCTGTCAAACACAAGCCCAGAGGCGTAGCGTGGACTAAACTAGACGTGGGCGAAGTCGCTTCAGCGTGGCCCTTTTAATTTCAACTCAATCGAAAACCGGAAAGTGGGTCAAATTTAACTTCCGATTTTTTTTTATATATCACAGTATATGTAACTCTTACAGTCGGCCAATGGACACGTCTAGACAAAGCAATCGTGCGGGGATTGCCGGGTGAGAGGGGCGGTAGCGAGCCCAAGCTGCCATACACTCGCTTGGGACACAATGCAGCAATGACGAATGTCTATACAAAAGCGGTATTTCGCGTGACTTCAAACGCGATGGAACACTGTATGTTTTTTACACTGTGGTTACATAGCTATTTTTTTTAAAATAAAAGCTTGCTAAAAATAGTTCCATTCTAAACGTAAAATAAATTAAATTAACTATCTGTGGTGAACCTCGGTAAAGCTTTATACCTACTTAGTAGGGTCTTTAAGGGTACTAATTGTAGTTTTTAGCTTATGCCGTTCTGCTTTAAGTAAATTTAAGGCAATAGGGTATTTGACTGACATTCAAATCAGCAACTTTTTATGAAATGTCAAAACGATAGGTTTATATGGAGTTTTGTATGAAATACAAGCATGTGACGTCATAATTATATAGCATACTCTTTATGGTTAGATTGGTCATTAAAAATCATAATAAGGATAAATTTAATAAAATGATCGTGATTTCCCCTTTTTTTTTAGATGTTTTATACATTGGTTAGTGTTGGATAATTTATTTTGAATACAGGCAAATACCCTATTAAGGGGGTCTCGTGCGAGGCCGTAGGCGGGGGGCCGTTTCACCCACGCAGTCGCAGCATTACTCCATGCAGGCCTGGATTTGTGCTTTTCAAAGTCAAAGCCGTTTATTCAGTTTGGGCCCTAGGGGGGCACTTATGAAGCTAGAATTTACTGAAGTTACCACCGGTTCGGAAGTCAGCCTTCAACTGAGAAGAACCGGCAAAAAACTCAGCAAGGTTACATTTTTTTTTATTATCTGACTATAATTTACAATACAATATGCAAAACAAAACGAAAAATACCAACATAAAGTAAATAATAAAATGTAACGCAAACAAGTTCTTATTAAATAATAGCGAATACGCTAATGGCTAAAACTAGAAAAATATATATAATAAAGAAACATTATGCAAGGTGCTCCTGTGCAGAGTGTAACTATTTCCAAACATCCCTATCTTCAACATAATGAGCTACCTTGTAATAAGCCTTTTCCTTCAAAACTTTCTTTATGTAAAATTTAAATTTAAAATCGGTCATCTTAGTTACCGAGTGAGGTATTTTATTATAAAAACAAACGCAATTACCAAGGAATGACTTGCTAACTTTGGCTAGCCTAAAATATGGAACAACTAATTTCTCTCTTTGCCTTGTATTTATATTATGGACATCTACTTTTGTTTTAAACATTCCTATATTTCTACGTATGAACATTATATTTACATAAATGTGAAGTGAAGGCAAAGTCATCATATTTATTTCTTTAAATAAATGCTTTAATGAGTCCCGAGGACCCATACTATAAATTGCACGAATTGCTATTTTTTGTAGTATAAAAATAGTTTCAATATCGGCTGCAGCTCCCCATAATAAAATACCGTATGATAAAAGACTGTGAAAGTAAGCCGTGCCTTCCGAAGCACGGGAACGTTCAAGATAAAATACCACTAGGCGGTCACCCGTACAGGTACCGGCATGACTGGACGTTGCTTAACATTGCCGATCGGTTTTTTAAGACAGGCTAATCAAGCTACGCCACGAGCATTTATTCTAGAAACGATAAATTTCTATATAATTCTTATTTGTAAATGGTTATTAACTTTCTTGATCATCACAATATTTGCAAACTGAATAATTTCGCAACCCTTTACTTGAACGATAATTTTATTTGTATCTATTTAAGTAGTTAAGTTACCATTTCTAAATGTAATTTTAAAATAGAACTCTACGAGCTTAACTTAAGGTCACAAATTCAATGGGGCTGTAAAATTTTCCGCATCGAAAATTCATTGGCACGCTTCAGTAATGGTGCAAAGATGAGATACCTAAAACAAAGCTATTTAGTATCTGATCGTGATGAAAATATCATTATTAAACTTTTAAACCATAGAAATCTAAATACTACTCATATTCTCTCCTTACTTTACAACATATTGTTCAATCCTTCGTCTCCACGCTACCTCAAGGAACGTTTTGATTTCCTCCACTGCTCACACTCTCTAAGCTCATCAGTAAACTTAGCTCTTAGATTTCCACCATATACCAGCACTTTTTATGACAAATTCTTTGTGGTTGAAGCTGTTCGTCTTTGGAACTCATGACCCGTTTCAATCAGACGTGCACAATCTTCACATATCCAGCCTATGTAAATGTGTTACAATTAACAGTAAATACTGTAAGCTAAGTTATTCTTTGTATTTCTACTCCTTTTATGTATGGTGTAACAATTAAGTGTTATCTATCTATCTACTACTATTTAGAACTACCTTGCGGTGCTGAAAGTTTGTGCCTATGGCCGCTAGATGTAGGTAGTTGTAGTCTTACAATCCAACGTAGTCAACGGTGGGGATCTCGAGGTGGGCGACACGGATCCGGCCCCCGATCGCGCTTAGTTAGCGCACTCGAACGCTGAGGGCAAACACCTACACGGGCGGCGGTGTCGTCCAACATCAAGGGCGTTTCTCAACTGTATGGATTGAAAAAACTGTGCTAGTTGACTTACATGATTGACAAAATACATCTAAAACTACAAATTTCATAAAGAACACGTGTCACTACGCATGTGCAACGGTGTCAACACAATATTTACACAATTCATTTTGAAATTATACTCGTTATGTAAATGCAATGAAATTCTGTTATCAATTTTATCATATGTACACACGTGTATTTTGGCACGAACTCATTCCAATCGCAATAGTAGAGAACTGTAAATTTATTTATTTTTCTTTGTACTTAGATTTTGTAGCAATTGATGTCAGTGAGACTGGGTAGTTGCTGAGTGTATTCCCGGCTCTTCTCAGTAAAAGCAACCTTCCGAACCATGCGATAGAGTCAGACTATTCATAAGTGCATGCAAAGGTCTATTTGAATAAAATATTTTGGTTTTCATTTTGATTTATCATCATCAAAATATTCATCCCAGGGTCACCCACTACCTGTCACCATTCCTTAGGCCTTCTGGATACATTTCTACAACAAATACGTGTGGCACTCGGGGACTGCCGCGGCAAAGCTATCGCATAGCATTTTTTATCAACTTATGCAATTATTTTTTTTTTTTTTTTTTTATTTAGGCAGCTTTTTTTTTCTTCTCACAAACAACATACATATACGTTAAGCGAACGCTTATCGTGTATGTATGTGTGTGTGGGAGGTGTTAGATTTTTTCGTTACGGAAGTTTTTCGTTACGTGATTTCTTGATTCGGTCGCCGCGCTCAAAGCCGCTCGCGATAAAATCTATACAATAGCTTAACAATCTCATAATTTAGATAAATTTACTAAGCAATCCACGTGGACTATGGCTTTAAGCCCTTCCGTGTTTGCGGACACTCATGTCCTTGATGAGACCACTTCTGCACATTTATTACATTTCTATATAACAATTATACTCTAAGTTCCAACGTTTCCATTTAATGATTATACATTATTGGCCTTTCTCTTTAATTTTTAGTTCAAAAGACCTTAGTAACAAGAGTCAAAAATTGGGTTTTATTAGAACTTGGAACAAAACAATGAACACCGAAAGGTATCCTTTATCTGTGTTACATAATGAAATGTCTACGCAATATTTAATATTTTATTACTTCATATTATGATCAACCGCGTTTTATCGATTCGGTCATCATATTACACCTACTTTTTCTGGGCAGCACACTATTAATTTTTTATAATTTATAATATGGAGGAGCAAGGCGATATATTTCTCCATTGAAAAGGGAAAATCTTCCGCCAGGCCGGGTCATAGTGCCTAGGGACTGCGGTCCAACTGTAGATTTTTTTTTTTGGACTGGAACAGAAAGGTGGTGGGTACAGGAGACCTTCTTACACCGTTGCGGCGAGCGCTGAGGGCTCTCAACCGCTACTTAAAACTAAAATAAATTTAGCCCATATTTAGGCAACGGTAGCCTGAGGGTGCCCCCTGTGGGGCTCGACCTCGGCTCAGGACGTTGCCTGGGGAATATGGGAGGGCTTAGCATGCAAATATATATTATTTGGGGATCGGTCGGATTGCTAATATGCAGCTCGGGCCGCTTAAATGGGACGAGACTGGGAAGGACGTCGCGACGGTCCGGCGAGGACGAAATCGAGGTTGACGGTTGCGCATCTGTATTTGTTTTCGGGCTTCTTCAGCCTCGATCTGGGCTAGGGTGGTGGCATCGTCCGGTTCGCTGAGGGCGAACCTTGGCCTGCGGATACGGGAGATAAGGGACGCGGTGTAGGTGACCGTGTTGATGATCAACGGATTCGCGTGATGCGCTGCGGTATCAAAATATCTGCGTGCAGCGCGTTTCATGAACTGTTTGATGGTGGAGAGACCTAAGTCAAGGTGGAGGTTTTCATTGCGCATGTACCACGGGGCGCCCGTGGCTTTGCGCATGAATCTATTTTGTAATACCTGAAGGGTGTGAAGTTGTTTGGGAGCAACGTGAGCGAACACAGTACTCGCGTATGTCAAGACGGGACGGATACACGCGGTATAGAGTCTAACCTTGCTTTTTAGGGCAAGTTTAGACCGGGCGTTGATCAGACAGTGGAGTCGTCCTGCCACAAAGGCGGCGCGCGCGTGGACCGCCTTTATGTGCGCAGCGAAGGATAGACGATCATCGAGGGCCAACAGTAGATGTTTTTTTTTTTTTTTTGAGCAGGAACAGAAAGGTGGTGGGTCCAGGGGACCTTCTTCCACCGTTACGCGGACTTTTGCGGTGAGCGCTGAGGGCTCTCAACCGCTACTTAAAACTAAATAAATTTATTGGAATTTTGTATATATACCAAGTACTCAGAGATTTTTGTTAGCGCGATGTAGATTCTTGTAACGCCATCTGTCCACGGATGTCGGAAGTGTTGATAGATATCGCTACAACACTATTTGGGCTTTCAACCGATTCCTCTTTTCTAGAGATCTGTTGGACAATTACACTTTGCAAATCCTCAATAGTTTTTTGTTTTTTACTTTGTCCACATCAAATGGTTTCGAGGTGCATACTTCCAGAGGCTATGTTATACTGAGGACCTGTTAAAAGTCTTCTGGCGACTTTTACCAGGTCCTCAGTATAACATGAGACTCTATTTTTGATACTCGAGACTTATTTTCTGTAAATCTAGTTTGTTTATATCACAAAACAAATTTGGGTAATAGGTAAGCCATGGAATGGTTTAATTTAGTCTTCTGGTTTATACCCGGTCACACAGATCATTATAATGATTAGAGATCAAAGGTGGTAAGCTCACAAAGCCTAAATGGAACTGGTTCTCAAGTGCAGCAGCTGGAACACACCGGTAGCCAGCAAGTTAGGGTACTACAAAGTATCCTACCATGCTATGGGTTTCCACAAGATGTTTTCCTTCACCGAAATCTCAAGCTTATTGTAGGATTAGAACCCACTACCTCCTCATTGGAAAATTACTTACCTACATGTCAATCTTTGGATAGACATAGGGTTTTTTGACATAAAACTCCTTTTGTTTTTATCACAGGGGTTATGCTCAAAAAGGTTCATAGACACATATATGGTTTTGTACACACCGTAGTCCTTTGTCTAACTACTCAAATCAGGGGTTATTGGCAAAGCCATTGATTTCTTGTTGAAGTTACTGAAGTTACCATCAAGTCAAGTCAGCAAAATTAACTTTTTTATGAAAAAAAATACCTAACGCACATTTTTATGTTTATTATTCAGCAAATGTATTAAGACATTAGTGAACACAATTTAAATATGAAAGACGAACCGCGTTTCAATTAAAACTTTATAGTCCAATAGGAAATTTATGCAAATATACATGTGGGTAGTTATAAAACTGCACTCATTGCAGGCAGAAATTTTACTCAAGGGAATACGTGATGACCATAACAATGTAAATTTTATTAAACTTACCATTTTAATGAAGATTAATGTTTTAACATAATCACTTCATTGGTGATGATGTCGCCGAAGGTGGTTAGTACAAACTACGCAGAGCTTATACTATGGAAGCCAGATACCTACTTCTATTCTCTAAATACATAATTATATAGATAATTACACCTAGACTCAAAACATACAAAATTTAAATCCTGACGTTCAATCGATGTAGGTATTACTGTGATCATCATCATCATAAAATTTTGTCCGAGGATGTCCACTACTGAACATAGGCCTCCCCCATTGAATTCCACATCAAACGGTTTTGTCCCGCTTGCATCCAGCGGCTCCCAGCAACTCTGTCCAGGTCATCGGTCCACCTGGTGGGAGGCCGTCCCACTCGGCGTGCATCTGTACGTGGTCACCACTCAAGAACCTTCCATTGGTTATCGGCTCTTCGAGTGATGTGAACTGCCCATTACGACTTTAGCTTGCTCACTCTACGAGCTATATCCGTCGCTTTTGTTCTTCTACGAATGTCCACGTTTCGGACCCTTCCGCTTAGAGAATTTCCGAGCTTATCTCATTCCGTTGCTAAAAAATATATCAAACTAGATACGAAAGTCTATTTTTCATGAGATTTCACTCGAATCTCACGTTTGAATACTTCTGAAAGCAACTAGAGTCAATATGGCGCGACTAACGCAACGCGGCGAGTCGATTTATTGAGAGAAATACCAACTGGCATTTCTGATTTAGCTGGATGTATACTGTAACTGATTTGACTTCAAGTAAGGGATGTTTTGGATGAAACATTAATGTATTTGTTTTTGATTTTAACATTCTTGTAATGTAACAAGGAATTAATTCATGATGGTACAGAATATTTTTTTGAGTTAATATTATATTTAATTAGTAACTGCCCCGCGGTTTCATCCGCGTTCCCGAAGATCTTATATTTTCCCGGGATAGAAACATATTATTCCAGGGTAATATCTATCTATGTGCCAATATTCATCCAAACACATTCAGCCGTTTATGAGTGATTGAGTCACAAACATCCAAATTTACACATTTATACATCTTCGTCTTTGTATATATAAAAGGAAAAGGTGACTGACTGACTGATCTATCAACGCACAGCTCAAACCACTGGACGGATCGGGCTAAAATTTAGCATACAGATAGCTTTTATGATGTAGGCATCCGTTAAGAAAGGATTTTTGAAAATTCCACCCCTAAGGGGGTAAAATAGGGGTTCGCGGTAAGATAGTCTTAATATAAAGTTCCCTGTCACGATGTTGGTCCGCAATGACCCTCAAGTTGAAATTTTACTGTCAAGCACCTGCTGATGTGTTGCGGCAACTGCACTTGAGAGCCGAACAGGCTTATAGGCTTTGTGTGCTTACCACCTTCGACCACACTATAGCCACACCATCACTTGGTGAGATTATGGCCTATTCATAGGTACTTCTTTTTCTCGCACTAATTATAAAAAATCGTCAAGTGTAAGTTGGACTCGGGCACGACGGGTTTCGTTTATGGCTCTGTAACTCAACTTTGCTACGATGTTATTTCTAGGCAAAATAAAATAAACATAGGTGGCAGACAAGCTTACGAAGCTTGGAAGAAATCACACATTTCTAAAAAAAAAATCGTTGAGATTGAATAAGAGAGTTCATCGCGGACCAACATCGTGACATGGGCATCTTATATATTAAGATAGATAATTACACCCAGACTCAAGACAAACAGACATATCATGCACTCAAATGTTTGTCATAAGTGGGAATCGAACCCACGACCTCTGGTGTGATGGATAGGGTATCTTACCAATCACGGAAACCGATCCAAATAATAATATGAAACCGCATCACAAATCTTGACGTATTCAAGGTCATTTGACGGAGGTCACGGAAACTGACCTTTGTGACCTTGAGACGTCCTCACCTTTATCATATTATATAGTGTCGAAGCTGAATATGCAGAATGACGGGGACTACGAAGGGCGGTTTATACACTTTTGCGGCTATAACTGCCTGTAGGGTATAATTTATACAATTACTAGCTGTGCCCCGCGGTTTCACCCATGTAGCGGTATAAAAAATAGCCCAATAAAAAATGTTCTAATATCGTTATTTTATAATTTTTAGTACAAACCCATTTTGATGTTGGTTTTACTTTTGTGTTAAATGTTAATTTTATTTTTCCATTTTTAGTTTCTTATTTGTATTAAATACCTATTAGGATGCTCTGATCGAGAGTATGCTTATCATTAATAATTATTGTCGATAATATTGAATAAGATGTTTCTATCGCGATATTCGTGCTCCTTTTCGTTGAGGAATTCCGTCATATCTTCAAAGTCCATGATCGGTTCATAATAAATTTATATGGGACCACCTCTCAAGTATGACCTACCAAACGAAAAAAAGAATCATCAAAATTGATTCATATTTGGTGGAGTAATAAGTATAAAAAAACATACAGTCGAATTGAGAACCTCGTACTTTTTTTGAAGTCGGTAAAAAATATTGAACGAATATCTCTTTTTGCAAACCCCGCTATTTAGTGATTGTCCTTAAAAAAAAACTTTATCCGTATTTCATACAAGATATAAAAAGTTTTTATTCCCGCAATAAAAATACGAGATACACTTCAATTTTTATCTGTATTGATATTTCTGTTCGGAACATAAGTTTTTGAACTTGCCCTCGTAGTTCGTAGCCTCGTAGCCTCGTAGACCGTAGTCCGTAGCTGTAGCACCTCAAAGTTTTGTGTGTTGAAAGGACATAAAAATTTAACATCGACTGTGTAAATATTTATCAACGGGTTTTAGATATATGTATAAAGGGCTGGACAAATTATATAAAATGAAAAATGCCACGGTAATGATTCATATATTTTTTGTCTATATTGCAGAAAATTTGAAATAACGTAAAAGCTACTTAGTATGTATATAATTTACATGAATCATCATTAAAGCTTGCGTGCATATCCATTTTTAAATAAATCAGGAACAAAAAACAAAATTAAAAATGTTTTAAAGATGTTAAAAATCTCTTTGTTTTTTTTTTTTATTACATAGAAAGAAAAAGTGTTCCCTTGGTATAATCAAGTCGTAAATTCATTGAGTTTAATATATAAATTCTTGAATACATCCTAAAGATGAACATTCCATCACAATGAGAGGTAGAACAAAGGGCTTTGTTGAATTTCTGGGAAGTTCGTTTTATGAAAAACTAGCTTTTCACTCACGGTTTTACCCGCGATAGTATTCTTTATTTGATTCCAGAGTGTGCTCTATCTATATGCCACGACGTCAAATTAATAATAGTATATTGTATTATATGCCTTAATCTTAAGACGTCAAGGTATACAATATAAAGTTCTGCTCCCACCTGAATTTACTATTAACCTAGATTTAAATTTCCACAGGTTTAATGAACCAGTGGGAGGGCCAAAATATTCGAGGGCTTCCAGAACTGAAGCAGCCATTTGGCAGAGTTCCACGATATTTGTGAAGTCTGTTATAGGGGTTTTATTTGAATTAATTTACCTTAGGGCTGATTTTTCAATAGATTTTTTCCAATAGCAGGTAAAACATTAACTAAAAAAAAAAATCTTTTGAAAAATCGGCCCTTTACTATAGTAATAATTAAAAGTATAGAGCACTAACTTCCACCCCGAGGTTTCACCCGCGTTCCGGCGATCTTATGTTTTACCAGGATAAAAAGTAGCCTATAGCCTTCCTCGATAAATGGGCTAAAATTAAAATATTTTTTCAATTCGAACCTAGTTTCTGAGATTAGCGCGTTCAACCTAACAAACAAACTCTTCAGCTTTATTAGGGTTCCGTACCCAAAGGGTAAAAACAGGACCCTATTACTAAGACTTCGCTGTTTGTCCGTCCGTCCGTCTGTCTGTCTGTCTCCAGGCTATATCTACAGAACCGCTATAGCTAGAGAGTTGAAATTTTCACAAATTATGTATTTCTGTTGCTGCTATAACAACAAATACTAAAAACTAAATAAAATAAATATTTAAGGGGGGCTCCCATACAACAATCTACTTTTGCCGCTGACTGTACAAAAAAGACTATAGACTTAACAATATAAAACACAAGAAGAAGTAAAACGTGGCTTATAAAATTAGAATTTAACAATTCAAATCAGTATCCCAAAGTCCTTTTAGCATAAATAACCTTCGTCAAAGGTGCCCAAAAAGAATTATTATATAAGAATTTTTAACCCAACGTAATATCGACTTTTTACTCGCCTCGTTTTAAATTTTCAGTTATAATCTTAGCTTAGGTTGTCTCTGGCAGCGACAAGTAGGAACACTCCAGGTTTTTAGTCAGTAGGAGTCTGACATAACCCCGCCGCTTTCCCCCGGAGCCGCGGGGATCCATGAGGATTTTCCTGGGTTAAAAAAAAAAGGTTGTCTCTGCCACCATAATGAGTTAGACATGGCTTTAAAAATGCAACGTAGGTCTCGAGTTAATACCTACTTGGATCTATATTCAAATTGAAAAAGTGCTGAGTTATACAATTTAATCTAAAGATGATATTGGGATATAAAAAAATAAAGATATTTATTATGCGTTTAATCTCCTTCAATTTCACTCGTATTTTGCCCCCATAAGGGTTGAGTTTTTGAGTTACCTCATCCTTTCAAAAGACATTTGCTCAGAGAAACACATGCACAGGCGGTGTATTGTAATTTGTTTTTGCGCTCGAAAGCATGCCATCTCGCTCTGGCGACAGGTAAAAAGTACCAACCTTTTACATTTCCAGACAAATCAACCCTTTTTAAAACGCTTAGGTATTATTTTTCTCTTTTTTACTTACTTCCTTTTAGCGGGGTGTTTTTCGATTTTTTTTAATCCTTTTCGATTACGTTTCCATAGTCGTGGGTTTTTCAAAATATTTAATTTTGGTTATTGTTACACCGAAAATCTGAAAATAAATCCTAATCCTAACTAATATTAATGCAAATGTGTGTTTGTTTGTTTGTTACATTTTCACGCCTTAACCGCTGAACCGACCGCGATGAATTTTGGTATGCAGATAGCCTATGGTAAGAAGAAGTACATGGGTTACTTTTTTCTCGGGAACGTGGGTGAAACCGCGGGGGATAGTTAGTAAATAATAATTTCTATTTTAATTCGTTTGCATTGAATGTTTGGATGGATTATTTTGGATTAGTTACGATTATCAAAACAGTCATTTGTAAGGATTTAAATTTGTTAGAATGATTCAGCACTAAATGTAAACTCCAACGGTTAACAAGATTCCGTCCCGCGGATTTACCCGTGTTCCTGAGAGATGTAGTATTTTCTCAGAATAAAAAGTCCTATCATTTATTTCTTTATCATTTTGTTTAGTTCTACCCAAATCCGTTCAGCTGTTACAGCATGGATAAGTAACAAAATCCATACTATAACATGAATATTAAAGCAATCAGGTACTACGTAGCTAAGTCAGCGTGATATTTTTGAGTTGAAAAATAACTTATCAATATTTTTATCTAGCTTCCGCCCCGCGTTTCCCAGGGATTTTATGTTTTCCCAGGATAAAAAGTAGCCTATGTCCTTCTCCATACCATAGGCTATCTGCAAACCAAATGTCATTGCGATCGGTTCAGCGGATTATGCTTGAAAAGGTAACAAACAAACAAACTCACTTTCTCATTTTTAATATTAGTTAGGATTAGTATTAGCAAGTTAGGGTTACTTAGGATTAGGATAGGATATAGAGGGAATTATGTTTTTTTTGTATTTTTTTTTTTTTAATATTATTGTAATAAGCATAGACATGAGCTTCTTGCTAAATAATACATGAATATATTATTACGATTGGTTTGGTGGATGAATATATGTGTTCGTTCCTTTTGATTTCCCTTAACTCCCTAAACTCCCTATTAATGAGATCATGTCATAGAATCAACTGGCATTATGAATTATTTTGCAACAATTTTTTATTTTTCATAGAAAATAATTCGACAAAGTCACGATTGTCACAAGGGTGACAATTTTTAACTAATTTATATGTGATCTTCGATACTATGTATTTTTGGGACATTTGTTATGTGATTTTATGTATTATTTATACTTATAGTTTAAAAACTTAGACATAAAAAGGAACACTTGTATATATATAAACAGATAAGCATTTTGTTTTTTTTTATTCATGCACAGTAAATATGCAATATCTTAATTTAGACTATTTTATGTAACAAAGTGATTATTGTATTTATAGTTTTAGTATAGAGAAATATATCATGTAAATTTTTAAAAATAAATAATTAAATTTTAATATCTTAATAGCAACGTATCATACACATCAAAATTTATATAAGATTAAAAAATAAATTCATCAACTAATAAATGATTATGTACAAATTCCATTTATTTGTAGTACCTACTTAATACATTTAAATAATTATTTTTATTTTATACATTAAACATTTTCAAGTTTTTCATCCTTGTTTCTTCAAAAAGTTGGTATTGGAAATTTTCACAAGCGGCGGTGATCATAATAAACGTTCCAAAATCAAACTTTGATAATATCTTTTTTAATTCCGAAAAACTTTTTGAAGGGAGAAATGTGACAGTATTGAGGACCTCTTATAATCTCCCAGACAACCTACAATGGATCATAAATCAACGAAATAGGAAACATTTTGGCAGAGCGAAAGAGATGAACCAAAATCAACAACCGTAATTTTGAAAGAAACGGTGACAAAATAAAGCGGTATTTATTTTACGGGCCAGTTGGCATGGTTGGTAAGATACCCTATCCATCACACCGCAGGTCGTGGGTTCGATTCCCACTCAGGACAAACTTTCGTGTGCATGAACATGTCTGTTTGTCCTATGTCTGGGTGTAATTATCTATAAATGTATGTATTTACAAAAGAGAAGTAGTATATGTAGTATATCAGTTATCTGGCTTCCATAGTACAAGCTCTGCGCAAACGCGTCGTCGGAGCAGTCCTGCCGGTCTTCGAGGCCTGGATGGAGCGACGAGGTGGACGACTCACCTACAGACTCACGCAGATACTCACCGGGCACGGGTGCTTCGGTGATTATCTGTGTAAGATCGGACGTGAGGCGACGGCGGCCTGCTTCCACTGCGGTGGAAACGGCCAGGATTCCGCATCGCACACCCTCGCGGTGTGCCCCGCTTGGGAAGCTGAGCGGCGGATCCTGGTCGGTCAGATCGGACGGAGTCTCTCCCTGCCAGCAGTCGTGTCGGCGATGCTGAGCGGGGATACGGCGTGGTGGGCCGTAGCCTCCTTCTGCGAGACCGTAATGGTCCAGAAGGAGGCCGCTGAGCGGGATCGGGAGTGGGCTGATCCCGCCCGGAGACGACGCCACCGGGGCGTGGTCGTGCCTCGTCGCGGCCCTCCTGCCCTGTAGCTGGGGCTTAGAATAGCAGCTACGGGGTTCCCCTGCCTGTCGTAAAAGGCGACTAAATGGGGACCTTCGGGGTCGTGGGCAATCGGGGCGGGGGCCCCGAGCGTCCAGAAGCGACCCCGAGGAGGACGATGGGTCGTCGTGGTCACGACTCATCGTGCGATAGCACCGCAAGGGTGCTGGGGGGAGGTATCACACTTCCCCCGGGACGGGCTATCAAGCGCCGCGCTTGGAGGGGCTCGTGTATGCGTTCTGTACGAGAACTCAAGCCCTTCTACAGCGCAGATGGCGACCACCGTGGGGTTTTAGCCGGTACAAGTCCGGCATAACCCGACTACTCCCCCCGGGGCGGTCGGGTATCCTATGAGGATTTCCCCACGATAAAAAAAAAAAAAGCTCTGCTTAGTTTGAGGTCAGTTGGCTGTGTGTGAGGAATAATGGCCTAGATTTTTTTTTTGTCTCTTGCGGTCGAGACCATGAGTGTGTGGGGGTCCGAGCCTCGCAGATTTGCTCGGATTTTATCATCAAAAGTATTCGAGGATTCGGGAGACCGGGGGAACTTTTTCCGCCAACCAAAGAGGAAACGCTGCCAGCTTGCTGGGAACCTTGCCTATAAACAAAATCTACGTTGTACACATAACATTTATAGTAGGTAGGTATATTTTTAATGATATGCAAACACGATGGCGGTGTGTTATGACGCCAATTTGTCGACAAACTTCCAGTCTTCCCGGCATTGGCACGTCGCGTCGGGAGCTGGGATGTCATTCCTCACATAGCATATCTTAATATATATATTTCTTGTGTGCGTGTGTATGTGACTGAACTCCTCCTAAGCGACTGGACCAATTTTGATGAAATTTTTTGTGTGTGTTCGTGGAGATTCGAGAATGGTTTAGATTAAACGGCTGGACCGATTTGGATGAAATTTTGTGTATGAGTTGGACAGGACAACGTCTGTTGGGACAGCTAGTTTTGATATATTGTTTGATCAAAATTGTTGAGTATATACTAATATTATAAAGCTGAAGAGTTTGTTTGTTTGAACGCGCTAATCTCAGGAACTATTGGTTCGATTTGAAAAAATCTTTCAGTGTTGGATAACCTATTTATCGAGGAAGGCTATAGGCTACTTTTTATTCTGGGAAAACATAAGATCCCTCGGGAACGCGGAGCGGAAGTTAGTAATTGAATAAAATTACATTTTTAATACGTTTGGAGTAAAAAAACATAGAGTGAAGTTGAAAATCAATCAGACGCAATTTTTTACCTACTTTTGGAGTTAGAAAAAATGCAAGGAGAAGGCGGTAAGCTCACCAACATACAGGTGTTTGGCGGCAGATTTTCAAATTGAGGGTGGTAGCCAGTCAGGTGGGTACTACAAAGTAGGTACTCTACATCCGTGCCAACTTGTTTTTGTTTTAATATCATTATTTAGTTGTTCCCCGCGTTTTCACCCGCGTTCGTGCGCGTACAAACATTTCGGCGATAAAAATTTATAAAGGTAAGTATATAGATTTTTTGTTTAACGACGAATAAGTGACCACGCGTTTTCCTTTTTTTTTACGTTGATTAAAAATAGCTCTGTCTTTTTCGGGGGCCCATTATTCAACGATGAGTCACCGTCTACAAGGATTATCAAGATTGAGACATTTGATTTGGCAGGCGTCCCGTTGTCTCAATCAATATCCCAGAAACCAGTACAGTAAGTTACTTCCTATAAACCCAGTACAGTTTCCTTCCTTAGTGCAAAATTCTTGCATTTAGTAACACGGAAAATCTTTCGCATTTATTTATTAAATAATATAATAGTCAAAGTCAAAGCCATTTATTCAGTTTGGGCCCTAAAAGGGCACTTATGAACGTCGAAACTACGAAAGTTACCACCGATTCGGAAGTCGCTGTAACTGAGAAGAACCGGCAAGAAACTCAGCAAGGTTAAATTTTTTTAAATATTTAGTTTTTTTTGGACAATCTGACAATGTTGGCTTTTTTCCAATTAATTGTTTTACTTATTGTTTAATTTGTTTTATTAAATGTTTAATTGTTTTGATATATGGTCCAATATTTTATCGAAAGTAAATTTATTATATTACACGTTATATTAACATGGTGAGGAAATCATAGTACAGTTGTAGGGGTACTTTGTAGTAAGTACCTGCCTGGCTGGCTACCACCCTCAAGATGATAATCTGCACTTAAGGTGACGCCGCGTTAAGCTTAAAAATCTGAAATTTAAAAAAGAAATTTGAAGTAAGGCGACGCCTTGAAGATTTTGGTTGCAATGACTAAAGCGAACGAAATGAAATTTATTGGAAGAATTCATCATGTATTTGACATTATTTTGTCCATTGCAAAACACGATTGGTTAACTTTTATAACACAAAATAATTAATCAAAAATACCTCTTTAAAATAAGAGATTCCAATTTTACCGACACTGAGGATCGATTTGAGGTTCCAAAATTTCTACATATATTAATTGAAATAATGGTACTATTGAAACTGATACTATAATTTGTACATAGGTTTTATGAAATATATTAGTAGTTTTTAAACTAAACAAAAAAACCATTTTGTCGCATACGGCCTTTCCGTTTACGCGGGTTTTCTATGAGAGGTCGCTATAGTAGGGAGCGGGACGCAGCACGTTGAATTTCAGATTTTTAAGCTTAACGCGGCGTCACCTTATATTACTATACATTTGTATAAAATAATTTACTTGCGTCATGGTCTATAGCTAATGATTAAGTATATGATTTTTTTACTGACGTGTATTAGAGAAGATTAAAAAGAACAAAATCATCATGCGTCATAATTTACTTATCTCAGTGGGAAAAACGTAGTTTGGAACTTTATTATAACAATAACTAGTTATCCCTCGCGGTTTTACCCACGTTCCAGTGAAAAAATTATGATCGATTTTTTAAAAATATTTTCATACAAACCTTCTCCTGACAATAACAAACACATAAAAGAAAGATTAATCCAATTTGGTGCAGTCGTTTGGAAGTTATGCGCGTACAAACATTTCGGTGATTCATTTTTATATAAATAGCTAAATATCCTGGGACATTCCTCGAAAAAGGACTTCGCTCCGAGCCGCCGCACAGTACAGACGTACCCCGTACGGTCTATTGTGCTCCGCCCGCCACCCCGACTCGATTCTCGGAAGCGCTCTGGTATTTATACCTGGCCTTTCGCAGAACCGACCTTATCAGTTTGTTGACTCGGAACTTTTCAGTTTAGAGTCTCCAAACGCATATTTGTTCTTTCGACATCGCGCTCGAAAAACCACAGACATTTACTTGTGGTGAACCAGTGGATACCTTACGGTGATAACTAAGCTGGTTCGAGCGTGACCCGGGCGCTCGCGGTTTCCCTTAAGGAAAACGCCAACCCGGACGGGACTGGACCAGTTGGCCTTGGGGGCTTCCCTAGTCAACCCCAGTTGTCGTTAGGCAGGGACTTAGGAACCCGCTGCACAATAAGATTGGCAGCGGGAGACAAGCTTAGGGCACACCCTAGGGCCTACTCACCTCCCAACCTATCCCGGTTGGGAGTGTAACACACACCCCCGGGCCCATCCACCCGGGGCGAGATAGTAGGTTAGATTAGGGCGATCGCCTGAGGTTTCTTGTGGTTTCTTTTACTCAGGAACGCCCCGCGTCCTAAACCACGGTAGATTGCCGAATTAGAGTAGCTCCCTCTGGCTGGCCATCATGGCCAGCCAGAACGACCACCCACCCATGACGCTGGACGAGATTCTCCAGGACGACGAGTCCTGGGATTTCCTCGTCGAGCGTTACGGGTCATCGGTCCTACCTCCCCGACCCGCTCCCACTTCACGGTCATCCTCAAGGATGTCCGTGATATCCGCGGAATTCTCCCCCGCGGAATCAACCGCGGAACACTCCCCGCCTCCCTCCCCCACGGAATCAACCGCGGATCACTCCGCCCCTCCCTCTCCCGCGGAACCCTCCGCCCCGCCCTCTCCTGCGGAATCCGAACCGCCCTCTCCGCCTGCGCCTGCCGCGACGACCGGCCAGTCGTCCTCTTCCTCCTCCTCGGAGGGAGAGTTCACGACGGTCGTCGGGGGCAAGCGCAAGCGGAAAAAGAAGGCGAAAGCCACTGAAGCCGAGGTAGCTGCCAAAGCTGCCAAAGCTTCCGCCCCTTCCCCTTGCCCATCACCCAAGCCCCGCCCACTCATGGACACTGTTGTGCCCACACCCCCGCCGCTAATGGACGTGCCCATGGCTCCTCCCCCGGAGGAACAAGGCCGCCCAGAGGCGCGCATATCCCAGCCCCAGTCCCAATCCCAATCCCAAGTCCCCAAAAGGAAGGACACTCCTCCACCACTATTTGTGCAGGACAAAACCCGATGGACCGAAGTGTCCGGGTGGTTTACTCCTAACAAAATTCAATATACCTCTGCCCGCTCCACCGAGCACGGCATCAAGGTAACCGTACCCACTTCACAGGACCACCGGGCCCTGACCAAACTCCTTAAAGAACGTAAGGTGGCTTTCCACACTTACACTCTCCCTGAGGAGAAAGCCCTCCGGGTGGTGATCCGCGGTATCCCCCGCGAAATCCCCACCTCAGAAGTCGAAGCCTCCCTTAAGGAGCACGACCTCCCGATTCAGTCAGTGCACCGGATGCACAAAGGACGCGGCCACGAGCCGTATAACATGGTGATTGTGGCACTGGACCAAGGCAAGGCCGGCAAAGCCATATACAGAGTAAAATCTGTGTGCGGCTTGAGCGACGGCTTCACCGTCGAGGGCGTCCGAAAGGGCGGCTACCCCTCCCAGTGCCACAACTGTCAGTTGTACGGCCATTCCGCCCGCAATTGTTTTGCTCCCCCCCGGTGCGTGAAGTGCCTCACACCTCACGCCACCAAAGACTGTGACCGTCCAAAGGTCATAGATGAAAACACCCCGCCACCTGGTTGCGTTCTCTGCAACCAGACCGGGCACACCGCAAACTACCGCGGGTGCTCGAAGGCTCCCCGCCCTTCGCGCCATTCAACGCGCAAAGCCCCCATCTCCAACCCGGCGCAGACCGATCTGCGCCCTCAAAGGCACTCTCAATGGGCCCGCCTTAACTCTAATTCTCCTAAGGAGTACCCTCCTCTCCCAAGGGAAGCGTTTGCTCTCTCCGAGCAAACCACGACCCAGCCACCACCTCCTCCTCCCAAGGTTTCCGCTTGGCAGCCGAAACCCACCGCAGCGCCTTCAGCGCCCGCCCCGCCGTCACCGCCAACCCAAACCACCCGCCGCGCAAACCCGTCACCAAAACGGGACCAAAACCCTCCGTCGAGTGTGGATGCGGATTTCGCACTCGTGGAGCGCTTCATCGATTTCATAAACTTCGATGAAATTAGGGAGCTCGCCGATCTTATTAAACAGAGCGAGGGCAACGGTCGTGCCCTTGCATCTGCAGCGCTGCGATTTAACAAAATCGCTTGCCAACTCGATCACTTTCGCGTAAATCCATAATGGATATTACACCCACGCGCGGTAGAATCAAACCCCGATCCCTCAAGTTAGGAACCAACGGCATTATAGGTAAACGAGATGAGATCGCAGAATTCCTGCGAGAGCATCAACTCGATATCCTTTTGGTACAGGAAACATTTCTAAAGCCCTTTCATAGGGACCCTAAAATTGCGAATTATCAGATAATTCGCAACGACAGACCCAACGCCGCAAAAGGCGGCACCCTCATTTATTATAAAAGATCCCTTCACTGCTCCCCTATGGACGCACCATCCCTAGAGTACATTGAGGCTTCAATCTGTAGGCTCGGTATGACTAGACACTCATCCATTATACTAGTCTCGGCATATTGCTCCCCTTCTCACAACCCACCCGACTCAGGAATGTCACTCAAACGTGACTTAGAATCCCTTTTCAATTTAGGCAGCTCAGTCATTCTGGCGGGCGACCTAAACGCGAAACACACTCTCTGGAATTGCGTCGCAAACAATACCAGAGGGCGTATTCTTGAATCCCTCCTCGGGCCACTCAACGTGGACCTGATCGCCCCATACGAACCGACTCACTTCCCGAACATAGTGACTCACAGACCCGACATACTCGACGTGGCGCTGCTGCGTAATGTAAACTTACGTTTGCATGACTTAGCAGTGCTACACGAGCTCCAATCGGACCACCGACCTGTAATCCTAGAGTTTACACCGCGCGTAGGTCCCCCAGATTCAGGTCAACCCTCTCACACCAAGGTCGTGACGGACTGGGACAAATTAGGCGAAAGCCTCAAGGCGACCTCGTCCGTCCATCTAGACCGTATCCCAGACAGCCTAGTCACCGCCGACGACGCGGTAGGCGCTATCGACTCACTCACAAGTCACGTGCAATCGTTAGTTAGCGATTGCTCTCGGACAGTACCAGCGGAGGATGACCGACGCTGGCACTTGCCCGACGACATACGGGACTTGCTGAGGGAGAAGAAAGTCGCCATTCGCGCCTACGATAGAGCTCCCTCAGAGCAAAATCGTGTCCAATTACGAGCTCTCGAGCGTGCCGTCAAGGCACGCATCGCAGAGTTTCGCGAGAATCGCTGGGGCCAGACCCTCAGCGAAATCAAGCCCTTCCACCTAGCCTTTTGGCAACTGTCTCGTGCCCTCACAAAGGACACAGTAGTTCCAATGCCTCCCTTAAAGCGACCCAATCTTCCTCCCGCCTTTGAAGACGTGGAAAAGACCGAATGCCTCGCCGAAAGTCTGGAGGCTCAATGTACGCCCAGTTCTCTCCCTATTGACCCGCGTCATTTGGAGAAAATCACAGCCGAAGTAGAACGGAGGACCGCTCTTCCGTTACCTCCTCCCGCTCCCCCGACTGACGACGTCGCCAATGACGTCAACACAAATGACGACCCACTTCCACCCGCGACCCATGACGAGGTGAAAGCGATCATCGGGAAGTTACACCCTCGCAAGGCCCCGGGCTCGGACAAGATCACCAACAGAGTGATCAAACTCTTCCCAGCCTCCCTTATCATGTTATTGACGGCCATCTTCAATGCCGCCCTGTCAAATAATATTTTCCCACACCAGTGGAAAGAAGCCCACGTGATTGGGATCCACAAGCCCGGCAAACCCAAGTCCGAGCCCTCCAGTTACCGTCCCATAAGTCTGCTCAACGTACTGGGCAAGATTTATGAGAGAATCATTTATGTCCGCCTTAAAGCATTTGCCGATGCTAACAAACTCCTCCCAGACGAGCAATTTGGGTTCCGACCCAAACACTCGTGTGTTCATCAAGTCCATAGAATTGTTGAACACATCTCCACAAGTTACCAGAGAGGTCACATGACAGGCGCCCTTTTCTTCGATGTCGCAAAGGCATTCGACAAGGTGTGGCACACAGGCTTGATCTACAAGCTTTACACCCTAGGTGTGCCACCGAGACTCGTGACCATCTTACGAGACTTTCTGTCGAATCGCCTCTTTCGATATCGGGTCGAAGGCGTCCTGTCCTCATCACACCCCATTAGTGCCGGTGTCCCGCAGGGCTCGGTACTATCTCCCTTGCTCTTCACGCTCTACACGAGCGACATCCCTAGAGTCAGGAATACGCAGTTCGCTCTCTTTGCAGACGACACTGCCGTATATTGCTCAGGCAAAAGCCCGCCCGCGATCTCTAAGAAACTCCAGACCGCAGCCAACGCCCTAGGCGCATGGTTCCGGAAATGGAGAATAGAGATCAACCCCTCCAAGAGTCAGGCGGTTCTCTTTTATAGAACCGACCGAAAAAGACGTCCCCCCATCCCCGACCCAGTCACACTATTCGGCGAGCCGATCCCTTGGGAGAGGCAAGCCAAATATCTCGGTGTGACCCTCGATGATCGCCTATCCTTCGCTGCACACATAAAGGCGGTTCGCGCGCGCGCCGCCTTTGTGGCAGGACGACTCCACTGTATGATCAACGCCCGGTCTAAACTTGCCCTAAAAAGCAAGGTTAGACTCTATACCGCGTGTATCCGTCCAGTCATGACGTATGCGAGCACCGTGTTCGCTCACGCTGCTCCCAAACATCTCCACACCCTTCAGGTGATTCAAAACCGTTTCATGCGCAAAGCCACGGGCGCCCCGTGGTACATGCGCAATGAAAACCTCCACCTTGACTTAGGTCTCCCTACAATCAAACAATTTATAAAACGCGCCTCGCGCCGATACTTTGATACCGCAGCGTACCACGCGAATCCCTTGATAGTCAACACTATCACATATACCCCGTCCCTTATTTCCCGCATCCGTAGGCCTAGGCACGCCCTCAGCGAGCCAGACGATGCCATTACCCTAGCGCAGATCGAGGCCGAAGAAGCCCGCAAACAAATACAGATGCGAAATCGTCAACCTAGATTTCGTCCTCGCCGGCGAGGACCGTCGCGACGTCCTTCCCAGTCTCGTCCCGATTAAGCGGCCCGAGCTGCATATTAGCAATCCGACCGATCCCCAAATAATATATTTGCATGCTAAGTCCTCCCTCATTCCCCAGGCAACGTCCTGAGCCGAGGTCGAGCCCCACAGGGGGCACCCTCAGGCTACCGTTGCCCAAAATTTATTTAGTTTTAGTTTTTAGTTTTAAGTAGCGGTTGAGAGCCCTCAGCGCTCACCGCAAAAGTCCGCGTAACGGTGGAAGAAGGTCCCCTGGACCCACCACCTTCCTGTTCCAGTCAAAAAAAAAAAAAAAAAAGGGACATTCCTCACCTACGGCTATCTGATCCCAAAGCAGAGCTTGTACTATGGTAACCAGATAACTGATATATTACATAATATACCTACTAAGTTTTTTCTAAATAATTACACTTTTATAGAGTAAGTCTGGGTACACCCAGATTCAGGACAAACGGATATGTTCATGCACACAAATGACTGTCCTGGGCGGAAATCGGACCCGTCGTGGGTTCGATTTGACTTGATGTGATAGATAAAGTCTTACCAACCACGCCAACTGGGTCATCAATTTTATGCGAGTCCATATTAATTTATTGGCAAACATAGATACATTTATCACTAAAGACGCGAGGTAGATCGGTAGGGTCACTATGGTCTATCTAATATAATAGTGCAGGACATCTTTCGCACCACTAAAGGATGTTATCCGTCTGGCCCTTTCCACCGTGAACGTGTCGGCCATCTTACAGCCGATTTGTATCTCGCGTGACGATGGAAAGAGGCTAAATGGTACGATTTTGATTCCTTACAGTTGTGGGATGACGCTGGTATGGGACGCAACATGTGACACCCTTACGCCCAAGTGCGAGTCAAACTCGTGCGCCGAGGGTTCCGTACCTATCCTTCGACATTTCCTTTCGATGTGTGCTGAAGGTGTGGAAAATCGGGCTCAACAATTTGGGAAGTACCAAAACCAAGGTGACAGAGAGAGCAATATATATATATATATACATTATATTATATTATATTATTATAAAGTCTGCGCGAGCGAAGCCGCGGGCGAAAAGCTAGTATATGTATATAATCAATAATAACATAAAATATAAAAATCATAAATTATCACTTTATATCATAGTTTGTATTTTATACATTGATTGTAAATAGTTGTTGTAAATAAATTACATACATTATAATCTAATCTAATAAATCCGTACGTATTACAAATTCCTGATAAGTTTAAATCATCTATTACTCGGATGAAATAAACAACAAAATGTACACTGGATGAGCCTTTGATGGGAGTTTATTTACCTACTTAAAGTGCTAATAGCGGCCCGCCCCGGCTTTGCACGGGTGCAATTTTTATGCATTAACCTTCCTCGTTTATCGTAGTCCGTCACTTTTTTAATTGACTTAAACTAAGAGGTTCTATATTCTATGCGGATGTTTTTTTAATGTATGCCATTCCTTTTTAAACAAAACAATCTGATCACTCGATAACTCTTTTTTAGCTGACTTCAAAGGACCTCCTCCTTTGAAGTGCAATACGTATATTTTTTAAATTGTTATTCATCGTTCATTATTACCAATATAGTATAACTATAACCTATATTCCTCAGAAAACATATTATATCGAATATACCATCGAAGTAGAATCAATTACTTTTCTACAAATACCGCGTTAGATTTCTTATTTTTAGGAATAAGTACCTCCTCCACGAATTCAGAAAGACTTTATTGTAAGCGATTAAAAGGTTATGCAAACTACATTCGTATATCCACGAAGGTCTTTAATAAACGCTATTAAATCGCTACAAAAATGAGTAGATGATAACATGATAAAGTTGATATAGGCTAACATTAGGTCGTGATATAAAAACGTTATTAGTGTCGCTTAATACTCACAGTTCTGTGACTAGTCCAAAATGAAGACCTTCTTAGCATTCGCCCTTGTTCTGGTACGATATATTTAAAAAAGTTATTTGTGTCAGGGATAATTTCATACTAGTGTTATTGGTTATTAAATTTACTTCTTTACTTTTTTTAACGTATTTTCCAAATATAGTCCTAGCATTAGGCTGACTATCCACCAAAGTCGAGAGAAAATATTTGCCAATAGAATTGCATAAACTTCAAGTCTCCGCGTCGATTTGCTTCGGTGAACATGGTTTCAGCGGAGTGAAGATAAATCTCACACATTTCAACCACGAAATGTATGCAGAGCTGTGTAGCAAAGCGAGGCAGTAGAGTTAGATGCAGTGCGTGGTTGTGGAGTGAGGTAGCGAGATGAGCAGGGCGGTAGAGTGGACAGGGACACTCCATTACACTGCTCCGCACTGCATCCTCGTTCAGCTCGACTCAATCCCTCTGCGTCGGTAGACAGGGACACCCCGTTACACTGCATCCTCGCTTAGCTCGGCTAACTCGCTCCGCTTCAGTAGACAAGAACACTCTGGTACACTATTCCACACTGTATCTTCACTCAAGACTCGCTTTGGTGGACATGTAGCCTTAGTAGTATTTACAAGTCAATTCAAAGCAAAAATAAATAGGAAATTCAATACAAATAAAACTGCAAACGTGGTAAAATTAAACCCACAAATAAAGAAAAGAAAGAAGAAAGAAAGAAAAAAACATTTATTCAACAACACACAACATTACAGAATTGTACACACACACATTGGCAAGACAGACAAGTAGAAAGAACACAGACATTAAATGCACAAAACTTCAGTAATATTGTGTGATGTCGAAAAGGATTACGACTCAGTTACACTCTAAGGCATGTGGTAAGCACACACCTCAGAACTGATTTTCAGTCGAACCCCATTCGACACCACGAAAAAACATGACAGCAAAAAGTACCTACATACAGGAAAATAAATAAACAAAACAGATGAACAGGTATAAACAATTCAAAAAAAAATAAAAAATAGGCAAAAGTAAACATTACAATAAAAAATAAATCTCCTATATTTTAAATATAATATTAAAGATAATTTATAGCACTCCTATAACGAGTCATGTAACCAAACAGGTAGCAGTTCCAGCCCTTGCGGTGGAGCCAATCAGTCTCTTCTACCATGAAAGCATTGGCATCCCTGAGGCAAGGCGCATCGAGGTGTTCGAAGCCAACTTGACTCGCATGAACGCTGGCTCCAGGGTAGCTGGTGGTTCTCCCGCCGGTTTAGGAGAACACCCTTACCTGGTAAGTGTGATGTCTTTTGTTCAAGTTTTTAAAGCTCTCATGTATTCCAAAATTAGTTATAATTGATCTATACTAATCTATATCCATACAAACATTATAAAGAGGAATGATTTGTATTTTTGTATGTAACGAATAAACTCAAAAACTACTGGACCGATTTCAAAAATTCTTTCACCATTAGAAAGCTACATTATTCCTGAGTAACATGGGCTATATTTTATTACAAGATTTATTAAAAGCAGGTGAAACCACGCGGAAAAGCTAGTTATTTATAAGTTATGAAGAGTTTAGTCTAACTAGCTGTCTCCCGCGGTTACACCCACGTTCCCGAGAAAAAAAAGTAGCCGTAAAAGTAGTAGTAAAGGTTTAGGCGTGAAAAGGTAACAAACAAACTAACAAACCAACAAACAAACTCACATTCGCATTTATAATATTAAGTTAGGATTAGGATATATGAAAATTCCTATATAGCTTCCACCGGTGGTAGTGGTGGTAACTTCAGTAGTTTCGACGTTCATAAGTGCCCTCTTAGGGCCTAAACTGAATAAATGGCTTTGACTTTGACTTTGACCCCTCGGTTTCACTCGCCTTTCCGAGGGATCTTATGTTTTCCTGGGATAAATCTATCCTATATCCAGAATATTCTAACTGTGTATTTTATCCAAATTCGATTAATAGTTTTTGAATGAAAGAGTAACAAACATCCATCATCCATCCTCACAAACATTCGCTTTATAATATTATAAAGTAGGATTCTGTCGTCATAATGGTGATATACGAGTATATATAATTATTTACCTATACATACGTTGCAGTGAGCGATGACCTCGTGGCAGCAAATTACCTACCTAGTACTATACATAAATAAAATGTACAGCTGTTTATTTTACTACTGATAAGTCAATTCACTTTAAAGATATTAATAATACCTACGAAATAATTTTGAGGAATACTTAAGACAAGACCTTACGTTCATTCTTCATAAGCACCGTACTTAATTCAAAAATGGAGCCGAAGCCATTACTTTTTTATTTTTACTTGAGAGAGGTAGAGCATAGCGATATGTCGCTCAAAGAGCAGCTCGACTGGGGAAGTACCTCCACCTTACAGAATACCGCAGCCAAATAACTTATAGTTGAGTTCCTGCGCGTGAGTAAGGTCGCCAGAGCTCATCGGCGAGGGGGGAAGGGTTGGCAACGCTCGAGTGATACCCTGGTGCTGCAAGCGTACGCTTACCATCAGGCGGGTCGTATGCTTGTTTGCCGACTTTGTGGTATAAAAAAAAAATACCAAGCAAATGTAATCATCAATATCTTCCACAGGCTGGTCTCCTTGTAAGCTTAACAATCGGCCAGACCTCGGTCTGCGGAGCTTCACTCCTCAGTAATACCAAGCTTGTGACCGCTGCCCACTGCTGGTGGGACGGCCGCTACCAGGGTTCCAGTGTGGTTGTCGTTCTCGGCTCAGTGACCCTCTTCACCGGTGGGACCAGGATCACCACCAGCAACCTTGAATTACACGGCAGCTATAATCCTGCCAACTTGAATAACGATATTGCTATTATAACTGTTCCCTGGGTAACATATACTAGTAAGTTTAAGATTGCTTTATTTTTTAACATTCTCATAATTTAACATAGTTATTGTAACTATTTTCAAAAAGAAAAAAAGATACAGAGCAAATTTATTCAATTCAAAATATCAAAGATGTGATGTAATAGCAAAATAATTATATTATAGATGTAATATCACCAATCAGTCTGCCAGTCAGCTTCCTTCAGTGGCTCACCTTCGAGGGTAACTGGGCTGTAGTTGCTGGGTTTGGAGTCTCAAATGATGGTAAGTTTTTTTATAAGTAGCTAGCAAGTAAACTTTTGAAATTCATTAAATTTTTATATAAAATTAGTAAAAGAGGACATATAATGACCAAGTCAGGGATCGTCATTCTTTTATCAGAACTACGTAGAAATTGAATTCCTATCAGAAAAACTGCATCATAAAGGTTCAGGACTAAGACACAGGTGAAAAGAAAGGCTTTTGCTGCTGTAGAAAATAAATAATAATAAATAAATAAATATTCTGGGACATTATTCCTCACACACGGCCATCTGACCCCAAACTAAGCGGAGCTTGTACTATGGAAGCCAGATAACTGATATACTACATATACTACTTTTCTTTTGTAAATACATACATATATAGATAATTACACCCAGACACAGGACAAACAGACATGTTCATGCACACAAATGTTTGTCCTGAGTGGGAATCGAACCCACGACCAGCGGCGTGATAGATAGGGTATCTTACCAACCACGCCAACCGGCCCGTCAATTTTGGACTAAATTCAATAATTATGTAACCAACCCAGGTTTACTGATAATTTGTTAAAATTCGTAGAGACAAGTAAATTGAAGTGTTATAAGACAGTTTATCATATAAATCTAGTGGAAAAGCCTATGTTTGATAGTAGCTAGGCAGGAATGTTATCTGTATTTATATAAAAGGAAAAACCGACTGACAATGTACAATGATCCAATCCAAGGACTAAGTGCGGAAACCACAGGATCTTGCAGGATAAATTTTATGTAATAGTCTTAAGTTTGTTTTGAAAAGAGTAATTGCTGAGTTTCTTGCCGGCTCTTCTCAGTAAAAGCAACCTTCCGAACCGTGCGTTAGAGTCTGACTATACTTAAGTGCCTGTGAAGGCCTATTTGAATGAATAAATTATTTCATTTCATTTCATTTCACACCCACTCACACAGAAGTGGGTTTGATGATGATGATGATGATGAAACTGACTCACTGACCGACATATCAATGCATAGCTCAAACCGCAGGGTCTTGATTTGTAAATTTTGCACACAGACTCCTTAAATAACAAGCATCTACTAAGAAAGGGTTTACTAATCCTCAACCCGTGAAAAGATGAAATAGGGGATCGCAGGTGAAACCACGGGATGGGAACCTAGTTTTATGATGAGTAATATGTATTTTTTGTACAAGTTTTTTAAACCCCTTTGCCATAACTAATTTAACATAATACAAGCAAAACGACGAAACTACTGAAGTTACCACCGGTTCGGAAGTCTGCAAGTATGCACATCTCGACAGAGGGTACTTGTTTGAGCCGTTTGGGGTAGAAACTCTCGGCCCGTGGGGGCCAGGGGCACACAGTATATATAAGGACTTGGCGGAGCGGTTAAAGGAACACACGCGTGACCAGAACACTGGCTTTTATTTCGGTCAACGGAGCTATCCAACGTGGAAATGCAGCCAGCATTCTGGGCACGCTCCCATTTGGTGACGGTCTTCCTTTTTAGTTGTTAGTGTTACCCTTTAAGTAATTGTATACAAGCATGTTTTTCTACCACGAATATGTTTGTATTTGACATTTAATGGAAAAAAGCCAACATTGTCAGATTGTCTAAAAAAAAACAAAATATATAAAACATGTAACTTTGCTGAGTTTTGTGCCGGATCTTCTCAGTTGAGGGCGACTTCCGAACCGGTGGTAACTTCAGTAGTTTCTTCGTTCACAAGTGCCCTTCTAGGGCCTAAACTGAATAAACTTTGACTTGACTTTGACTTTAACTTAGACCATAATCTCAGCATTTTTATAAGTACAAGCAAGTGTAAAATAAGCAAGCTTATAATGTTATATTCTTTTAGTTGAAGACATCATGCCAAACCAATCAGTCAGACACGTGAATGCGATGGTTGTAAACAATCTGGACTGCGCTACCGTTTACGGCTTCAACGTCATCTCTTCAACTATCTGCACCAGTGGACAGGGCTTGATCGGTCCATGTGGTGGTGATTCTGGTGGACCTCTTGTCTTTACCGCCAGCGGAGTAAGATATCTGGTTAGTAATTTGGTTTGTTAAATAATATTGCGAGTCCTCACATTAACATCATATAATTGTTTGTGTATTCATATTGTTAAACATTTAATGGAAAAAAGCCAACATTGTCAGATTGTCCAAAAAAAAACAAAATATATAAAAAATGTAACCTTGCTGAGTTTCTTGCCGGTTCTTCTCAATTGAAGGCGACTTCCGAATCGGTGGTAACTTCAGTAGTCGACGTCCATAAATGCCCTCCTAGAGCCTAAACTGAATAAATGGCTTTGACTTGACTATCAACATAAATTGAATACCTAGCAAGTAAACCATCATTTATTTAGAAATTCTCCAACAGAATTTCTCGGTATAGGTACATATTTCACTAAATTGAAAGTGTTCAAACTTTAAACACCTGCATCCTCCTGTGCATGATATATGGCTGCGAATCATGGGCGTTAACAGACAAACATAGAGAAAGACTAGCTAATACACAAAGGGTAATGGAAAGAAGCATGTTGGGAACCAGACTTAAAATCAGAAACTCAAAAATAAGAAGGAAAACTAAAGTAACAGATATATTAACTCGTTTAGAGCATTTAAATTGGGGTTGGACAGGACATATGGTATGTTACAAAATAAACAAATGGAGCAAACAAGTAGTCAAAAGCGTCCAAAAACGAGATGGAAAGACGATATCCGCCTAACCTTGGGGCCATACTGGACCAGAGTAGCAGAGTAGCCAAATTGCAAGACATCTATACTAATATTATAATGCTGAGAAGTTTGTTTGAACTAATCTCAGGAACTACTGGTTCGATTTGAAAAATTCTTTCAGTGTTGGATAGCTCATTTATCGAGGAAGACTATAAGCTTTTTATCCCGAGAAAACGCAAGATCCCTCGGGTACGCGGGTGAAACCGCGGAACGGAAGCTAGTACTATAATAAATAGATAAAATGACTTTATTAAACTTTTTTTTATGCAAGTTTAATTTAGCTTGAGTTTAGAAAATTCTAAATAAGGGCTTACTCTGTAAAATGATACAAAATCATCTGTGCATAGTTTTCAAATATTAACCAATAAAATTACACGAAACTAACATCTCATCTCGTAGAGTTTGTGTCAGGAGATCAGAGAAAAATTATGCTTTAAAGTCTGCCTTGACTTTAACGACGTTTAAATCATCAGTATTTTATTTAGCATCAGCATTATCTTCTATCAGTAGACTTCCCATATCAACATCATGTCTCCATATATTTTGTTTCACTTTACAGATTGGCGTGGTCTCTTTCCATGCAGCTGGTGGCTGCACCATCGGCTTCCCAGGAGGCTACGCTCGCGTCACCAGCTTCTTATCTTGGATCCAGAATAGGGTTTAAATTATTATAGATTATTAATTATGGTTAAAGCTTACTAAATTTTTGTGTTAAGTTTAGAATATTTATTACACTAATTTGGTGTTCTTGTTATTTTTCCGTCGTTGACTATATAGCAATGGGGACGATTAACATCACCTGTGACTAGTAGTATTCAAGTGACACGGCTGAATCTTCCAACAGCATTTTAATAAACTCCTTCCGAAATCTACTAGGTAATACTCAAAAAGTTTTCCTTTAAAAAAAGTTCTTCGAGTCGTTTGTTAATGATGATGATAATTTAAAAAAGGTCATTTGTTTAGGCCTTCCCATTAGAAAGATACGTCTGTTCTAAATTTGATAATAATACGTGAAGGAATCTACTTTTACAGAAATTACTTGATAAAATATTCATGCCCACTTTACATGTAGGCAGGTGACGTATTCTAAGAATAATATTCTTAGTTATTTTTTATACTTTGCTTTCTAGGCATCATAAATATCTGAAAAAAGTAATAATGACTAATCAGATCTGTGAAAATGTTTGGAACAGCAAAAAAGAAATAGAGGAAAGTGACCAAATATGGAATACCATTTTGTTTTTTATGCATAATTTGCACAAATGTTATAAATAAAAAACTTTTTGTACTAATTATTAAAAATCATATATTTGTCCTTAAGTTTGTAACAATTTTAGGTTATATTGATAAGTTCGAGGTAACAAAAAATTTTAAAAACTAAATAATGATAAAGGTGCCTATATATGGAATAGGTACCCCAAATATGGAATACTACAATCACTATCAAAAATTAACCTTAACTTATAAGATATTATTTGAAAACTTTGGTGTAACATAGATAGGAACACCAATTATTACCAAAAATTGCAAATCCAGGTATCAAACTCTGGCCCGGCGCAATCAGTATGTACCCAGAGCCCACACATGAGGCACTTGATCCATAGTCCATATTTGGATTTTCCAAAGATTTCAAACTATCAATAAAAAAAATATGATTATGAAAGTATGTAATACCATCTAATATACCGCGAAAACATACAAAAGAACATCTTAACTGTCTCTAAAAGCTATAAAAATAATACTGTGTGCACTTTCTGTACGAAAAATACGTATTTTTTACATACTCGCTCGACTGACATGCTACCACTTGTACGTGTGAAATGGAGTAGAAAGAGACAGAATATCGCTGATTGATGCTTGTGTGAGTTTGCATTTAAGAGAAATGGGGGTATTCCATATTAGGGATACTATTCCATATTTGGTCACTTTTCGTTACTATTATCACAGCGTAGTATGAGATATTTTCAGAATTACAATGAAATAGATTCTTTTTGTATATTGTAATGCTTTAATAATTAACTAAAGCAGAAACATTAAGAAAAAAAAAATACCACATAAAAAATCTAAAGTACTTAATATTCGAATCTATAATGGAGCGCCCTCTAGTGAGATATGGAGATAAATAAATATAATAATAATATACCCTGTTCCCGATGCCAATGGGGACCATTTTTATTTCTATTTGTTAAATATATTATGAATTTGATTTCATACTAGGTTCCACCTGCATTTCTGATGGGATCTTATGTTTTCTCGGTATAAAAAGTACTTTATCCTAGTAGCCTTTCTCGATAAATGGGCTATCCAACACTAAAATAATTTTTAAATTCAAGCCAGTAGTTCCTGAGATTAGCGCGTTCAACCAAACAAACAAACTCTTCAGCTTTATAATATTAAGTATAGATCTGTAGCGACATCTGTCAACCAGACAAAAACTAAGTTTCACTTCCCATGAATAGATGGCGCCACAAGATTCAACTTTGCACTATCGATGTTTCCTAACCACTCGGCATATATACCAGTTTCCAACATTAACCGCGGTCCCCAGTTGAGATGGCCAAGCCTGGTAGAAGATCATTGATCTTCCATTGGAGGTGCCATTGAAGTAGTTCTCAAAGATATATCAATAAGGCCAGTCAATGTATTGGTAAAACCATTGACTGGCCTTATCCCTAAAAATGAATCTCCGAAATGTTTGTATGCGCATAACTTCCGAATGACTGGCACCTATTTGAACTAATTTTTTTTTTTTGTGTTTGTAATTGTCAGGACCATGAACGTGGGTGAAACCGTGGTAAATAAGTCAAAAATTGTCTTACGTAACTGAAGACTAGGTATATCAAGACACTTCACTAATGAATTCACACACCACATCACATTTCGCAACAAACATGCAGCACAGGGTCTAGGATGTCGATTACGAGTTTTTCAGCTAATGCGACGCCAATAATCGTGTTCTCTCCTTCTGTGCGGGAGGCCGTAATTTATTTTATTTCTATGCGTATGGCAGAGATAATTGTACATAAATGCTTCCCGCTTCAAGTTTGGTTCAATAGTAAAAAAAAATTGGAGACCGAAGTAATCCCTAACGCACTAAGTAGTTTTATACATCAGGTGCGTAAAGAGATCTTTTACACCTCCTAAATCGGAGGCCTCGCAGACGCAAGGAGTGAAGAGCAGGTTGCGCGGGCGCCGCGTGCTTAGTTTTAAAAATCACTTTTCTTAAATAAGTAGGTACTTTTCCTAAATTAATATGTCAATTACTTCAATAAAACTTTGATTATCGATAATTGAGACTTATTTCTAATTCACCTCACTATTTACTACACAAACAGGACTACCTTTAGTTTGCAATGTGCGATAAAATATATACCTAATTTATTTTTCGTATTTTCTCATAATCCATTTATCATATCTGGCTGCGAAGCAACCTAAATATAGATTAATCGATGATCTTTAATTCAAAGATTGTTCATAGATCTTATCTTATTTTTTTATGAGTTATGCATTCTTTAAAAAATCATTTTTTATGAGTTTGTTTAGGTCTCATACGCACTGCGGTTAAGCACGGTTACGAGTTCTAATAGGTCTCAAACGCACTGGCTGTAAGTCTCTGTACTTACCTGCACGATTGAATTACGTGGAAAAGGGCGGGTTTCATCTATTACTAAGCGCATTGATGGATTCAATTCATGTCTAGGATAAGTCAATGATATTTATTTATATAAATAAATAATATTAAATCAAATACTTTTATTCTTTATTTATTTACTTTGAACATTTTTTCGTTTGACTGTACTGTTTTGGCTTAAACAATAGATTTCACTATTAATTTATGGGTGGTACAGTCAGCAACATAAGTAGCTGAACAGATACAAATTTACAAAGAACTTGTACACTATAAGTATCCGTAATATGGAAAAATAAAGTAAAGTGGTGTTTTAAAAACGTATGTCTTCAAAAACCTACATACTATAAATGTCATGGATAGTTTTAGTATACAGATGTTTTGTAAATTTGTATCTGTTCAGCTACTTATGTTGCTGACCGTACCAGTCGCCGGGAGAAAAAAATCAAATTAAATTTATAGTTCAATTTATTGCGGTCCCATTCGCGCGAGGGCTTTATGATATAGAACAAAGAGATAATGTTTTATTTGCACGAATAGGTAAACAATCGATGAAATACTAGATACACATATTCTGCCAAGTTTGGCATGCAAAAATGAAACACTCTAGCTCGCAGCCATGTTTGTTTATAGATACTTGCTTTATCAAAATTAATTACAAATAATAACAAAATATATATATATAAATCAATTGAAATGTATAATATCAATATAAATCTAACATATGAAATTCTCATGTCACAGTGTTTGTCTGCAAACTCTTCCGAAATGGCTCGACCGATTTTTTGTGTGGTCTGAGAATAGGTCGTAATGTATATTTCACACCGCTACGTGGGTGAAGCCGCGGGGACAGCTAGTAATATACCTATGTAAATGTCGAGTTTGTACTAAAAGTAATTTTTATTTTGTATTTTTTTTTCATTGAATGGGCTTGCGTTTGTCTTCTGATCCGTCCAAGGAGGAAGACGATGCCTAAGACGGAGCACGCTTACCCAGAAGAAACCTATTCACTCTGGCCTTGATAGTTCCTAGATTGTAGGAGTCTGGAAATTATATTTGATTTGGCAAGCATGCCGCTGTCTCAATCAATAGCCAAGCAACCAGTTCAGATAGTTCCCCCTGGTATAGACCCAGTATCCCAGTAGTCCCTTCTTTTCCCTTCATTTCGATACATCAGACATCCGATAAATGCGAGGAATACCTCGCATTTATCGGGTGATGTCTTTACCTGTATGTCTTCAATAGTGCAGGCAGAGAAAGTATCCGCTAGGTGTACATATCCCAACACATATAACGTATTAAAGGGGCTCCTTGGTTGGATCTGTATTCCCACGCATACCTTCCAAAAGGCCTCTGGCCCTCGGGTCCTCGGGCCGTGTAAGAGGAAATATAGTGGACGAAATATAGTTCGAATCGAAAATCGAAAATTTAGATCCAACAAAAAAGTATCGTTGCATAATATCTATTAATAGAGGTCTCTTTTCGACTAATTGAGGCTTCCCGTGACAAGAAGGCTGGCGTATATTTTGCCCAAAGAATTGGCATTGCCATTCAGCGTGGCAATGCTGCCAGCCTTTTTGGCACACTTCCGCTCGGCAGCGATTTGGGGCAAATTTTTTATTTATAAATAAGTAGTTTTTAATTTTAATTTTATTTCAGTAGGTATAGATTAAGGTTATTTTATTATTATCTAAATGTTATTAATAGCTAACTTAAAATGATCAATCTAATCGACAAAATCTATACGACGAAATGTCCCTCATAGTTGGTAAATTAAGATGGTAATCAAGGAAGTTGATAGCATTATTATCGAATTTCATTAACAATATAAAGGGTAATTAAAATTGATTATCATTCAGATTTCTGTGGTCGATCCAAAATGAAGATTCTTGTTGCATTCGCTCTTGTTATGGTAAGATTTTTTATTTTCTTAATTTATTTATTTATTTTCATTAGGTCAACCAACAATTTGTTTACATACCTATATATTACGGTTTTGAGTGCAACAAATTACTTATAGGCTTTATATCACATGCATAAAATACGCAAAATAATAATATGAAAAAAAAAATAAAAAAAAATGAAAACTACCCTCCACTTCTTGGCTTATTCGCGTTACCAAGGGATCTTAAGTGGTTTTCTTAATCATGTCTTCAATACGAAACCTAAAAATGGTGAATTCTTTTATTAGATCTTCTTTAAGTCATCGACATTAGACGTTTTTATATAATACTGCACATTTAATATTAAAAGAAGAGAAAATCTATTGTGAAAACACCCTTTTTAGGGTTCCGTTACTAAGATTTCACTGTCTGTCCGTCCGTCTGTCTGGCATCCGTCTGTCTGTCACCAGGCTGTATCTCAAGAACCGCGATAGCTAGACAATTGAGATTTTCACAAATTATGTATTTCTGTTGCTGCTATAACAGCAAATACTAAAAACAAAATAAAATAAATATTCCCATACAACAAACGTGATTTTTTTGCCTTTTTATTTGGGTACAACCTATATGGTAGTTCCCGTTGACCTAGAATCACGAAATTTGGCAAAAAGCAAGGTCTTACAGTACAAATAAAGGGAAAATTCCAAAAAGTTGAAAATAAAAGGATGTCCTGATACATACATAATAACGCCAATTAATAAAGACCTCTGTGTTGTATGGGCGCTCATACAATTTAGAATAAGGTAAATAAATGAAATTGTGCATTTCTCGTGATGCATGAACGATGGACGAAGTTTATACGGAACCCTCGGTGCGCGAGTCCGACTCACACTTGGCCGGTTTTTATATATATAATTTCGTGTTTGGGATAAATTGTATGCCGCTGAGTGTAGCTGTGTAGAGTTGGGTCTTGAGCCTTGCTAACCTACGTACTTAATCATCAATGTAACAACTCAATAGTATACGCACAGGTGGCAGTTCCCGCCTTTGGAGTGGAGCCAATCAACCTGTTCTACCATGACAACATTGGAATCCCAGAGGCAAAGCGTATCAAAGACTTGGAGGCCAAATTACCAACTAACACTGGCTCCAGAATTGCAGGAGGTTCCTTCGCTAATGCTGGTGAACACCCATATTTGGTAAGTCTGTTGATCATCTGGAACCAATTACTTACTAAAATTAGTGATTAAATTTTTGGAACGAAGTAGCTATACGCGTTTGACGCAGGAGTTGGCAGGCAGAAATGGTCACGTATGGAGAAAGCGTTACGGATTACCAGTTATGCCCTTTATAATTTTGTTTTTATTGAACTTCGTCCCCGGCGGGAGTTCCCCGACCGCAAATTACTTCTTTTGTTTGAGTCATTTTACAAATTTATAACGAATCAATTTTACATTCTACAATATTTTCACACGAGTTGTTTTATTACCATCAAAGCTGCATGGGATATAACGAAATTTCCTACCTCCTACCAGGCAATTATAACTATCAAGATCTTTCACAGGCTGGTCTCCTTATAAATTTGCCTTTCGACCGGCTCTCGGTCTGCGGAGGTTCACTGCTAAGTAACACCAAGGTGGTCACAGCTGCCCACTGCTGGTGGGACGGCCGTTTCCAAGCAACCAGTGTTGTCGTCGTGCTTGGTTCAGAGACCCTCTTCACCGGTGGAACTAGAAGAAATACAACTGATGTTGAATTGCACAGTGAATACAATCCATTTAACATGATGAATGATATTGGAATTATTGTTATTCCATTTGTTGGTTTTTCCAGTAAGTTTTGCATTAATTTTGAAAGTTATATTATATAATTATTGGCTATTGTTTTGAGCTGAATTACAACATATTAATTGTGAAATTTAAATTTACTAAAGGTCAAACATGCTCGATCAAAATGCATGAAAAAACATTTTTAACAGTGTTGGTTCCCAAGTTAAAGTTGTTCAGCTTACCTAACATACGTGTCTAAAATATGCCATCTCAAATTATCCACCCAGTATAAATGCGTAATGCCACGCACTCACTTACTACTCATAAAAACTCATGAACTACAAAGCCTACAACCTTAAAATTTGGCAAACAGGTCCCGTCTTTTCTTTAACATTTTTTAGGGTTCCGTACCCAAAGGGTAAAAACGGGACCCTATTACTAAGACTTCGCTGTCTGTACGTCCGTCTGTCCGTCCGTCTGTCTGTCTCCAGGCTGTATCGCTAGAACCACAATAGCTAGACTGTTGAAATTTTCACAAATTATGAATTTCTGTTGCCGCTATAACAACAAATACTAAAAACAAAATAAAATAAATATTAAAGGGGGGCTCCCATACAACAAACGCGATTTTTTTGCCCTTTTATTTCTCTTTGGTAGGTTAACTTCTTGCCGCGTACCAACTTAAGAAATTAAAATAAACAAGATGCCAACATAACAATTACTACGCGATAATAATTTTACACCAATACAGACCAAGTACCAACTAAACAAATAAAAAATAAATAAATGGTGTACCAACATGGCATACAGTTACTTTACAGGTCTACCAACTTATTGAAAGAAACTTAATGTAGCCAGTACAAAACTAAAAATTTGGTATTTTTCTAAAGTCGACATATACGACAGTGTGTGGCCTAGAATCGAGGATAATTTTAAAAACGGATGCTCTATAGGTCACTAGTAATTTATTAATTATGGTCCCAACTAATTTAAATTAAAACTTTACCTTTTTGTTGTATATTTATACAACATAGTCGGCAAACAAGCACACGGCCCGCCTGATGGTAAGCGGTTACCGTAGCCTATGAACGCTTGCAACACTAGGGGTATCAATCGCGCGTTGCCGACCCTTCCCCCTACCCCGATGAGCTCTGGCGACCTTACTCACAACACAACACACAACACAACTAATAAGTTATTTGGCTGCGGTATTCTGTAAGGTGGAGGTAGTCGAGCTGCTCTTTGAGCGATATATCGCTATGCTCTACCTCTCTATTATTATTTGATGGTCCGGTAGGCATGGTTGGTAAGATATCACCGCAGGTCGTGGGTTCGATTCCCATTCAGAACAGACATTTGTGTGCATGAACACTTCTGTTTGTCCTGAGTCTGGGTGTAATAATGTATTTTAATGTATAAAATTCTTCTGTACGTGTGTTTGTCACCTAACTCCTCCTAAACGGGTGAGTTTGGACAGGACAACGTCTGTCGGGCCCGCTAAAATAAGTATATATTTACAAAAGATAAGTAGTATATGTAGTATATAAATTATCTGGCTTCCATAGCTCAAGCTCTGATTAGTTTGGGATCAGATGGGGCCGAGTGTGAGGAATAATGTCCCAGAATATTTATTATAATATCATTAGTTTCTTCAAAATTTAGACCTACGTGAGTTGAATGGGAGTATCTTCTCCTACATGAAAATCAATGTATCTGGTTGTTTGGATTGCGTACAACTTAGTTTAAGAGCATTTCAGAGATTCATTATAATGAAATATTCCCCCTTTCAGCTGTAATCAGACCAGTAAGTTTGCCATCTAATCTAGAGACGGCTACCTTCGAGGGCAACTGGGCTGTGGTTGCTGGATATGGATTCACATTTAGAGGTCAGTTTATTATATCGTCTAGCTTACTATGGATCCCCTAAAATATAACTACTTTGCATTATGCTGATCTGAGGGCCAATTTACCAATACACAGGGCGCTCCCTTTTAATAACATACTATAAATAATTTAATTATCAATATTTTTAAAGTGTTGTGTTTGTATAAATGTATTTAATTCATTATTTTCTTTGTTTACTTCTATTTTATAATCTTATTCATGTCATTAAAGACTGAAATAAAATGAAATCTAAGCTGTATAACCTTGCATAATGACCCAATGGATAAAATATCATAAAACTAAACGTGCAATCTTCTGTAGAGGACAGTATCTTACCAAACCAAGCATTGAGGCAGGCGAACGCCTTGGTCATCGACAACCTGGAGTGCACTAGTGTCTTCGGTTCCTACGTGGTCCCCTCAGTCATCTGCACCAGTGGAGCCGGCTTGGTTGGACCATGCGCTGGTGATGATGGTGGCCCTCTTGTCCTTACTGAAGGCGAAAACACTTATCTGGTTAGTATAATGAAGTAGTCAAATAAAATAACCATAAAAAGTATAAATTTTATCAAAATACTAAAACTTGAATTGAATTTTACAAAATGTGAAAGTTAGGATGTATGTATATTTGTGATTCAATCACGCATAAACGGCTCAATAGATTTTGATGAAACTTGTCACAGATATAGATCATACCTTGGAACAACAAATAGGATACATTTTTATCCCGGGGAAACATAAGATCCTTTTGGAAAGCGGGTGAAACCTCGGGGCGTAAACTAGAGAATCATACTCGTACAGTAGTTTTATATAAAGTTTTTGCGAACAATTGGTAAGTGGCATAAGCTTCCCATAACACTCTTCCCGCAGCGTTACGAAAGATTCTTCAAAAAGGGTGTCAAAATAGTACTTGGTTAGCAATACATAGGCAAACACTCTGGTAGTCCAAGTCTATAAATAGATAGCGAAGATTACTTACCACAAGATGAACCGTCTGCCTGTTTATCAACTTATTGACATAAAAAAATTAAACGTCTTCAACACGGATACCGAAATCAATCAGAATACCTAGTTTTACTTTGCACCTTTAAACGTTTAGAACAAGCTGTCTTACTCTATCCACGTATCTAAATCTTTTTATTGATTGTCTACTTTTCAATTTTATCCTGAACCATTTTAGTGTCTACTATTTAGTTTATTATTTAATTAATCAAATTGACGTTACATAATCTAGTTTTAACTTCAACCTATGTCCAGCTCTGTGGAGTGTTGCGGCTGAGATGATGATGATCTTCAACCAGATCAATTTCCAATTGTGTTCACGTTCTCATGATTATATTTTATTCCTTTTACTTGCAGATTGGTATTGTCTCTTTCCACGCGCTCAGTGGCTGCAACGTCGGGCTCCCTGCTGGCTATACTCGCGTCACCAGCTACGTACCCTGGATCCAGAACAAGATTTAAGATAATAGAGTTTGATTTAACGTTTTATGCAAAGAAATGAAAAATGTTCATGATTTTCATAAATATTCTGGGACTATTATTACTATTGAGTATTTTTTACATTATTTTTTATTATTAACTAGCTTCCGCCCCGCGGTTTCGCCCGCATTCCCGAGGGACCTTATGTTTTCTCGGCATAATAAGTAGCCTATGTCTTTTTCCATACCATAGGCTATCTGCATACCAAATTTCATCGCGATCGGTTTAGCGGTTTAGGCGTGTAAAGTTAACAAACAAACTCACTTTTCCATTTATAATATTAGTTAGGATTAGGATTCGTTATTGATTTATGGCAAAACAAATTATTGAATGAAAACCTAGTGTCGGGCTGAATACGCCACATATTTGCATACCACATTTGGCCACACCATCATTTACCCTGATGAGATTATGGTCAAGGCCTAAACATGTAAAAAAGGCAACAATTATTAATATATAAACCTCTTTCGTTCCTTTGAGAATTAATTGATCGTTATATTACAGGGAATTACTGATTACGAAATATATATTTAATTATCATTTGCCCGTGACTTTATCCACGTGGAATATATTTATTGCGGAGTTACAATATTCTTCCCCAGGTTCTAGGCTATCTCTATGTCATATTTCAACACGATCAGTTTACTCGTAAAAACGGGACAGATATACAGATAGACAGAATTACTTACGCATTTATAATTATAGTAGGTATAGTGCTGTCTGTCGAAGTTTAATCAAAACTCAATATCCCTTGCTCCATCCCATCTTCCTAGCACGGCAGGCTGTGCTGGACTGGCTGCTGCAGCAGCAGAGAACCTCAAATGGCGCAAATATAGTAATCTAATTGGAATTTTATTTGAGCCGTTTGGGGTTGAAACACTAGGGCCATGGGGTCCCAGTGCCCGCTCACTTTACAGAGAATTGCCAAACGATTAGTCTACTCTTCAAGTGACCAAAGGGCTGGCCTTTATTTTGGACAAAGAATTAGCATTGCCATCCAACGTGGCAATGCTGCCAGCCTTTTGGGCACATTTCCTGTTGACAGTGATGGGGATGATTTTTTTAATGCCTTACAGGGCATTAAAAAAAACCTACCTGTAAATAAAAGTGTAAAATAAATTAAAGAACATGCCTAAGTATTTGATATATTTAGATAAAAATAAAAAGGTAATTTCCTTGATAAATTAGGTATATAAGATAAACACTTTATCAATTTAGTACCTAATAATAACGTTTGAATTAATTATTATAGATTTCACGATTGTTTACCCAAAGGTAGATAAGTAATCATAGATATTGCCACTGAAATATGTAAAAATAAATAAATATAAATATTCTGGGACATTATTCCTCACACACGGCCATCTGACCCCAAACTAAGCAGAGCTTGTACTATGGACGCCAGATAACTGATATACTACATATACTACTTTTTCTTTTGTAAATACATACATATATAGATAATTACAACCAGACACAGGACAAACAGACATGTTCATGCACAAATGTTTGTCCTGAGTGGGAATCGAACCCACGACCTGCGGCGTGATAGATAGGGTATCTTACCAACCATGCCAACCGGCCCGTCAAACGAAAAACAAATCAAATGTAAAACGAAAATGTATCCAATGGCGTGCCATGATTTATGTGGCTTTAGTATCGTCTTCTCATTGTAACCAATCGCGTCATTTGTTTACGTTATAGCACAGTGGCGCCTCTAGCGGGAGAAATTAGCATCACGTCGGGGTCACCACTTTACCTATTATCTAAGTTTGTCATATATTCTTAGTTATGGTTCTGGCCCTTAGATACTTAGGAAATGATAATAGGCAATTAATTGTTCACTGGTTATATTTGATATAAAACATCGAGTATACGGTACAGAGGTTGGACTACAACACACTTAAGAATATATAAATGTTTTTTATTAAAGAGTTCACAAATGGAAGGTGTGCCAAATCTTAATACATGATGTAATTCATGGATGAGTAATATTATAATGTACTGGATACTAAGTAGGCACAATATCATATTCTAATTTTTGAAATATGTCCATTAGTTTTTGAAAAATCTTTCGTCCTTATAATATTATTACTAGCTGTCCCCCACAATTTCATCCGCGTTCCCGCAAAAAAAAGTAGCCCATGTCCTCCTCCATACCATAGGCTATCTGCATACCAAATTTCATTGCGATCGGTTCAGCGGTTTAGACGTGTAAAGGTAACAAACAAACATACTCACTTTCGCATTTATTATATTAAGTTAGGATATTTTTTAAGATTTAGGAGGATTGGATAGATACATATTATAATCAAACTGATTAACTGAAAGCAAATCATTACGCTTACGATGTGTCTGCGTGTGTATATTTGTTACTACTCAGCTCCGCAACAGCTGAAAGGATTTTCATGTCATCTACTATATAAAAATAAAGTCAGGTTTTCCTTCCTGACGCTATAACTCCAGAACGCACGAACCGATTTCCACGGTTTTGCATTCGTTGGAAAGGTCTCGGGCTCCGTGAGGTTTATAGCAAAGAAAAACATAAGATCCCACGGGAACGCGGGTGAAACCGCGGGGCGGAAAGCTAGTTTGGTATAAATAAAGGTACTTTAGGTACTGGAATAAAAGATAGGCGCAAGCTTATCTTATTACTATGGTAAGTGATGATGTGGCCGAAGGTGGTAAATACACAAAGCCTAGAAGGAACTGTCTCTCAAATGTAGCTGCCGGAACACACCGATAAGTGCAAGTATTTATTTTATGTGTTAGTGTTCTAAAAACCGGTTTAAATAAACATATTTTGATGGATGACTTCCATGATGGGTAAGCCACTCAACTTTCTTCATCCTAAATACAATTTTAAACTTAAAAATTCCATTTCAGTCTTCGTTTTCGTTCCTTTATTTCGATAACCCCCAGAGAAACTTTTTCCATTGCTTTCCCACTGGCCCTCGAAACTTGCCACTTTGTGCCCTGAAGTGCCCCTTCTAAGAACCTTTACAAAAGGGTATCATTGTACTTTTCACGCCGATTGGGTTTTAATATAAATTAAAGGTAGATACAGATTGGCTTGTCTTATAAAAATAAGCGATAAATTATTTTTTTCGTAAATGAAAAGCTGACGGGAGGGCTTAAAAAGGTTCAGCTTTTTTTTGTTCAAATGAGGAAAAAAAACAATACAACAAATTACTAAATCCTATCTAATCCTACTTCCTACTAATATTATAAATGCGGAAGATTGGATTGATGGATGTTTGTTACTCAATTACGCCAGAACAACGGCTGAACGGAACTGTATGAAATTTTAAATACAGATAGAATATATTCTGGATATTTTTCATCTTGGGAAAACATAAGATCCCTCGGGAACATTAAAATAATATTTAAGATTAAGATTATTTTTTAATAGGTAATAACTCAACCGTAAAAATAAATAATAAATAGTGTAAATTAAAAACACGTTTTTACACTAATACTTTTTAATAAAAAAAAAAACAATTAGAATGCATTGTCATCGAGTTGGGAGCTACCCTGAAAGTTTAAGCCGGATAGCTAATCGGGAAGTGCTCGAAATTTGAGTTGCAAGATTTCACCTGGAACGACAGACAGACAAACAAGAAATTGCTTCATAATATAATAATATAATTAATAAAAAATAACGTGGTAAAATTAAATAGTTATTCGACCAAAATTTATCTTCGTCACTGTAATATGTAGCGACCCTTAGAACCCAAGAGAATAATATATCAACATTGGTTTGTAAGTAATCAGTCTGCTACGGACAGACTGACAGATTGCTTATTGTTTTTATATTCTTTTGTGATAACTTTATTTTATATATAATTTTATTCGCATGAGTGCAACCCAGAATATTTTAATACAATACTTGCCTTTCTCTTTTAAGAGTTAACCTCTAGTTATATTTTTACGTATAGGTACAGAGTTTCCCAGGGCTATGTCATAAGGTACCTTCTTTAAAATGTTGTAGGAAGTTTTACTGAATGAAGATTTAATTTAATTGAAAAAATGTTCAAAAAAAATATACCGATTAAAAAGTGCTTTCATAGTTTTTTTTAATTTGCCAATATTACAAGTAATACTAAAACATCATAGTTTGAATGTAAATTTTCACAGTCTTCCTTACCTAAATCATGTACCACCTCCAAAAAAAAAACCACAAAATTAACACCAAGAAGGAGTATCAGCCCTGGCTTTTGACGAGTCACGTTTCGGGCGATGATAAGCTAGGGGGAGGTAGGTGACAGTAGCCCGTTTATATGGGTTCCAAAATATGTATTGCTAATGCTAAACCTGTTTTTAGGGTCGAAATTGGGCCACTACTTTTTATATACTTACTGATAAGGTAAATAAATTAGGCTAGATTATAACTGACTAAATAAATCAATGGTAAAAATCATAATATTGTGGTTTTTACAATAAAAAGGTATTAATTAAATAAAACTTAAGAGTTTATTTTTTTTATTTCAACGCGCCTAACTTTGGAACTATCAGTAGGATTTGAAAATTTTTGCTTTGTAGTCCAATTCTTGACGAACAGCCATGTTTGTATGCTTGGCGGGCAAAATCAAATGCACAACACAGGTGTAAATTATGCAAATCTAGTTGTGCAAGTGCAGGTGAAAGTGGGGTTGGCAAGCGTTCCCATAAGCCTGAATCATATACCATTATATTATTATACAATTCTCACCACGCTCACCAATTCCTGACCACCATTGTTTAATTATATCGAATAATGGCGAACAATTAAGCTATTTCTGTCAATGCGACGGCAATTATGTTCAATTTAACGGTACAACGGCCGTCTTACCTTATTTAATTAGGTCTTATAATGAACAATTTAGTTATATGTATATATTTGTGAACGGTCGAGTCTTCGTATAAGATAAGGCAATACTCTTTGTCTTTCCATTTTTCCTCATGTCAAAAAACCTATTGTCATAATAAAATATATTCAACTAGCTTTTCCGCGCGGTTTCACCCGCATTCCCGGGATAAAATAAAGCCTATGTTACTCGGTGAAGATTTAGCTTTCTACGGTGAAAGAATTTTTAAAACCTGTCCAGTGCTTTTTGAGCCAATTCGTTACAAACATACTTACATACAAATCTTTCCTCTTTATAATATTATGTATATATTATATTCAATATGTACTTGTACTTGTTTTGTCGGTCAGTCAGTCAGTCTTCTCTGTAGAGGTTGGAGTCGCCGCAACAATTTGTTTGGCAGAAATTATTAGTTAGAGGTTTTCTATACAGAGTGTGGTAAACAAAAATGCAGCCTTTTATAATGTATTGTACATATTTTTTTCATAGGTTTGATAATATAGTGGTAATGCAAAAACACAACCTGTATACACATTACATTTTAGAGCCCATAAGTCTAAAAAGAGACTTTGCCTCCTTATGTGTGTTCTACCGCTTGTACAACGGATTTTGTCCTGAGGAATTGTTTGACTTCATGCCCACGGCTACCTTCTACCATCGCATCTCTCGCCATCGACATGGAGCCCATCCTCACACATTAGAACCAAATTGGTCTCGCACTGTGCGGTAATTGCACAGCGTAATTACATACAGTGGTCTATCGCGTTTGAAGTCACGCGAAATGCCGCTTTGTATAGGCATTCGTTCGAGTGTATGGCAGCTTGGGCTCGCTACCGCCCCTCTCTCACTCCACAAGCTCCGCACAATTGCTCTGTCTAGACGTGTCCATTGGCCGACTGTAAGAGTAACATAGACTGTGGTAATTGCTTACCATCAGGGCTGTATGCTTGTTTGCCACGTTATTGGCAAAATATAAATACTGCAAAGAATCTACAGTCATGCATTATTATGGAAACTTGGGTTGTATTTGGTACGGTGATTCACTGATAAACTCGTAACTTAGTACCTAAACCAGGCTGAAGGTGGAAAGCACGCAAAGGTTTAAGTAAACTGGCTCTCAAGTGCAGCGGAAAATGATAGGTGCCAGGTTTTTCAACATGAGTGTGATAAGTCATGCGAAAGTAAAACAAAACATACCTTGAACTTCAGAACATAAAATTCAAATTTCATTTTTCAAAAATCTCCACATTCTTAAAGCTTTTAAGTAACAATTTATGTAACACAATACGTTTTACATACGTACTCAAGTTAAAAGGTGTGGAGCGATGTACGGAATCCAGTTATAAGGGTCGTATGCCTTCCATATTGATGAACAAATTCGATTTACATCCGATAATGTTTGCTAATGTAATCGATTAAATGAAATGATAAGACACGTTTCATTTCGTTATGAATAACTAACTTACCGCCCTGTGGTTTTACTCGCGATACCCTATTTTACCCCTCAGTGGTGGTATTTACAAAAAATCAGAAACATTCATTTTTAATTGGTAGCCTAAGTATCCAGGCCCTCTAAAAAGGCCGCTCAAGCAATATTGCTAATGCAATTCACGTTTCGAATTCTCAGCAGACCCTACTTATTTGAATTATGTTTTATGTAAAATAGTCACTACATTATTATTATTTTTTTTTTTTTTTTTTTTTTATTATTCAACCAAAATCTTACATCATTATTTACGGAAAACGGAATTGGGTTGGCAATATTGTTCGAGCTTCCTTTTTAGCCCCCCCTGATGGTTTCTTACCGCTAAAAATGCACTAAAACCTAAAAACTAAAACCCGACTACACAGAGGCTGAAAACAAGCATACGGTTATGTATTTATGGTGTAACTACTCATGTGTTAGTACAAAGTTTTAGAGACAACTTTAGTATTGTACCAACTGCTCAAAATTTGCAATACAAGTTACGAACTCCCTCGTTTGTTTACTTTCTTAGAAGTTTGTTTAGTTTAAAGCTAAACTAACTCAAATTTTAGTGTTGGGAAAAGTGACTTTGAGCACGTGATCTTTGAAACGTCATGCAGAAACTATAGTAGGTTCTAACTGAGAGATAACTCAGAGATTTTCTTCTATTTAATGAATATATTTCTTTACACGAATAATTTATATCTATTTAGAAACTTCAATAGGCTTTTTAAAATGTACTCGTAAAATTACTTATTATTTTTAAAAGTTTTGTAAAATAAAAATCCCGTTGTTGTAAACACCGCGCCACTGCTCACTGTCTTGTTCGTCGCGGACTTTTTGGCGGGAACTTGCGAAGTGACGTTACGTTTTCATTTTATTTTCATGAAATCGGTGTATTTTGAGTTTTATTGAATGATATTGGTGGCGTTTTGTACAATAAAGATCAATACAAGTGCACGAGTGAAGTGAAATTAAATGAATGCATGTATCGTGACTTTTCATGTTGTCTCAAGTCCACGAAAAGTTTTAGTAAACAGACACCACTTTACTAAAACCTGACTGACTTGACTTGACTTGACTATATGTATACTAGATTTGGTTTTGCCCTATGTTATATTTGGATATCATAGTTATTAATTTAAAACATAGAAGAAATACTATAGGTACACGTTAGGCTGTATGGGATAGAACCCTTTGCCTTCCCGAAATAAGGGAAAACACAAAAAAAAAAAGTTCGCTCATGGACCGCGCCCCGCGCACCACCCGCGCACAGCAGTCAATCAGTCAGTTGACTTCCGACTGCGGGCCGCGCGCGCACCCGTCGCGTCGTGGCGTGACACGCGCACGCGTCCCCTCAGTGAATTTTCACACCGCGCGCACCCCAACGTACAGTGACAGTGACGGAACGTTATTCGAACGTAGATTTGGTGTAAATGGTTTGTCTGTACGCTATCAGCGGGAATAGCTTACGTCAGGCTGTGGCTATGTTCATTGACATGTTTCCGAGTAGTCCGATTCCGACCAGGGACGTTACACAACGGCTAAGAGACAGTATCTAAGTGAAGTGTTTGGAAGCCAGTGGATCGGTCGTGGTGGCCCAGTACCTTGGCCACCACACTCTCCGGACTTCACCCCTTGTGACTTTTACTTGTGGGGAGAACTTAAAAGACTTGTTTACGTTGACGAAATAACCAGTTTTGTGCAGTTACGACAAAAAAATGTGTCGGTATTTAAATCAGTCAAAATAATAGAAATATTTTGAGTAAATTAAAAACACCGGCGCCGTGCTCAACTGTGCATCGAGAATGAGGGAGGACACTTTGAGCAATATCTTCGAGTAAAATAGGTGCGTAAATAAACTTTTCTGATAATAAATTTAATGGTTAATACAAACATTAGAAAAATTCTACATTTGGCGTATTTTTTTTTGAATCGCTTCATAACTACCAAATAAAAAACATCATTATGTTTTTATAATGCCTAGGTAGGTAATTTTGACGGTCTACAGTTCGTTAAAGTAAGAAGGTCAATTTGGAATTATTTTATTCTAATATTTTTTCGTAGGTACCTAGTTAGTATTTAACTTGTACCTACTTACAATAAAATAAAGAAGGTTGCACCGCGCAAATGTAGCAGATACCTAATACCTACGATACGCAACAGCAAAACATACCTACGTAGCGGGTCACTGACCGCGGCGCCGGCGCGGCGGCCGGGTTTCTCCCCTCGCCGCCGCGCACCTTGCCCCCGGATCGCTGGGCACTCTTGAAGGCTTATTTTGATTTGACGCTAATCACAAATCATCAATAATTGTTTACTAATCTACCACAAAATTAATGACCTATTTTTAAAATACTAAATTAATCATTTACTATTGGTTCTATAAATATGGCGGACAACATCCTGTATTATTGACGGGCCGGTTGGCGTTGTTACCCTATCGATCACGCAACAGGTTTTGGGTTCGATTTCCACCCAGGAGAGACATATTTTGTGTGCATGAACTTGTCTGTTTGTTCTGAGTCTGCGTGTAATTATCTATTTTAAATACATATTTAGAAAAATAGTAGTAAATTTAGTAGGTATAGTTATCTGGTTTCCATAGTACAAGCTCTGCTTGGTTTGGGGTCAGATGGCCGTGTGTGAGGAATATCACGGGATATTATTATTATTATCTAATATATAAAATTCTCGTGTCATAGTGCAAACTCCTCCGAAACGGCTTGACCGATTGTTATGAAAAATTTTGTGCATATTTGGTAGGTATGAGAATATGTCGTGTAAAGTATATTTCATGCCGCTAAGCGGGTGAAACCGCGGGTGACAGTTAGTTATGATATACAATAGTTCAACTAGTACCTATTATACAGTTAAAATAGCAACTTTGTAAAATGCCTATGTAAATATGATGACGGCAAACTTCAAATCCCACTTCATCTCGAAAATTAATCTTAAATTATTATAAATACCCGTACACACGTTGCAAATACCTGAAACGCGAAGTAAAACCCCTTTTAGATATTACGTAAGCTCCCATCCATTTATGATCTTGTAAAAGCGACACCCAGCCCATAAAAGCGACATTCTCCGCCGAAAATACGTTTATGTACCAATGACGTAAGAATATTCGTTTAGCAATTTATATATTTTTTTCTCATATAACTTTATTCTGAATTTATTTTCAGTCACTGAAAAGGATGATTTTTTAATCAATTCGCATAATTTATTATGCACTTGAGAGTTCCTTTACTTATAAGTTTACCATCTTCGGCCAAATCAATTAACAGGTTGAAATTTTGATTAAATAAAAATATTTATAATTTAAAATGTCAATTTATTTTTACATTTAGCTTAGTTTGGCTATGATGGCCGTGTGTGAGGAATGTACCACAATATATTCAATGTATTTATTGTTCAATTCAATAATATTTTATTTATATTATATTTTGTGATTGCTTATCGAATATTAATTACTCTCTCATCAATATGTAAGGAATATTATATTTCATTTAGTTAAAACCTTTATTAATATCATAAAATCATTTGTAAATTCAATAGGTATGCATAATTTGAAATGAGCTGTTATAAATTTAATATTAAATAGTTAGGGTATTTGCCTGTATTGAAAATAATTTATCCAACACAAACCAATTTATAAAACATCTAAAAAAAAAGGGGAAATCACGATTATTTTATTAAATTTATCCTTTTTATGATTTTTAATGACCAATCTAACTGCAAAGCTTCAAGAGAGTAAAGCTTTTGATGCTATATCATTATGACGTCACATGCTTGTATTTAATACAAAACTCCATATAAACATATCGTTTTGACATTTCATAAAAAGTTGCTGGATTGGGTTATGATAATTATAAAGAAATAAAATTTGGAGTTGAACTTACAGGTAGTACCTACTTAATTATCATTATTAAGAAGTGGAATGATTTTTATGGAAAAAAAATACAAATTAAGCAATAACTCTAATTAAATTTCCGCTCGTTATTCATTTTTCTATTTATTTTTATGTACAATGGAATTTTAAATGTCATTATAAGATTTTAAATGTCATTATAAATCCAGTGTCAATGTTGCTATGCGGTGCCACCTCATAAAAAGGCTCCAACCTCATCCACATTTCCAAGTTTACCGAAGCGGAGCAAAATAGGCAAAATATTGCGTTGAACAACTAACTAGCGCACGAGCAACTTTATGATTGCCATAATCATCGCATAAATACTTTACTTACAATTTTGTCTCTGGGGTGTTAATTTGAACCATAGAGTTGTGTGGTGTGTTGTGTTCTAGTAAATAGAGAGTATTTAATTCTTTTTTTATATCACTAAGGTGGCAAATAAGCATAAGGCCTGATGGTAAGCGGTAACCGTTTTGCCTATTATTGACGCTTGGAATACCAGGAGTATCTCTCGCGTATTGCCGTCCCTGTACTAACTTATATGGAGGAACAAAGTGGTAGACTCCTCCATTGAAAAGGTATTTTTTCCGCCAGGCTAGGTCATCGTGTTTGGGAACCGCAGTCTAACTGTATGCCTATGTATGCAGAATGTACAGGAAACTTTGATAGCGCGATGTAGAATCTTGTGGCGCCATCTTTTGGATAGCAGATTGTTTCTTGCGTAGTTGATAGATGTCGCTACAATACTACATGTTTAATACTGTCACAATTATACCAATGTTTTGGTTTAATATCACGTAGGTAATGATGGCTTTCGCGATGTAACTATAAATTTACCGTTTTCGGATTTATCCCTTTACTTGTGCTAAGATATTGCTTCTTGCCAAATCTCATGATTCTAAGTCAACGGGTAGTCCCTAATGGGTTTTGATTCCCTTGCGAATGTCAAATTATGCGGCATAAACGGCCGTATCTTTTGATTGTGTTGACTTAGAAGTTTTGATTTTTTTTAGCTCCAAGAGATTGCATACTTAATTATTTGATATTAATTTCAACTTGGTACGCGTTCCTGAGAAAAAAGGTCTTGACCCACTGACAGAAATACAGACAGACAACGAAGTGATCATATAAGGGTTCCTTTTTCCTTTTGTACGGAACCCTAAATACATATTTGTTCTGAAAATGTGCGCTTACAATGTGTACATAATACTGTTAGAATAAAATGTTAACAGAGTCTGTTTCCTTCGTTCTTTATAAGGTGATAACTAAGTAAAATAGCCAGCTGGATATACCTCGACGTGAACCTAAAACGTGTAATTACGTTGTACGTAAACTTACGGTATTATCTCGCACTATAATATTTATTACCTTACAGTTATAAACATTAGATAACGTGGAACAAAGAAGTAAGTACCCATTTCAGTCAAATAGGAACGATAACTTATGTAAATGGGCGAATGGTGAAATGCGAAGCAATAATGTTAATTTAATAACGAAATAAACTTTCATTTGAAATAAACTATAATATCTAAAGTAGGTATAAAATTTTGTACCTTTTTTTTTACTTTGTTTTATATGCTTGTGTTTGACCACAATCTCACTATGGTAAGTGATGATGTAGCCGAAGGTGGTAAGCACACAAAGCCTAGAAGGAACTGGCTCTCAAGTGCAGCTGCCGGAACACACAAATATGTACCTACTTGGCGACAGATTTTCAACATAGCCATGTTTCCATTCACTGAAAGCTCAAGCTCATTGCAGGATTTGAGCCCACGACCTTCTTTGCGGTGACATCATTATACCGCTGAGCTATCGTCACCCTTATAACCTTGCTGAGTTTCAAAACTAAATATCTTATCATTTAATATAATATTTGTACATAGTTATTTTAGCAACCTATTGTCATTATCTTGCTCTCAATATACTTTTTTCTGCAAGATTACTATATCTAAATTCAGCTACTAGGTTAACATACACACTTGTTATACTAAACTAGCTGTTCTGTCTTCGAGAAAAAAGTAGCCCATGTCCTTCTCCATAACATTGGCCATCTGCGTACCAAATTTCATCGCGATCGGTTCAGCGGTTTAGGCGTGAAAAGGTAACAAACAAACATTCAAACTCTCATTCGTATGTATAATATTATAGTTAGGATTGTAGGGGTCCGTGGTGGGAGAGACTCTTAATACAGGCTCCTTAAGTCCTTAACTTGGATACCAGGTTCCTCCAATAAACTATAAAACACCACTTAAATATGTAATTAACCGACTTAAAAAAAGGAGGAGGTTCTATGTTCCACTGTATATTTATTTTTTTGTATGCTCCAGATTTCTCCGCCAACTGTTGACCGATTTCATAAAAAAATCTTCTGTTCGGTAGGGTATACTTCCAATTTGGTCCCATTGACACCAAGTCCGGATATGATGGGGGGATCCCAGGGAAATCGAGAGCAACCCTCAAATTTTATAGGGACGCATAATGTGTTTTATACATTTTATAAAATATTCAAGTATTTGCGTCTAATTAACTTTTAACAAAAAGGAAAACCGATTTCAAAATGGCTTTGCACTAAAAAGTATAAAATAACGATGTTAGAACTCGTTTTGATGTCTCGTTTTGAAGAGCTCTAACATCGTTATTTTATACTTTTTAGTGCAAAGCCATTTTGAAGTTGTTTTTTTTTAATGCTTTGTTCCAAAAATGCAAATGCAAATTTGTAAGGTGCACGAAAATAAAACGTATTAATTCATATTAAAAAAGCATTAAAAAAAACCAACTTCAAAATGGCTTTGCACTAAAAAGTATAAAATAACGATGTTCAAAATAACGATCTTTCATAGTTAAAGGCTGACTTCCAAAACTGTGGAAATATTTAATATAAATCGCTTTCTAGGCTCCAAAATAGCTGTGACTTTAGTCAATTTGAGACTGACTAATGTTGCGATATGTAAAGAAAGAAAGAAAGAAAAAACATTTCTTCAACAACACACAACATTATAGAATTGTACACACATTGGCAAGACAAACAAGTAGAAAGAACACAGACAATAAATGCACAAAAAAATCAGTAATATTATATGTAGAGAAAACATCAGACCTTACAAAATCTTTTGCTACAATATTCTAAACTTAAAAAAGATCTCGTGAGAACCACAGAGTAATATTAGAGTATTGCTCTGTGGAGCAGCTTAACGACGATGTAGGAGCGTATCTACAACATTACTCTACGTTGATAAGATTACAGCAAAGTTCCTTAACTCGAGTTTGTGGCCCTTTTTTAACGGTTTTGTGTTACCAACCTTACAGTTGAATTGGTTGATTTTAAATTAGGATGTATGAAATGTGTAAGGAATTTTCCTGTTAATTGATTGTTTGAGTTTGAAAAAAGCCAGATCAGTTGTTTTTTCTCATTTCATTTACATCGTAGTAATTTTTTTGTACATGTTAATTAAAAATAAATAAAACAGTGGTAGAATTTTAAAGTAAAAATAAAATAAAAACCGGCCAAGTGCGAGTCGAACTAGCGCACGAAGGGCTCAGTACCATTCTAATCCTAACTTCCTAATTCTAATCCTAACTATCCTAACTTAATACTATAAATGCGAAAATGAGTTTATTTGTTTGTTACCTTTTCACGCTTAAACCGCTGAACCTATCGCGATGAAATTTGGTTGCAGATAACCTATGGTACGGAGAAGAACAAAGGCTACTTTTTATCCCGGGAAAACATAAGACACCAGGGGAACGCGGGTGAAACCGCGGGGCGGAAGCTAGTTATCTATAAAAACGGCAAAAAAATCATGTCTTTTGTACGGGAGCCCCCCTTAAATATTTGTTTTATTTTAATTTAATTACTTACTTATTTTTAAAGTGAATTACTAACTAAATACTCTGTGAATATTTCAAGCGTCTGTCTGTTGCCGTTATCAATATCGAGCAAAAACGAGCAAAAAAAAACACGTTTGTTGTATTGTATATTTATTTTATTCTGTTTTTAAGTATTTATTGTTATAGCGGCAACAGGAATACATCATTTGTGAAAATTTCAACTGTCTAACTATCACGGTTCATGAGATACAACCTGATGACAGACGGACTGCGGAGTCTTAGTAATAGGGTCCCGTTTTACCCTTTGGGTAAGGAACCCTAAAAAGACTTAAAAATGTATAAAGTATAGATAGAATATAGTGAAGAAATTGCATCACTATTATCCGATCCGGTAAAGGAGTCACTATTACCCGGTTGAACCGGGTGACACCACAATTCAATTTCACACATAACTATATTAAACTGGATATCTCATAGCTTAACCTCATTTTACATGGCAAATAATGTTATAGGTAGTCAAAGGAAATTGTTTTAAACCTCTGACGCTGAAATAGATGTAGGATATAAAAACTGAGCTTATATCTGATAATATAATGTATGTATACATGTATGTTTGTATGTATGTATGTTCCTTATAGACTCCGAAACCGCTGAACCGATCGCGATGAAATTTTCAGACAATCTTCATATTAGCCCCGCGGGTAATCCTGTAAGGTTTGGTGGCGATCGGAGCACTCGGGACCGCGGGTGAAACCGCGGGGCGGAAGCTAGTATCTGATAATATTCGTCTTATGAACGTTATATTAAATTAACAGATTAAAATTTACATATTTATAAGTATTTTATAATGTATGTTTATTTACAACAAATATTTACAATCAATGTATAAAATACAAACTATGATATATAGAAAACATCCTCAAAGTGGCTCAAAGCCCTCGCTGCTGTCGATAGGCAAGGTTCCCAACAGGCTGGCAGCGTTCCCTTTTGGATGGCCAAGCTTATGCGTTGGCGGAAAAAGCTCCCAGCCCGTCGGTCTCCCGAAGCCTCGATGAGCTTGGATGATAAAATCCGAGCAAATCGGCGAGCCTCGAACCCACACGGACCCATGGTTTCCACTGCGAATGGCATGAACAAAAAATTAGAACCAAGACAAGCGTATATAGTATAATTTACAAATTTTATATTATTATAACAATAGCTTGAGAAGCAACCAATTCATTCAAATGCGTTTCAGAAAACTACCTTTATATAACCACTTTGATAGCTCAGTGGTTATGGCGACGAGTTCTACAATAATGTTGAGTTTTCGGTGAAGGAAAACTTTATAAGGAGTCTATATCACGGTGTTACGGTACTTTTTAGTACCCGCCTGGCTGGCTCCCACCCTCAAGTTGAAAGTCTGCCACCAAACACCGACAGCTGTGTTCCAGCAGCTGCAGTTGGGAGCCAGTTCCTTTAGGCTTTGTGTGTTTACCACCTTCGGCCGCATCGTCATTTATCATTGTGAAATTGTCAAACACAGGTCAAACCTTCTAGGCTTTGTGTGCCTATCACCTTCGGCCTCATCATCACTTACCATAGTTAGATTATGGTCAAACACAAACCTGACGGGCCGGTTGGCGTGGTTGGTTAGATACCCTATCTATCACGCCACAGGTCGTGGGTTCGATTCCCACTCAGGACAAACATTTGTGTGCATGAACATGTCTGGTTGTAATTATCTATATATGTATGTATTTACAAAAGAAAAGTACTATATGTAGTATATCAGTTATCTGGCTTCCATAGTACTAGCTCTGCTTAGTTTGGGGTCAGATGGCTGTGTGTGAGGAATAATGTCCCAGAATATTTATTTATTATTTATTTATACAATGTAAAAAAAAACATAGTACACCCAAATCTTACCGGTTATTACACAAGTAAATACGTAACGACTAAACTATACTGCACTTACTTAAAATTGTATAAATATTGCACCTCAATTTGACGTAGGTAATCAAGCCGGAGTAATTTGTCTCGTGACTTTGGAAGGTCGTGAAAAATTTCTAACTTTTTCAGCGACATTAGTATCTGTAATGTAAATTCTGCCCCTTGTTTTTAATCGTGATTAGGAAAGATCTTAACGATTTCATTATCTATCTATACAAATAAATAAAATTGAAGTGTCTGTCTGTAAAGTCAAAATAACAGATTTTTACTAAATTAATTAAAATTAAAATAGTACTAGCTGTCCCCCGCGGTTTAACCCGTGTAGCGGTATAAAAAAAAAATAGCCTACGACCGATTCTCAGACCTACCGAATATAAACAAAAAAATTATAAGAATCGGTCGAGAATTTTATTTATTAGATTTATAACAAAATAAATTTTTATTTTTTTTTGTCTGTTTGCCTGCATATTATAACATACTAGATTCCGCGATGCGGTTTCACCCGCATTCCCCAGGGATTTTATGTTTTGCCGGGATAAAAAGTAGCCTATGTCCTTCTCCATACCATAGGCTATCTGCATACTAAATTTCATCGCGATCGGTTCAGCGGTTTAGGCGTGAAAAGGTAACAAACAAAAAATCAAACTCACTTTCGCATTTATAGTATTAGTTAGGAAGTTATTTATGATTAGGAAGTTAGGATTAGGATTCAGAAGCTTTTGCATTATTAGTAGGTAGAATTGATGCTAACACAAAACTGTAGTAGCACAGAATAAGTTATAGTAGTCGAATTGGCCTACGTACCTACATAATGTATATAGGTAGAAAGTAATGCATCTACCCTTAGAATAATGTTTCAGTTAGTATCTTAGTCCGGTAATAAAGATATAATTTAATAGGTTATTGAGGTCTCAATCATTAACAGTGGCGTCAATTGCCGTGTCAAAGGCAATGATTAAGTAGTGCTTAGTCTTTGGACATTTTTTTATTTTGCATAAGCAACTTCCAAGCGGATGACTAGCGATCAATCTATATTAATAGAGAAGCTTCTTTGATAATGTGGCAAAATGGTTTAGGTAAAGTAACCGTGCAAAAAATCTCTATGACAAATCTGTACTACCACTATAATACCTACTTAGTTTTTAAAATCTCCAGGTACAACCTAATGGTTACAGAATACTGCTGCCCGATTTTGCATTGTTTCTGTAGGGCTAACATTTACCAACGTGAAAATCTCGCGCGTGAGTGACAAGCTGTTGTCCTTATCATTTGTTTCTTACAAACTGAGATAAAGACAGTTACTGACGGGAAAACGAGTCGAGATAATTTTCTCGTAGCGTACATGTTAGCCCTGCTGGAATGTTTACTGAGGCTCGGGCTGATTGCTTTCAAGTAATCGTGCGTAAGAATACAGCTTCTGTGATGCATCAAGTGCAGGGTACCAAGGGCATTAAGGTGACGCCGCGTTAAGCTTAAAAATCTGAAATTCAACGTGCTGCGTCCCGCTCCCTACTAAAGCGACCTCTCATTGAAAACCCGTGTAAACGGAACGGGCGTATGCGACAAAATGGTTTTTATTGTTTAATTTAAAAACTACAAATATATTTCATAAGACCTAAGTACAATTTATAGTATCAGTTTCAATTAATATTTGTAGAAATTTTGGAACCTCAAATCGATCCTCAATGCCGGTAAAATTGGAATCTCTTATTTTAAAGAGGTCTTTTTGATTAATTATTTTGTGTTATAAAAGTTAACCAATCGTGTTATGTAACGTACATAATAATTCTTACAATAAATTTCAGTTCGTTCGCTTCAGTCATTGTTGAGAAAAATCGGAATCCTTGCAACCAAAATCTTCAAGGCGTCGCCTTAACTAGATTTTTATTTTATATTAACAAAAACAACAACCTTAACTAGGTACTTAAACTAAATATTAAAATAAAATATATGAAAATAATTAAAGATAAAAAACTGCGTTTAGATCGCCACCTGCAGGCATGGTTCCCAAAAAGCTGGCGACGTTACCCCGTTGAATTGCAAGACTAATACGTTGCCCAAGGTAAGCGCCAGCTCTTTGGTCACCTGTTAAATCAACAAAGCGTCTGGATATCTCTTTAACTAAACGATGTGCCCCCGAACCCCAGGGACCCATAGTTTCAACCCCAAACGGAAAGAATATGTAACCATCGCCAATAGAAACATACTTCCTCCGCTTGAGGCTTTCGGAGGCGTCGGCGGCTGCCCACTTAAATTTATATTAGAAATTTTAAATTCTAATATCATAATGTGATTTATACTTTCGTGACGCTACACTTATTAATATTATTTTTTACTGAAACAAAGAATTTTTGAATTTAAATGTTTTCCAGAGTTTCTGTGACAGCCCTAATACAGTCATCGATCTGTAACTAACGAGTACTTATATGATAAATATATTCTCACGCCGAGATGGTGCTTTAGTTAACGAAATTACTCTATATTGATCGTTAGTCTGTTACGTTGGGGCACGGTTTTATTGGTACTAAATATTTGTAAGTCTCACACCCTAAAGGTCACTTCAGGTGTGAGACCGAATGAGTTGATAACAAGATATTTTTGTTACTTAGATACATATAAATAAATATTCTGGGACATTCCTCACACACGGCCATCTGACCCCAAACTAACGGACGTTGTGCTATGGAAGCCAGATAACTGATATACTATATATACTACTTTTCTTTTGTAAATATATACTTATATAGATAATTACACCCAGACTCAGGATAAACGGACATGTTCATTGTTCATGCACACAAATGTCTGTCCTGAGTGGGAATTGAGGATGTTTTCTATATATCATAGTTTTTGCATTTTATACATTGATTGTAAATATTTGTTGTAAATAAACATAATAATAGATAATTTGATGTATAAAAGGAAAACGCCTGACTGATAACTGAAAGATCAAAGCAAAGCCTATGTGCCTTTTATAAACGAAGGAGTGTAGGTACTTACTGAAAAAGGATTTTATGAGATTCCGGCCCTAAGAGGGTTCAATAGAGGATGTATTTTTCTGTTAAAGTCCGTCATTCAAATTTTTTTAAGTATTTTGGATGAATATTACGAATGACATATCCTAATCCTTCCTAACTAATATTATAAATGCGATAGTGAGTTTGTTTGTTTGATTGTTACCTTTTCACGCTAAAACCGCTGAACCGATCGCTATGAAATTGCAGATAGCCTATGGTACGGGGAAGAACATAGGCTACTTTTTATTCCGGGAAAACATAAGATCCCTGGGGAACGCGGGTGAAACCGCGGGGCGAAATCATTTTCATCTAGGTTAATTCCCTTGAAGTGAAAGTTTACTGTTACAGTTATAACTATGGACTCTTTTAGATTACTCTAATATCGCGTTATTTTTTATTTTTAATACACTATGGTCGATTAGGTATGATACGATTGAATTTTGAGATTGAAGTGTGGAGAAAAAAAAATGCTGCAGATGTTCAGTACAAAAGGTTAACATGTATGGAACAGCTTTGTTTCCATTTTTGAAGTTGGTCACATAGTAAAAGTGGTTTGTATTCGCTAGCTAATTAAATTGTCCATATATTGGTCCAGTTATAAATTAAATAATATGAAATACCAGATTTTAATTTTATTTTTTTTGATTTTTATGAAATATTTTTTTTTTATCGGTTTAAGAAATTACACTAGATCTAAAAGGATCTCAATGTGTAATGAAATTACAATTCTATATTGCTAACACTCATGAATAATAATGCTAAGGCGATTTATCAATCGGTAAAGCTTATAGAGATCCCTATAAAGCTTGGAAGATTTAACTTTTCTCAAAATGAATTTTATTGGGCTTTTGGTTTATTTATATGGATATTAGGTAATTTGGTTATTGTTTTTAGGGTTCAGTAATTCTTAAACAACAAATATTAAATAATAATATAAATAATAAACATATATTCTGCCATCTGTCCGAAAACTAATCAGGTAGGCTATTCTGAACTTAAACTCGACAGTGAAATCACGCAGTGACTATACTTTGTCTCACTCGTGAACTTCTGATTACCGAGTTACACGAGTGAGACAGAGAATAGTTACTGCGTGATTTCACCGTCGAGTTTAAGTTCAGAATAGCCCAGCTGAGCTTGTGGAAACCAAATAACTCACGCGGTTGAAATCAATCCCGCAGCCTCGTCATACGGCAGAGAAGGAATACGGTGTGGTTTTAGTCAGTACGAGTCTGACATAACCCGGGCGCTTCCCCCGTAGTCACACGGGTATCCATGTGGATTTCCCCTCCTTAAAATAAATGGAAGCCAGATAACTGATATACTACATATTATACTACTTTTTTTGTTGTAAATATATACTTATATAGATCAGAACCCGGACAAACAGACATGTTCATGCACACAAATGTCTGTCCTGAGTAGGAATCGAACCCACGATCAGTGGCATGATAGTTAGGGTATCTTACCAACCACGCCAACCGGCCTATCGTTGTGTGAATTTCAAATTATTCAGCCAACACGTCAGCATTTTCTATTTTTATAAAGAAATAAGTATTATTCACAGTTTCATAAATAAATTACGAAAAAAAAAAACATCTGCATTGAAAAGAAAAAAACAAGCAATAAAGCCGTAGCTAAACCTTCAAATACTATTAAATTAACAAAAAAAAAACAGTCAGCTTAATTATTTTATTACCCAAATTAATTATTTTTTGAATTTTTTCAAATGTTTATTCGAGTATCACGCTAAAACTGTACTGTTAATATTCATAATCTATTCTATCTATACTAACATTATAAAGCTGAAGAGTTGGTTTGTTTGAACGCGCTAATTTCAGGAACTACTGGTTCGATTTGAAAAAGTGTTCAGTGTTAGATAGCCCATTTATCGAGAAAGGCTATATGCTACTTTTTATCCCGAGAAAACACAAGATCCCTCGGGAACGCGGGTGAAACCGCGGGGTGGAAGCTAGTAAATAATAAGGTGATACGAATGGGTCAAACGAATGTTGTAAAAATACGGAATCCTGAGTAGTTCAAGATCAATACGCGCTTTACAATTTTTTCCATTTTCATTAAACGATATAGGTACCTAGTACCTATCTATATTTTGCTATCGCAAAACCAACCCGTAATAAACGACATATTACTGTATTGTATTTCAATAGATATTTGATTATGTTTTTATTGAACCACAGAACTGTTTTCCGCATTCTTGATAGCCACACAATGTATATTTTCTCCTACACGACTTTTATTACTTTTCGAGTGTCATTTATATGGAATACATAAAAATGTAATAAAATGTGATTTGGGTGGCGCGAGTGAGGTAGTTTTTGCTTTGGTTCCGTGAGTTTTCATTTTTATTTAAATGCTTCATTTTAAGTTATAATATAAAAATTAGATTGCATGAAAAATAAATTAATTTTAAAAATCAAAAACCCTACTGCAAAAAATATAATTTAAAAGTAATGCACTAAAAATACCGAAACAATATTGAGAATAGAAAACAAAATTAAAATAAGACTATATTATGAGCTTTCCAACGGAACCCATTTTAATTTACTTTCGGTTTATAATTTGCAATTAGGTCCCACCTCCTACTAAACGTAAAGTATTAAAATGTCGTTTTTTTTTTTATGAAACGGCGTTGTAAAGCTTTTATTGTATTTTTCTTTTTTTTTGTCAGGTCAAATGGCGGGCATGCGCACAACCAATTCACCAAAGTTTAATCACAATCGAATTAATGGTATAGGAACGCATATTATTATAAACAAACATCTATTGATAGACAGACAGACATCTTTTGATTTTTGTAGGATAGACGATTTTTTTTTTTAATTAGATCGTTATGTTATAGCTGTCTAAATAAACTTAATGAATGTAAGTTTAATAAATTATATGTGGCCGTGTAATGATTGTCTTAATTTTAGATATTATTATCATTTAAAAAAAAACGATGGGCTCCTGACCCCCACGGCCCCAGCGTCTCTCTCTCGTCCAATATTTTAATTGCAACATGATCTGAATTTGTGTTTGTATCGCGGAACCCTAAAAAAGTAAATCCTACGATTATTTACGGTACAAAGTTACGAAATAATAGTGAATTACCTCCGGCTCATGTCTCATTCAAGCAGTATATCACAAAGTTTCTGCACGAGGAACTCTTTGAGTATTTGTTCTTCCTTTATTTAGTTTACTTATACATTAGTTTATATAGCTTCTACCTTGCTTTTTCACCCGCGTTCCCGAGGGTTCTTATATTTTCCCGGAATGAAAAGTAATGTGCTAGTCCAGACAATAATCTATCTCTGTGCCAAATTTCATCCAGTTCCGTTCGGCTATGCTGGCGTGATTGAGTAAGAAACATCCATTCAAAGTTTCACGTTTATAATATACTAGCAGTCCCCCGCGGTATCACCCGCGTTCTCGAGAAAAAAAATTAACCCATGTCCTTCTCCATACCATAGGCTTTCTGCGTACCAAATTTTAACGCAATCGGTTCAGTGGTTTAGGCGTGAAAAGGTAACAAACAAACAAACTCACATTCGCATTTAAAATATTTAAGTTAGGATAGTAGGAAATACGATACAACTGAAAATCCACTCGGCTACAGTATGCAGCCAAGTTCTGGGGCTTAGAGTGAGTTGACATTTTCACAGATGATGTATTTCTGTTGCCACTATAATAAAAAATACTAAAAACCAGAATAAAATAAATATTTAAGGGGTCTCCCATACAACAAACGAGATTTTATGCCATTTTTATAGATAATAGAACGGAACCCTACGTGCGCGAGTCCGACTCGCACTTGGCCGCTTCTTTATACTATACTCCATAGCTACATAATTCTATTTCGCATTATCACACTGTCTCTCCTATAGAAATAATAAGAGGATCTTTATTAAAATGTCACGAAGCAATACACGGAAATATTTACAAGCTATCAACAAAAATACAGTACCATCCTTCATGACGTCTAATTTTCCGCTCGTTTGACTCAATCTGAAAGCGGTTGGCGGAAGTAGGGTGTGATAGTAGAAAATAGAAAGTTTTTGGTAAACTATGTACGTTAATCTGTATATATAACACTAGCTATCGCCCACGTTCCCGAGAAAAAAAGCATGACCCTCTCCATGCCATAGGCTATCTGCGTACCAAATTCCATCGTGATTGGTTCAGCGGTTAAGGCGTGAAAAGGTAACAAAAAACAAACTCATATTCGCATTTATGACGTTAGGATTTGGATTAGGATAGGATTATTAATTGCGAATAAGTAATTTATCTCTACAATATGTTTGTTCAATCACGCTGTATGTAATTACTAAATTGTTTTGCATAAATTTTTGCTCATAAGTAGATTATACTCTCAAATAGACATCATCCCTGAATAATATAACATACCTACCCAAAAAATACATTTATATAAAAGCCACAAAATTCTTTATTGTTGTTACAAATGATACCAAATTCATATTTTTTTTTTCTAAAACTTGCTCCAAACATCTCAAGAGACAGTTCCCAATGAAAAATGCTCCCTTGAAACCCCGACCATAAACAATGTTAGATGAGTTACGTCATTGTCAACGTTACTGGGCGCAGCATACCGGGATGGCGTGGTGAAAACAATTTATATTTCCACTTGTTACACACAGGGTCGGCGTTAGGGCCAATGACGTTTGGGCAAAATTATTACACTCATAATCGGGTACTGTTAGCAATTTGTTTCTGTATAGTACAAAAATATTCTAAATAAATTTTTATCCCGCGGTATCGCACGTGTTCCTGAGGTATTTTATTTCCCCGAATAAAAGTATTCAAAACTATTCACTAGTCATACATTCAGTAGCAAACATCTACACTAGCTTACACACAAACGTTTGCATTTAAAGTAGTATATACGGAGGATCAGAAACAAATAAGATTTAAAGTTTTTTTTTTGTTTGACCACATGATGTGGCCGAAGGTGGTAAGCACACAAAGCCTAGAAGGAACTGGCTCTGAAGTGCAGCTGCCGGAACTCACCAATAGGTATTAGGCGACAGATTTTCAGCTTGAGGGTGGTAGCCAGCCAGGCGGGTACTACAAAGTACCCTACCACCGTGCTATGGTTTCCTCACGATGTTTTCCTTCATCGAGAGCTCAAGCTCATTGTAGGATTCGAACCTACGACCTTCGCCGCGGCGTCCGACGTCACTACCACTGAGTTATCATCGCCTTAAATGTTGGTATGTGTCATATTATTTGCAATCTAAAAATGTTTTTTTGCTATATTTTGCAATTGAAATTTCATCAATTTTAATTTAATTATAAGATTTTTGACGAACTCGTCCATGAACTTACCTCTATTTGCATCATTATAGCTTTGATATTCTGGGCGATCGCCCTATTTGATTATTCCTGAATTGGTACTGGTTTCAGCACACTAAAATACAGCGCTTTAGCTTTATTTTATTTTTTTGATGCAATATGCTTTTTTTTCATTCCGTGATTTTGACAGTTCGTGTCACCCGAACTAACTTAAAAAACGCCGCCGGCTTTTCAATTTTCACTAGGCGTTTTAAAAATAGGGAATTTAATGAAAAATTAAGTCTGTCATATTGCGTTCAGGAATGGTTTAATGTTAATCAAGCACTGGTATTACTTTTTAATAACCTCAAGGAAATATGGCTGGCTCGCTCTATAGCATTGCTGCTTTATTAGGGTTCCAAAACGGGACCCTATTACTAAGACTCCGCTGTCCGTCCGTCTGTCTGTCTGCCCGTGTGTCACCAGGCTGTACCTATGTCTTGAACCGTGATAGATAGACAATTGAAATTTTCACAGATGATGTATTTCTGTTGCCGCTATAACAACAAATACTAAAAAACAGAATAAAATAAATATTTAAGGGGGTTCTCATACAACAAGCATGATTTTTTTGCCGTTTTTATAGACAATGGTACGGAACCATTCGTGTGCGAGTCCGATTCGCACTTGGCCGGTTTTTGAAGAAATTAGCTTGACCCAGCTTGAAAATCTGAGTGCAAATCTCGAGAAAGGGTGTGGTAAGGCTCGTTGAAGTCCGAGGAAGATTCTTATGAAGAGAAAAAATTAAAAAGTTCCCTGGAAAATTGGAAAATTCGTGAAAAACTGAAAGTATAGGGTTTTTGTATGAGCTTAAGCCACCGATATTTTTGCGTTCGTTTATTGAGGAACGTTATATACTACTTTTTATCTTGAGATCGCAGGCGAAACCACGGGGGAAAGCTAGTTATGAATACAATATAAGGTAGAAGGTATCTTTCAAAAATGTATGCTATGTATTTTGTGGAATTTGTACGTCCTATATATTTTTTGAGATTAAAAATTAACAATATACTTTTCATCTTAAAAAATCATCAATGCTTGGGTTTAGCGCTCGCTCTTGCAGGATACATCTTATAATAATAAATAAATAATAAATATTCTGGGACATTATTCCTCACACACGGCCATCTGACCCCAAACTAAGCAGAGCTTGTACTATGGAAGCCAGATAACTGATATACTACATATACTACTTTTCTTTTTTGTAAATACATACATATATAGATAATTACACCCAGACACAGGACAAACAGACATGTTCATGCACACAAATGTTTGTCCTGAGTGGGATTCGAACCCACGACCTGCGGCGTGATAGATAGCGTATCTTACTGAAGAGTATTTGGGTATGATCAGGGTGTAGTCTGGATTTCGGAGAGAGAAATGAGAACACCACATAACAGTTTAACGTATATTCGCAGACTGAATCCACCTACCGCTACATATTATACAGTTACATAAAACTACCCACTATTTACAAATATCACACCTCCACCACTATACAGTACCACACATTATAACATAACTTAATCTACAAATTCTAAAAGAATACATATAAATATTATATTAACATCACTAACCTATTTTAATTAATTACACTACTCTGAACCTATCTACGGGTCTCCTTGTTCGCTTTGGCTTGGGATTCACCGGCGATGCGAGTTGCTGAGCAGGTGGTTGCTCTGAAGGACAATTACTCTGACTAGCGTCAGTTACATTCTCTGATGGTTGCTCCGGAGGAGCATTGCCCTGACTAGACTCAGTTAAATTCTCGGACGTTACGTTAACCCTCTGATCTACCCCTTCGCTCATTAGTGGTGTAACTATATTCTCACTACCACCCAGCACCTCCCTACTCTCCGGGCAGGCAACATCAGACAGCCGAGATCTCCGGCGAATTTGATCAACATGTCTTTTCAAAAATTGACCGTCATCCCTTACCACCGAATACCTACGTAAACTATCTAAGCCTTCCACAGTGCCTTTCACCCACTTATCTCGAGTACCGTATTCTCGAGCCCAGACTGTATCGCCTTCTCTGAAACTACGCGGAACCCCTCCGGCGTTATCCACTTGCCGCTGTTGAGCCTTGCAAACCCTGTCCTCGACAACACGCTCAGTACGCAGTAAATCTAACCTCGACCGTAAATTCCGCCTTTGTAACAACATGGCGGGTGTTTCGCCAGTAGTACTATGTACTGTATTTCTATAGGCTAGTAGAAATGTTTGCAAAGCCGTATCGATATCTACCTGATCCCTATGCGCTTTTTTAATTGCTCGCTTACATAATTTTACCGCGTTCTCTGCCGCCCCGTTTGAAGAAGGGTGATAAGCTGGTGAAAAAAATTGCTTTATACCATTATTAGTTAAGAAGTTTTTGAATTCCAAACTGGTGAACGGTGGACCTTGATCAGATACTAACTCCTCCGGTAGACCAAATCGTGCAAAGGTAGATCTCAGTACTTTTATGACCGCAGATGCATTAGTGCGAGTCATTTCAAACATTTCTAACCATTTTGAAGTAGAATCAATAAGGACTAAGAATGTTAAACCTTTATAAGGTCCCAAGAAATCAATATGCAGACGACTCCAGGGGCGAGCATGATACCTCCACGGCTGTATACGAGCCATCGGGGGCGCGTCTGCCTCCGCCGCACAAGTATCGCACTGCCTGCACATTGCTTCCACCGCTGCATCTATGTTAGGCCACCACACGTAGCTTCTAGCTAGGCTTTTTGTTTTGACTATTCCCATGTGACTGCAATGCAACTGTTTTAAAATGTTATGTTGTAATGATGACGGAATAACCATGCGATAGCCCCACATTACACACCCGCATTCTGTGTATAGTTCATTGCGTCTTATGAAATATGGTTGGATTTGATCATCTGGGCAATTTGCAGGCCAACCTGATTGAATATATGCTAAAACCCTACTGAGAATCTTATCCCGCGCCGATGATTTTTTTACCTCCGTACTTGTAATCGGTAAAAAACTTTCAACAAAATTAACGTAAGTTTTTTCGTTGCATTTACCTGCGTTGCATTGCTTGTGTGGTAAACGTGACAATGCATCCGCACAGTTCTTTTTTGACGAGACGTATTCTATATCGTAAGTATACCCGGATAACAAAACTGCCCAACGCTGCAACCTCGAAGCGGCCATCACCGGTATGCCTACTTTGTCACCTAGAATATACGTCAATGGCTTGTGATCCGTCCTAAGCCTAAACTTGCGACCGTACAAGTACTGATGGAATTTACGCACTCCGTAAACAATTGCGAGCGCCTCCCTATCTATCTGTGAGTACGCACGCTCGGTCGCGGTGAGCGAACGTGACGCATACGCCACCGGTCGCTCGCCGCCCGGCGTCGCGTGCGAAATCACTGCTCCGATACCTACGCTGCTTGCATCTGTCGTTAGTATTAAAGGCAGCTCGGATGAATAGTGTATCAATATTTCACTACTCGCTAATAGATGTTTCACTTTACCAAACGCATTTTCACATTCTTTGCTCCATTCGTATCTAGCACCAGCCTTCAATAGATTGTACAAAGGAGCTAAAATTGTACTAGTATTTTTCACAAACTTCCCGTAATACATAACCATACCAATAAATGCCCTGAGCTCTGAAACGTTCGCGGGTGCCGGCGTCGCGATAATCGCTGTCACCTTGTCTGGACAAGTGTGTACTCCTTCCTTACTAATCGTATGACCCAGATAGTTGACCGAATCCGCGAAGAAAACACACTTATCTTTTTTAACTCTAAGCCCGTACTTCTTTAAGCGATCAAACACACTACATAAATTATGTAAATGTTCGTCTGCCGTGGACCCCGTTATAATTATATCATCTAGAAAAACCCCCACCTGAGGTAAGTCTGCCAGTAATTGTTCCAACCGCCTCTGAAATATACCTGGACTCGAAGAGAGGCCATAGACTAGCCGATTGTACATAAAGAGACCCTTGTGCGTATTAATTACTGTATATTTCCTAGTGTCGTCGAGTTCCAGTTGTGCGTAGGCCTGAGATAAATCAATTTTACTAAAACGTACACCTCCTTTCAAACGTAGCAACAGTTCCTCAACCCTAGGTAAAGGATAACGGTCCATTTCTATGACTTTATTTAATGTTAATTTGTAATCGGCACAAATCCTGATGTTACCGTCCTTTTTGACGACGGGCACGATGGGTGTTGCCCAGTCGGAACGCTCGACGGGAGTGAGAATACCGTCGCGCACCAGCTGCTGCAACGCTTGCTCCACTGGCTCGCGCAGCGCATACGCGAGCGGCCTCGCGCGCATGAAAATCGGCCGCGCCCCCTCACGCACGTGAATGCTCACCGCACCACCGGTGAATCTACCCAGACCCGCCGCGAACACATCACAATATCTGGAACTGAAAACGGCCTCATTGAATACTTCATCTTTAGACAATAGTAAATTGTTACACTCATAATTTAGTATAGGCAACTGTATTTTTAATTCGGCCATCCATTGACGCCCTAAAAGAATGGTCTTTCCATTATCTATAACAAATAATTCCAATTTCTTACATTCATCCTTGTATCGTACCACGGGTCGTATCACTCCGAGTGGTTTTACTGACTCGCCTGAATAGTATCGGAGTGTTAATCGACAGGGTTCTAAATATAAATGTTTAAATAAGCTATTATAACATTCCCCGCTTATACATGACACGGCACTACCGGTATCACACTCCATCTTAATATTGTTACCGTTCACGTTCACGGTCACATACACGGGCTCACATTGCGTTGCAGACAATCGACATACATCAACAAATATTACCTCGTCGCTTCCTGCACTGTCGCTTTCGCCATCTTCCATGGCCTTACCGATGTTAACGTGGTAGTGCCCCGCCAAGTTCGGACACATACGACGCAGATGTCCCTGCTGGTTGCACACGCGGCATATATAGCGTGCAAACTTGCACGAGGCTGACTCGTGACGTGCACCGCACTCTCGGCACTGCCGCTGTAGCTGGGCACGGCCAGCAGGCATCGGTGTGGACGCATGTGCTGGCCGGCCGGCTGCGGCCGCGCGCCATCCGCGCGCGCCGTGCGCCTCCCCGCCGCCGCCGCTCCGCTCCGCTGCCGCTGACGTGTCGCGTCGTCGGCCGGCCCATACGGCCTGACAGACGACTTCCTTTGAACTCGCGTCACCCGATGACCTTCCGTGTCCTTCTACCACAGCTGCATCCTTCTCCGCCGCTTCCATGCTTACTGCCAACTTATACGCTTTGCCAAAGTCTAAATTACTTTCGGCAAATAACCGTTGTCTTATAGTTTCACTAATTAATCCACAGACTAATTGGTCCCTCAAACTTTCTTCCAACCACGCCCCAAATTCACATGTTTTGGACATTTTCTTCAAAACGGCTGTATACTCCGATATAGTTTCTCCTTCTTTTTGCTTTCTATGCCTAAATTTATAGCGTTCAGCTAACTCACTCGGCTTGGGCTGTAGGTGTTTCTCCATAATGTCCGTTATTTGTGCAAATGTTTTAGATTTTGGTTTAACCGGCGTACACAAATTAACAAGCAGCTCATAACCTTCCGCCCCCATCACAGTAATTAACGTAGGCACTTGTAACTCGTTTGGTATCTTATTTACCAAAAAGTATTGTTCGATCGACATATTGTTTTTTTTTTTTGTTTTAAATTTACACTTTACGACACTTTTACGGTATTTACGCGTAGGTTTCGATACGATTCGTCGCCACTGAAGAGTATTTGGGTATGATCAGGGTGTAGTCTGGATTTCGGAGAGAGAAATGAGAACACCACATAACAGTTTAACGTACATTCGCAGACTGAATCCACCTACCGCTACATATTATACAGTTACATAAAACTACCCACTATTTACAAATATCACACTTACCAACCACGCCAAGCGGCGTAATGTAATGTAATCAATGTAATGTGTTTATGTAATCTAAGTTTGTTTTGAAAAGGGTAATTCCTGAGCTTATAGCCGACTCTCCTTAACAAAGGCAACCATCCGAACCGTGCGTTAGAGTCTGACAATTCAAAAGTGACTGTGAAGGCCTATTTGAATGAATAAAATATTTCATTTCATTATTTCCCTCTGGAATGCAGGTAAAATTGTGAGTCGATAGCTTGTATGTAAAATTACATTACATTTACAAACTAATGTCGCAAAGGGATCGAAACAGATTGAATGTTTTCTAAAGAAAGTGCCAAGTAACAAGTTTCGTGTAGGTACTTTGCTTGTAAGCAAATAAGAATCCATTTTACTTGAATAACAAATATACAGGTAGATTTTTTAGTCACTGGCAATACTTCCAGGGGTGGAAGTACTCATCTGTGAAATCATGAAAAAATTATCAGCTGTTCCATACAAAAGTTCAATATCTACTCGACCAAAATGTATGAAGCAACCATTTTATTTTACGCGATAGCTGAGTTGGTCCCATACTGAAAGTTGTTCATATTGACGAGTACTTCCACCTCTGCAAGTATTGCCAGTGAATAAAAATTCACCCTGTATAATATAAAATATATAAACTAAAGTCAACACACTTTAAAAACGGCAAACAGAAGATTTCTTAATGAGTATTCAATCAAGGGAATTCTTGAGGTAGAATTTTTGACAACCGTTGAGGTTAGTTTCTTTTGTGCCCGCATTCCCGAGGGATCTTATGTTTTCTCGGGATAAAAAGAAGCCTAAAAGCCTTCCTCTATAAATAGGCAATCTAACACTAAAATAATGTTTCAATTCGAACCAGTAGTTCCTGAGATTAGCGCGTTCAACCAAACAAACAAACTCTTCAGCTTTATAATATTAGTATAGATTTATACATAAAAACAATTAACTATATTGATTAATCCTTTGTGTGTATGGATGGATGGATGGATGTTTGTTACTCTTTCACGCAAAAACTACGGAACGGATTTGGATGAAATTTGGCAGAAAGGTAGATTATAGTCTGGAATAGCACATAGGCCACTTTTTATCCCGGGAAAACATAAGATCCCACGGGAACACGGGTGAAACCGCGGGGCTAAATCTAGTTTATTATAATCTAAAGTGCCCGCGGTTTCACCCGCGTGCCCCTATTTTACCCCACTTAGGGGTTTAATTTTCAAAAACCTGCCTTAGTATCCACTAAGGCAGGTTTTAGGTATCCACCTATTACACTTACTAATGCCTACAATGTATAAGATATAAAATTTCAAGTCTCTAGGTCCAGGGGTTTGGCGTTGATATATCAACAGTCAGTCAGTTTACCATTTTATATATACATAAGAAGATTGAAATAAACTATAAGATTCTGGGCTAGTCTAATTCTAAAATTCAAAAAAACAATACATTCATTCTAAGTCGTCATAGTCTCTCAAAAAATAAAAGGATATAAAAACCATTAAAAAGCCTTCATGCTAAACGCAAAACGAAAATAGCTGCGCGGAAAAATCCGTCGAATCGCACGACATCAAATGTTTTTGAAGAAATAAAATAAAACTTAAATACGGCACCGGTACGTCTGAAAATCCGTGAGGGGAACGTCGTTAGTTTTACGAATAGGTTTTGTTTTTATACCACCTACAAAGTTGTTTTTCTCCTGCGTATTTTAGTGTCCTTATTTGCATGAAAGACGAACGCGCAGAGCGTTAAAATACGTGTCTTGGAAAGAATGTGAGCTTTTGTGTTTCATGGCACGTTTAGGGTCTGTGATCATCGAGAGGAGTATAGTGATTAAATATAATATAACATGCTGTTTTGCTTTATAAACAAAATTTATCGCGTAGTTAAAAAAATGTTTTGGTTTAAAGTGCGATCACGAGATAGAAGGTATTTCGTACATTGACCTTTCAATACTTAGACCTCTATCGCTCGCGCATAAATATATTGCCGTCATGTACAAGTGTGAGTGCGACGATAATATACCTATTGTTGTAATGAGTTTATATAGGTACCAAGTATAAGTTATATTTGAGAAGTATTAACACCTGACGAAAGGCATAGATGTCTAAATAGTTCCTAAGGGGCCATTCTCTACGAAATTGATCGTTGACTTCTAAGATAGCCCCAGGCCGTATTGAAATCCGATGCGTCAGTGACCCCTGCGGGGCGTATTTGCCGGTTGCGGTGGTGTTATGTTTCGAGATTTATAGGACGACCTATATTTTTTCTAGGTTAAGCTTATACTTTACTAGCTTTCACCCCGCGGTTTCACCCGCGTTCCCCAGGGATCTTATGTTTTCCCGGGATAAAAAGTAGCCTGTGTTCTTCTCCACACCATAGGCTATTTGCGTACCAAATTTCATCGGTTCAGTGTTTTAAGCGTGAAAAGGTAACAAACGAACAAACAAACAAGCACTTTCGCATTTATAATATTAGTTAGGATTATATTATATATTAATAATATACATATAATATAATAATAATATGTAATATAATATCCGTGGGGGTCGAGAGCTCACCATCTTTTTCGCGAAATATCCAAACGCCTGGTCGAAGCAACTTGTGACCAGAATGCTGGCTTATATCTTGGTCAGAGAATCAGCCTTGCCATCCAACGTGGCAATGCCGCCAGCATTCTGGGTACGCTGCCTTCTGATAGCGACTTTTTTAATTTAGACTATTTTATTTAAGCTTCTTACTTTTAGTCATAAGTTGGTCTTGAATTGTATATTATATTTTTGTTGTATTTTATATAATATTAATTAAAAATAATTAAATTAAAAAAATAAAATTGAAATTATTAATAATTAATTAATATTATAAGTTAGGATTAGCATAACAAATGTTTGTTTTTATGTTTAAAAATAATATTATGGTCAATTATATCAACAAACCATCAAAATTGAGCTTCTGTATGTTTTTGTCTGCAAACCTTGAAAAGTAATTAATGGATTATCTTTATTTTTTATACACAACGATGGATTTCTATATAAGAGTGTTTTTATCCCAAAGTTCCCACGGGAATAGGAAATCCTAAGCGATTCTCGAGGCCAGGTTAAGGTTGTTTTGTATAAATCTTTTAAAAACTAATGATCTCTCAAAGGGAATGCGATTGAAAATGAGAACAATATGAAATACTTAGGCATAATTTAAAAAAAAACTTTTGGATATTAGTTTGTGTTAATTTGATTAATGAACATTATTTTTTATTACATTCTCATGGGTAATATTTTTTTCAGATTTAAATTGTTAATTATTTGAAATTTTTGGCTGCTTCAAATTTCTAAGTTTTCAAGCCAAATTATTAGATCTAAGTCAAGTCTACCGTATAGTAATCATAAAAAAAATGTCTCCTACATAACTAAGTAATAATTTTTATTTACATATTTACATAGGTATTTACAATTAAAGTAAAAAATACAAACTATGATATATAGAAAACATCCTCAAAGCCCTCGCCGCTGTCGATAGGCAAGGTTCCCAACAGGCTGGCAGCGTTGGGAACCCTTTTTGGATGGCCAAGCTTATGCGTTGGCGGAAAAAGCTCCCAGCTCGTCGGTCTCCCGAAGCCTCGATGAGCTTGGATGATAAAATCCGAGCAAATCGGCGAACCCCCATGGACCCATGGTTTCAACTGCCGGTTAACTAACCACAATTTAGGGAAATTATACTTTCCTGAAGTTTTATTTTACTTAATTATATTCAGGGTGACTTTTTAGTCACTGGCTATACTTGCAGGGGTGGAAGTACTCATCAATATGAACAACTTTTACTATTAAACTAGGTGTGAAATAACAAAAAAAATATCAGCTGTTCCATACAAAAGTTCAATACCTACTCGACTAAAATGTATGAAGCAACCATTTTATTTTACGCGATCTCAGAGTTGGTCCTATAATAAAAGTTGTTCATATTGATGAGTACTTCCACCCCTGCGAGTATTGCCAGTGACTAAAAAGTCAGCCTGTATAATAAGTCAAAGTCAAAGCCATTTATAAGGCACTTATGAACGTTGAAGCTACTGAAGTTACCACCGGTTCGAAAGTCCGCTTCAACTGAGAAGAACCGTGAAGAAACTCAGCAAGATTTTTTTTTTTTATATATTTTATTTTTTTAATTTTTGTAAGTCTGACAATATGTTTTTCCCATTCAATGTATAAATAACAATGTTTAAAGCAATATAATATAATACGCATAAACACAAACACAATAGTAGTATATTGATATTACAAATTCATTGTTGAAATTATGAAAAAAAAAACACAAAATAAAATTACCCTCTGTGTTTGATTTACTTATATAATAAATAGAGCTTGTTAGAAATAAGAGTGAAGTTGTCTCTTATACTGATTCATTCGATTTTGCCTCTACCTTTTAAATGAAAAGGTTATTCGAGGGTTATTCAAGAATAACCTAAATAAATTATATTACCGTATTCACATAAGAACATTTTCTTTTTTCTCAATTCAGTTATAACTGTAAAGACTTAGGTCCATATTAAGGAACGAATCAACAAAAAGTCTTATGACAAGATTCTGTTAATCGAAAATCAACCCTACGTCATAAATTCATGGTTCAAATTTAAATGTTTCAGTCTTGACTTATTAACTTACGTTTGGAATAACGTTCTGTGTTACGGACTATTTTTTTTATGAATGGATATTCCCCATCGAGTCAATATGCTAGTATGGTATTTGCACACCCATCCCCCGTCAGGATCCATAATCTCCAAATAGTTTTAAAAGCTCTACCTCATAGCGATATGTCGCTCAAAGAGCAGCTCGACTGGGGAAGTAGCTCCACCTTACAGAATACCGCAGCCAAATAACTTATAGTTGTGTTCCTGCGCGTCAGTAAGGTCGCCGGTCGGGGTGGAGGGAAGGGTCGGCAACGCGTGAGTGATTCCCCTGATGTTGCAAGCGTTCATAGGCTACGGTAACCGCTCACCATCAGGCGGGCCGTATGCTTGTTTGCCGAAAACGTTGTATAAAAAAAAAGTATAGTTTCAAACTCGACTCAAACCTTGACTTACGTTTTTTGTATAATGTTCCATGTTACGAACTTTAATTTTTTTGGAACGTTTGACACACTCATATTAACAAATGCTATTTTCGTATTTGCACCCAAACAGGATTCATAGTCTCGCAAGTTATTGAAAACCGTTTCATGCTCAAAATCACGAGTGAAACCGCGGGGGATAGCTAGTCTTTATATAGATTTTGATTTGTCAAACATCAGGTTCTTGAAACGAAACTTTCATTCATTTTCCCTCATACCACCCTCTCATAGTTTAGGCTGCAACACGTACAATCCCTCTTGTCGACCAAGCCACGTTCTCGGAACTCTGGACAGCACCAATGTTGGTCTCGGTTCGAGCCCAATCTGAGGTACCTTCAAGCGACTGTTGTTTTATAAAAACTAAATATCTGTCGGCACTGTAAGTCTATATAAGATTCGTGATATACCTAATTGAACTAATTTGTCATGTCGAAATATCCAACCAGCGTTCCTCATTTGCCGGAAATGCGACGTACAATTTCCAATGCATATTCATCTTATTATAATTATTATTTGTTCGTTGTATATTTTCTATTTGTCAGCTAGGTATTTGTTTTCTTTTCTGTTGTTGCTCTCGATTTTTTGTGATTTGTTTGTAAAAATTCTACTTTGTGTGCGTCCTTTTCCAGCAAATAAATGTTTTTCTTCTTTCTTTCTGTCTATTGATTGTTAATTGCCAAAATAAAATAAAATAAAAACACCTTACCCAGCTGAGATCCTCAGCTCCCCAGACTTATTCGTAAAGGTGACATCAGATTTCTTAGTATTTACTTATTTTTCACCCATATCTTATTCAACATTCTTGTAAATCTGAAGCCTACTTCAGTACAATATCTTGTTTCCATTAACTCTATAATTTGTTGGAACGTAGATACTACGATGGAATACCCATTATTCAGACCCATTCGGTTGCCATTGCGATCGGAAAGGATTTTATTTCGTTAAATTTAAACTGATGCTGTGTTAGTAGCAAACTTCATTTGCCGCGATCGTGTACCGATCGACTACCTCATTCCAAATGGAAGTCTGAAATGAGAAAATAGGAACCATCCTATTCAGTAGACTAATCAATCGGTTCGTCTACCGAATCGGGACCGCAACCGAGCAGGTCTGAATAAGGTGGACTGACTCGTTTGTATTATCAAGAATGGGTAATTGGCATGTAAATCACACATTACTGAAGGTCTTAATTAAAATGTCATCTTAGTAATTTAGTATAATAATTTTGTTCTCAAACCATTGGGATAAAAAAAAACAAACATACAAACTAACCAAAAAAAAGTGTGTGTGCAAGTCACACATGGTAGAAGTGAAACTTCTGAAAAGTTCCTGATTAAAATTCTGACGGAAGTAACGCTTAGTAAAAAATTGCCATGGCAACCAATGTTTTTCGCTAGCTAACTTCATATCTTTATATTTTAAGATGTCAGACATTAATTCAAAACTAAGAAGATAAATAAGATAATTGGCTAGGCTGTATGAGCTAGAACCCTTTGCCTTCCAAAATACGGGAAAACATAATAAAAGCAACATGGCGTGTAACCGAAAAAAGTGACGATTTGCTACAAAAATTTCTCCCATACGTCGATAAAGAAGTTTCAATTCAAAAATCAAAAATCATAAAAATCGGTCCAGCCATTCTTGAGTTATTTTATAGTGTAACCTAACCTAACCTAACCTAACCCTTAGAGCATAAAACCAACAATGCTCTAAGAACTAATCCGACATTGTTTTTTATAATCTATGGATACTAATACTAGCTTCCGTCCGGCGGTTTCACACGCGAGTAGCCTATGTTCTTCTCCATACTTTAGGGTACCTGCGTACCAAAATTTCATCGCAATCGGTTCAGCGGTTTAAGCGTGAAAAGGTTCACAAACAAACTCACTCTCGCATTTATAATATTTATAACTAATCCTATAGGATAGGATTATAAAGGAGAAGAGTTTTTTGTTTGTTTGTTTTAAAGCACCCTGGAACTACCAATCGGATTTGAAAAACCATTTTTGCATTTCATAGGCCAATTCTTGAGGAAGGTTATAGGCTTCTTTTTATCCGGGAATGCGGGTGAAATCGCGTGGAACAGCTAGTAGAATATATAATACAAGATATTAGTAGGATAATTTAAATGAAAGACCTAAGGTAGAACGTTTCTGGTATGTAATACAACACCATAATATATTACAGAAATGTCAATAATGACCCAGATATCCTTAATCCATAAAATACGTTTGAATTCTCTTAAATTCTCTACATTTATCAGATTTCCAAGATCCGTAATATCTGTGCAATAAATCTAACGATAATCCATTTATTTAAATCACAAAATTTAGTATGATATTATTACTGTCTTTTGCGGTACTTGAGGAAAAATAGCGCGGAAAATACGCAGCGGATTTCGCACGCCATTTATGCTCAAGAACATTAAATATACTAAAGTTATCTAAATGCCTAGGGAAGAATGAAAAACTTTCTCGGGGATGATAGCTCAGTGGTAGTAACGTCTGACGCCGCGGCGATCATGCGTTCGAATTCTACAATGACCTTGAGCTTTCTTTCCACCCTCAAGTTGAAAATCTGTCGCCAAGCACCTATTGGCGACAGCTGCACTTGAGAGCCAGTTCCTTCGGCCATGTCATCACTTAACATAGTGAGATTGTGGTCAAACACAAAGTTAAAAAAAAAATATGTGTGTCCAATTCTGAAAATGCCAAAAAATATATCATTTCATACATTTTGGTTTTCGCGCTTTCAGGCGACGGTATACGCAAATAGCCCTGTCCCGCACTAAACTAATGGGCGAAAGAGAGAAGGAACAAAGACTATTTCCTAGTAAAAAAAGACGTTTTAATTTTATTAAAAAAAGCAGATTGATTTTAAGGAAAAGTAACAAAATTTAACCCTTTGTATTACATATTTTCAAGTTATTTGGATTGGTAAAATAGGAGAAAAATCCATTTTCAATTTAAAAAAAAACATTTATTCTTGATTTTTTTCTGACGTTATCATATATATTTTTTTTAATTATTAAAGAAACAATTTCCTGGCATGAATCGTCTAATTTAACATATATTTTTTACAAGTCTCTTGCATTATAGAATAAAGAGTCAAATTTAATTTAGAATCATAATTTTGCGCATATCGTCGCCATAACCTAAATGTTTAAATAAACAATTAGAACTAACCTATAGCCTATCAGTTTATCTCAGTTTTGCACGATTAATATATAAAAAAGTGTCCCTGGATAAATTATTTTTTTATTCTGGTAAAGTGACTAAAGAGGGCCTTTGTGGATTTCAACCACATTATGTTAGAGTCACTGAATACAAAGCATCTCAAGATTGCTCGTGGCGGAAATCTATAAGGGCCTATATATAATATATACTAACTACCACCCCGCGTTCCCGAGAGATTTATGTTTATAAAAAATAGCCTATGTGCTATTCCAGATTCAGATCAGTGGTAGTGATATCGGACGCCGCGGCTAAGGTCGTGGGTTCGAATCCTGCAATGAGCTTGAGCTTTCGGTGAAGGGAAACATCGTGAGGAAACCATAGCACGGTGGTAGTGTACTTTGTAGTACCCGCCTGCCTGGCTCAAGTTGAAAATCTGTCGCTAAACACCTATTGGTGTGTTCCGGCAGCTGCACTTGAGAGCCAGTTCCTTCTAGGCTTTATGTGCTTACCACCTTCGGCCACATCATCACTAACCATAGTGAGACTGTGGTCAAACACAAGCCTATACAAAGGTCTCTCATATCATTCAGGTCCGGTCAGGTCACGTCATTGAGTAACAAACATCCATCCATTTTCACATTTAAAATACTAGTAGGATAGTATGTATAGTATATAATATAGTAGGTATATAATAGGAATCAGCAATGTATTTCTTGAAAATAAAAATATAATAAATGTAACCTTACTGAGTTTCTTCTTTCGACGTTCATAAGTGCCGTCCTAGGGCCTAAACTGAATAAATGGTTTTGACTTTGACTCGAATAACAAAATTAACATGACAATGATTATTACTATTGGAGGGGTGGGGTCAAGTACATAATACTTGTTTCCACACCGCCTATTTACCCTCGATCCCTTGCGATTTTCCGGGCTTAAAGTACCCTATTTGATAAGCCAGGATAATATTCTACCTGTGGGCCAAGTTTTACACAAATCCATTGAGCCGTTACCATGTTGATAAGAAACATAGAAATGCACAAATATTAACATATACAGGTGGTATTTCTAATAATATCAAGATAAGAAACCGAATAAAAAAACTTTTTAACCGACATCAAAAAAGGGAGTTCATTATTTTTTTAACGAGTTTAGTTTAACAGGACTAAAAATATATGCGAAATTTCAGCTCAATCGGTTGGGTGAAAATGGCTTAAAATTCAGTTCGAATATTCAACCTACACATTCTAATGTTAAAGTTAAATAAAAGCTTATAAAAATAACACCATTTTAAACGTTATAAGTATTTTTAGCATTAAAAAATCGTCACACCAAAATGTGAGACTATTTTTTTTCATCAATTTTTTATGCCTGATGGTAAGCGGTTACCGTAGCCTATGAACGCTTGCAACACCAGGGGTAACACTCGCGCGTTGCCGACCCTTCCCCCCTCCCCCCACCCCGATGAGCTCTGACGACCCTAATCACGCGCTTGAACACAACTATAAGTTATTTATTAGGCTGCGGTATTCTGTAAGGTGTAGGTGCTTCCCCAGTCGAGCTGCTCTTTAAGCGACATATCGCTATGCCCTACCACTCTCAAAATCACCGCTGAAATATTTCCGCGGCATCCCTTTGCGATTACCGTATGGATATTACAAGATGGCATATTTTTGAAACCTAAGCTAGGTTGATCCTGAATAACTTTTCCAATAGGACTGAAGTCGTAAAAATTATTTCAATCTTTTCCTAGTGGGTATTAAACTTGCTCGAGCAAAATGTATGTATGTATTTTTTATTTTTAACAGACTTCAAAAAAGGAGAAGGTTCTAAGTTCGACAGTATATAGGTATATATTTTTTATGTATGTTCATCGATTTCTCCGGCAATTGTACAGACATATTCACAGACTTTAGAAAAATCGCTTGCCTGTACTTGGACTTTAACCCGCTAAATATAAAAGGAATATTCATGTCTGTTTGTCCTGAGTCTGGGTGTAATTATCTATATATGTATGTAATTACAAAAGAAAAGTAGTATATGTAGTATATCAGTTATCTGGCTTCCATAGTACAAGCTCTGCTTAGTTTGGGGTCAGATGGCCGTGTGTGAGGAATACCTAATGAATGCCAGAATATTTATTATTTTATTTTGATTAATATTCCCTGTATTTTTATTATAGCGATCGAAAGAGTTACTAGTTAATCATTAGGATTAATTCTTCTAGGAAATATAGCATTTAATAAATGACCGTGTAATTTAACATTAAACTTTAAATGTTAGAAAAATTAAATTGGACCTTTTCTTCTTTCCGTGATTCTCACAAAAACTTCCCGAACAAAATTTAATTTTAAGTATAAAATTTCACGATCTACCATTAATTTATGATGCTATATTATTAACTTGTTTTTTAACAATCCGGGTTCAAATAGATCGGGCAAGTGATTTTTCTAAAATCAATGTTAAAATAACCATTCATTACGTCAAAATTATTCGTGCTAGGGCTCTATAAAACGTAAATATATATAGTATATATATGGGTGTGCCGCAGGGCTCTATTCTAGGTCCTTTTCTATTTTTAATTTATATAAATGATCTTCCCTTTTATGTAAAAAATACCTGTGGAATTGTACTGTTTGCTGACGATACCTCACTGCTTTTTAGTGTTGATAGACTGAAATCCAATTATGACGATGTAAATGGTGCATTAGCTCAGGTATTAAATTGGTTTACTGTTAATAATTTAGTTTTAAATGCAAAGAAAACTAAATGTATTAAATTTGCACTACCCAATGTAAAAAAAATAGGATGTAACTTGGTGCTAAATAATGAATCTCTCAATCTTGTTGAGTCAACAGTATTTTTAGGGATTACTTTAGACTCAAAATTTCAATGGGGCACCCAAATATCATGTCTCGCGGGGAAGCTTAGTTCGGCTGCTTATGCAGTTAGAAAAATTAGACAGCTAACAGATGTAGATACAGCTCGATTAGTTTATTTTAGCTATTTTCATAGTGTTATGTCCTATGGCATTTTGCTTTGGGGTAAGGCCGCTGATATAGAAGCTATTTTCATTTTGCAAAAAAGAGCGGTGCGAGCAATTTATAATTTGAGTTCTCGAGCTTCCCTCAGAGATAAGTTTAAACAAATTAATATCCTCACAGTAGCATCGCAGTACATTTATGCAAACATATTATTTGTACAACAAAATATAAGTCTTTTTGTAAAAACAAGTGACATGCACACTATTAATACTAGAAATAAGCATAAACTTGTAACCTCTGCTTATAGACTCCAAAAAGTGCAAGGTTCATTTTTGGGACTGTGTACACGCTTCTATAATAAGATCCCTCCTGCACTTTTAAATTTGCCATTACATAAATTTAAGGAACGTGTTAAGTCTATTTTAGTACAAAAGGCATACTATAACGTTAATGAATATTTAAATGACGACAATGCTTGGGTGTAGCGCTCGCTCTTGCAGGATAAATTTTATGTAATAGTCTTAAGCTTGTTTTGAAAAGAGTAATTGCTGAGTTTCTTGCCGGCTCTTCTCAGTAAAAGCAACCTTCCGAACCGTGCGTTAGAGTCTGACTATTCTTAAGTGCCTGTGAAGGCCTATTTGAATGAATAAATTATTTCATTATTTCATTTCATAAACCAAATATATTAATTTTAATGTAAATCCATTCAACCGTTATGGAGATTAGCCCAATAAATAGATAGACAGAGAGAAAAAAACGCACGTTTTTTTGACTTGGAAACAAACATAATTACATTTATTTATTTTTATAAAAGACTAGCTGCCCCCCGCGGTTTCACCTGCATTCCCGAGAAAAAAAAGTAGCCCATGTCCTTCTCTATACTTTTGGATATCTGCGTACCAAATTCAAACGCGATCGGTTCAGCGGTTTAGGCGTGAAAAGGTAACTAACAAAGAAACTCACTTTCGCATTTATAATATTAAGTTAGGATTTAATGTATTTATTATGTGCCAAAGGATTATGAAATGTTGAATTATTATTTATTTTAATTTAGTTTCAAAGATTCTCAGAATTCTCAAAGATATGCCTAAAATTGTCACGCTAAAGAGGAACATAAAGTGTTCATATAGCGTAATGTCTCCAATGAGCAAATAAATAATACAGGTTATATAATGAGATTTATTTTGCATGAATACTTTCTTTGTTCTATAAAGGTCGGCAACATATTGGGTATCCCCCTGGTGTTGCTAATGTCCATAGACAACGATAGCCACATACCATGAGGTGGACATACTCGTAAAAAAATACCTCCACGTTACAGGATACCGCAGCCAAATAACTTATAGTTGTGTTCGTGCGCGTGAGTAAGGTCACCAGAGCTCATCGGGGAAGGGGAAGGGTCGGCAACGCGCGAGTGATACCCCTGGTGTTGCAAGCGTTCATAGGCCACGGTAACCGCTTACCATCAGGCGGGGCGTATGCTTGTTTGCCGACAAATTTGTATAAAAAAAAATCAAAATCAATTCAACATTTAAATATTTTTTTTACGAAATATAAATTACTAGTTTTTGCCCCGTGGTGCCCTAATGCTCCTTATTTTTTGCTAAAAATAAATATGAATAAACTAAGCTTCTAAGATGCTTACCCAAAATATGTTTAATGTGATGATATCTCAGTGGTAGTGACGTCTGATGCCGTAGCGAAGGTCGTGGGCTCGAATCCTACAATAAGCTTTATTTTTTCGGTGAAGGAAAACATCGTGAGGACAAACGGTTCTATATTACAGGGTACTTTGTAGTACCCGCCTGGCAGACTACCGACACTTGAGAGCCAGTTCTTTCTAGGCTCTGTGTGCTTACCTTCATTTACCATGTTGAGATTGTGACCAAACACAAGCCTAAAAGAAATGTAATTAAAAATTCCCCAGTTGTATCTAACCTTCCATGGATTCAGTTCTTTTAATTAAAGGTCAGATGTCGGAGGCCGGGGTCTGTTTTTACCCACTAATTGGATTGAAAAGTCGATACTTGGTTATCTATTAATGTGTAGGAACGTAGTATTAGTTTATTTTGAACAGATACCTACTATAAAGGAAGGTGGATACATGATTTCTTCTTTGTTATACCGACCCTGTGTGCTGGTGTGTGGTATGTTATATTTATTATGTTCTTGAAAATGTAAATACTCGTATTTTAGGGATTGCTTTTGCTGATTAAAAAAGACAGATCTGAAAACCTTAAAATTTCAGTAAGTATCTGTTAACACACCATATATCTTGGAGTATACTAAGTCGAATCCTTTTTGGCATCACACAATATTAAAGCAGTCTTTTTATGTAAACATATGTATATATTTATTTGTGATATATTTTTTTTTTGCCTCTGTAATGTTGTGTGATTGTCCAAATAAATGTTTTCTTTCTTTCTTTCTTTCTTTCTTTCTTAATAATATCAAAATAACAGCTTATTACTAAATGCATATCTAATCTAATATATAATAATCTAATACCTTTAAACGAGCAATTCTTGTATGTATATAAATATATAATCTGAATATCGGATACGGCTGCAACGATTTTCATGAAATTTAGTATGTGGGTAGGGTTTCGAGGGAGATAAATCTAGCTTGGTTTCATTTTTAGAAAACGTCATTTAAGTACTTATAATTATAAATATATACGGTACTTATATAACAAACCAAAATATTTTTTGTCTATCTGTCGACTTTTATTAGTTACTAGCTTCTGCCCCGCGGTTTCACCCGCGTTCCTAAGGGATCTTATATTTTTCCGGGATAAATAGTAGCCTATAAACTTTCTGAATAAATGGGCTATCCAACACTAAGATCATTTTTCAATTCGAACCAGTAGTTCCTGAGATTAACCTCACAAACTTTACCTCTTTATAATATTTGTATAGATATAAATATGTTTTATACCGATAACGCGGGTGAACAAAATAAATTAAGCGCCATCAAAACTGTATAAAAGATAAATTGTCAAGGCCTATATCTATACTAATCTATACTTAATATTTATAATATAATATTATAAAGAGGAAAGATTTGTATGTAAGTATGTTTGTAACGAATTGCCTCAAAAAGTACTGGACCGATTTTAAAAATTCTTTCACCGTTAAAAAGCTACATCTTCACCGAGTCACAGAGGCCATATTTTATCCCGGGAACGCGGGTGAAACCGCGCGGAAAAGCTAGTAGTATAATAAAGCAATACAAAATACCTATTAAATAATTAAAATGAACATTCGTGAGGTTTTTCACGAGGTAAATCGCAATAATTTATCCAAGTTACACAACTGCGCAGACAAATCGCTACGCGTGTAGCCGGCTTTATTGCCTCTGACCTCTCTTCAGATAAAAAATGTAGACAAATATCCACGTATGCCCTGAATGTAGGAATGCTTTGCAATTTTGATGGTACATATATGGCCTACTTGGAAAGAGATATGTGCTACCTCATTTGATATTTTAGATGTTTTTTTTTTCTTTTATTATAAATTCACGTGTATCCGTGTTAAATCTGAATATTGTTTATTTTTTTACTTGCTTCTGCCCAGCGGTTTCACCCGCGTTCCCGAGAGATTTTACGTTAGGATAAAAAGTAGCCTATGTGCTATTCTAAAGGATAACCTATCTCTGTGCTACATCGAGATCGGTTCAGCCGTTCTGACGTCATTGAGTAACAAACATCCATCCATCCAAACTTTCACATTTATAAAAAACGGGCCAAGTGCGAGTCGGACTCGCGCACGCAGGGTTCCGTACCATTATCTATAAAAACGGCAAAAACATCATGTCTGTTGTATGGGAGCCCACTTAAATATTTATTTTACCTATTCTGTTTTCTAGTATTTGTTGTTACATATAGCGGCAACAGAAATACATTATCTGTGAAAATTTCAACTGTCTAACTATCACGGTTCATGAGATACAGCCTGGTGACAGACGGACAAGCGGACGGACAGCGGAGTGTTATTAATAGGGTCCCGTTTTACCTTTTGGGTACGGAACCCTAAAAACATATAAGAACAGAAATACTTCAGCATATCTGCATAATGCCGCAGGCTATGGCTACCCTATTCTAATTAATAGTCATTGAAAGAGACAAAGCAATAGTAATGACATACAACTTTTAAATTAGATTAAACCTGAGTGATGTGGTTTTGCAATGTCATTTACTCGATTACAGAAGTTTTTGTTTTTGTCAGTCGGCCGCATATGACACCGTAACGAATATTAAAAGATTCCTTTATGACTTACGTAATATGTTTTTTGTTCAAACTTTTTATGGTAGGAGTTTTATGTGACTTGCGACTTATTGGAAATAGTTTTTAATGTTTTTTTTTATTAGAATATTTAATAGGATTGGTAGGGAATCTAATACCAGACTTTTATTTAAGGATTTGTCCCTCATTTGAATTTTTACGGATATTTTGTGCGTTATATTTTAGTAAATGATGTTTTTATTAATTCGCGAATGTGGAGTACGTAATAAATTAAAACGTAAGAAATAAAAAACAATGCAAAATACAGACTATCCTACTTGTGGTGTTGCTATAATAAATAATTATAGGTTTGGCAGTGAGGGATGTCCGCTATGGCAACACTACGATTTATTTTTACTTTGTGTGAACAACACACAACAAATTTTTTTAACATCATTCGGAAATCAGCATTAAACTCAGAAGAAAATAAATAAGATTTGAGTGCGTTCCAATTAAGTAGTTTATTTTCATATATTTTTCCGTTGAAAAGATGTATTTTTGATAAAGTTTTTACGAATCGGTGTGATAGACAGCCAGGAGAGTGAGAATTTCAATCTGTGCAAGACAATACTTTTTTTCTTGAATGTACCCAAATATTTCAATGTTTTAGAGAACGTAGTTTCTTTTTATCCTAGAGGAATAAGAAACAAAAACCCTTTGCTATAAAATTATAATGCTTATCGAAAACGCAAAACAATTTCAAGACAGACTGACAATCTAAGTACAGCAAATTAATTCAGAGGTTATGGGAATAATCGACTTAATATGATTCAGATAATGGTTGACACGAGTAGAGCGCCGTTCTTTTGTTTCTTACATTATTTTGCATAGTATTTGCAACTCTATTTAAATAGTGTAGAGACGTTAATCGTATGAAAAACTTAAGACACGTTCCTTTTATGAAGCAATAAGGAAGGAAATTCAATATACTTTTGTTAGTTATACGTGACAGTTTTTTTTTTGTTTGACTTTGGATAGGTTTGGTTACCTTTGAGGTTACATTGCTGAAATAACTGTATAGGTATCTCACTTACACAAACATACCTATTAAGCAAAGTTTTTTATGTGATTTATATCAAAATGTCTATATCAGTCCCAGAATGAAGTTCGGCATGTTTCAATTTTTATAACCATTATTACGCCGGTTAACGTGGTTGGTAAGATACCCTATATAGCATGTCTGTTTGTCCTGAGTCCGGGTGTAATTATCTATACAAGTATATATTTACAAAAGAAAAGTAGTATATGTTGTATATCAGTTATCTAGCTTCCATAGCTCCATAGAAAATACACGTAATATGCAAAGCACAAGCTCTGCTTAGTTTGGTGTCAGGTGGCCGTGTGTAATGTCCTAGAATGTTTATTTATTTCCCAGAATATTATTTAAAAAACCGGCCAAGTGCGAGTCGGACTCACGCACGAAGGGTTCCGTACCACTATCTATAAAATCAAGTCTGTTGTATTGGAGCCCCTCTTAAATATTTGTTTTGTTTTAATTTATTTCTAAATTGAATATATAACTAAGTATTCTGTGAATATTTCAAGAGTACCTGTTGCCGTTATCAATATCGAGCAAAAACGAGCAAAAAAATCACGTTTGTTGTATGGGAGCCCCCTTAAATATTTATTTTATTATGTTTCTTAGTATATGTTGCTATAGCGGCAACAGAAATACGTCATCTGTGTAAATTTCAACCGTCTAACTAACACGGGTCATGAGGTACAGTCTGGTGACAGACCTTTTTAGGGTCCCGTTTTACCCTTTGGGTACGGAACCCTAAAAAGGACTTTTTTTGTATATTCTGCCGAAAGTGGTAAGGTAAGTGTATAAATCCTACGTATAACTTCAAAACAATACGTGTACCTTTATTTTTAAGACTTTTTCGTTTCTATTATTCTACCTACCACCTAGAAAAACTCTGCAAACTAAAGTGCACGTACGAAAAGAGCCTTTGCGCTATCGCATTGAGCGTGGATGCATCCATTCCTTTTGGCGAGCTGATATTTTTTTTATCGTCTTGCTTTTAAAATTTGAACGTGTCACACGATTCATTCAGCCTCTCTGAAATATCATACGTAGATACAGTACAGTTTCAGTTCTTTTCCAAGATACGATTTGAAATTGTTTGTTTGTTAAAAATAGATCTCCTTTCATTCAGCAGCTACTGGTGACTTTTTTATGTCAGTAGATTGATAAGCAGGCAGACGCCCCACCTGGTGGTAAGCGGTCACCGCTGCCTATAGACATTTGCAAATATCAGGGGGAATGTTGATGTGTTGCTGACCTTGAAGAGCTCTTTTTAACCGACTTCAAAAAAGGAGGAGGTTTCTTAACACACTTTTATTAGCTTCACCTGTAACTAAATAACTATGTAAAAAGTCTTGGAAGACAAATTTGACCGACTTCCCGGTTTCCGATTGAGCTAAAATTTTGCATACATGTTCAGTTTGGATGACAATGCATGGTTAGCTAAGTGACGTCATTCTAAATCCAATATGGCGGACTCCCAAAGATAGTGGACTAGTTATTTTTTATGCACTCCCATTGATATGGGTATCAAATGAACGAGTTTGCTGAGTAGAATACGAAAAATAAAATGGCGTCACACTAAATTCAATATGGCGGACGACCCGAGATTTAATTTTTAAGTGCATGATAAAAGCGTGATTTTTTTTTTTTTTTTTTAAGTTTTTTTAAACTACAATTACGTCGTTTTTCCACTCTAACGCACAGAGCAGAAAAGTTTAATTTATTCCATAGTATAATGCCTGAGGAAATTATATTCAGTTGAGAAATCAGAAATGATAGTAGATCAGTTTTCAGTTTCATTTTTTTCAAAAGTTAATCCAACAAAGAGCTTGAGCTTGTGGTGAATACATGTATTAAAACCATAGATTGTTGGTACGGTACTTTGTAGTACCCACCTGGTTGGCTACCACCCTCATTAGGAAAATATGTCGGTGTAAATAACTTACAATGTTTATTCCCGTTATAAAATCGGAGTTGGTTTTTATGGCGACGCCTTGAAGATTTTGGTTGCAAGGATACCGATTTTTCTCAACAATGACAACGATATAAAATTTATTGTATGAATTCATCATGTCTTTGACTTTATTTTGTCCATTGCATAACACGATTGGTTAAATTTTATAACACAATATAATTAATCAAAAATACCTCTTTAAAATAAGAGATTCCAATTTTGCTGAGACGCAGCACGTTGAATTTCAGATGTCACCTTAACAGAGTAATTGCTGAGTTTCTTGCCGGCTTATCTCAGCAAAAGCAACCTTCCGAACCGAGCGTTAGAGTCAGACTATTCATGTGCTCGTGAAGGCCTATTTGAATAAAAAATATTTTTATATTCATTAATTTTCATTTTATTCAATGTACCTATTCTGGTTACACATAAAAGCCAGAAAGTGACCTTCTAGGTTTTATAAAACTCGGAGAAACATTGTCAATCCATTGGTATTTCTAATTTCCTTAGGCCTTCTGAAATTAAAAAAAATATATATGAATAGCATTTTTTTGTTGTAAATGGCAATACTTATTCATCACAAAAAAAGAAAATTTTCATTCTATTATTAAAAATTCAAAGTTCTATATTTTTTGTGCCAATTACACGTTTTCAAAGTAACGGTTCAACATGATATTTTAAAAAAGGAATATTTTATTTTGTAAAAAGAAGATAGGTACATTCCACATTACTGGAACCATGTGACTTGATCCAGTGAGGTGTCCTAGAATTTAAATAAAGCAGGCAAGCGAATAAAACCGATTTTCACTCTCCAACCGCGACATATCTATTACCGAAAGGGACAAAGAATTACAGTGAAACTGTAAAAAGGAGAAACAATAAAAGTTAATCGAAAAAAGTTCAAAGCTCACACGTTCGTATTCGTGCGGTATTTTAAAGCTGAATAGGAGCTTTTATTTATTTCTTTACTAGCTTTCGCCCCGCGGTTTCACTCGAGTTCCCCAGGGATCTTATGTTTTCCCGGGATAAAAAGTAGTTCCATACCCTAGGCTACCTGCGTGCCAAATTTCATCGCGATCGGTTCAGCGGTTCAAGCGTTAAAAGATAACAAACAAACAAACTCACTTTCGAATTTATAATACGTATTAGTTAGGATTTATTTATTGATAAAAGATAGGTCAGATACATGGACTATATAGTTTTATTTCATTTTATATTATACTAGCGCCCCGCCCCGGCTTCGCACGGAATAAAGAGATGAAAAATGTGAGATTTGTAAATTGTTTCAGTGGCAACCTGTGGCAGCCGAGCGACTCCGGTCCATTAATATATTTTTTGGTTGCTTTCAGCCAGCTTAAAGAACAGCTTTCGTCCAACTGAAACAGGGTTATAAAATACATCTACCTACATGTAATAATCTAAAATAAAACTCCTAAATACCATAAGCAATCATTACAGAACATAAAACATGAAACGTTATAATTTTCGGGGAAAAACTGAAGCTCTCTAGCGGTTTTCTTATTACATTTGTTTGTAAACGAGGCTGGGCACGCGAACCTTGTATTAGTACATGTGGAGATCGGCGATGGGAAATAAAGATAGGCAAATTCATACGTAGAAAATTTATTGTGTAACTGCTGCCTTCGTTTTTAGGGTTCCGTTCCCAAAGGGTAAAAACGGGACCCTATTACTAAGACTCCGCTGTCCGTCCGTATGTCCGTCTGTCAGTAGGCTTCATATCTTGAACTGTGATAGCTATTTTCACAGATTATGTATTTATATTGCCGCTATAACAACAAATACTAAAAAACAGAATAAAATAAATATTTAAGGGGGCTCCCATACAACAAACGTTTTTAACTTGATCACGAAGTAATAAAAAAATGCTAGTTTCTACCTTGTGATTTAACCCGTGTTTCTGAGGGATCTAGTATTTTTCCAAGATAAATAATATCATCATCATCATCATCATATTCAGCTTGAGGATGTCCACTACTGAACATAGGTATCCCCCATTGATTTCCACAACGAACGGTTTTGGGCCGCTTGCATCCAACGGCTCCCAGCCACTGGTGGGAAACCGTACCGCACCTAAACGGCCATTTTGCAGCTAGACCTATAATAGATTAAACAAAATCTAGATACTTACGAATACTTACCTCAGTACAGAAGTCAGTAATACCGTGTTTTTCCTTCGGTACCAATTTTAACTCGGTCTTTGAGTTATATCCTCATATTGTGAAGCTTTTACAGTTCCAAAAACTTTCGACAAATTCCAATAACCACACATTAATATTGTTCAAACATTTAGTTTCACAAACTATGTCGAAATAATTAATTACTAGTGTTTACCCAGTGGCTTTACCCGTTTGAATGAGACCTGTTGTTTTCCGGTTATAAATTACTACTGTCATCCATGGTTTCACCCACGTTCCCAAAGGAAAAATATTCTGCGTAAAATTTCATCGCGATCGGTTCAGCGGTTTAGGCGTGACAGGTAACAGACATAGTTACTTTCGAATCTATAGTATTAGTATGGATTCCCAGGCTTCAATTGATATTATTTTTACTGTTTATACAATTTTATTATGGTAAGTGATGATATGGCCGAAGGTGGTAAGCACACAAAGCCTAGAAGGAACTGTCTCTCAAATGCAGCTGCCGGAACACAACTTGAGGGTGGTAGCCAGCCAATCAGGTTCTACAAACTCTACTACCATGCTATGGTTTCCTCGCGATGATTTCTTTCATCGTTTTTAGGGTTTCGTACCCAAAGGATAAAACGGGACCCTATTACTAAGACTCCGCTGTCCATCCGTCTGTCTGTCTGTCTGTCCGTCTGTCACCAGGCTGTATCTCACGAACCGTGTTAGTTAGACAGTTGAAATTTTCACAGATGATGTATTTCTGTTGCAGCTATAACAACAAATACTAAAAAAAATAATTAAGGGGGCTCCCATACAACAAACGTGATTTTTTTGCCGTTTTTACAGATAATGGTACGGAGCCCTTCGTGCGCGAGTCCGACTCGCACTTGGCCGGTTTTTATTTAATAAACTTTCTTAAATTTATGTATTCAGTTATAGTTAGACTTTTACCTGCGCGTGTACTAACGCGCATTAGGATGATTGGTTTTTTTTTTATATGGGTATCGCTAATTTCGCGATGACCACTCACCGTTAGGTGGCTTTTTAATCAAACAAAAACAAAATAAACTGACACATATAAAAATCATTTACTGTCATTCTTAATTTAAAAACTAAAATAAATAGTAAGCATAAAATTTAAAATCAATATCACGCCGGCAATGGTATTCGTTTTATCTGCCTCTCTATTTGTTTTACATTCTTATTTCTAATTGATGGCACCGCAAATAAAGTGTACACCACACCACATATGTTAATACCAGCAAATATATAGAATAACGTGTAGATTCCAACGTAGTCTTCTATGAATTGGATGGTGTGTATGTGGGCCAGTTTGATGATTTGAGAGTAGAAGAATATTAAACCGAGGATTTTTGCTCTTACCTGAAAAAAAAAAACTTAATATGAAAGTTTGTATGTTTGGCTGTTTATGACTCAATCATGCATAAACGGTTCAATGGATTTGGATTAAACTTGGCATATAGATAGATCATGCCCTAGAATAACATAATTATATGCCTTATAATAACAAGTCTATATACTGGGTGATTTTGTTATCACTGGCAATACTTGCAAGGGTAGAAGTACTCATCAAAATGAACAACTTTTATAATGGGACTAACTGTGAAATCATGAAAAAATTATCAGCTGTTCCATACAAAAGTTCAATACCTACTCGACCAAAATGTATGAAGCAACCATATTATTTTACGCGATATCAGAGTTAGCCCCATAATAAAAGTTGTTCACATTGATGAGTACTTCCACCCCTGCAAGTATTGCCAGTGATAACAAAATCACCCTGTACTTATAACATATGAAATGTAGTTGTGTTCCTGCGCGTGAGTAAGGTCGCTTATCGGGGGTGGGGGGAAGGGTCGGCAACGCGCGAGTGATACGTCTGGTGTTGCAAGCGTTCATAGGCTACGGTAACCGCTGACCATCAGGCGGGCCATATACTTGTTTGCCGACAATGTGGTATAAAAAAAAATAAAAAAAGATTAAGAACTCACACTGTCTTTAAACGTTATATACTGGGATTTTATTTAGTGTCTTTGTTTCTAACCAGAGTTACGCAATAAATCACTTCAAAAACATAATCAGGTCACAAATAAAAGCACAGGATCTAAACTAAACATCCCAACAGACATGTTAAGAGATGATAGATATCGTTTCATCTATTATTTACACAGATTCTCTGCTAATTACCCGCACCTAATCAATCTTCAGCCGCTTAAGCTACGTTTATTGTTACTTGAGATACCTACACTTGGTGCTTCGCGTAGATATTAAGATATTATAAAGCTGAGCGTGAGATATGATGGTGTAATAGTTAGATAATATTAAACTTGAATTACTGGAATGTTTCCAGTGTGAAATTACTAAAGCTATACCATTTAGAAAAGAACAGAAGTAATCTTTATTGTATTCATCTATACTTAATATTATAAAGCTGAAGAGTTTGTTTGTTTGTTTGAACGCGCTAATCTCAGGAACTACTGGTTCGATTTGAAAAATTAGTTTAGTGTTGGATAGCTCATTTATCGAGGAAGGCTATAAACTAGTCATTTATATTTTACTAGTTTCCATCCCGCGGTTTAACCCGCGTTTACGAGGGTTCTTACGTTTTCCCGGGATAAAAAGTACCCTATGTGCTATTTCAGACTATAATCTATCTCTGTGCCAAATTTCATCGAGATCCGTTCTGCCGTTCTGGCGTGATTGAGTAACAAACATTAGTAGGACTAGCTTTCACCCGCGTTCCCGAGAAATAAAGTAGCCCATGTCCTTCTCCATCCCATGAGCTATCTGCGTACCAAATTTTATCGCGATCGGTTCAGTGGCTTAGGCGTGAAAAGTTAACAAACAGCGGGGAACACCTCGCGGTTTCACCCGCGTTACCGGTTCCTACTATAAACATTTTTTCGTGAATTTTTTTGATGTTTTAATAGTTATTCTGATATTCTGCGGAGACAAATCCAACAAATCAATTATCATAAAAATCGGTCCAGCCGTTCTGGAGTTATGTTATAAATGGTGTAACTAACGCGACTTTGTTTTATATAGGTAAATACAAAATAGTTTGGTATCATTTCTCTTTTGTTTGTGGATCGCATTTTATTTGATAGGGCTGGGTGGTCGTAGGACGAGCACAAGGGTTGCACGCTAGTGCGGTGCTTCCTTGGATAGTGGTCTGCTATAGAGTTGATATTTTAGTCAAAAATTGTTCATATTGATGAGTACTTCCTTTGCAAATATTGCCAAGGACTAAAATCCCGGCATATATAATCATAGTAATTATATATCGCAAAATTTACCTCAAAATTCAATATTTCCACCATTATAACAATCTTCAAACCCCAAGACATTCCATATCCAAAGATCAGGGCTCCTAAGGACACCACGGGCAGCCACCTCAGCGAATATATGGTCATATCTGCTTGCGTGAAGACTGCCAGGATCCCAGTTGATATCACCATGATGAAGAAGCCAAGAGTGAGCATGTACTGTAATCATTCATGATCATCATTTACTACCTTTGGTTAAAATTATCACTACCTACCACAGTTAGATTGATATCATTAGGAATGAGTGATTTTTCAAACGGTTTATTTCTTTTTTAGGGTTCCGTTACTCAAAAGGTAAAAAAAGGAATCCGGCTCGAAGGACCAAAAAGAGATGTATAGTCTTGTCTTGTAAGACCGTACACTCTTTTAAATGTTTGTTGGATAGAATTGAAATACTGTATTTTGTAAGAATTGAATATATTGTCCGAAAAGGATATCTAAATTAAATGAGTTTAATGGGATGAATGAATATGACCAATTGATAGGTAACGAGCACACGCGTCGTACTTGACTACTAAACATGTACTTTGTGTAGGGATGGAAAACTACCACTTGTTTGGTAGAGAGCACATGCGGCGTGCTAGCAAACCGACCGAACATGAACTGAAAATAATTATTAATGCAACCGCCGCGTGTGTCGCGTAAAAATGCTGACTTAAAAGAATGTACGGTTGCACCGTACAGAACCCTTATAAGATCACTCTCTTGCCCGTCTGTCCGTCTGTCCGTCCGTTTTTCTCAGGAACGGGTGGTCCTAGTTTTACTATGTATAGGCATGTATTTGACAATAATCTCACCAAAATAAGTGATTCCAGCTAGTTCCTTCTAGGTTTTGTATGGTAAGCAGAAGGAACTGACTGGAACACACCGGTAGGTGTTTTCAAGATCGCTCGGATACTCGATAAAATGCATGAAACAATCTCACCACCACGCCCACATGCATGTGAGTGTGTACGTGAAGTCGTGAACGGTGGAGATGATGTGTCACTTGTGAGTGACTTGAAATGCTCAAGGTTGGCACTTCATTTAATTTTACTTATCGCCAGAGCAAGATCTCATACTTTCGCATGCAAAGACAAATTACAATAGAATAGTCGCTACAATGTTCTTCTTCTATCAAATGAAGTGCCTATTAAAATCCAGGCGGGGTAAGGTATGTCAGATCGGTGGGAAGGGGTGTGTCCATTCTGTACGTAGCTGCGTAGTACTAATAGGTATTCTGTGACAAAAAGGCGTAATTCCAGTATCTTGATGTCTAAGTAAAATTTGACCTAAAGATTCTTCCAATTTATCAAAATTTTACTGATAATGAAAGCACCTTACCTTTCGATCAACAAATATTGAACACACTACAGTGAAAGCACTTCCAGCCAGTAAACAATATAGAACCAAAGTCTTCTCCGGGTCAATGTTCACCCGCAACTGCATCAGCGTCTTATCTTGATCCAGGAATACAATACTCCCGCTTAGAATCATTATTGTGTATAGAACTAACCCTATTTTAAAGCTGTCCCACCATATTTTATTTCTGTCTGAAAATTATAAGGTTAATAAGGATCTTGGTGAAAGTCGTTTCTCCTAGCTTAGTCTATAAAATGTTATTAATCATTTAAAAAAAAGAAAAATTTGTAGCTTTTTATTACTGATAGCTTGTGTTTGATCACCATGGTAAGTGATGATGTTGCCGAAGGTGATAAGCGCACTAAACTTAGAAGAACATGGCTCTAAAATGCAGCGCCAAAAGACACCGGTAGATAGAAGTCGTTCAATGAGAACTTTATGATGTAAGTCATAAATAATATTTTACGTTTTCTTTCAATCGTACTAGGTTGAGTCTGAGACTAGAAATATTGGAAATTACATATTGTGGTGTAATTGAGGATTTATTATATACTAGCGACCCGCCCCGGCTTCGCACGGGGCACTTATCACTCTATCTATTAAAAAAACCGCATTAAAATCCGTTGCGTAGTTTTAAAGATCTAAGCATACATAGGGACAGACAACGGGAGCGACTTTGTTCTATACAATGTAGTGATAAATATCCTGGGACATTCCTCACTCACGGTCATCTGATCCCAAACTAAGCAGAGATTGTACTGTGGAAACCGTATAACTAATATACTACATAATATATTACTTTTTTATGGGATTCGTATGGGTGGGAATCGAACCCACGACGATAGAAAATAAAGAAGATATTTATCACCCCACGACTTGTGGCGATAAAGATATCTTACTAGCCTTACCTATGCTAACCGACCTGTAAAAATTCAATCAAGTCTTTAGACGATCTAAAATGTATGGGGAATTCTTTTAAAATAAACAATTCTCAAATCATAATATCAAAATATACTTACATAACGTGGTACCTGATAGTGGTCCATTTGCTCTAGCCTTTTCACTTTCCTTCTTGAGATAAGCCAATTCGTTTGTAACATACGGACTGTCAACCTCTAGGCATGTCAGTTTTGCTATATTTACTTTTGCAGTCTAATAACAAAAAAGAATAAGTCAATTATTATGAGGTTATATCATTTTTAACAATACATCTTTTCCAAAATTATACTTTTCTTAATGCTCAGTGGTAGTGACGTCGAATGTCGCAACGAAGGTCGTTGGTTCGAACCCTACAGTAAACTTGAGCATTTAGTGAAGGAAAACAACATTATACAACCATAGCATGGTACTAGGGTACTTTATAGTACCCACCTGGCTGGCTACCACCCTCAAGTAGAAAATTTTTCGCCAAACACCTACTGGTGTATTTCGGCAGTTTCAGTTGCCAGTTGTATTCTAAACTTTATAAAGGTCGGCAACACATTGACAGTTCCTCTGGTATTGCTAATGTCCATAGGTGACGGTAGCCACTTACCATCAGGTGGACAACTTGATTTTCAGCCCTCTGACATAAAAAACATCGCATTTTTCAGAATTACACAAATATTTTATACTCGCACCTCAATCTTTTCAGTCTTTACCAAGTAGCTAGGACTCTCCATCAGCAGCAAAAGTGATAAAAACTGAAACGCCACCAGCCCCATCATCAAATAGATCATCAACTCAAACTCCATCACCAGCTTCATTGCATACCCCGCGGTTGACATTACCATCATAAGGGGTATCGTGAACCCTCGGGTCCTTCCGGAGATCTCTCGGATGTAGATCGGTACGGTGATGAATAGGCCCCCAGAGGCTACTCCGGCTAGGATGTGGAGTACTATTATGTTTGTGTTGTTTGATATAAATAGGGGTATAAGTGATGCCTGTAAAAAAAAACACACAATTATTTTTAAATTAAAAAGGGAAATGAAATTTTTATTTGTATAATTAGAAAGGGAAAAAAACGAGACACAAAATATAAGTTCGCCAAAATATTAATCTACTTACGCCTTGCACCAAACTGATGACAAAGAAACAAATTCTTCTCCCAAACTTGTCCACAATGTAACAAAATAGTGGTATAGACACAGCAGTCGATAACACCATGGCAGTTGTACTCCATGGAACCCCATCACTCGATATAAAGTGTCCGGAATGGTCTGATGATGTTAAAGACGTTGTTTCTATGCCATGGGTGAAGAATGGGATGCTTGCTGGAACCGAATAATAGTATTACCACATTATGAAGCGACTCACACCCCCCCTTTCCCCCATTTTTCGTCGGTTGCGACGCAATATGCTTAATTGTATCAGTAACTCGCATGCGCATATAGGTAACCTAACTGCCGATTTATCCCGCTACAGGCGCCACTGTGTTATAATGTAAATAAAAGATGCGATTGATTACAATGAGAAGACAAAATTAATGTCGCATAAATCGTGGCATAGCATTTTTTTAATAATAGTAGTTTTTAACCTCTGTTTTTGACAATAGTTTTTTTGTGATTTTTCCCAAAGTCAAGTTATAACAGTTAACTCAAAATACACGAAATCATAAAAAAAACGACGTCACTTTACAAGTTCCCGCCAAAAGGTCTGTCATGCCATTGGTTACATTTCCGTTGTTCCAGTGGTGCCATCTACGATCTGCGAAAGCAACCCTATTGACAGAGGTGCGAGTAAAATACTTTTTTTTCACACCTTGATGAAAAGTTTACTTTTCGTCCCCGGTACGCGGGTCACAAATGCCTCCTCACCCGGACAAAAATACATTAGCCTAGCGAGAAAATTTGGTCAAAAATCCCCGGGCAAGAAGGCCCTACTTTTCACCCTAGGTGCAATGCGTAATATACTATTTTATCTATTTTGTTGCTCTGTGTTAACTTAAACAAGTTTATAACAAGTACGTTTAAAACTTCTATGAGGCAATTTCGTCTCAATCATAGTCTGAATGAACTCAAATTGGTAAATTCCTGTCAATTTGTACCATCCGAATGCTCCATTACAGCGAGGTCTTTTGCCGCCAAAATTGATCCACTCATGATCATTCAACATGGTATCTTATACGTTTATTTACGCACAAAAATCTCTGTATATTTTTAAAGGATGCATGCATAGCCTTGTAAAAAAAAAAAACAATTTTAGTTTTGTCATAAGGTAAAACAATAATAATAATATAGTTATTTATTTAGGCATTCTGAACACAAAACCTTGCACTAATTTTGCACAAAAAAAAAACATGAATGTTGATTGACATTATCAAATCAGCAACATTTATGAAATGTCAAAACGATAGGTTTTAAGTATATCCAGTTTGGTATTGGTTCGCACCACTAAAGAAGTCCCAAAGGCCCACCTCTACTCAGAAGATATAAGATCGATATTCATTAATTCCACGGGACATTAATTTATAATTGAGCACGAAAAAGCCTTAAAAGGATCTGGTCTTTTTTAGGTTTTATCTGCTTACCACCTTGCTTACATGATTGTGATTACAAACAATACAATATAATTAAAAAATAATGTTTTAAAAACTAACTACATGATGTTTTAAATATTATTATAGTGCGGAAATCAAGAAACAACCTTACGATTACCTTACTCTAGCATGTGCGACGTAAATATTTGTATGCGATAAGACCAAACAAGTAGGTATGTTATTTGATTTAGATTTGGGCGCTATTCCTAAGCCATAAGGAACCCTTCTGATTTTGGTAAACATAAATATATATGCAGGAAACTAGTATTTCCCCTCAGCTGCGCGTGAGATGGGTTTTAGGCGACGATATACGACAAATGGTAATTCTAAATTAAAGTTTTCTCTGTATTTATTGAAAGATATTTATAAAAAAATATATATTATGTTGTACTAGAGGATATTATTATGCCATGGAACCATTTAATAAATAAATATTGATAACGTCAGAAAAAATTATGTCTTTTTCAAAATTAAAAATGAATTATTCTTTTATTTTACCCACCCAAATTACTTGACACTCTAAGATCTAATACAAAGGGAAGTATTCTATTACTTTTCAAAAAAAAACAATTTGTTTTTTTTAATAAAATTTAAACGTACTCGCGTATATCGTCACGTTATTTAATAACTTGTTGGCTCAGTGGTGACGTCGAAAGCCGAGACGAAGATAATGAGTTCATATTCTCTCGAGCATTCAACTAGAAAACAAGAACTTTCCTTAGTTCTTGTTTTCTTGTCGTGTTTTTTTTATGCTTACTAAATATTGTGAAACATTAAAAAAAAATGCCCAACATAGTCAGATCCAAAATATATTTAAAAAATTAGCTTTGGTGTTACTTGCCGGTTCTTCTCGGTTGAAGGCTGACTTCGGAACCGGTGGTAACTTCAGTAGCTTCGTCGTTCATAATTGCCCTCTTAGGGCCTAAGCTGAATAAATGACTTTGACTTTGAAACCATTGAAAATTGTTTCTAAATTCGAGTTTAAACGACCAGCGGTTTAGGCTCTGCGTTGATTCAAACCTGTCAATCAGTCAGGACTTCTTCTATTATGTAAACTAGAGTAGGTAAATCCGGCTACGCTTGGGTATGGCTTTTTCTTTCAGTCTGTCATAAAGGAAACGAATTTAAGGAGACTGTAAAATATAAACCTAGGTTTAAAACCATTATAGAAGTAAATAAAACTCAACAGACATATAAAACCTATAAATGATAGAAAACCATGATAATGTAACAAACGCACACCCCTCCCCTCCCCCCCCCCACACACACACACGCATCAAAATCACATCTATACTAATATATATATATATATACTTAATCTATACTAATATTGTAGAGCTGAAGAGTTTCTTTGTTTGTTTGTTTGAACGCGCTAATCTCTGGAACTACTGATTCGATTTGAAAAATTATTTCAGTGTTGGATAGCCAATTTATCAAGAAAGGCTATAGGCTACTTTTTATCCCGGGAAAGCACAAGATCGCTCGGGAATGCGGGTGAAACCGCGGGGCGGAAGCTAGTACAGGATGATCGCTTTCCAATTTTACTAAATGAATACATATATCACAAACAGACAGACAGTCAACCTGATGGTATATGGCTACCGTAACATATATACGTTAGCAATACCAGGGGCTATGCCAATGTGTTGCCAAATTTTATAAAACCTAGAAGGCTCTCAAATGCAACTGCCGGAACACACCAGTAGTTGCTTGGCGACATACTTTCAACTTGAGGGTGGTAGCCAGCCAGATATTTATGCTCACTGTACGTCCTCTACATCTAAGACCCGTGGATTAGTAATAATTAGGGTATTTAAGGAACTCACTAGCTAGGTTTTTGTTTCAGTTACCGTTTTATGAAACAAATAAAAACTTTTATTTTTCTTCAAGATACTGACTGCGTAGTCAATCATTCTGAAGGGAAAGAATAGAAAAGTGTTATAAATATCTACGTGCCAAGGTCCGAGCCCCAACCAAACTACCCTCTTTCAGTAATTGGATTTATTTGACGCCCCCAGTTTATTGTCACACCCTTTACGATGGGTAATAATAAGATATGTGTACAGTAAGAATGTTTCCTGTTTGTAAACAAAGTTATAAGTTTGATGGGATATTTTGTTTTGTCGATCATAAAAATTCGCTTTCATTTTTAGGGTTCCGAAATCAAATAAGGAACTCTTACACACACAACCAGATTTTAAATACAGCCGTCCCTTTCCAACGTCATATTACAAAAAGAGTCGGGGATATTTCAAAACAATTTTTGTTGATATGTGACCATAGACCGGCATGGAACGCACATGCTTGTGCTGCCACCTACACCAAGCCGGCCCGTCCTCACTTCCTCTTGTCTGTCTGCTCTTGCCCGCCTCGCTACGCTTTGCATCATCGCTTTGTTATACTGGTATTAAACATATAATATTACGACTAAGATACCCCTAGATCGTGGGTAATCCGCGGGGCTGCAAGCCAGTATATAAGAAATTTACAAATAGCAATTTCAAATTCCATACCAGATCAGTTGCCACTGAAAATGATTGCCATTTTGCTCTGAATGAGAAATGACAAGAGAAATCTACAAAAGTGACGGTTTGATAAATCATAATCTTCAATCAAGAATCCGTTTACACTATCAATAAAAATTTACAGTAATAGTGATGACAGATAAGATCCTGAAATTTATGATTTTAAGATACCGGTTTATGCTGTCTGCATTTAGACAGCAAACTAGCTAGAACAAGGCGATTGTATTTAAGGCGATGATAGCTCAGTGGAAGCGTTATCCCCGACAGCCTAGTCACCGCCGACGACGCTGTAGGCGCTATCGACTCACTCACAAGTCACGTGCAATCGTTAGTTAGCGATTGCTCTCGGACAGTACCAGCGGAGGATGACCGACGCTGGCACTTGCCCGACGACATACGGGACTTGCTGAGGGAGAAGAAAGTCGCCATTCGCGCCTACGATAGAGCTCCCTCAGAGCAAAATCGTGTCCAATTACGAGCTCTCGAACGTGCCGTCAAGGCACGCATCGCAGAGTTTCGCGAGAATAGCTGGGGCCAGACCCTCAGCGAAATCAAGCCCTCCCACCTAGCCTTTTGGCAACTGTCTCGTGCCCTCACAAAGGACACAGTAGTTCCAATGCCTCCTTTAAAGCGACCCAATCTTCCTCCCGCCTTTGAAGACGTGGAAAAGACCGAATGCCTCGCCGAAAGTCTGGAGGCTCAATGTACGCCCAGTTCTCTCCCTATTGACCCGCGTCATTTGGAGAAAGTTACAGCCGAAGTAGAACGGAGGACCGCTCTTCCGTTACCTCCTCCCGCTCCCCCGACTGACGACGTCGCCAACGACGTCAACACAAATGACGACCCACTTCCACCCGCGACCCATGACGAGGTGAAAGCGATCATCGGGAAGTTACACCCTCGTAAGGCCCCGGGCTCGGACAAGATCACCAACAGAGTGATCAAACTCTTCCCAGCCTCCCTTATCATGTTATTGACGGCCATCTTCAATGCCGCCCTCTCAAACAATATTTTCCCACACCAGTGGAAAGAAGCCCACGTGATTGGGATCCACAAGCCCGGCAAACCCAAGTCCGAGCCCTCCAGTTATCGTCCCATAAGTCTGCTCAACGTACTGGGCAAGATTTATGAGAGAATCATTTATGTCCGCCTTAAAGCATTTGCCGATGCTAACAAACTCCTCCCAGACGAGCAATTTGGGTTCCGACCCAAACACTCGTGTGTTCACCAAGTCCATAGAATTGTTGAACACATCTCCACAAGTTACCAGAGAGGTCACATGACAGGCGCCCTTTTCTTCGATGTCGCAAAGGCATTCGACAAGGTGTGGCACACAGGCTTGATCTACAAGCTTTACACCCTAGGTGTGCCACCGAGACTCGTGACCATCTTACGAGACTTTCTGTCGAATCGCCTCTTTCGATATCGGGTCGAAGGCGTCCTGTCCTCACCACACCCCATTAGTGCCGGTGTCCCGCAGGGCTCGGTACTATCTCCCTTGCTATTCACGCTCTACACGAGCGACATCCCTAGAGTCAGGAATACGCAGTTCGCTCTCTTTGCAGACGACACTGCCGTATATTGCTCAGGCAAAAGCCCGCCCGCGATCTCTAAGAAACTCCAGACCGCAGCCAACGCCCTAGGCGCTTGGTTCCGGAAATGGAGAATAGAGATCAACCCCTCCAAAAGTCAGGCGGTTCTCTTTTTTAGAACCGACCGAAAAAGACGTCCCCCCATCCCCGATCCAGTCACACTATTCGGCGAGCCGATCCCTTGGGAGAGGCAAGCCAAATATCTCGGTGTGACCCTCGATGATCGCCTATCCTTCGCTGCACACATAAGGGCGGTTCGCGCGCGCGCCGCCTTTGTGGCAGGACGACTCCACTGCATGATCAACGCCCGGTCTAAACTTGCCCTAAAAAGCAAGGTTAGACTCTATACCGCGTGTATCCGTCCAGTCATGACGTATGCGAGCACCGTGTTCGCTCACGCTGCTCCCACACATCTCAACACCCTTCAGGTGATTCAAAACCGTTTCATGCGCAAAGCCACGGGCGCCCCGTGGTACATGCGCAATGAAAACCTCCACCTTGACTTAGGCCTCCCTACAATCAAACAATTTATAAAACGCGCCTCGCGCCGATATTTTGATACCGCAGAGCACCACGCGAATCCCTTGATAGTCAACACTATCACATACACCCCGTCCCTTATTTCCCGCATCCGTAGGCCTAGGCACGCCCTCAGCGAACCAGACGATGCCACCACTTTAGCTCAAATCGAGGCTGACGAAGCCCGAAAACAAATACAAATGCGCAACCGACAACCAAGATTTCGTCCTCGCCGGCGAGGACCGTCGCGACGTCCCTCTCAGTCTCGTCCCGTTTAAGCGGCCCGAGCTGCATATTAGCAATCCGACCGATCCCCAAATAATTATAATTGTTTGCATGCTAAATCCTCCCTCATTCCCCAGGCAACGTCCTGAGCCGAGGTCGAGCCCCACAGGGGGCACCCTCAGGCTACCGTTGCCCAAAATTATTTAGTTTTAGTTTTTAGTTTTAAGTAGCGGTTGAGAGCCCTCAGCGCTCACCGCAAAAGTCCGCGTAACGGTGGAAGAAGGTCCCCTGGACCCACCACCTTCCTGTTCCAGTCCAAAAAAAAAAAAAAAAAAGTGGAAGCGACGTAAGATGCCGCAGCAAAGGTAGTGGATTCGAATCCTACAATAAGCTTGAGCTTTTGGTCAAGTTGAGTTTTTTTCAAGTTCATCTTCGGCGTCGGCTACATCATCACTTACCAAAAAACCTTTGTGTATTAAGGTGACGCCGCGTTAAGCTTAAAAATCTGAAAATCAACGTGCTGCGTCCCGCTCTCTACTATAGCGACCTCTCATAGAAAACCCGCGTAAACGGAACGGGCGTATGCGACAAAATGATTTTTATTGTTTAATTTAAAAAGTACAAATATATTTCATAAAACCTAAGTACAATTTATAGTATCAGTTTCAATTAATATATGTAGAAATTTTGGAACCTCAAATCGATCCTCAACGCCGGTAAAATTGGAATCTCTTATTTTAAAGAAGTCTTTATGATTAATTATTTTGTGTTATAAAAGTTAACCAATCGTGTTATGCAACGTACAAAATAAAGTCAAAGACATGATGAATTCTTACAATAAATTTCAGTTCGTTCGCTTCAGTCATTGTTGAGAAAAATCCTTGCAACCAAAATCTTCAAGGCGTCGCCTTAAATATCGCACCGTTACTCTGTAAGTCTGTCTGTCTATTAGTGTGCTTATAGACTGTTAAAATTTTAAAAAACATCGTTGCGCAGTGATCGTTTAATTCTAACAAGCCAGAGACAAAAATAACTATGAAGATGGAGCCGAAGCCACTAACTAGTACTGTAGTAAAACAAACATACGCACCAACAAACGATATTAATAGTTCCCTCCATAAACTCCCTTTATCCACATTCTCACTCCTTACTCCACTAGTGATCGTATAAACCATTTTAAACACCACTATATCACCACTATACAACGTCTGTCACCGCGCCGTAGGTTCTAATTTAACTTTTATACTTCATACCACTATTTAACTTACTTATCATTTAAATATGCACTAATAACAATGTAATCCTTCATTATTAAGTGTGCCTTAATGCAAAGAGATTAAATTCAATTTTCTTTGTTCTTGTGTTGAACTGCTTTAAGTTTTACGACTGTTATACAGCTGATATAGATAAAGGACGTCAAAGTAGCAGCCGATTGGATACGTTTATGTTCATTTGTGTTAGAGACGTGACACAATACGCGTTTGTGGACGATATGTCAATGGTGCTGCGTTTAGATTCTCAGTTAGTTTAGGTACTCTACTTGGCACTTATTTGGACTTGCAGCTCTCAATGATAATCTTGAATCAAAAATTTATTACGTAAAAATAGAGTTAGAATTAAGTTTTGCAGTCATGAAATCTAAATTAATCAAGACTGCTCGCAATAGGATCAATTGAGATAATTATAAACATTAAATGGAGTTAGCAACAATCTTTATTGGGAAAAACACGGTCGACAGGGAACAACATACAAGCACCGTATTTACTTGCCATCTAACAATATATAAAATCGTGCCACCCGGGGGAAATAATTGACACGAGATACACGAGCGTAATCCTGCTCAGCTCTCATCGACTAGGCCGACGAAGAAGTTTTTATGTGAATATATAAGAGACAAGTTATTACGATTCCACTCGGGTGGATACAGCGCCCATTTACTGAGTAACAGTCACTAATGATCGACTATACCAGTACACTAGTTTTCTAGCTAGTATACTTGCCAACGTAAACACTCATTGAGAGCAATCGTACTCGCTATAAATTGAGTTAGATCAATTGTTAAAAAGTAAATTTTCAAGGCATCAATATGACAAGGACAAACCTATTAGCGATGCTAAGTAGTCTATATTTTCCAATATATTATAAGTATAACAATTCATAAAAAATCCAAATTTAAAAAATAAGCTTGTCTTGTTTCTATTTTTTTGTTCATGCCATCCCCAGTGGAGACCATGGGTCCGTGTGGGTTCGAGGCTCGCCGATTTGCTCGGATTTTATCATCCAAGCTCATCGAGGCTTCGGGAGACCGACGGGCTGGGAGCTTTTTCCGCCAACGCATAAGCTTGGCCATCCAAAAAGGTAACGCTGCCAGCCTGTTGGGAACCTTGCCTATCGACAGCAGCGAGGGCTTTGAGGTTGTTTTCTATGTATCATAGTTTGTATTTTATACATTTATTGTAAATATTTGTTTTAAATAAACATACATAATAAAATTAATATAGGTTGCATTTTTTTACAAACTCACATTCGCATTTACAATATTAGTTTGGAAGTACTGTTTCAATTGGCTTTTAAATAAGGCAGTGCTATTTATTTTCATTAAAGATTTAAGTAAGTGACATGTAGAGTTTATAACCCATATGGAAATACACTCCCATTGAAATGTGCTGTTTTTCTATTTGGCCCTCGTAGTTTGTCCCTGTCCCGTTTAGTTTTATAATTTTTATAAAGATGTATTTTTTAATGATTTCTGAAACTACCTTCATATCACACCTCCCTTAGCGACTCCAAGAGACTCCTAGAGACCTACTTATTTATTTCAGAATTCCAAAAAAATAAGACATCATATTTGGCTTATGAAATTAATGCCAATCTTGTAAATAAATAAAATAAAAAAAAACTAGAAGAAAAAAATAACTTCGAGATCGAGGGATATAATATTATTTTCGTAATGTCTTTAAATAAATTTACTTCTATCGTCGTCTAGACATTAATTTATTACAAGCAAAGATTTTAAATATTAAAAACGTATATCTGGCTCATATAACTCATATAACTAATATTTCTTTACATTAGATCTTACGTTAAATATGAATTACTCACATAAACAAACAAACGTCTGGTTTCTGTCACCGTGCATTTACACACGTTTCTGAGTTAAGCTTGAAAAGATAAACATGTTTGTTTAATTTTAGTCACAAATTACTTTGACTACAAGTTGAGAAATATCGGAAATATGACACATTTTTATAGACTTACTAGCTCTACCATGTGGTTTCACCCACGTTCCGAGGTATCTTAAGTGGTCGGATTTTATATTGTGGATATTAATGCTACGTAAGTCATTAAAGTATTATGAGTTGTAAATATAATGCTTTAAGATTCAAATTAGAGTTAGTGCCAGAATACGTCCACGAACATGTTTTTCTTCACTGCGACGTGAAGTGATTTTATAAATCATATCAAAAAAATGTAGCCTTGCTGAGTTTCTTACCAGTTCTTCCCAGTTGAAGGATAAATTCAAAACTGGTGGCTACATAAAAGTGATGAATAAATGGCTTTGACTTTAATAAAAATAAAGACTATATTCACAAAACTAATTGAAATACTAACACAAATAAAAGTTCATCATCAAATAACTTTCTTATAGATCTAACAGACAAGATGCAATAAAGGGATGGAATAGAGCAATTCATTCTATATAGTTCTAGTGTTGCTATCCGTTAGGGTTTCCCCGAATTTATTTTAGTTATGAGCGTCCGGAGAACGACCGTGTAGAGTTTTGTATACAGTCGTATTTTTTTTTAGTAATTATTCAGTTAAACTAATGATTTTATTAAAGTTATTAGTATATTATAGGTTGTGATTTTTTTTTGTATAGGCTTGTGTTTGACCACAATCTCAATATGGTATGTGATGATGTGGCCAAAGGTGGTAAGCACACAAAGCCTAGAAGCTGCAGGAACACACCAATAGGTGTTTGGCGATTTTCTACTTGAGGGTGGTAGCCAGCCAGGCGGGTACTAAGTACCCTACCACCGTGCTATGGTTTCCTCACGATGTTTTCCTTCACCGAAAGCTCAAGCTCATTGTAGGATTCGAACCCACGACCATGAGTATTAGTAACCTTATCATTTATAAAACATTTTAAATAGTATGTTACGCACCTAGGGTGAAAAAGATAGCCTTCTTGCCCGCGGATTTTTGTCATAATTGCGGGTAGGATGCCCTACTATTCTTCCGTGGTGCGTACTCAGTATTTTTTCTCACACCAGAATGAAAAGTTCCCTGGACAAAAGTATCCCGTTCTCTCCCAGGCACTAGTCTAGCGAGAATGCCCTACTTTTCTCGTTAGGCTAGTATATTTGCCCGGGAGAGATGAAGCACTTTTGACCCGCATACCGGGGACGAAAAGTGAACGTTTCATCAAGGTGTGAGAAAATGAAACAAATTAATCAAATATATTATATATATATATATATATATATTTTTTTTTAATGACTAAAACTCAAAAAATAGGGTGGTTTTATGATTTACTGATGGCAACCCTAAGCCTAGTAGACAATTCACAGATGTGTCAAGTTATCTATAGTTCAATTGTACTGTAGCACATGGATAGTAATTTGTTTGATTGAATGTAACTATACGTAGAAAATAACAGACAGTTTGTTGTGAGCTGAACACAACAAGCGTTGATAGCGAGGTGTTAGTGACGTCGGATGCCGCGGCGAAGGTCAAGGATTCGAATCCTACAATGAGCTTGAGCTTTCACTGAAGAAAAACATCGTGAGGAATAGGGTACTTTGTAGTACCCGCCTGGATGGCTACAATCCTCAAATTGTAAATCTATCGTCTGGGCGCTTGAGAGGCAGCCTTCTAGTTTAAATCTGTATGTAGTTATTTAATTACTAGCGTTTTCCGCGCGGTTTTACCCGCGATCCCGAGGGATCTTGTATTTTTCCGGAATAAAAAGTAACCTATAGCCTTCCTTGATAAATGGGCTATCCAACACTAAAAGAATTTTTCAAATAGAAGCAATAGTTCCTGAGATTAGCGCGTTCAAACAAACAAACTCTTCAGCTTTATAATATTAGTATAGATGCTTACTAACCACTCAAATACAGCTGCCGGAACACAATAGAAGGTTTGTCCTTTCTGACAAATGAACCACAATATTATGTTATGAAATACTATTTTCCAACACGCGATTTCTCCCTCGTTTCCAAGGGGTCTAATATTTTTCTGGGATAAAAAAATATCCAGTATATATTCTATCTGTGCGACAAATTTCATTCAAATCCATTCAGTAGTATTTGCAGAGTAACATCCATCCATCCACCCATCCTTAATATTATTAGTAGATAGTACTGAAATTGAATGATCCGCTTGGACGGTATCATGTGCTAATCGCCTGAAATATTCCAACAATCCTTTCAAAAAGTAACTTGCGAAAAAGGGTCAGTTTCGTCACAAAAAAGTTGAGACAAATGATCAGGCCACAGTTTCCAGAATGTTTGAGACAAACTGCTGTTTGCCACAGTTTTGTACAAGGCCTTTTAATACAATTACAAACTTTTAACTTTACCAAGTTTGTGATTTATTGTATGTAAATTTTGTTACATTTAACTTTGCTTACGTCTAATCTGATGGAAACAAAATTTCATATATAAAATGTATGTTTAGAGTAGTTATTATTTACCCCGTGGGTTTGCCTGCGTGGGGTAGAATTATATAAGGCCTAACATGATCATTTTAAGGCGTTTTATGTAGGTAAAGTAAGTACAGTCAGCGGCAATAGTATCTTGGCATTTTCCCATTCAGTACCCTTTAATAATAATCTATTGACATTTTCTTGACAGTTTGCATGAAAATTATGAATTGTGTAATGTGACACGGTACTAAAGTGCCAAGATACTTTTGCCGCTGACTGTACATATATTTTAACTCAACTTCAACCAGTAACTTACAAAAATAACATAACTTGCTCGATCAAAATATATTATCAATTTGTTTCACGATTTCAAGGTCGCTCCCATTTAAAAAAATATATCATACTGATGACAACTTCCACCGCTTAAAGCTGCTGCTACGCTACATCGATCCGATACAGATAGTATTAGATATTAATTCAAGTTCAAACTTATATTTCAACTATCTGTCCTGTCCAACTCATACACAAAATTTCTTCCAAATCGGTCCAGCCGTTTATCCTATCTCTCAAGTTGGACCAGACTGCTCACGGTGTGCCAATTTAATTTAAAATCGGTTAAGTAGTTTAGGAATCCATCGCGGACAAACATCGTGACAGGAGATTTATATATATTAAGATTTAAGAACTACTTTAACTTCCCCACGACAAACAGTACGTACAGTCAGCAATATAAGTAGCTGAACAAATTCAAATTTACTAAAACCTGTTCTAATAACTATCCATAATATGGAAAGATAAAGTAAACAGATGTAAATATATATCTTCAAAAACCTAAATATTATACATTTCTACATCAAGGATAGTTTTACTATACACATGTATGGTAACATTTCGATCCGTTCAGCTCTTAGAGTGCCTATATATAAAAGCTATAGAGTAACAGTATCGCTCCAGGCAACCAAGATTTCGTCCTCGCCGGCGAGGACCGTCGCGACGTCCCTCCCAGTCTCGCCCAGTTTAAACGCGGCCCGAGCTGCCTATTAAGCAATCCGACCGATCCCCAAATAGTATATTTTATTTGCATGCTAAGTTCTCCCCTATTCCCCTGGCAACGTCCTGAGCCGAGGTCGAGCCCCACAGGGGGCACACTCAGGCTACCGTTGCCCTAAATTTATTTAGTTTTAAGCCACGGCTGAGAGCCTTTAGCGCTCGCCGTATAGTCCGCGTAAGGGTGGAAGATGGTCCCCTGGACCCACCACCTTCTAGTCCGCTCCAAAAAAAAAAAAGTATCGCTCCGATCCGTAGTGCCGATCGTAAGCAAAAATGTTATAGATACTTAGCTATGGTATACCGCTTTCATAGTTCCATACATCACTCACCCTGCGTCTCCCGCATCCCCTTTTGAGACCCTTTTGTGTGCATACTTGTGCTTTCGGTTCATAATAAGGCGCGCTCTATAGCTTGCTTATGTATAGTCTAAGGTTCAGGCAGACAGTTTGAGTTTTAACGGAATGGAATAAGAATAAATTAATTTGAGTTTCGATAAGTATTCACTCAGTATTCTGTAGACAAAGGATGTTGAAGCTTTGAACTTACATCTCAAAGGATAGTCGGTTCTTCGAATTCTTGAGTTCCCTAACTAGAAGTCGACGACTTTAAAAAATAAGTCGAGGTTCTTCAGGACTTTTTTTTTTACGGGATTACAATGTGTTGGTCTCTCGACCGCTCCACCCTTACGCGGACAAATTAGTGAGCACTGCGAACTCTCAGCCGGGTTTGGTAGTATTTGGGGCAACGGTTGCCTGAAGCCGCCACCTGCAGGGCACGCACCTTGGCTCAGAGCGTTGCCGGGAGAATAGGGGAGGCCAACAGACTGTCCAAAAAATTAAAAAATGTAACCTTCCTGAGTTTCTTGTCGGTTCTTCTCAGTTATAAAATAGGCTAAGACTAAATAGTTTGGTACCATTTTCTATTCTATTTGTGAATCGATTGTTTTTCTTTGGTAGCTATTGACGTGCTTTAGTGTTACCAATAAAAAAGAGCCGGCCAAGTGCGAGTCGAAGTCGCGCACCGAGGATTCCGTACAACCTTGTAGTTATGTAGTTCATCCATCACGGGAATCGTAACGAAAAGATAAACTAGATTGAGAGAAAAACTTTGCCGTTGGTAAACCGTAGTCCCCATACATCGACATAGGTCACGGTCAGTTTACCAACTACAAATAAGTTTATAATCGCAAAACAAAAACTAAAACAACATTACGGTTTTCAGATTTATTCCTTTACTTGTGCTATAAGATATTGTTTCATGCCAAATTTCTTAATTCTAGGTCAATAGTATGTACCCTATAGGTTATGTTACCCTTTCGAGTAGTTGCAAATATCAATATAATGGCATAAACGGCCGTATCTTTTGATTGCGTTAACTTAGAAGTTTGATTTTTTCACAGCTTCAAGAGATTGTAGCCTTGAGTATTTGATATAAATTTCAACTTGATACTTCCACGCGTTCCTGAGTAAAAGGTCTTGACAGACTGATAGACAGACGGACAACGAAGTGATCCTATAAGGGTTCCTTTTTTCCTTTAGAGGTACGGAACCCTAAAATGGAAAGAACACAGTGAAGCGTGGCCGGGCTTACTCTACTTATTTTAAATCTGCCTTTTTTATTAAACCAACAATTTTACTGACTCATTTGTATAATTTAGAGGATGTTCAAATCCTAGCGACTAAATTTAGAAATGTTTATGCATTTTCAGTCCACATATGACAAAGTTTTCAACGCAGCGTAGCTTAATTTAAATTCAGTCTAGATTTTGAACTGACTAAATCTAGTGTTCTAGAGTGAGATAAATAAAGTACAAGTGAACTTATCATTTACTAGATTCCGCCCCGCGGTTTCACCCGCGTTCCCGTGGGATCTTATATTTTTTCGGGATATAAAGTAGCCTATGTGCTATTCCAGACTATATTCTATCTCTTTGCCAAATTTCATCCAAATCCGTTCAGTAGTTTTTGCGTGAAAGAATAACAAACATCCAATCATCCATATTCACAAACATTCGCATTTATAAAATTAGTAAGGAAGTAAGGATAATATTAGTAAGGATGCTTTAAGTTTTGAAGATTACCTACGTAAGTGACCATTTGAAACTCATTGCATAATAGACAAAGTTATATTGAGCACTAGTTTCCACCGCTGTTTTACTCGCTTCCTGAGAGATCTAATATTTTTCTGGGATTAAATGTATCCTATATGTTATTTTTTTTTACACAACATTGTCGGCAAAAAAGCATACGGCCCGCCTAATGGTAAGCGGTTACCGTAGCCTATGAACGCTTGCAACACCAAGTTGTATGGGTATCAGTCGCGCGTTGCTGACCCTTCCCCCCACCCCGATGAGCTCTGGCAACATTACTCCCGCGCAGGAACACAACTATAAGTTATTTGGCTGCGGTATTCTGTAAGGTCCCTTCCCCAGTCGAGCTGCTCTCTGAGCGACATCTCGCTATGCTCTAGGGTATACCATCACTTACCATGGTAATATTGTGGTTAAACACAGGCCTATACAATGAATATATTTTTCATTCAAATAGGCCTTCACAAGCGCTTATGAATAGTATATAGGAGAAGAAGTGCCGGCAATAACCTCAGCAATTACTCTACCCTGGCTGGCTGGCTACTACCCTCAAGTTTAAAGTGTGTCACTAGATGTTCCATAGCATCCAGTCCTCTGGTCTTGATATCTACTTGCTGTCTGCTATCTTCGGTCTACCCAGGAAGTGTCTCTGTCTTGTATGTGGTCTACCCAGGAAGTGTCTCTGTCTTGTATGTGGTCTACCCAGGAAGTGTCTCTGTCTTGTATGTGGTCTACCCAGGAAGTGTCTCTGTCTTGTATGTGGTCTACCCAGGAAGCGTCTCTGTCTTGTATGTGGTCTACCCAGGAAGTGTCTCTGTCTTGTATGTGGTCTACCCAGGAAGTGTCTCTGTCTTGTATGTGGTCTACCCAGGAAGCGTCTCTGTCTTGTATGTGGTCTACCCAGGAAGTGTCTCTGTCTTGTATGTGGTCTACCCAGTAAGTGTCTCTGTCTTGTATGTGGTCTACCCAGGAAGCGTCTCTGTCTTGTATGTGGTCTACCCAGGAAGTGTCTCTGTCTTGTATGTGGTAAAACTCATCTACCACTATGATACATGAAATATGTAAGTAATATTCTATATCCTGCCTGGCTGGCTACCGCCCTCATGTTGAAAATCTGTCGCCACACACCTATTGGTGTGTTCCGGCAGCTGCACTTGAGAGCCAGTTCCTTCTAGGCTTTGTGTGCTTACCACCTTCGGCCACATAAATATTCTGGAACAAAGTATAAATTAAATAAATAAATATTCTGGGACATTATTCCTCACACACGGCCATCTGACCCCAAACTAAGCAGAGCTTGTACTATGGAAGCCAGATAACTGATATACTACTTTTCTTTTTTAAATACATACCTAGATTACCTATATACATATAGATAATTACCCAGACACAGGACAAACAGACATATTCATGCACATAAATGTTTGTCCTGTTTGTCCAGTGGGGGACCCACGACCTGCGGCGTGATAGATAGGGTATCTTACCAACCACGCCAACCGTTCCGTTAACCACTACATCATCACTTACCATAGTGAGAGAGCATACCATAGAGCTAAATCTATGGAAAGGCGCCCGAGTGTAGATTGGTATTAGATTATCGGACGGTTCAAAGTGCTCTATCTCTTTACCCTTTCAAATGAAACAAAGTGGCTACAAGCTCTTTGTACTAAAGTTCATTTACATCGAATTTACATGTACCCAACTAGGATTACCCTGGCTCACTCAATTTGCAATCTTCGTCGTTTAGCATAAGATGTTTATTTAAACGACACTGATTATGTAAATAGGTATTTGAGTAGTGTTAACTAAAACTTGAGACTAATTTTGACATCAATGTATTTGCATTATCTATACTAATATTATAAAGCTGAACAGTTTGTTTGAACGCGCTAATCTCAGGAACTACTGGTTCGATTTGAAAAATTCTTTCAGTGTTGCCCATTTATCGAGGAAAGCTATAGGCTATTTTTTATCCCGGAAAAACACAAGATCCCTCGGGAACGCGGGTGTAACCGCGGGGCGGAAGCTAGTTACATAATATACCGGGTGGATAATTTAAGATGGCATATTTTGAAAACCTATGCTAGGTACGTTATGGATATATGAAGCTCTTTCCTTACGTTTGATAATTGTTTTAAATAACCCCTATAAATTTATCAATGGTAACAGTGATAAGAAAGAAAGAAAAAACATTTATTCACTGGAAATGGATGCACATACACAAAGTAGAATTTATAAAAACATAATCACAATAATCAAGAACAATAACAGAAAAAAAAAACAAATACATATTGTGAGTTCTTATTCTTATTCCATGACTAGCTTTTCCGCGCGGTTTCAACCGCGTTCTCGGGATAAAATATAGCCTATGTTACTCGGTGAAGATGTAGCTTTATAACGGTGAAAGAATTTTTAAAATCGGTCCAGTACTTTTTGAGCCAATTCGTTACAAACATACTTACATACAAATCTTTCCTGTTTATAATATTATTGTATATTATATTATATCTTTGGTATAAATAAATAAATAAATAAATAAAATAATGTATGTCCAACATAAAGTGTTATGACTCACATTTTACTTTAATAACTTATAAATTATTGACAAAAAGAAAACTTAAAAGTAAGAAGCTTATATAATAATTAATATATTAATTATTATTCTTATATTATTATTAGTATATAGATATTGTTTTTCGTGTGACGGGCCGCTCACTGGGGCTTAGGCTTTTCGGTCCGCTCAGCTAAGTCAGCATTGTAATGACTTGGCGAGTACACGGCAACACTATCTACAAATTAAAATAAGCAAGCTTAAGGTAGTCATGCTCACTTTGAGGCCTTTGCTTGCGGCGTCGTGTGGCGGGTCGCTCACTTCCCTACAATATGTGCGAGGAGGGCGATGGCTGCCACATGCGTCATACTTGTGAACAGGTGCTGCTTGTGGGGGCTGGTCTGCTTAAATTTGCTGTCTATTTATTAACTATGTCACTCATCATTTTGTTTCTTTTCTTTTTTGTTATAACACACATATATTGTCAGTGAGACTAGATAAATAATTTAATGTAATAGATCTGAGTTGGGTTTGAAAAGAGTAATTGCTGAGTTTCTTGCCGGCTCTTCTCAGTAAAAGCAACCTTCCGAACCGAGCGTTAGAGTCAGACTATTCATAAGTGCTTGTGAAGGCCTATTTGAATAAAAAATATTTTCATTTCAATACTTTATTTTTAAGTACATACAATGTGTAGATTTACTTAGTAATCAAAATAGTAGATTATTCTTTTATAATTATGGTGCCATGCATTCGCCAAGTAATTATAATGATTATAGAAACCAGCTGTTCCCTGCGGTTTCACCCACGTTCCTGGTGTAATTTTTTTTTCATACAAACCTTCTCCTGACTATAACCAAATTGGTCCAGGCGTTGTTGAGTTATGCGCTTACCAACACATTTTGCGATTCATTTTTATATTATAGAAATAAAGAAGTCTAATATTGATAAGGTCACTATTGATTAGATAACAATTTATATCAAAGTTGTTGAATAGGGGCTTTCATAGACATTAACTAAAATAACTTGGTTAAAATAATAATGCAGTTAAGACATTTGGCGATCATGCCAATGTCTTAACTTTGCATTAAATTGAGGGGGCGGGCTACTTAAACATCAATTTTCAGTATAAAGACTTTATAATTATATGTAAATATTTGACATAATATAATCTCAAAGACCTATTCTAAGATACAAAGTCATAAATTGTTTTTTTTTCCATACCATTGATAATATATTCACGTACAAACATAAAAATTGCTCTCCTGTAAAATTTGCAAAACTGTAATTAGTACGAGTGTGAACTAAGGTATCGATATAAGACATACCAACAGAATATAATATTGGCACATTCATAAAATTAATATAAGTACATAAAAAAAAATGTTTTTGCTAAAATGTGCAGAGAAAAGTTAGTTCTACAGTTTATTATATACATGTATGTATTGATAGCTCGTTGTAATTTTAGTTTTACCCGATAACCCATTCTGATAACACACTGCACGGCTTAACAAAATGACGGAATTCAGCCAAATAGATTGGATGGCCACGTAAACCTATTCGATAAATGGCAATCGATTTGTATACCAAACTATACTTTTGTGAATCGAATGCTATGTACGAAATTGGTGTTCGTATATCGAACTTGCTGTTCCCAGGGGTTTCACCCGCGTTTCCGGTATAAAAATTAGCAGATAAACAAAAAAAGAATGCCTAATTTAATCTTTATAACATCAGTTATCTGCCAGTGAAAGTCCCGTCACAATCAGTCTGGCCGTTTCGAATTTGCCGGAACAAACAGACAGACAGAACAAATAGACTATTTTTTTTATAAATTGTTCTATTGTTATAAGTACCGTATATACTTTCATATGCATTTAGTAAAAAGCTGTTATTTCGACATTACAAACAGACACTTACATTTTATTTATTTTTATTCTTTTTACTGCCTCATGTGTTTTAAACATATTTATGTATTTTTATAGCATACTGTTACCCGCGACATCATTTTTTTTTTGGAAGACTGGTCTATTTACTTTGCACTCCATCTAGGCTTTTTGTGCTCACCAGTTTCAGTCATACACAAGCCAATGCAAAGTAAAAAATACTCTTTGCCGTTACAGTCTAACTACAGCTAAAAGTCTTGATTTTGTTTTAGGAACCAATTAACACATTTTTTTAAACTGTAAAATATACAACAACAATAATATATAAAATCTTCCTAAACCATATTCAAGACAAGTAACTTAAAGCTGAATAATAACCCGGTTAATTATGTGATATGAGACCCATTGTTGAAAGGACTATGTTTCCACGCTTCATGTACCAGACGTGGGGTCGAGATAAATGGTTTGAGCAGCGGTTCCCAAAGTACTTTTTATTCGCCCCTTGCGGTAAGCGGGTAATTAATGGTAGGATCGTTTGAATAAATGGTGCTTGGAGAATTGTCGTGTGATTATGAATATGCAACTGTTTATATAGGTGTATGTATATGTTTTTCTTTTAAAATGTTGGTAATTTATTGTTTGCGGTCACTGTCACTGTCATTACAAATTGTGGAGTTGTTTTTTTTTAATGTAATAAATGATGTAAGTAAATAGAAGAAAGGATTATGTTATGCTATAAATGACATAAAACATTTCAAGGTCGTTAATACATCGGTGACCTTTTAGCATCAGGATACCTACCTATATGCCCACTTATAAACTGTTTCATATTAAAAAAAATACCTCTAGTCGCAAGCCATGTGATCGCAAAACTTAAAATCCTACTAAGTTTGAATGGATGGTGGATGTTTGTTACTCAATCACGCCAGAACGGCTAAACGGATCTGGATGAAATTTGGCACAGAATTAGATTCTAGTCTGGAATAGCACATAGATTACTTTTTATCTAAAATATAAGATACCTCGGGAACGCGGGTGAAACCGTGGGGCGAGTGAATAAAACCACTTAAACTCAGTTTTACAAACTGCACTGTTAATCATTTAAATTAGTAGGTATATAATAAATATTTTTAATATATTTCTATATATCACAGTTTGTATTTTATACATTGATTGTAAATACTTGTTTTAATAACTAATATTTTTGGACAGCATTAGATACATCTTTCGGGGCTCAAAAAGTTTGGCTATAAAACTTTGAGATACGTTCCATGTAATGCAAGCCGACACACCTCTAGCAATGTTTATGGGTCGCATCATTAATCAATGATAGTGATTGATTATCGTCAATACATCCTATTACATAAAGTAGGTCGGTTCAACCCTAGCGGAATAAAAACACTTTGTTTATACAATAGGTGAGTTTATCATATTTGAGGTCCGACATCATGACACTGATTTTATTTTCAAGGTAATCAGTAAGTTTGTCACACACTCGAGTCATTACGTACTTTGTAATAGGAGTATTATTATATTCTAATATTCTCATTGCACTGCAACATAAAGTTGGTGCCTGCGACATTGTGATGCATGTTGGTTAGTTAGCAGATACTTTATAGATTAAGTAAATTGTATTGTGTGTGCCTTCGAACTTTGGGAACCAATCAGTACACATCTCATCTGCAACATGTGTTTTATACGACGACCAAGTAACCTTATTAGAACTTCAGTGGACTGTTGTTTCACCCTCTTTTGATGCCTAGCATTATTTCGATTGCACCAAATATAGGCATCTACATTTTTGCAAAAATGTTTTGCTTACAAAAATGACTTTATAATGAACTCTATCTACAAAACTGTATTAAAAAAAAATCACATTTGCTTTTTTGACCAACCACCAATTTTTTCTTGTAAATAAAAGATTCCCCGTCGTTTATTTTTAACTAACGTGACATTGGTGAAATTGTGCTATTGACTACAGTCACCATTCAATCAAGAAGAAGAAACCTATATACTTTTTTGTGTTGAATAATGATCATCAGGCAGACAATCTACTTGATGATTAATGTGGATTGCCAATATGAAATCGATATCGTTCGTTTATCAATTTTACTCATCACGTAAATGCCTAACCAATTCACAAAGGCTAAAGTAGGTTGGACAATGACCTGACCAAACCTCCATTTTTCTGTCTAACGATTTCAGGCCTTTTTTTTAAGAACCTTAATATCGTATCGCTGCGGGAAAACCGTAAAGGGGAGCTCATACATATCGTTGCGATTTATTGATGTATGGATCTGGTTAATATTTTCCCACATGTTTAGTTACATTTCTCCCTTATAATAAATTCCCCTCAGACTATAAAAGATTATTTACTATAGGAGCGACATCTAACATACCTAACCCTTTATTCTTGACTATTACTATAAAATCTGAGACAAGAGTGGTATGTCTGGTATCTCTTTATTCAATATCCATTAACTCCCTGGGGAAAATATTAGTTTTGCAATACTTACTATATAGTTTAGGGGGTCAAATCTTTGAAACTGAAACTGTTATCGGAATCATATATTCTATTACTGGACCTACAATTTGTCTCTTAGTAAAGAACAACACAACACAACTTTACAACAACTCAACAACAATCTCAAATGTTTGTATACGTAAATATTGACAAGTCGACATAATGCAGTCACGTTGCCGTCACGTCACCGTACAGTCACGCAGTATTTAAATAACCTACATGACGACACGTGCCGTGATGGTACCTGACATATAAGGATGACGTGCCACAACTCCTACTGGTTTTTTTTTATATTTCTTACTAGCTGCCACTCCGCAGTTTCACCTGCATTCCCAAGTGATCTTATGTTTTTCCGAGATAAAAAGTAGCTTATAGCCTTCCTCGATAAATGGGCTATTCATCACTAAAAGAATTTTTAAATTCGAACCAGTAGTTCCTGAGATTAGCGCGTTCAAACAAACAAACTCTTCAGCTTTATAGTATTAGTATAGATTTATTATTATTAATTCTTTGCAAGTAAAGCATTAGTAAAATATTTATAGCCAATACAGTCAAATCTTGGATCACCTGACTTATGAACTGGTGGTAACTTCAGTAAACTCGACCTTTACAAGTAGGGCCCAATTTGAATAAATGACTTAGATTTTGAAGACTGATTGGATGACTTATTTGGAAATGCATCTTTATCAGTTTGTAATATCAAAATTACAGCTTTTTTTTATTAAATGCATAGGTATATGCAGAATTTATATGTAACAAAAAATCATTTTTTTTAATCTGTCTGTCTGTTTGTTCCGGCTAAATTCCAAAATGGCTGAACCGATTTTGACGGGACTTTCTCTGACAGATAGCTGATGTTATAAGGAGTAACTTAAGCAACTTTATATATAGGGAACCCAGGTGAAATCACGCGGATTTTCATAATTACATTGTATTCCCCTACAAAGAAAAAAACGTACAAAACATGGTCCCTCTGGGATAAGCTTGCACAATCTCCATTATAAATGTTCCTCTCATAAATATTTCGTCTAGCAATTAGTTGGGAAAGGTAATGTAGAAAGCGAAAAAATCCCACGAGAAATGTTACACTCGATACTATTATCCTACTATAATTTTTCACTAATCTAAACAGGAATGTTAATTTATTTGTTTACCCTCCTTTTAATTCGTAACGAAGCAAAACTAATCAATTGGATATTTTACGTAGGGATAACTGACAAAGTGGAAAGGATTATAGGCTTCATTAATTAAATATATATATTAATATATATATATATATATATATATATATATATATATTCTGGGACATTATTCCTCACACCCGGCCATCTGACCCCAAACTAAGCAGAGCTTGTACTATGGAAGCCAGATAGCTGATATACTACATATACTACTTTTCTTTTGTAAATACATACATATATAGATAATTACACCCAGACGTAGGACAAACAGACATGTTCATGCACACAAATGTTTGTCCTGAGTGGGAATCGAACCCACGACCTGCGGCGTGATAGATAGGGTATCTTACCAACCACGCCAACTGGCCCGTCATACTACGTTTACATACTTGTTTCTATTCACGGTTATGTTATGTTAGAGTATGATCTATCTGTGTTCCAAGTTTCATTCGAATCCATTCGACTTTTTATGCGTCATTGAGTCACAAACATCCAAACGTACAAACTTTTATTATAATAATAATATGTATACATTGTAGGATGATAAACTAACTAACTGTATGTATCAATCAAATACATACATATCAATGCACAGCTCAAACTGCGGACCCTGCGTTCTGGAAACTTAAATTGACAGTTCCTTTCTAGGCTTTGTGTCGGCTTGGGCAACATCATTATTTAATATTATAAATGCTATATTATATATATCACTAGCTGTCCCCCGCGGTTTCACTCGCGTTCCCGAGAAAAAAAGTAGCCCATGTCCTTCTCCATACCATAGGTTATCTGCGTACTAAATTTCATTGCGATCGGTTTGGTGGTTTAGGCGTGAAAAGGTAACAAACAAACGCATTAATAATATTAAAGTTAGGATTATATTAATGTGATAAAACAATGAATTATGAGAGGTGTAATACTATATCAGTAAAAATATGAATATTTATTTGCAAAATAAATTCACAGACAAAACCCACTATCAGATACCTTATGAGCAAACAATTTTCAAAATGGTTATTTTAAACACATTTAGAACACGCATTGATGGATATACAAATTGAACCCACGACCTTCCAGTCTAGACATAAGTCATTGGACCATTTATTATCCCATTAACAGCACGCAATGTAATTATATAAAATGAAATGAAAAATGATAAACTAATAACAAAATTACTTCCTCTAGGTAGATCATCCTATTCTAAATTGTGTTAGAATATCTCCACTTTTCATAACATTATTAATTCCTTGGTAAACAATTTTGAACTCTATTGAATTAAAGTCAAGGTCTGTGTAAAATTCTTCGATGTCATTTGCCTGACACAATATTGGCGCCCAACGAGGGACCACGTTATTGGAACTTATGACTGACTATCTGGTACTATTCAAATATAGACAAATTTTAACTCTAAATGCTGAGGCATAAGGTATAGGTTTCCCTTGAGTAAGTCACAGATGTTTAATGTATTATTTTGACTCGGAATACTAGCGTGGATAGCTGAGAGTCTACTGAAAACTGCAATAACTTTGACAAGCTGATATTGAACGTATAAAACCGACTATTTTGAGCTTTATTAATTAGAGATAAGATTGATAATTGACTGACTGGTAATGTTTACTATAGGTTTAACATTTTTACTTTTAAAAGTTGCGATATTACTTAAGTTGATCCATCTCACTGCAATTTTATTAAAGTACTAGCTTCCGCCCCGCAGTTTCACCCGCGTTACCGAGGGATCTTATGTCTTCCCGGGATAAAAAGTAGCCTATGTGTTAAGCCAGGGTGTAAGCTTCCTCCATACCAAATTTCATCAAAAATTGACCAGCCGTATGAGCACGAAGAAGTAACAAACTTACAAACACACACACTAACAAACTTTCGCATTTATATTAGTGTGCATTTATAATATTTGTAATATTATCCTAATCCTAACTGATACTATAAATGCGAAAGTGAGTTCGTTTGTTTGTTTGTTACCTTTTCACGCTTAAACCGCTGAACCGACCGCGTTGAAATTTGACACGCAGATAGCCTATGGTATGGAGAAGAACATTGGCTACTTTTTATCCCGGGAAAACATAAGATCCCTGGGGAACGCGGGTGAAACCGCGGGGCGAAAGCTAGTAAAAACATAAATTAGGAAACGCTGCCAGTCTGATGTCAAATATAATATAAGTAGGAATTGGTATAGGTTATAATATGTAATTTCGCATCATTATAACGTAATATTTCAGAGCTCCAATCCTCTAAAGAACGAATGAAAATGTCATATCTTATTTGGATACTGATATTGATATGAATACGACAGATCTGTGTCAATGAAGATAATGTATATCCTACAGCCAATATGGGAATTTTAAAATATTACTTTCCGAACATGTTTTACAAATATAAGGGCAATCTCTTACACTATAAAGTTTATAATTGTATATACAGCGTGTAGCAAAAATGTGAAACAATATAAGAAGATTATGTGAAGATTATATTTAATAGTTAAAACAAGAACCGAAAACTCGGCAGTTTTGAAAAAAAATACCATCAAAATTTTGAATAAAAAAAATCTTGTTCGCTCCTATAACTGTCCTCCATCTCAGACACACTTGCGGCTGTAGTAAATAGTCTAGTCGGTCCCTTTCCTTAGTAATCAGTCCCAAGCAATCAATAGGGTTGTCCAAAATTAATACTCAAATTATTATTTTAAATTTGATAATAATGTTTCATAAATTCCATTAATATGTAAAAGTATGTGTGGATGTTTGTTGCTGTTACTCAAACATGCTGTGGGGCAGAACTAGTAACAAAATGTATCCCTTTTTTAACCGACTTTAAAAAAAAGGACGAGGAGAACCTCGTCCTAATTTGGTTGTATTTTTTTTAATAATATTGTTTGTTTGTTTGTTAAACAAGCAGGCAGGCTGCCCACCTGATGGTCGTCATCGCTCACGCCTTAAGCGCTCGTCCTAGTCGGGTGACCCTGAAAAGGTCAACTAGACCAACAGGTATGTTTTTTTTTTTTATAAAATTGCACAGCTTAGATGACTGTAGGTATGTGTGTTCTCCGCTGAGTCATATTTAAAACGTATTTTTTTTTAAATAAAAAAATACCGCTACATATCGTTAAAAGCGACCACTGAAAAAACAATTTACTTTGTTCGTTATTCGTTGCACGTTTGACCAAAGCAGCGAACCGTGCTGCCGTGTAAAGAGCATGACCCCACTAGGGTTACCTCAGCAGCATAAAAAGAAAAAATAAGCACAGAAATTAGCTAACATGCAAGAATAATTTACTTTTGAAATTTACATGTTTGTAAAATATGATAATATGTTTTCAAAGGGTCATGAATCCTATAATGAAATTAGCTTTCGGTGAAGGAAAATATCGTGAGGAAACCAGTGTGTGGTAGGGTACTTTGTAGTACCCATCTGGCTATTTACCACTCACTCAAGTGAAAATCTATTGCCAAACACCTCCCAGTATGTTCAGGCAATTGCCGGTTCCTTCCAGGCTATGTGCTTACCACCTTCGGTTATATCATCACTTTCCTTTGGAGCTTGTGATCAAACACAGGCTTATGCAAAATAATAAAAAAAAAATGAAAAACAAGTTGACTGAGTGAGCATATTATATGTAAGTACCTAAAAGGCATCAGTTATCTACATATATAAAAGAGAAAGTATGTATGTATGTATGTTCCTTATAGACTCCGAAACCGCTGAACCGATCGAGATGAAATTTTCAGACAATCTTCATATTAGCCCCGCGGGTAATCCTGTAAGGATTGGTGGCGATCGGAGCACTCGAGACCGCGGGTGAAACCGCGGGGCGGAAGCTTGTATACCATAAATAAAACCAGATGCTCATTATTTTTACCAACAGAATTAAAAAGAATAAGGTTTTCTATTCAACCCAAATGTATGTATGTATGTTTATATGTCCGCGATTTTCTCAAAAACTACTGATCTGATTTGGATGGGATTTACGTTATTAAATGCATATTTTTTCAGGGAAGGTTTTAATGTATAATATATAGCTGATGAAGAACTTTGGAGATAAGCAATGGAACTCTTCAATAACAAACAGCAAATGACTCACGATTGCTGTGATCGAATGCATATGTATTGTTTTCACCATTCCATATCATAACACTCATAAGAAATTAAAAATTCTAGAACAAGTGTTAATTTCCCTTTCGCTGACTTTATTATTCTGTCTGTCTCCACTATGATGGTAACCCCAAACTGAAGCCTAAACTCAACCAAATCATGGTCACTCTACCATGCAACCCCACTACGAGTCATTCAAAGACCGTAGGCATAAAGTTCACGCGTAGGTGTTTGCTACGAGCGTAGCACCGCTACGAATAATATTTTACAGTCTAAAAAGATTTTTTCCTATTTTACGAATAAACATTTATGTAGATTATATATACATACTAGTTGTCCCCCGCGGCTTCACCCGCCTACGACTGATTCTCAGACCTACTGAATATATACACAAAAAATCATAAGAATCGGTCGAGCCGTTTTGGAGAAGTTTGCAGACAAACACTATGATACGAGAATTCTCATAATATATTTATAAAAATATATATCGCTGCCAGCCTGTTGGGAACCTTGCCTATCGACAGCAGCGAGGGCTTTGAGGATGTTTTCTATATATCATAGTTTGTATTTTATACATTGATTGTAAATATTTGTTTTAAAAGTAATTAAACATATATATATATATATATCTATGTTCCCTTTTTAGATGGCCAAGCTTATTATATTAAATTATTATACACTTTCCTACTTAAAATATTTGAATCATTAATTACTAAGTATCTTTTGGGAATAAGTATAAAATTTAATGTTAATATTCTAAAAAATACTGATTTAGCTTAAAAGAGTTGAAGAGTTTTAGCAAAACTCATATCAGACTTAATTAGTTCTCCGAATCCATTGAACAAAGCATCTCTAACAAACCCATATTGAATCAATGTTATTAATTATGATTAATATAAGATTACATGTTACTGTTATTGAAAAGATCATGTGTTACCGTTACAAAGGAAAATACGAATAACAATGTACCATCGACAAACTTCAAGCATGATCAATTTTTTAACCTTTTCGCTTGCAAGCAGTCATCATAGCTGGCCCCGCCCACTGTCAAGACAAAAGCCGTTATTGTGTAATTTCATTTGTTTTGACTAGTTTTATGATAAGCGCATTGTCCACTTGTATTGTCGACAGCCAGGTAGTCGCTGGTCGCTGCACACAAAAAGTAGCCTTATGGTGGTCATGCTTGAACTTTGTCGATTGTACAGTCATGAGTATAAATTATACCTACTAGCGACCCGACCCGGCTTCGCACCATATACGCCTACCATATATACTTATATAACTCTGCTAGCTGTTCCTTTCTGTCACCCGCATTCCCGGTATAAAAGAGCCTATAATCAAAAACTTAAGTTACTCCTTATAACATCAGCTATCTGCCAGTGAAAGTTTCGTCAAAATCAGTCCAGCCATTTTGGAGATTAGCCGGAACAAATAGACAGTTAGAAAAAAGTAATAAAATTGTTTTTTTTTGTTTTAAGTACCGTATATACTTTCATATGCATTTAGTAAACAGCTGTTATTTTCACATTACAAACAGACATTACAATTTTATTTATTTGTATTGACTAGTTATTCGTCTTCACTCAAAATGATATATTTTCAAGTTGTTCTTGTTTTATTAAACATTAAAAAAAAAGATAATAATATTTCTTGTTAATTGATAGTGCTTCATTATCCAGCTTCCATTGAAAATGGGGAAACTTTCTAAGAATATAATTTATTTATTTGAAATTTAAAAAAAACATCTTATAACAAGATTTGTAATAATATAAAAAATATCTCGTGCGAGAAGAATTATTTATTAATTCTTTAGATATTTTAGAGAATTCTATATAACATACAATATTTTTAAGAGGTCTTACAACTAAGCCCATGGGCCTAGATGCCTGATCATTTTTAGGGTTCCGTACCCAAAGGGTAAAAACGGAACCCTATTACTAAGACTTCGCTGTCTCTCCGTTCGTCTGTCTCTCACCAGGCTGTATCTCAAGAACCGCGATAGCTAGACACTTGAAATTTTCACAAATTATGTATTTCTATTGCCGCTATAACAACAAATACTAAAAACAAAATAAAATAAATATTTAAGGGGGGCTCCCATAAAACGAGCGTTTTTTTGCCGTTTTTATAGATAATGGTATGGAACCCTTCGTGCGCGTGTCTGACTTGCACTTGACCGGTTTTTTTATTTATTAATGTTACTTGGGCAACTAGGCCCATAAGAAACAAGTAATCTAAAGTTACAGACAATATAAAGCCTTTACGAAATCCTTTTGGAAAATCACTTATAAATGTTTTTGCTACAAAATTCCGTGCTAAGGTATTTATTTCACTACTAGCTTCCGCCTCGCGGTTTCACTCGAGTTCTTGAGGGTTTTTTGTTTTTCCGTGTTAATTCAGAGTGTCAGCTACCTCCATACCAAATTTTATCAAAATTGGCCCAGCCGTTTGAGGGTGAAGAAGTAACAAACATACAAACAATAATATGTGGTATTGTGTGTATGTTGAATAAATGTTTTTTCTTTCTTTCTAAACACACACTCATGAATGAAGACAGTCTTCTAAAACCCACGTTTTAAGATAGCCCTGTCTCTTTTTGTTAAACTCTAGTTCATTTATTCAGTTTAGGCCCTAATAAGGCACTTATGAACGTTACAATTGATTCTACTATTTATTCAATTTACATTTATTTACAATCATTGTATAAAATATTATACAAATTGTAATTTATATAGGAAACATCCTCAAAACCTTAATTATTAGGTATTCTTATATAATTTTATTTACATATTTACAATAAATGTATAAAATACAAACTATGATATATAGAAAACATCCTCAAAGACCTCGCAGCTGTCGATAGGCAAGGTTCCCAACAGGCTGGCAGCGTTCCCTTTTTGGATGGCCAAGCTTATGCGTTGGCGGAAAAAGCTCCCAGCCCGTCGGTCTCCCGAAGCCTCGATGAGCTTGGCGGGCGAGCCTCAAACCCCCATGGACCCATGGTTAATTATTTATAATTATTATTTTAGAAAATCACAAACATATTTAAATTATTTGTCACGACTTGCTTTAATCCATCGCACGTAATAATGTACTTGTATATAAAACACGCTAACAAAGCATAGAATAATTACAACACTCCATATAGATACTTATGTAAATGTATATGTCTATAAAAGGTTCCCAAAAGCTTCCCTCCTTTATGTATTCTATGGCCTCCATAAGCCTCAGGAAATTCATACGCTCCGTAAGTCAGTAACTAAATAAATCAAACCTTTTCTTGTATATTAAAATTAATGATACCATACCTTAGTGTTGTTTAATAGTATCGATAAAAAGAATTATACCACATTATTGTTGTAAAAGGAAGGTCAAAAAATATATGGGGGAGTGCCCCACAATGTACAGGGATGAAATCTATGTACTTTAAAAGTACAGGTCTTCCATTTATAGAATCAGAAAGGTAGCAATGCAGATTTGGACATAAGTTATGAAGGATATAAAAAACTGATTTTGTCACTAAGTTTTCATATGGTATTTATTTATGATTTCAATATAGTTTAATAGGTCATTGGGCTAAAATAAGTACGTTTCCTAAAAGCCTCAGACTCAGTCTCAAGCTACGACGCTATAAAATAATAGGTAACGGAGAAACACAACTCGAAAAAAACACAAACGGACGCATTGTATTTAGTTTGACAGTTTTGCTAGTACTAAAGTCAAATAGTCCAATCCAAAAGTGTAATTCTATTTAGATATGTTCATAATAATAATAAATGATAGATTTTAATAGACAAGTAACTAATCATAAAAATATGTCCTAATATATTTCAGGTTACCAACATTTGAAATGTTACTTGCTGTTGATCGTTTAATGCGATCGTTGTTTGTATTATATGGCAAAAATATCGATTAGAATAAATTTAAAATGGGGTTGGGGAAATCATTGAAATATAATAATCTTGAACTTTTCTCAACATCTGCTATGAAATGTATATGACGGAGAACCGACATTCACCTCGGCATCGTCTTTAGTAGTCATATCGGGTCTAATGGGCGACATCGGGGTTATGCGAGCACAAAACCAACTATTTACAGTTCCGCACGATTTTATTATAGTTTCTACAATTTTATTAGAAATAATTGAGCAGCAGGTTCGCGACACCAATCTAACCTCACTACTATGATCCACCTCGATCAACGACCGTTAACAGAATGAGCCTCACTCGCCCAGCGAACGTTAAGATGGCGCCTCGACCCCACTCTAGGCTATAATCCTTTGCTCAGATTGGACGTTATACAATGCAGTGACTTTTAAATACGTTAGTTAGATTTTACAAAATATTAAAATGAAATAAATCAAATTAAATTAAATTAGGATTAAACAAGCTATTTTCAATTAACAATCAATCTTTTAACTACCAATCAATCGTATTATCAATTAATCGTATGCAACCAACAATCAACTCTTCCTCGTTCAATTCCTCCGACACGGCCGTCCTGACATTTCACACGTCCTCGTGTGATGTTGAGGGACGAGCATCATCGTAATCTGTAGAAATAAAGAAAATAAAACTTGTAACATAGTTCGGCCACACCTGACAATGTGAAACTAGCATTATCTTGACTACATTTTACACTTCATAGATTTGGCGCACACAGCCTTATAACAAAAGCTATAATTTCATTTCACTCATAGGATATGAACTCTCAGTAAATTTAATGCCTTCGTGTAAACAATCACAGTATCAAAACAGTCACCTTGCCCTTCAGACAACCATACCACCGTCTAAATGGCCTCCTCGCCTTTTTAAACAACTCCCATACCACCGTCTAAATGGCCTCCTCGCCTCTTTAGACAACTCACATCAACACAGTCTATTGGCCACCTCGCCTATTAGACAGCATAAAAGATCTTAACAGCCACCACGCCGTTGAGACAGCATACATAGAGCTCAAAGATCTTACCATCATTATCGTCAGACAAGCATGGATCAAGCTCAGTAGGTACATAGGATTGGGGGAGTGGACGTAACCGGTCTCTCGCATACTTGTAGGCACGGTTAGAGTTCAAACTCTTAAGATGATACCTGTCACCGTCGAGAAGTTCAATGACCTCATAAGGTCCTTTATATTTAGGGTCTAATTTGGTTTGATTCCGTTGATGATTTTCAATTAAAACATAATCTCCTACAGAAAATGAAGTCACTTTTGCCTTGTTTTCATCAAATCGTGCTTTATCTAGACTCGCGCTATTTCTGATTAATCTATCAGCTTGTTCTCTAATCTCTTCTATATTTACTTCGATCTCATGATCATCTACAGTTAGTAAATTTAGGGGTCTAGCAACTCTGCCTATTAACAACTCTAGTGGACTTGCCTTAGTTACCCTATGAATTGTGCTATTTAAAGACAGTTGAACGTCATCTAATGCGTCTTGCCAGGACCTATTTGGGCTAACTTCGACAACAGTCAACATATTATTCAGGGTACTCATTATCCGTTCCACTTGACCATTAGCACGACAAGAACCGGTTGCTATTAAATGTAGTTGGATATTGCGGCTAGTACAAAAATCTTTAAACTCTTTATTCGCGAAGCATCTACCTTGATCTGCTATTATACGCACAGGCGTCCCAAAAAGTGATATGGATGCTCTTAGGGCATTAATTGCACACTCCGTATTAATTCTTAACGAGTGCTTTAGTAACACGTATTTAGTGAAAGCATCTACAAGGACAAAAACGTATTCTTTTAGGTCATTTTTCCCGCTAAGCTTTCCTGTAGCGTCTATATGAATTGTATGCCACGGAATGCTGACTTTTGGTATGGGGTGCAATTCAATTTGTTGTTTACCACTATTTGACTTAGCTACCTTACATGTTATGCAATTCTCAACAAATTTCCTGACATATTTTGACATTTTAGGGAACCAATAATGTTGATATACTTTTTCTAACGTTTTATCCCATCCCAAATGGACAATTGACTCGTGGATATGATTTATAATAGACCAACGAAAAGCCCTAGGCACAATCGGCAACCAAATATTACGGTTATTTCTTTGGATTTTCCTATAGAGCACATTCGATCGTAACTCGTAAATTCTACAACTTTCTAGGTCAAGGTCATCGTTTTCAAGTTTATTAATGATTTGATTGCACTCAGGGTCTCGTCGCTGCTCTGCCTGTAACCAATTCGGTGATAACTCAGCTATATTAACGCGTTTTTCCTCTACGTGATTTACTTTACTTAAACTATGAGTATCACTAATACTACTGCTTCCTTCAGATAAATGATTCCTGGAGAAAAAGTCAACATGGGCCATTCTTTTGCCTTCTCTATACTGAATATCAAAATCAAATGCTTGTAGGAATGCCCACCAGCGGTGTACTCTAGGGGTTAAATCTACTTTAGCTCTAGATGCTTTTAGAGAGTTGCAGTCAGTAACTACTGTAAAAGTTCTACCATACAAATAGTGTCGGAAATGCTTGACTGAATTAACAACCGCTAGTGTCTCCAACTCGTAGGAGTGATAACGAGACTCCGCGTCAGTAGTTCGTTTACTGTAGTATTCTACCGGATGTAATTTTGCTTCAGTTCTTTGAAAGAGGATCGCGCCGTAACCTTCACTACTAGCGTCCGTATGTAGCTCTATGGGTAATTCTGGGTCGAAAAGCATTAAAACGGGGGATGAAGTTAATATCAGGATTACGTCCTGTCTGATTTTTTCATTCTCGGCTGTCCAAACTATTTTAGAATTATTGTTAGCTAACAGACGATAAAGCGGGGCCATTTTAATCGAAAAGTTATTTACAAACTGCCTAAAATAAGATGCTAAACCTAAAAACTGTCTCAGCTGAGTTATAGTCTGTGGTGGTTTGGAATTAGTTAACGCAACTATCTTACGAGGGTTGGGTCTTATTTCACCTTCAGATATTTCGTATCCTAAAAACTGAACCTGTTTCTTAAGAAATGCACATTTTTTAAGATTTAATGAAAATCCGGCCTCGCTTAGGGTTTTCAATACTGTGCGTAACCTTTCTAACCCTTGCCCCTCGTTAATTGCGGGTATAATTAAATCATCCATATAGACTATTGCATAAGAATGTGCTAGGTTCCCTAGAGCAGTGTTAATAGCCCTCTGATAAACAGCAGGCGCGTTGCGTAGGCCAAAGGGCATAGCAGTAAATTCATAATGAGCATCGGGGGTGATAAAAGCGGTTTTCTCTATTGAGTTTGACTCGACGCTTATAGGAATTTGGTAAAAACCGCTAGCTATATCTAGGCAAGAGTAGAGACGTGCCCCCGCTAACCTTTGAACTTGGTCACATATAAGAGGTAAGGGATAGCGATCAGGTACGGTATTAGAGTTCAGTTCTCTGTAATCTATGCACATTCGATCTGTGCCATCGCGTTTTTTGACGAGTAGTATCGGACTAGAGAAGGGGGACTTACTAGGTCTAATAACTCCGGCAGCTAATAATTCACTACACTTATTGCGGACTATTACTCGTTCTTCAGCGCTCAAGCGATAAGGACGTCGTTGGACGATTTTACAAGGATCTACTAGTTTAATTTCTAATTCACCTGTCTTTACCCTACTAGTAGGTGTGCCTTCAATAAACGAGTCTCCAAAACAATCGAGAAGTTTTATTAATTGCGGTTTAAAATTACTTGAAATATCGGTATTTACATCATTAAAGTCAATTGGAATTTTACCTACCTCACAAATATTAACAAAAGAAGGTTTTTTCATTATAGCTAGTTTATCACTCGATATGTGTACAGAGAAACCTAAAGTTAACAAATCGCGTCCAATCAGAATGTCATTACTCAGATAGTCATCAGATATAATGTGAAATAAGATTTGTACATCATGATCGCAAACAGTAACCCGAGATAAAATTTGTAAATCGCACAATACACTAGATTTCCCTACCCCTATCAGAGAAACTACAGCGTGTTGTAATTTACCCACAAGTTTACGTGAGACACTTTCTTTAACTAGGGAACAATCAGCACCAGAATCAAAGCAAAATGAGAACTGCTCACCAAATTGAGTAATCACTCCGGTGACAGGTTTCACACCGCATACGTCCACTCTTTTCACTATGCTGGCTGTGGTGGCAGGTTGCATGTTGCTGCCTGTCGGCCAGGTTTTTAAGCACCGTGATGCTACATGGCCCTCAGCACCACACTTGTAACAAGTTATAGGCGGTCTCGTCGTAGCTACAGCCGTGTTGGTGCGGTCGGAAGTCGGAGTTGTTTGTTGCTTGCTATGCGGACGGCTGAAACATTCATAAGATCTATGACCAAGTTTTCCACAAGCATAACATTTTGTAGAAGCAAGACTTAACTTAGGGCGTTTGTTATCCTGCATGGTACCGGTACCAATCTTTGTAACCTCTTGATAACTCCGCTTACGATGTGAAAATGCCATAAGTTCACGTTGCATTTTAATGCGGGTAGTTATTTCTTCAGAAAAAATATTGCGTTGCAAACGTGGTTCAATTTGTCCCATATGAGCAAGTATGACAGATACCACTATTTCTTCTTTATCTAAACTACCCCATCGCGACATGAGTAAAGTAAATAAACGGCTGGCATATGCAGCTAGGCATTCGCCGTCTTGTGGTTTACCAGTAAACATTTTTAAAACAGTCGACGCACATGTTTCCAACGTATCAAAGCGAGAAAGGAAAACATCTTTAAATTCTACCCATTTCATACCAGGGAAAGCCACTTGGGAAAACCACGTGGCGGCCGAACCTCTCATAGCCTTACTAAGTATAAGAATAAGTTTACTGCCCTGTATATCACGGTCCGACAAGCAGATATCCGCTGTTGCTAGCCAGGCTCGGGCGTCGGTGTCTGCATTCTCAGGATCAAATTTGGGCAGCGTAATATTCTTGTCTTCAGTAGCCGGCGGGTTGCGTAGGGTCTCCACGAGGAGTCGTAAACTGTTTTGTTGTGCCTCAAATAAAGCACGCCAACCATCGTTTACGTCACTCGATCTGTCCACGTTTTGTGCCTGCACCGATCCCACTTCTGATGACGGAGAACCGACATTCACCTCGGCATCGTCTTTAGTAGTCATATCGGGTCTAATGGGCGACATCGGGGTTATGCGAGCACAAAACCAACTATTTACAGTTCCGCACGATTTTATTATAGTTTCTACAATTTTATTAGAAATAATTGAGCAGCAGGTTCGCGACACCAATCTAACCTCACTACTATGATCCACCTCGATCAACGACCGTTAACAGAATGAGCCTCACTCGCCCAGCGAACGTTAAGATGGCGCCTCGACCCCACTCTAGGCTATAATCCTTTGCTCAGATTGGACGTTATACAATGCAGTGACTTTTAAATACGTTAGTTAGATTTTACAAAATATTAAAATGAAATAAATCAAATTAAATTAAATTAGGATTAAACAAGCTATTTTCAATTAACAATCAATCTTTTAACTACCAATCAATCGTATTATCAATTAATCGTATGCAACCAACAATCAACTCTTCCTCGTTCAATTCCTCCGACATATATATACAGGTTGATTTTGTTATCACTGGCAATACTTGCAGGGGTGGAAGTACTCATCAATGTGAACAACTTTTATTATGGGGCTAACTCTGATATCGCGTAAAATAATATGGTTGCTTCATACATTTTGGTCGAGTAGGTATTGAACTTTTGTATGGAACAGCTGATAATTTTTTCATGATTTCACAGTTAGTCCCATTATAAAAGTTGTTCATATTGATGAGTACTTCCACCCTTGCAAGTATTGCCAGTGATAACAAAATCACCCTGTATAAGCTCTTAGGTGAATTGTGAATGCATGTTCGCCTACTGTGTTCGCCTATTTTATTTAAATGAATTGCAATACTTTTACTTTTGTACATCAAGATGTAAATCAAGGGGAAAATTTTGACCTTTATATCCATAATTTTATTTTTATTTTATTTTATTTTGGCAACACACAGTCATTATAATTGTATGACATACATTATAAAGTTTTATAGAAAAGAAGACAAACAGTGCCGAAAATTACATATCATGAAGTTATTGCCCCTATATAAGTTGCGTTCGGTTCCATTACAAAGTTTTTGGTTACACGCCCGAGATGTTAAGCTCAGTTGGTTAATGCAATATGAAAAATAAGTATAAGTATAATGAGTAAGTAAGTACCACTTTTGGTATGCAAAATATTATAAGTAAACTATTAATAAATATTTAAATGTATACTAACAAAGAGTGCCAAGTATTTTACTACACTGCGTTCCCGGAGCAGGCGGAATTTTGTACCCGCTAATTTGTAACACTCAATTATTATACTTATTATTAAGAAATACTTTTATTGTTCATAACGAATAATTATCGATAATATGTTATGAATCGATACTCGATTTACGCAACACTTTTCCATAGATTTTCAGGGTAAAGATAGATCCGTGGGCAGATTTAAAATTCTAATGCGCAACCTGGTGGAATCGATGCCAATCCCACACAGTAGGCGAACATGCATTCACAATTCACCTAAGAGCTTATACTGGGTGATTTTGTTATCACTGGCAATACTTGCAGGGGTCGAAGTACTCATCAATGTGAACAACTTTTGTTATAGGACTAACTGTGAAATCATGAAAAAATTATCAGCTGTTCCATACAAAAGTTCAATACCTACTCGACCAAAATGTATGAAGCAACCGTATTATTTTACGCGATATCAGAGTTAGCCCTATAATAAAAGTTGTTCACATTGATGATAACAAAATCACCCTGTATAAATTTATATCGAGTTTAAGTATATATTATATTTTTCTCTTTTACTAACCCAGTTTAATTCAGAACTATTATATGAGTATTTTTTATGGAAAATTTAGATTACTGTTTTTTTTATATGTCAGATAGTTAGGAGGCAGCTTAACCATCCACCGGATTATATAAATAGCTTCCATTATTTATATGTTTGGTTGTAAGATTTGAACCCACGACCTTTACACGGCATACGAGTCGTATGATACGACGTCACTACCTTTGAGCATTTCTAGTTTCTATCTACATTATCTACACTAGCTATGTCCCGTGGTTTCAGACAGACATTTCACTCACTATTGCTTTTGTAATGTTAGTCATAATATAAATTTGTAAGTATATCGTTAAAAATTGTGATATCTATATTTTCGCTTCTGCTCTTTCACGATATCTCGGTAAATAAGAAAGAAAGAATGAAGGATTAGACTGGATTTCATTTCATCAAGCTAAGTAAAGATTCGCATAAACAAAATGTCCACAAAATATTTCGTCAGCACACAGATCCGTTTACGAGCAGTTTGCGTATTCGCGAATACGCCATCATAAAAGTGGGTTAATGTTATTACCTATAAACAGTTTATTTGAGTGCGGGACATAACTCCAAAACATATTCGAATTAAATGTGAAAATGGCAGTCTTGAGTTAAAGTATCGTATACATCACTGAAGATTTTGTTTCAAATTGGCTGAGATCTGCAGCGACACGCAAATTTCTAGAGAAACAAAATTATTTCTATCTCTGAGCCAACTATTTCTAAGCAAATTTACGCTAAAATCGGAGGAAACTCGTATATATGCCGAGTACTCCGGAAACTTTGATAGCGCGATATAGAAACTTGTGGCGCCATCTATCCACAAGTAGTGAAAATACCTTTTTGTGTGGTTCACAGATGTCGCTACAACTATATAAGATGAGGCACTGATTTGTAATGGATTCACGTTCACTATTGCATTGCTATTATAACTCGAGTGTTGGAGAATATAGAGTTGAATATCGCGTGAGTCGTTTGAACTTAATTTAGCACAGAATTTAATGATTCCTTTTGCCTGATAATCCTTCAGGATTTTCTTAAATTCAACCCCTAAGAGGATAAAGTAGGTAATCGCGGGTGGAACCGCAGGACACAATGCTAGTAGTTTTATAAACAATCCAAATTCTTACTTCGGTATGAATGAATAATATATTTTTAGACATTGTCATACGGCTTTTTTTAAACTTCTTATTAAATGTCGACATTATTAAATCTATACTAATATTATAAAGCTGAAGAGTTTGTTTAAACGCGCTAATGTCAGGAACTACTGGATCGATTTGAAAAATTCTTTCCGTGTTGGATATCCCATTTATCGAGGAAGGCTATAGGATACTTTTTATCTCGGAAAAACACAAGATCCCCGGGAACGCGGGTGAAACGGTGCGGAAAAGCTAGTTCTAAATCGAGACAACGGCTCTGTGGCAACACTCGGATAAGTTGTCAAAATAAGTTTTCGTATTTTAATTTAATTTAAAACTTTAATTAACCCATATTTAAATGCCTATTACCGATTCATCACTAAATAAGAGTCATTAATATAAAGTGTACTATTAATTTCCATGTAAATATTGTTATTTATGGACACACAAAAGTGAGTGAGTCACACCAACTGTTTCGGTGATTTTGAATTTTTCATCTCCAATTCAGGCGAGTATTTACATTAATTCATAATTAAATTCAACTTTCCGTTAATAATAATCCTATATAACGGCCTAAATAGTTAACTTTGCCTTGTTAGTAGTTGTACACACATTCCATTCCATTTGCTTACACATTTGATTGCTAAGTTTTTTTATTAACTCCTAAATATGATTGTAACACGTAAGGCTTCTGCCCGTCAGACAGAAGACAAGCTCCAGATTACGTTGTTGGAATTAAAGACCTCTAAGGCTATGTGTGAACGACTATTATCAGAAAATGAGGATAGTGAGAAGGAAGTGTTAGAAATTATCAATAGAAATAAACATCTAAAGTCTGAGATGGCAGAAATTCATGCACGGAACTTAGAAGTAATTGAACAGCGAGACCGGCTTCAGCGAGTAGTTGATGGGTTCGACCAGTGCAGCCATGAGTTTGATGATGCTCTCAGGCGCATTACTGCATTGGAATTGGAACTATGTGACGCTAGGAAATACATTACACACCTAGAAAATTCAAACCAAAACGCCATAGAATCAAATAACCAGTCACTGTTTGATGAATTGATTGGGTCAGCTCCGGGCATGATTTCTGGTTCCTCAGACACAAATATAGTTCCTACTGTCACTATAGACTTAACTTGTAGTGATTCAATTATATCTAACAGTGCAGTACGGCTTGTTAATTGTAGTAAAAATAAATTAAAGAAATATATAAAAATTAAAAATTACATAAAGAAAACCCAAAACCTAATTAAAAAAAATAAAATAATTTGTAATAATATTAAGTTAAGAAAGGAACGATTAAACTTATTAAGTGAAGTTCATATGAGTCATGTAGATTTAGAAAAATGTATTTTAAAGTATGAATCTGACACATATCAACTTCAGTGTGAAATTGAACATTTAAATACTAAGTTAAACTCCATTTCATGTAAATATGAAAACTCTCAAAAACAAATGAATTCATATATTCTGGCAATGAATGAACTTGTAGAGGTCTCAAAGTCAAATGCTGAGAAATTAGAGTCTTTAAATTTAAACCATCAATGTGAATGTTATAAGAGTTCCCTAAATTATTCTTCTCAGCTTGACTTTTCTGAAAAATCAACTTCAAAAGAATTAATAAACACTTCCTTCAATAAAAATAAATATAAACCTAATATTGTTATGTTTAGTGATGAAATGGGAAGAGGCATGGGTTTACAACTTAGCCAATGTTTAGGTCAGGCTATAACAAATACTTGTATGCCCGGTGCATCATATTCTCAGATTTTAGAGAAAATTATTACTAGTAATTTTGCAGAAAATACTATGTTGATCATATTAATTGGAAGAAGGGGAAATGTAAACAAAAATTCTCTGATAAGGTACTTTACCTCATTATCATTAATAAATGTTAATCAAATTGTAATGTATGCATTTCCCTATATAAATAGTGTGCCACAGACGGAAAATACTTTAAGACACAATTTAAATATTACCATGCATACTTTGACATGTCGTCATAATGACAAATTTCATTTTATTGATATTAATAATTATTTGAGTAAAAGCTTTTATTTGACTAAAGATAGCTTTCATCTTTTAAAATATCATAAGAGACAGATAGCAGAATCGCTATCATTTTATATACTTAAACTGAACACTGGCTAAAGGCCCATCAGTTCATGTTCAACTTCAGTAATCACCAAGTTGCTGGTTCGTTCAGTAGAGAAAATTCAATACATGGTGGCTCACTAATAATAATACATAATAGTTTGAAATTTAAGGAACGAAAGGATATTCAGAGCCTGTCTATTGAGCGAACTATTGAAATAGCTTGTGTTGAGCTTGAACAATTCATTGTTATGAGCGTATATAGACCCCCTTTGGCAGTATTTAACTTGTTTGAAAAACATATGGATGAAGCATTGTGTAAACTTAATAATGTTAATAAAAATATAATAATTTGTGGAGATTTTAATATAAATTTATTAGAGGATAATGTATTATCTAATAGAATAAAATCCCTTTTCTTGTGCTATAATCTTGTAAATCTTTTTTTAGAACCAACTAGGATAACTTCTAGTTCAGCAACTTGCATAGATAATATATATACTAATCTGCAACCAGTTACTAAGTCAGTCTTTAGTCAATTAAGCTCGGATCATTGTGGTCAGATGGTCTCCTTTAATATACCTAGAAAAAAGGTAATAAAAAAAGATATTAAGTGTGTTCCTATGAGTGACAGTCGCCTTGAAAAGTTTAGAAACAATATTGTCAGTAAATTACCATACCTACCTTATAATGATAATGCAAATCAACTTTATAACTCCATTTTCAATCTTACCAAAAATGAGTATAGTTCCATATTTACCTCTAAAAATGTTAAACGAAAAACTGGTATGGTTTTCAATGATTGGGCGACGGTCGGTATTCATAGAAGCAGGAAAAGACTGTACGAACTATATAGTGAAAAACCGTATAATCATAATGCTGTTTTTCTGAATTATGTGCGTAATTACTCTAAAATATTTAAACGCGTTTGTGCCGCGGCTAAATCAATACATATAAGAAATAAAATAGAAAGTAGCCAAGATAAGATCAAGATGACTTGGAAAATTATAAACAGTGAAACTGGAAAGGTCAAAGTACATAATCATGAGTTTCGACTAATGATTAATGATAAATTAATTGAATCTGACCGAGATGTTGCTGACGCGTTTGAGTTATTTTTCACCGATATTCCAGTTTCGACTACCAAATCTCTTGATTCTTCTCCTACCCTCGCTCTATCATTACTAAGAGAAAATGTAACAGAATGTGCAGTCGATTTTCAATTTTCCCCTGTTAACTCTAGTGACATAATTAAAACTTTTAAATCCATAGATTTGAAAAATACTGTTGATCTATGGGGACTTTCCGTTAAACTTGTTAATTCTATAATCGATTGTATTGCGCCACATTTGGCTGTCACTTTTAATAAATGCATAGATTGTGGCGTATTTCCTGATCTGATGAAACATAGTAAAGTAGTGCCTTTATTTAAAACCGGTAGTACATCTGACCCCACTAATTTTAGACCGATTTCTGTACTACCGACATTTAGTAAAATTTTCGAAAAAATTATACTTAATCAACTATTGGTACATTTCAATAGTAATAGACTGCTTCACAGTAAACAATTTGGTTTTACCAGGGGTCGCTCAACAACCGATGCTGGTGTTGAGCTTGTTCAGAATATTTTTGGCGCCTGGGAGGAGTCACGTGATACCATCGGTGTCTTTTGTGACTTATCCAAGGCATTTGATTGTGTACACCATGAATTACTGATCAGGAAATTACACCACTATGGTATTAGAGACATTGCACTCAGTCTTTTGAATTCATACTTGAGTGATAGAATTCAAAGGGTTGATGTAAATGGTAAAGTTTCCTCTGGGTCTTCGGTAACGATGGGCGTCCCACAAGGTTCTATCCTGGGACCTTTTCTTTTTCTGATTTACATCAACGACTTGCCTTACCTTGTAGAAAAAAAACATGAGATAGTATTGTTTGCTGATGACACTTCACTTCTTTACAAAGTGAATAGACATGATTTTAATTCTTCTGACGACGTAAACAATGCTCTTTCAGTAGTCGTTGATTGGTTTACTATTAATAATTTATTGCTCAATGAGAAAAAAACCAAATGTATCAGATTCAGTCAACCCAATGTAAGACATTTGAACACAGACATCGTTATTAAAGGCGAAAAACTGGATCTTGTTGAAACAACCGTATTTTTAGGTATCACTTTAGATGATAAGCTACAATGGAGCCCACATATTTGTAATTTAGTGAATAGACTTAGTTCTGCAGCTTATGCAGTGAGGAAAATTCGTTCTCTCACTGACGAATCTACGGCAAGATTAGTTTATTTCAGTTATTTTCACAGCTTGATGTCTTACGGCATCCTCCTTTGGGGCAGTGGTGCCGACATCAATAGAATTTTTATTCTGCAGAAGAGGGCTATTCGCGCAATTTATAAATTATGTCCTAGAGATTCTCTTAAAGATAAATTCAAATCCATAAATATTATGACTGTGTCGTCACAGTACATTTATGAAAATTTAATTTATGTTCGGAAAAATATACAAAATTTTCCTAAGAACAGCGATACTCATAGCTTGAACACTAGAAATAAGCACAAACTCGCTGTACCTGTAACTCGGCTCAGCAAAGTGAGGGACTCATTTAAGGGGCAATGTATACGTTTCTATAACAAAGTACCCAAAGAAATTCAAGAACTATCTGTGTATAGATTTAAAAAATTAGTTAAACAAAAGTTATGTAAGAAAGGGTACTATAAAGTTTCTGATTTTATAGAAGACAAGAATGCATTTAAATGAAATGTTCGCTACACAAACTATTTCATTAAAATTTTATAAACTTTGTTATTAGTAATTAAATTTTTACATAAATAAAAAGAACAAAGATCTATAAAAAATGTCCCTTGCTGAGTTTCTTGCCGGAGTCTTCTCAGTCCAAGTGTATTCCGAACCGGTGGTAGAATCATTTGTAACGTTCATAAGTGCCTTATTAGGGCCTAAACTGAATAAATGATTTTTGAATTTGAATTTGAATTTGAAATTAAAAAGTAACAGTAGTAAAACGTCCCTTCGTATTATTACTAGATAGATCATTGTAATAAATCGTACCTTAAGACCTGATATCTATCTAGGATTTGTCAGCCTCGCTTTGATGGAACTCATTTGTCAGTTGGAGAACACTTTCGGTCCATTATCTAAATCAATTTAACAAATATTTTATATTGGGTGATTTTTTTGTCGTTGGCAATACTTGCAGGAGTGGAAGTACTCATCAATATGAACAACTTTTACTATGGTCAAACGTTGGTATTTTCCATACAAAAGTTTAATACCTACTCGGCTAAAATGTATGAAGCAACTGTTTTAATTTATGCGATATCAGAGTTGATCCCATTGTAAAAGTTGTTCATATAGATGAGTACTTCCACCCCTGCAAGTATTCATAAATAATAATTACAGCTTATATCTGCCCACTGCTGAGCACAGGCCTCCATTCACGAATAAGGGTGAAAGGGGAATGGGCAAATACTCCACCACGCGTGCCCACTGTGGATTGATTGAGGTAGGCTAGTGGTCAACCTACTGTTGGAGTTGTCAAGTCACCTAGGAGGTCTCCAACTAGCTTAATGACCATCACAATTAAGTGATAACCGCAAGTATTGCCAATGGCAAAAAATAAAAGAGCAGTTTTTCAAAATGATAATTGTTATTATATGTATAGCAAAAAAAATTGGTTTCATGTTTCTGTTATTTCAACAAAAAAAATTAATATAAAAATATATTTTATGAGTAAGTACCAATACTAGATTCTCACCAGCACCAGAAGTGTGTGGGAAATGTTAATTCAATAAAAAGAGATATTGTACACCCCACTTTACCCAACTCAAAGTTACGTACTACAGGCGTTATAACTGTAAAATAATGGTTTATACGTGTCATACTTCTTACTTCTGTACTTCAGTGTTAATATATAAGGATATATTAATGTCTTGTCCTAAAACTTATAAAATAAAACCCTAGGACATCTGTCTGGTTAGGTACTTTAATAAATTTTGCTGAATGTATGTTGTTTTTTTTTTTTTTTTAGACGATGTGGACGAAGGTGGTTTGCACATAAAGCCTAGAAGACAACTGGCTCTCAGGTGCAGCCGCCAGAACATATAAATAGGTGTTTTCTAATTGAGGGTGGTAGCCAGCCAGGCGGGTACTACTAAGTACCCTACCACCGTGTTATGGTTTCCTTCACTGAAAGTTTACGATCTTCGCCGCGGTATCGGACGTCACCATCACCTTAGAAATCGACTTGTAATGTAGAATATACAGCTATTTAACTCTCCATTTCTACTAGGGTACTCATCATCACCCTATCCAAACCGGTGACGTAAGCATCTTGAAATTCGGATTTAGACGAAAGCAGTTAAGCATCCACTTCGAAGGGATTTCGTGTAAATCAACCCCTTTTCTCCTAAAAATCTTTTTCGTAAAACTGCAGGGTGTAGGTAGGTACATTTTTAAGGATCCGTACCAAAAATACGAAGAAACTTGTAGGAGCCATGGGAACTACTTTTTTAAATAATATACCTAAGTAATGGATAAAATCCATGTTCATATGCCGAAATGTCTGTTCTGGGTGGGAATTCCATTCACGACTGTAACGTAACCTATAAATAAATAAATAAATAAATGAATAAATAAATGAATGAATGAATGAATGAATGAATGAATGAATGAATAAATAAATGAATAAATAAATAAATAAATAAATAAATAAATAAATAAATAAATAAATAAATAAATAAATAAATAAATAAATAAATAAATAAATAAATAAATAAATAAAAAAATAAAAAAATAAATAAATAAATAAATAAATAAATAAATAAATGAATAAATAAATGAATGAATGAATGAATGAATGAATGAATAAATAAATGAATAAATAAATAAATAAATAAATAAATAAATAAAAAAATAATAAATAAATAAATAAATAAATAAATAAATAAATAAATAAATAAATAAATAAATAAATAAAAAAATAAATAAATAAAAAAATAAATAAATAAATAAATAAATAAATAAATAAATAAATAAATAAATAAATAAATAAATAAATAAATAAATAAATAAATAAATAAATAAATAAATAAATAAATAAATAAATAAATAAATAAATAAATAAATAAATAAATAAATAAATAAATAAATAAATAAATAAATAAATAAATAAATAAATAAATAAATACTCTCACTCACTCACTCACTCACTCACTCACTCACTCACTCACTCACTCACTCACTCACTCACTCACTCACTCACTCACTCACTCACTCACTCACTCACTCACTCACTCACTCACTCACTCACTCACTCACCCTATAATAGTCCTGTAATTAGTTAGTATAAAGTTATTAAAGACATTTACAAATCCAAGAAACCTGTCATAAAAATTGGAGAAACAAAATTAACAACGTTTGCTGCGTCAGGTACAAGTAGGTACTGAATTCATTCTCTTCTTGGAAAGTTAATCAAAACTTTTGCAGATGCTATTTCAATATTTCATAGTTAATTAGTTTTGATTTATGTACTTAGGCCAGGACGGAAATAAGATATTGTTTACATAATTAACTAAGGCATTAATATATTTTATTTTTTAAGGAAAACATCTTGAGGGAAGCATAGGACGGTGGTGGCTCTCTTTGTGTGTTCTATCGTATTTATAATGGAGTGTATGCTCAAGAGCTTTTTGACCTGTTGCCATTGTCACCTTTCTACCATCGCACCACTAGACAGTGATGTGGAGCTCATCCTCATATCTTCGAGCCCCCTCGATCTTACACACAACGATGGACGTTCCTACTGCAAAGACGACTGCGGAAAAAGACTGCGAAATACGTTGATTACTCACCTGGCTGGATTACCCATCGGTTGTAAAACAGTCATCAAATATCTACTCAATACTCTGTTTTTATTACAATAATATTTTTTTCGTACCACTTGCTCAAAAATGTGACATTCTATGCCACAAAAAGCGAACATCTGTTAAAAACAGGGAAAGAAAATTGTACTGAATTTCATTCATCCTCTAGGGGGAGAATGTGATTTAAATTTGGAATACTTACCGAAATTTATACTGAACTACATCTGTGTTTACACCATTGAGTTTCTATATAAAGCATTACAAATCTTTTTGAAAAAGGAATACGCATTTATTATGCAGTTATGATTATTAAATAAAATTACGAAAACCGACGAAGCCGTATGAGCTTGATGCCTTTGCTTTTCCGACAAAAAATATTAGTCTAGGAATTTGCCGCGTTTTTGTTTTCTTCAAATACATAAACGTTAAGTTTATTTTAATTTACTTTTATAAATAAGTTAATGTTCTAAAAATACGTTACGATGTTAAATCAAAGCGACAGTGACAGTGAGTTGTCGGATTACATCAGTGCAAATGCTGCCGCAATTATAAATAATTTGCTTCCAACAAAATCCAAGGAAAATTATTTAAAAACTTGTGAAGAATTTTCAACGTGGGGAAGTGCGAAAGGCCTATCAATTTCAGAATCAGTACTTCTTGTCTATTTTGATTATTTATCCAAGACAAAGAATCCGAATACACTTTGGTGCATATACTCAATACTGAAAGCTACAATATGCATCAAACACAGCATTGAAATAAATAGATTCACGAAATTACTGGCTTTTTTAAAAAGAAAATCAGAAGGGCATAGCGCAAAGAAGTCTAAATTGGACCAATGTTTCGAATGTTAACTTTTACTTTTAATTGTCATTATTTTTGATAAATGCTTATCTCATATTATTATTATGTTAATTTTTTCGCAAATGGTACGAAAAGTAGAGTATTTTCCTAGGTGATAAAGCTGTCTTAGTCTTGGGTGAACTTAAATCCCTCGCTACACTCAGGACTCGTCTTAAATCCCTCGCTTCGCTCGTGATTTAAGTTTTTAACACCCTCGCTACGCCCGGGAGTAAACCTCGAGTCCTTCGTTACGCTCGCGATTTAAATCGTCACCCGCGACAGAAGACACTGCTTTATCCCCTTGGTTAATAATCTACTATTATTGCAAGAAAAATTGGCAGTAAGGTTGGTAGTACATACTGGCCAGAAATAACGAAAACATAAAAAAGAGGAAATATTTATTTCTAAATAAAACGTTCTCATTTTAAAAGGAAACATTTATATGCGTTGTCTTTACAGTACAATATTCCAATTTACAATATTATTAATGGTTTTCGGAAGCAATTAATTTCGATGGGCGGTCGAGAGCCAATTTGCCATCTTAATAACAATTGAAGGAGCAAGTTTTAAAGTTACCCTTGAAACTTGAACCCATTGTCTTTTAAACTTTGCACTACAGGAGTGAGTTAAAGGAAAAGGAGCTTTAATAATAATTTAGAACATTTATTGAGTAGAAAAAAATATGTTTTACTGTGTTTTTAATCTACGTTTTTTACGTTAAGCTGAATGGCCTCCATTTTACTTTAACGAATATTTCTTGATTTTTAATTTATTACATAATTTTGCAAAAGAAACAGGCCGACAATTTTTTATCGGCTCTAACGATTTAAATTAAACTTTGTATTTAGATAAGGTTTTTCTTTTTAAGTTAATCTATAAATGCATACTTTCTGAAAAAAACTCGCTTTTACAAAAAAAAACGCTGAGCAAAGCCCGGTCGCCCAAACTACTACTACCTAATAAGTATAATAATATAATGAAAAAACTATTTTTTTTGGTTGATATGAAAATGTTTAGTACTCACATAATAGATCCCAAAATAGTAAAGAAATATATTAACTTTTGGTCTGAGCACTAGAATTCCTGCTAGGCCTAATAAATTAGTTATTCAAATGAGATACCCTCATCGTACGTCAAGGTTTGATAACCGGGTATAGTTTTATTGATATAAAGTTTATATTTGCACGGACCTCGTCGCAAAGCCGCGCTGGATTCCAAGTTGTAGTATACGTTCCGTGCAAAAATGAACTTTAGCTACTACTATATTATTATAGCTAAACTAGCTTGCCGTTCTGTTGTATCACCAAAAAATAAATCCTAGAACTCAATCGACACCTACCGGGTCCAATTGTGAATCTAAACCATCCAAACACACAAATATGACATCATACTATACAGCCGTTTAGGAGGAGTTATTTTAAGGGAGACTAATGTATAATTATTTACACTAGTGGTCGCCCGTGGTCAAAATTTGACCATAGCTAAACAAAAGAAAAATAACACTTCGCTCATATACAAACTCTTTTCTTTAAGTTTGTCTTTGCAGCATTATCGACAAAGCATAGAGATGTCACGACTGACAGCAGTTACATGTGTGTGTGTCAAACGCATGGTAGTGTGTGTAATGTTTTTTTATTAATTTATTTTATTTTAGACTAAGTTTCAATTTTCATTCCATGACATTTCAGACAGGAATTCTAAAGGAAACAATAAATAAACGTACTGTAGAGAAAACAATCTAATAACATTTTCTCATTTGTATTGTGTTCCGAAAAAAGATTCAGTTACTGATATTAGTAGCTAAAAATAAAGGAAGATTGTATGTGTGATGACAAATCAATACAAAAGCGGTGTCTTCAAAGGGCTCATTGAACGCCTTTATGTCTGAATGATGGGGGGGGACGCAATATCAAAGGGAAATGTCACAACACATTAGGATTTAGTATTATATTGAGTTATTTGTGAGAGATAATTCTTTATTGGTTTATTTGGTACCAACGGTTTTACTTTTATTTACTACTAGTTTCGATCCCGCGGTTTCACTCGCGTTCCCGAGGGATCTTATGTTTTCCCGGGATAAAAAGTAGTCTATGTGCTATTCCAGACTATAATGTATCTCTGTGCCAATATCATCCAAATCCGTTCACCCGTTCTCAAGGGTGGATCCAGGGCAAGGGTCAGACGGGCAAAAATAATCAACAATAGCTGTTAAATTTATTTTATAAATATAAACTTAAAATTACGTTTAATACATAAAGTTTTCTTTTAGCGTTAATTTTTGTCGCAATGTCTTGATGGATATACACTAAAGCCAGTCGATTCAAACGCTCTTATGTCATCCTGCTGCGAAACAACTCTGATAATTTGATATAATGAATGTACGTGGGGGGGGGGTATAATTAAAAAAGTGTATTTATTAAAAAAAATTACATGTCTTTTGAAAAATGAGGCAATTAATTTCGGCTGAGACAAGTATGTGATTTTTCAAAAATCTTAGAATGCAATTCCACTTATTTCCTTTGAGTAAAATTTGTCGGCGGTACTTTCCCCTCAACCTGTGACTTCCTTCCCAACCAAATTATGTGAAAATGAAAGAATAACAACAGCATGTATAGCTTATTTTTAAATCAAGGCTAGACACACACTGTATATGTAAATATGGAGGATCGAAATATCTTCAAAGGAGAAATCCAAATAAGTATTACTATTTCCGGATAACCAAAGAAAGGGTAAACGATACGATCTTGCGGAAATATCGCAACTTGGCCCTAGTCATGAGCGGTGGCGGGAAGCAATAGGGTATTTTACTCTATATGAGAAAAATCTAAAAATGTACAATTTAGGTAGCTTAGGCAATAAGCAGTCGGAAAATGTTAGTTTTAGTTCATAAAATAGCTTAATTAATTTTAAAATTCATTTCAAAGTTTTCAGTTTTTTTAATCTGTTTCTAAACAAGCGAAACATTAGCCACCATTATAATGACGTCATACGGTGCTGTATGAAAACTAAAAAGTGTCGACTGAAGTATTATTATTATTATTTTTACACTAGTATTCATGCATTCAGGAACAGCACACTAATAAAAAGGATAATAGCTCATTTTTTTAATTTTATAAGACCAATTGAGACCAATATCAGCGCATTTATTTACTTACAAGAGACCAAATACCATCATGACCGTAGAGTAACATGGCGACCAGCGTTTTCATCAAACTACGCGCGAAAATTGAAAATGTAAAATTTAAATGCATTTTTATGGCACTTATCGATTGAATAAAATTTTTGTGTTTTTTTTGGTGGCTTATTAGCACCTTAGAAACGAATTGAGATACTTTTCGAAAATGGGTGTAATACCCTATTGTTATGTTTTTTTGTTTTCTAAGCATATATTATTTTGTTTTTTTTCTTTGATCACAAGTACATGTAAAAGTCTTTGTTTGTTTGTCACTGTCAATATAATACAGAAGAATAAATTTTAAGAAAGTGTCGAGTTTGAATTTTGAGTAGGCTACATAAAATGACGATTCTAAATTTTGAAATATTTTTTTTCATTCATTAATTCATTCAAACACTTCAAAATACATGAAAACATCGAATACACTGTAAAATTCTTCCTTTTGTTGATTTTTAATTACGACAAATAGTAGATCTTTTACGCTGTATAGTTATGACGTCACAAAATTTCATACTAAACTCTTCTCTCTCTAATTGTTTTTGGCATTTTATAAAAAAACGTAGCTCATTTGACATGACAGTCAACATCTATTTTATTTTATTAAAGTTTCATTGTTTCTGGGTAGGCCAGTATTTGACCACTCACCATGGTAAGTAGTGATGTGTCGGAATACACCGGTGGATGTACTTGAAGGATTTTTCATATTTTTTTTCTTTTATCGCCCCTCTCTCAATAATTCGACCAAACATAGTTATAATCTTGACATTGAATAATGATTCGTGAGCCAAACTACGAAATTGGGTAAGTTTACTCGATGTTCGTTCAGTTGTTGTTATTCTAACAGCATTTAATGTCAATTTATTTATTAATTTATTATAAGGACGCTTTACGGGTATTTTAAACGTTCGGTACTACATTATAAAGGTCATAGTTAAGCAGTACACCTAAAGTATAAAACATTAACCTCCTTTTTTTACTTTGTATAGGCTTGTGTTTGACCACAATCTCACTATGTTATGTGATGATGTGGCCGAAGGTGGTAAGCACACAAAGCCCAGAAGGAACTGGCTCTCAAGTGCAGCTGCCGGAACACACCCTTACATGTTTGGCGACAGATTTTCAACTTGAGGGTGGTAGCCAGCTAGGCGGGTACTACAAAGTACCCTACCACCGTGCTATGGTTCACGATGTTTTCCTTCACCGAAAGCTCAAGCTCATTGCAGGATTTGAACCCACGACCTTTGCCGCGGCATCCTTCTGGGTCAATCGGGTAATAACGGAAAGTCAGGTGTCAGGAGTCAGGAGACTTCGAAATTTGAAATATTCAACGTTGTATATTCTTTATTATGAATACGATGGTTTATTATATCATACAAAATAATCTCATCTGCAGCTATAATTTATAAATGCGAAAGTTGATGAGATGAATGGATGTTTTTATTACTTAATGACGTCAGAACGACTGTACGCATCTGGATGAAATTTGGCACACAGGTAGAATATATTCTGGTTTAACATTTGATACTTTTTATGGCGGAAAAACGTAAAATCCCTCGGGAATGCTAGTGAAACCGCGTTGGGGAAGCTAATAAGAAAATAAAACTTTTTGCTGACAAAATAAATGTGCCAACGTTTTTCAATTTATAAACATACATATGAAACATTACACTTGTATCCCAAATCCAATACATTGGTAAATAAATTATCACTAACACGAGATCGTCGTAATGAATCAAATAAATTCTACATACTATAAATAAATATAGGTAACACGGTTTCCAGATAACATTAAGGGTTTTTTTTTACATACTAAGGATCATTGGAAATGTATCGCTGTGTTACCTCGGGATTAGGGTTGTCAAGCAATTGTTTTGTTATTTATGAAATTGAAAGAAAAATATATGGTAGTTAGGTATAGTTTCTTTGTAACCAGATAAGATGAGACCAAAGAAAAAAAAAGGGCAGGCTTTGGGTACTGCCGATAGAAGTGAAAACCTGGGAAGCGTGCGGTGACGGTGACACGAGTTTCACGCTATTTGTTCACCCAAAATAGTTAGTCCCATAATAAAAGTTGTTCATTTTGATGAGTACCTACTTCCACTCCTGCAAGTATTGCCAGTGACTAAAGAATCAAGCTCATGAAAAGCGTTCAATGACGATAACGCGAGTTCCATGATTTTTGATCACCCAAAATGTTCACAACGCGCCTAAAGAAGTTTTGACTTCAAAAAATGATTATCTATATTAATATTATAAAGATTTGTATGTAAGTATGTTTGTAACGAATTGGCTCAAAAAGTACTGGAGCGATTTTAAAAATTCTTTCACCATTTGTATGCTCTGCGCGAGCGAAAAGTAGTTAATGTAAGTTATATGTTTCGACAACCCTACATAAAAAAATCTATTTTAAAAACAGGAATCACTTCTCTATAGAAATAATGGTATTGTTGTCTGAAAGAGATACCCTTATGTTATCTAATATTATTGTGTGAATATCCAATTGTTGAGAATGGTTAAAAAAAAAGGTTATTGTTATTTTTTTACAATACAAAAACTTAAACACAAAGAGTCAATTATACTTTATGTGAGTTGTGGAGTCAAGTGCCGCCCCCACTTCATTATACTCTCCCGAAATTAAGTTCAAGTCACGTTCAGACATTCTAGTGCAGTGTCCACAATATAATTGCAGTTTAAACTTGCTGTAGCCTCTTTAAATATACCGAGTTCACATGTTTTGTGCAGTTTGTAAAGCACAAGTGGAATTTGCTTTGAGATTGTTAGCTTTTTGTTCTCAATTTCTTTGTTGTTTATATAATGGAAAGAAAATAGGTACCATTGAAGATAGTGACAAAATACATGCTTTTATAATGTGGGACAAGTTCTATATTGAAAATACAACAAAAAATTCAATTCAATCAAGATAATTCATAGTGTTTTTAGGGTTCCGTACCCAAAGGGTAAAACGGGACCCTATTACTAAGACTCCGCTGTCCGTCCGTCTGTCTGTCTGTCCGTCTATCGCCAGGCTGTATCACATGAACCGTGATAGTTAGACAGTTGAAATTTTCATAGTTGCGCCACTATAACAACAAAATCAAAAAAATAGAATAAAATAAATATTTATGGGGGCTCCCACACAACAAACGTGATTTTTTTTTCTCGTTTTTGATCTATATTGATAACGGCAACAGGTAGACGCTTGAAATATACACTGAATATTTAGTTATACTTATATTCGCTTTAAAAATAAATAATTAAATTAAAATAAGCCCTAAGGTAGTAGAACTCTTAGTGCAGAGTTCGCCCGGGGAAGTACTACCACCATATCTAATTCCGCCGTGAAATAGTAGTGCACTTGTATTACTGTGTTTCGGTTAGGAGGGTATGGGAGCCGGTGAAATTACAGGCACAGGAGACTTAACAACTTCATGTCTCAAGGTTGGCAACGCGTGAGTGATACCCCTGCCAGGGAAAATATAATATTGTATTTTCTTTGCTGGTGGTGCTATGAGCGTCTATAGGCTACGGTAACCGCTTACTATAGGTGGGCCGTAAGCTTGTTTGCCACCTAGTAGTATAAAAAAAAAATTAAGGGTGGCTCCCATACAACAGCCATGAATTTTTTATAAATCTTAAAAGTAGTATATGGAGTTATTTGGTTATCATAGTACTTCCTAGCTTTGCTAAGTTTGAGATCAGATGGCCGTGTGTAGATTATTTACCGGTTTTTGAAAACTATTCTAATAAATAACTATTTATTTGTATTTATATCTTCTACATATTCTATTAATATAGTAACCGCATATTAAAATTAATCCCAAATAATGAACTAATTTCTAAAACTTTACTCATCATTTAGTTTTGAAGCAATCGAAATTGCTAATTCCCAAACCAATTTCGTTGAATTTTCTAATGAGTACGAAATAATAGAGCACAACCCTATATGTAGGTACCTCATATATGAAATGTTTGGAAACCACTCGGCTCTGTCATTTCAAAAACACCCTAGGGATGGCACTAAAGTATTTTCGATGTCGCTCGCATTCATTTATAAATCGTCATGTTTGCAATTTGGAATCTTTTAGGCAAACCGGGGTTCGAAAAACGCTGCCGCAGCTACGCGTGCTGTTTGACGCAATATCTTCTTTAACTTCGCATACATAAGGTTAATTTTCAACTACATTGCAATGTAATATCCTAACCTACTAATATTGTAAATGTGATCGTGTGTATGTTTGGATTTTTGTGACTTTATCACGCATAAATGGCTGAATGGATTTGTATGAAACTTGGCATACCTACCCTGGAATAACATGAGTATCTACTTTTTATCCCAAGGAACACATAAGATCCAACGGGAACGCGGGTGTAACCGCGGGGCAGAAGTTAGTCCATTATATTTTGTAATCATAATAATCCTAAAACAATTAAAATTACTAAAATTTGAGTGTAAGTTTGTTTATGTGAATGTTTATTGTTTTATATAATTACTAACTTCTGTCCAGCGGTTTCACCCGCGTTCCCAAGAAAAAAAGGAGCCTATCTAGGAACGTGGAGAGGGCTCCATACTATAGGCTATCTGCGTACCAAATTTCATCAATAAATAGCATAATAGCTTTTGCTAGATAAATATTTGTTAAACTACGCTAGGGTTTTGGAAAATGTGGTGGCTCGTGTTTGACCACAATTTCACCATGGTAACTGATGATGTGGCTGAAGGTGGTAAGCAAACAAATTCTAAAACGAATTGGCTCTCAAGAGCTACCCGAATACATCGGTCAAATACAAGTCTGTCCTTAGCAAAAAAATATTCTATTTTCCTTTCTACATGTTCATCATCAATTTAAACTTGGCTAGCTAGCTAGCTTAGCTAAAATTTAAAATGTAATTTACTTTGCCCAAGAATTGGCATTGGCATTCGGCGTGGCAGCCTTCTTTGCACACTTCTGGCAGCTATCATGGGCATTTTTATATACTAGTAATCTCCCGTCGTCAAAATTCGACCATAAACAAAAGAGTATTTTACTGGGTGATTTTTTTGTCACTGGCAATACTTGCAGAGGTGGAAGTACTCATCAAAATGAACAACTTTTATTATGGGACTAACTGTGAAATCATGAAAAAATTATCAGCTGTTCCATACAACAGCTTAATATCTACTCGACCGAAATGTATGCAGCAACCGTTTTATTTTACGCGATATCAGAGTTAGCCCCATAGTAAAAGTTGCTCACATTGATGAGTACTTCCACCCCTGCAAGTATTGCCAGTGATAAAAAAATCACTCTGTATAAAAAATCACTGCACTCATACACGAGCTTTTTTCTTTAAGTTTGTCTTTGCCGCGTTATCGACAAAGCATAAATATGTCACGACTGACAGTGGTGTCTTGTGAGTGTGTATCAAACGCTTGGTAGTGTGTGTAATGTTTTTTTTTTTTTTTGCATATTATATAAAAATATTAGCTTTCTGCATTCCTTCTCCATATAAACTTTAACTAGGTATGCCAAATTTCATACTTCTCCTTCCGAGAAATTTTCGTAAAATGGTTTACAAAGTTTGCTACGTTTTTAAAAGCTTTTATTAATGAAATGATAATAAACCGACTATATAAAAAAAAAATTCCTGAGCACTATAAATAAATATAAATATTCTGGGACACTATTCCTCACACACGGCCATCTGACCCCAAACTAAGCAGGGCTTGTACTATGAAAGCCAGATAACTGATATAATACATATACTACTTTTCTTTTGTAAATACATACATATTATAGATAATTACACCCAGACTCAGGACAAACGGACATGTTCATGCGCACAAATATCTGTCCTGAGTGGGAATCGAACCCACGACCTGCGGCGTGATAGATAGGGTATCATACCAACCACGCCAACCGGCCCGTCAACTATTGTATAGAACCGACCCACTCAATCGTATAATTCGTTCTTTGTTGTTTTTTTCATTCAATCCATTCACTCGTTCAATGCAGGTTTTCAATTGTACCCTCGATCCCGTGTCTAGTGGAAAATCTATTATCATTCGAAAGGTAACGTTACAATACGGGATATGCTTATAACGAGATATACCTATTTACTTCTCCGTGAGTATATGGTAGTCTTATATTAATGAGGTAATTTCACAATACGATTTTTATTTATTTTAATCACACCAATTTGTATGTACAGCAATATCCACACAAACAGACAGTCTTAACCTTTTTCCTAACATGTCGATGCCGCGCCGATGACACACCGGGTCAAAAAACAATTTAACTCATAAAAAAAACTAAATACCTACTTAAATACTATATATTTGGTTATGTGATCCATAAATACATATCCATTTAATCAGTATTCTAACAGAATAGTATTTAGAAAGTAAAGCTGTAAAATAATCTATCTAACAATGCCAACAGCTGTCATTTTTTGGGACCATTTACGCTCACGAACAGTAGAATGGATCCAGGAGCTGATTTCAGGTGCTGATACTAGAGACACGAAGCTGGACGCAGGAAGCTCTTCAGCACAGTTTTCTGGTCTCCATGATGAGAGGATGCCCCATAGTACGCCGTTTAAAACCACGGGAGCACCTACGTCTCTCTGAAAGAAGAATTGTATTAAAATCTGTTAAGTAGTTCCTAATTTATAACCCCAAAAATACAAGAAATATTGCGTTAGAAGAAGCAAAGGACCATAATTAAAAATAACTTAGACTTTCATTTTGTTGCCTTCAGCAACGAATTGGTAAAAACTTAGAAAGACAAAATATTTTGTTAAGGTATCATTTACGATTAATTTTGTAATTAAAACCCCGTAATTAAATGCTCATACAATCAGCTCTGATTGACTTACTGATCAACTGACTGACAGACAAGGAACAACCTAAACCGGTAATTTCGAAATTGGAAGCAATGAGTCCCATTGAAGAACACTAAGGAAGGATTTCCCGAAATTTTCTCCTCAAGTTGATTAAATAGAGGATTATGAGTGAAATCTTGGGGTGAAAGCCAGAACAAATTACCTGATTAACTTTCCACCAGTTTTAAGATCAAATATCTTACCGAACACTGATCAGCCTTCATATCCGGTTCCAAGCACATGACTGTAAGTGTTGTGTTAATGCCAATGGATTTCAACTCCTCAGCACAGTCCTCAGGGTCTGTTGGATGGAGGTGCGTCACCGAGAGGATACGGCGACGTTTGATGAACTCCATAGACTCTTGGAGTTTTACTTCTTCGGAGTTTCGTATCTGAAGTTTTATTGGGGTATTTTTAGATGATTACAGGTACAATATTTACATCATCACTATCCTTACTTATTGCCAGTTTCAAAAAGCTCAATATAATTAATCTATGATCAAAACTGTTGCCATCTCTGTCATTATATACGTCATCGACAGTAATAGGTATATTTTAACCAGAGATTAACATTGATCAGGCTTCTAGTAACTGGGAGTTAGTAAACTTTGTATGCATGTCTAAATTAAATCCTAATTTTGAAACTTTTCCTACCGCCGACAAGTAAGTGAAGAGCTTACTCGTCGGCGGCGGGACAAGACCCATATTTTATAATCATAGTTGGTACTCGTATTATTCAATTCAAAAAATTATCTGATTGATTGATACTTAATCACGATGAAAATTTGCTGGTAGATATGTAGATCATATCTTCGATAAAAAAAAAAGTTACTTTTGTCTCGAAAAACCTTTGTTCTCTCGAATAAAATCATGACCTTAAAGCTAGTAGACAAGAAATAGTTATCAGATATCTAAACATAAATCAAGATATGTACAAGACTGCTCCAGTGTTGGCTTTCTCCAACACTTATCGAGATCACTTTGATTGACCACTGAATAATGCGCCTTATGTCAATACATTAGAGTCAATTTTGGCTCTATTCAAAATGGAGCTCAATAAAACATTAAATTGTAAAGGTCGTCGGAAAACGCTGGATGCAGGCCGCCCAAGACCGGTCCTATTGGAGATCCTTTGGAGAGGCCTATGTCCAGCAGTGGACGTCTTGTTGCTGAGATGATGATGATGAAAGCATTGAAGAGAGGTAGAGCATAGCGATATGTCGCTCAAAGAGCAGCTTGACTGGGGAAGCACCTCCACCTTGCAGAATACCGCAGCCAAATAACTTATAGTTGTGTTCCTGCGCGTGAGTAAGGTCACCAGAGCTCATCGGGGAGGGGGCAGAGTCAGCAACGCGCGAGTGATACCCCTGGTGTTGCAAGCGTTCATAGGCTACGGTAACCGCTTACCATCAGGGGGGCTGTATGCTTATTGGGCGACAGTGTGGTTTAAAAAAATATATAATACTCACATTTCCAGCAAGCCATGATGTAACAATGAAATGGGTCGCAGAAATATGTTTTGGCTTCTTCAGCATCCTTATTGAATTCAGACTTGGAGTGAACTTCGCTGGAACTGGCAGCCTGATCAGTGCCAAGTCATATTCAGGCTTCTTGTCATCGAATAGAGGATGAATTTCGATGTACTTGATCGGCAGTAAGGTTCCGCCTTTCTTGTAGTTTATACTCCCAAGTCTCACTCTGATGGTCCTGAAGGAATCTCTCATTCTGGAATTAAAGCATTGGCGTTTTATTTTTTTTACATGTTTTTTTATATTATGATCACTAATATATAAAACAATGTCGTGTTAGTTACACCATTTATAACTCAAGAACGGCTGAACCGATTTATATGATCTTTGATTTCTTGGATTTGTCTCCGCCCCGAATAGCAGAATGGGCTAACTTTTATACCGGGAATGAGGGTGAAACCAAGGCGAATACTTGGTATTATATACAGTACAAAAACCTTCAACGAATTACGCGGATCTATTCCAGCGATGCATCGCTGCATTCGTTCTTTAGACATTTTTTCATTTTCGTCTCGAATGTAACGAATGAAATTTCATTTAATTATGTAGGATACTAAGCATTGGAATAATAACTTTGAACGGGATGTAGGTATCAAAAAATGCCCCTGTTTATTCCTAATAAGATTTCATACATCATAAAAGTAAAACTGTGGATTTTTTTTTAGACCACGACTAGAAAGTTTAACACTGTCAATCATAAAGAAAGTTGAACTTAATACTTACAAAAACAAGGCGTCCGCCCCTGTCATCACCCAATTGTCATCAATCAAAGCCCCAGCACTTACATACGTTGTTCTTTTCAAAATGGCCACCACATATGGGAATACATCACTATCAGTAACCATTGTATGTTCTCCTAAACTATTGTAAATACTTGCGCTATTATTTAACATAGCATTGAGAGATTTAATCCAAATTATATTTAAAATAATGTTAAAGTTGATGTTAAAATCCATGTTGATTATAGTGCTTATTGCAATGGTATGTGACGTATTGTCAACTGTATTGTTAGAATGTTTACAAGTGTGTACGATAAGGAGTATTATGCAATGGTATATGTTACACTAATAAGGCAATTGTATTGCTAATACATATGTTGTTAGAACTCTGTTGGCATTTGTTACTGTGGGAATAGCCACTGCATAGTGAATCAGTGAAAACTGGTCAGTCAAATCAATTGTAAATCTGACCTTTATCTGCTGTAATAAAGTCATATATAAAACTTTTCAGCGTATTTGAAGTTGTTTAGATTAGGTATAAAAATAACCATTATTTCGTAATGAACTAGAAATAACTCTGTAGCTATACGTAATACCAACCTAAGCTTTTAACATCAATTGATTTAATTACATTGAGCTCGAGATTTATAAACGCAAAAGAAATAATGAGCAAAAAGAATATTTTCAGATTTAATAGGGAGGTTTCTACCAAAGATGCGTAGTGAGGGATAAGTACCTTATTTAAGGATAAATACCCGTCAATAGAAATGTTTCATCTTTATAAATAAAATGTTTTATTGCGATTTTTAAGCGCAAAATCCGCAATATTATTTTCTAATATTTGTTGAAGTCCTAAGAAGGTTCTATGAAAAGAAAAAATTGGAATGGATGTCAGGAAAAACTGAAAGTATGAACTTGAGACACTGATATTTATGCGTTAGATAGCCAGTTCATTGAGGAAGGTTTATAGGCTACTTTTTATCTTGAGAACGCAGGTAGGCATTCTTTACCACACAGCCATCTGATCCCAAATCAAGCAATGCCTGACATTTTTCAGATATCAGTAACGTTCATTTGAGAAACATAGGTATACATTCGGACTTTGTCTTACGTTAGTGACTCAATCACGCATAAGAGGATAAACAGGATAAAAAGAATAACATACAGGATACTTTTTATCTCAAGAAAACAAGATCCCTCGGCAACGCAACGTCTCTCAAGCAATACCTAGTTGCCCATGTGATATACGTGATATCTAGAAGATACCTTGGGTAATGTACACATAGCGGATACTATTTCTGCCTGCACTATTGAAGAGATACAGGTAAAGATATCACCCGCTAAGTGCAAGGACTTGCAGAAAACAGGGAACTATACTGGGTCTATGGGGAACTTGCTGGACTGGTTGCTGGGCTACTGGATTGAGACAACGGGACGCTTGAAAAATAAAATGTCTTAATTTTGATAATCTTGACAGGTGGTAACTGGCTGCTAACTGAAGGGGTCCCCAAAAAAAGTCACCAAAACCATGGTGCATAAGGGAACAGCATTGGTGTCAACAGCTAATAGTGTGAACCAGTTTCACCATCGCGAGTAGGCTCGTGAGTGGGTTTCCCGATATTACGCCGATTGAGCACTTCCACCCTTTCGAGCTTAGTAATTATCTTCTTCTTCTTGTGTACATATTAAAGGAAAACGTGACTGACTGACTCATCTATCAACGCACAGCTCAATCCACTGTACGGATCGGGCTAAAATTTGGCATACAAATAGCTATTATGATGTACGCATCCGCTAAGAAAGGATTTTTGAAAATTCTACCCCTAAGAGCATACAATAGGGGTTCGTTGGTGAAACAATAAAACAATTAATGGGATAAAATACAACATTGTCAGATTGTCCAAACAAAAAATATATAGGTATATAAAAAATGTAACCTTGCTGAGTTTCTTGCCGGTTCTTCTCAGTTGAAGGCGACTTCCGAATCGGTGGTAACTTCAGTAGTTTCGACGTTCATAAGTGACCTTTTAGGGCTTAAACTGAATAAATGGCTTTGACTTAGACTTTGACTTTGAAACCGCGGGGCGGTAAGCTAGTTATTATTATAAAACAAAGCTGCCCAAGCAAAAAAAGAAACATTAATAATAAAAACAACTTAGTGTTTGAGCTGTCGGAGCGTATTTACCTATAAATAAGGTAATTGGAAACGCAAATCAAGAGCCACTGGGTCGTGAAATCCACTAAATCTTAAGTTTATTTATGTCTGCCTATTCGACTTAAATCATTCACGTTGGTACGTTAATCTAAATATTGAAGGAAATGTATTGATTCACTGAATTTATGGTTCAGTTTTGAATTTATGTTTTTACTAGTCTGTCTTGTGTCTGTCTTATTACCATCTTTTTTGTTGACTGAGAAAGGTTCGTAGAGCCTAAATTACTGATAACATAACCATGTAATTTGGCGGATATACCTATTCCTTTTGTAACATAAGGATGTAAGTAAGTACTAAGAAAGAATTTTTGTAAAAAACAATATAATTTTATTAAAATAATTTATTCTTAGGAAATAATTTCTGATTTTTTTTACAACATTGTCGGCAAACAAGCATACGGCCCCCCTGATGGTAAGTGGTTACCGTAGCCTATGAACGCTTGCAACACCAAGAGAGGTATCACTCGCGCGTTGCCGACCCTTCCCCCCTCCCCGATGAGCTCTGGCGACCTTACTCACGCGCAGGAACACAACTATAAGTTATTTGGCTGCGGTATTCTGTAAGGTGGAGTACTTCCCCAGTCGAGCTGCTCTCTGAGCGACATATCGCTATGCCCTACCTGTCTACCTCTCTGGTTATAGCAATTCCAGAAAAAAATGAGATTTCTTTTAAAATGCGAGGAATATTTTGTATAATATTAATAATGGTGTTTAAACACATGGTTTAACTGAGTGGGTAATTACATGATTATGAGTTTTTTTCCTTCTCAACGCACGTTTGAGATGAATCACAAAATGTTTAATGAACGCAATTATGCAACGCATCTCAAATTACTAACTCTATACTCAGATATACTAGTTACCTGCCTATAGAAAATAGAAGCGCGTTAATTAATGTAAAATAACCTGCGTCAAGTCAAGTCAAAACGTAAACAAAATGTATATCTCAATTTCATATACATAACAGTTTTCCAAGATTAAAGAAAAGCAAATAAGGTACAAAATCAACTCGACTTCGCATTAATTCGGTTCAGCGAATGTTTATTAACCCCTTGGCTTGCGAGTGGGATGTGCGTCCAAAGATAAATAATTAAAAAAAAATGGAATTGTAAACCTATCCTTAAATTTATCTCTCGTATGTCAGCTTCCTTAGTTCGGTATATTTGCCAGTTTCAGTCCATTTTTTTAGATTGGTAATCAAGGTGGTTCTCTTTCTTTTTTCCCCCTTACCTCAAATATTCCCCCATTGTGGTCTTTAATAGGGGAAAATTTTACAAACGCAAGAAAATCTGTCACATCTCGTAAAAAATATTTTAACGATACCTTTTTTTATTTAATTTCATGCACAAACATTGATATAGGTACTTATCTTTTAAATTAATAAAATACGGGTAAGTTAGTAGGTAGGTACATTAGGTTTTAGGTTATCTTAATTATAAAAGGTAAATAAATCTTTATATATTTACAATTAAAGTAAAAAATACAAACTATGATATGAAAACATCCTCAAAGCCCTCGCTGCTGTCGATAGGCAAGGTTCCCAACAGGCTGGCAGCGTTCCCTTTTTGGATGGCCAAGCTTATGCGTTGGCGGAAAAAGCTCCCAGCCCGTCGTAAAATAACTTTCGAACCCGGATTTAATTTACAAAAAAAAAACATTAGTAGGAGTTATTATGTTCAGTATAGTCTCAAAAAACAAAGTTTGACTTTGATGCAACTTGGTACGGGATTCACGGGCATGTCCTTTAGTATATTAAAATAAACCTCAAATACAATATTTTAAGAATGTCTTTAACCTACGATACATATGCATTGAAATAAACTTACGTTTACTTATCCATGAAAATGGGAGATAATATTTTTGAAAGACAATATTCCAACTACATACTGAGGTTGCATCATATTGCCAAAATTAAATTTTATTTAAAGTCTCCATTTAAAATTTAGAGTACTTAGTACCTACCCGCCTGGCTGGCTACCACCCTCAAGTTGAAAATCTGTCGCCAAACACCTATTAGTGTGTCCCGCCGGCAGCTGAACTTGAGAGCCAGTTCCTTCTAGGCTTTGTGTGCTTACCACGATAGTAAGATTGTGGTCAAACATAAGCCAACACAAGTTTTCTTTTGTCTAAAAATAAAAAAAGCCGGTCAAGTGCGAGTCGAACTCGCGCACCTTGTAGGTATGCAGATAGTAGTGCAAGTAGTGATCCTTTTTTCCCTTTGAGGTACTGAACAATAAAAATTCAAAAATCTGTGCCTCTGAATGTCGTCGACACCTGACTATGTGCTGTCTAAGCAAGTCTAAGTCTAGACAGACACTATCTAAGCTTGCACTCAACTATTTTGCGTATCATATTACTGTTGACGCCGTGCTTCGTTGATCTTTAGCTAGAGGTTCCGCATGAACACACTTTCTGTATGCTCGGATTAAATAATGAGGTATGCATTGCATATTTTTTCTTTTTCACTAGCTACATCGGACGTTAAACTCTTTATATATAAAACACATACCTTTTAGTTTTCTTCATAAATATTATTTTATACGAGAAAAATAAAATCTCTTTACATTCTGTTGCTCTTTCTACATCATCCACTCTCTATTTTTAGTAAAAAAAAAAAAATGTAGTTGCTTGGCGACAGATTTTCAACTTGAGGGTGGTAGCCAGCCAGGCGGATACTGCAAAGTACCAACTTATAGGATTCGAAACCACGACCTTTGCCGCGGAATCCGACGTAACTACCATTGGGCTATCATCGCCTTAGTGTAGATAAGCGCCTATAAAGGTACTTTCCCGTATAATCGGTTGAAGCTCAAACACTGTCGTTTTTACTATACAGGATACTTTCAGGGGCTGAAGTACCTGCTCGTCAATGTGAACAACTTTTATTATTGGACCAACTTTGATATCGCATAAAATAAAATGGTTATACATTTTGGTCGAGTAGGTATTGAACTTTTGTATGGACAGCTGATATTTTTTTTGTGATCTCAGAGTTAGTCCCATGATAAAAGTTATTCATATTGATGAGTACTTCTACCCCTGCAAGTATTGCCAGTGATTAAAAAATCACCCAGTATATCAATTAACAATTTATCGAGTTTGGATTGTGAAATGGCTAATTTAAAATTGGAATGGAATATTTGGATGTTATTATTCATAATTTTATTTCGATTAGTTTATTTCTTTTTTTTAACGTTAGATAAGACGGACGAAGGGTCGTTTGACGTTCATATTGATGAGTACTTCCACCCCTGCAAGTATGGCGAGTGACTAAAAAGTCACCCTGTATAACGTTTGAGATTTTACTATACAGGTGATTTTGAAGTAATTAGCAGTTATATATTTTTTAGCAATTTCATTAGAACCCTCCTTTATTATATTAGATACTATATTACATAGGAAGGTACTTTGTTTGTTCGTTTGTTCTTCATTCACTCAACGACGAAGCAACGGATCGAGGTGATATCGTGCGTAGAGATTTTTTATGAATCGGAGAGCGACACAGGCTACCTTATATCCCGAAAATGCGGATGAAACCGCGGGGTGAGTAGTAAGTATTTACTTTAAATGATATGTAACTTTCACCTCTTCGAGTATTTATAATGACTCTAAATAATTTTGTAAGTTTTGAAATTATTATGATATACAGTGTGATTTTGTTATCACTGGCAATACTTGCAGGGGTGGAAGTACTCATCAATGTGAACAACTTATATTATAGGACTAACTGTGATATCACGTAAAATAATACGGTTGCTTCATACATTTTGGTCGAGTAGGTATTGAACTTTTGTATGGAACAGCTGATAATTTTTTAATGATTTCACAGTTAGTCCCATTATAAAAGTTGTTCACTTTGATGAGTACTTCCACCCTTGCAAGTATTGCCAGTGATAACAAAATCACCCAGTATCTAACTGTCGGTTGATTTGAAATACAATAATATTTATTTTAAACTTACTGTCCCCCGCGGTTTCACCCGTGTTCCCGAGAAAAACTGTAGCACATGTCCTTCTCCATACCATAGGCTATCCGCGTACCAAATTTCAACGCGATCGGTTCAGCGGTTTAGGCGTGAAAAGGTAACAAACAAACAAACTCACATTCGCATTTATAATAAGGAAGGAAGTTAGGATTTGCTCCCACCGGAGGTTAACCCGTATTTCAGAAGTCTTGAGCTTCCGGTGCGGGAAACCGGATGTGACTCACATAGTCTAAGACGAAGATGTTGAGTGTAAGCTGTCACACGTACAGCCTTCTCACTGTTGAACTTTATACTTTGCGTAAAAGTTTAATGTAAAATACGTGATATATATTTTATATAAAGTTGGTTTTAGTGTATCTATATATTTTTTACGTTTAATGGTAAAAATAACTACAAACACAAACTTATTAAAAATTAGCATTAGTAAGAGACATCTTTACTAATATTATAAAGCTGAAGAGTTTGTTTGTTTGAACGCGCTAATCTCAGGAACTACTGGTTCGAATTGAAAAATTATTTTAGTGTTGAATAGCCCATTTATCGAGGAAGGCTATAGGCTACTTTTTATCCCGGGAAAAAATAAGATTCTTGGGAACGCGGGTGAAACTGCGGGGCCGACGCTAGTATATCATAAAATTATGAAATTGACTCTGCCGTCGGTTTTTCATACGCGAGAAGTCTCAAGAACAGATAGTGTTAAACTAAAATAAACTTTATGTCGTAGGGTCAGGTTCCAAATTCAATAACTGAAAGGACGCATAAGTACGTACCTAAAAGTACTCTGTATTTTTTTTTCAGGAATTTCAGCGAAAAAAAGCAGTTTTTTTGCAAATATCTAAAATTATTCTCACATTATTCCAAGTACCTGGATGGACCTAGATATTTTTTTTTACGACGTTTTTTCTAAAAATTAAACCTAGCTAGATCGATTTATCGCCCCCGAAACCCTCTGCATACTAAATTCCATAAGATGTTCAAGTTGTTCATATTGATGAGTACTTCCACCCCTGCAAGTATTGCCAGTGATTAAAAAGTCACCTGCATTAAAATTTACGGAGGGTCCATATGTTTGTATCCGTTCTTGTTAAATACTACCTAGAGATATTAAAATAAACATTCTATAAAATTATTGCTTTTTGAGGGTAGAAGGGGTTAAATTATGCAACGATATGGGTAGAGAACTTTTACACCCGGTTATATTGTTGTGAGAAATTTAATATTTGAAGTGAAAACTTCTTTAGCCGCGTTGAGCGTTTTTGGAGGGGAAAAACTTATAGGTTCGCGTCACCGACATGCTCATGCTAATAGTTTTCACTTCTATCGGCAGTCCCCATGACTGCCTGTTTTTTTTTTATTATATTTTTTTAGTTATATCGGTTTATTTTTACCACAATCTCACCGTGGTAAGTGAGCAAGCTAAGTATACTATGTTACTCGCTAAACTAGGGCACACTTCGCTTTGGCTCCTCAACATTATTCTTTCGAAAGGTTAAAATTGAGGTGTAAACTACTTTTGGACTTTGGCGTACGTACAGAAACATGTGGGGTCTGAAATTTTCTTATATAAAGATTTGTTCCAGGTTCTAAAGCTCTCCTAGGGAGGAAGTTAGGCCTGATAGTCCAGCACGAGCACCCAATGTGAATTTTAATTTTGGTTTTGCTAACCAACGCCATCTCGTATCATTTTCATGAACTACTTACAACATTTTCAAACTTCGGTTGGAAAAGTGAAAAGCCAAATTGTTATTGTTCGCTGAAAATGTAGATGTCGCTGGTTTACTGCAAAGTTCACCGTTGGCTTTTATCCTGATATCTTTGTTAGTAAATAACTCACCTCATTACCAACAGATGGCACCACTAGTTTTCACCATAGTTGAATTTTCTTGTGGGTATGAAGGGATAAAAGTTTTGAAGAAACCATTGCAGAATGGTTGGAAACTTTTAGTACCCACCTGTCTGCCTACTACCCTGAAGCTTCTCATGTTGAAATTCTATCGCCAGGGTCTGCATTGCCCCTAATTATAACTTATACTTACGCCATATAATTATAGCTTACACAGTGAGTTTTGATTTATTCACATAGGAATATCTATTACTAATATTATAAAGCTTTGTTTGTTTGTTTGTTTGGTTCGATTTGAAAAAAATGTTGGGTAGCTCCTTTATCGCTATAGGCTACTTTTATCCCGGGAAAACACAAGATAACAAAAGAAGCTGGTAATGAAATAAAACAGAGTAAGGCTAATTCGAATACATTATTTATTTAAAAAGTAATAATAACATTATTTTATAATTATTATCTACTTATTCACAAATTATATACATCACTTGCTTATTATTTATAATAAAGGTAATTTAAACAGTTGTAATATATTTATGACTGCGTTATCAGGCCTGTAGATCTAAAAGAGGGAATTTTGAGTTTACCTTTCGTTACGAAAATGAAAAGCAAATCAACATATATCTACTTTTCTTTTCATTCAAAAGTGTACACAATATAATTCTTAGTAGTCACAAAAGAAGCGTTAAATTCAGGATATAAGGAAGGGTTATTTCTAGAAAATTGTATAAGTACATAATTATGTTGTCTCTAAATCTTATTCCTAGACTATTCTTGTATAATGGGCTTTCCTTATATTTAGTCTCTAGGGCCTAGAACTGCCTAGATCGGTCGGCAAATAATTTTGAGGGTGTCCGGATACTGTTGAAATTTTTTATAGAGGTCCAGAAAAAAACCTCTTTAGTTGTAAATTTTTATATCGAATGATATAAGTGCAAGGAAATTATTACAAAATACAATAGGTACATAGGTATCCTTAAAAATTAAGTGGTAGTTATATAAAATAGTATAGTAATAATCATTTTTTTTTTTTTAACAATTAAATTCAACGTATATAATAAAAGAGACAACTTAACTGTTATTCACAGTATCTAAAAGAAAAGACAAAAGGGGGGGCTTACAGGGCATCAAAAAAATCATCCGCATCACTGTCAACAGGAAAAGTGCCCAAAACGCTGGCAGCATTGCCACGTTGGATGGCTATTCGAATGCTAATTCTTTGTCCAAAATAAAGGCCAGCCCTTTGGTCACTTGTAGAGTCGACTAATCGCTTGGCGATTTCGAGCACTGGGACCCCAAGGCCCTAGTGTTTCAACCCCAAAGGGCTCAAATAAATAATTTCCAATTAAATTACTATATTTGCGCCGTTTGAGGTTCTCTGCTAGTAGGTAAGTTATTTAACAATATTTGGCGGTCCAAGTTCTAACCTTTCGCGGTCCGGACAGGGACCGCGGTCCGCCTGTTGCCGACCATTGGCCTAGAGTCTAGGTAGTTCTAATTTGAACGACTTGTTCTGTCATGTTTAGGTTTTCATATATTTTAAGTTTTCACTCAATCCTACTAGGTACCTATTATAGGAATATAATAAATGTAAAAGTTTGTGTAGATGAATGGATGTGTGGATTAACCTATAGGAAATTCATATAGAGAACACATAAGATCCCTCAGGATCGCGGGTGAAAATGATAGTGGATATCTAAATACGGGCACAACAAATAAATATAACATACTAGCTGTCCCCCGCGGCTTAAAAACGTAGCCAATGTCCTTCTCCTTACCATAGGCTATCTGCGTACCTAATTTCATCGCGATCGGTTCAGCGGTTTAGGCGTGAAAAGGTTACAAACAATCTCATATTCGCATTTATAAAATTAGTTAGGTTTAGGATTAAGAAGTTAGGTTATAGTTAGGATTATCTAAAATTACGCACAGCTTATTTACTTAAATTAATGTCCGTAAACTCTATTAACAATCTACGTCATACATCCATTTCTATAACCATTCTGTATGAACGTAGTACTACAAACGTTCCCACGTCCCGAGCCCCTGTCGTAAGTCATCACATCTCTCTTGGACTTGCTGGTGGTGATCCGGGTCAATGTGGTGAAGTTATCTTGAGTAGGACCCATGAAGCAGCAAAAAGCGCGGCGGAATTCGCGGCGAAATTTTCCTGTATTTTTTTTAAATTTTAGTTTAAATGTAGTAAGTATTTGACCACAATCTCACCATTATAAGTGATGATGTGGCCGAAGGTGACAAGCATCGGTATACAGTTTATTTTTACGTCAGAAGTCTGACAAGCAGGCAGGTGTTCCACCTGATGGTAAGTGGCTACCGTCGCCTATTACACTAGCAACTAGGACATTAGCAATACCTGTAGGATTGCCAATGTGTTGCCGACCTTTATAGAGCCTAGAAGGCAACTGGCTCTCAAGTGCAACTGCCGGAACACACCAGTAGGTTCTTGGCGACAGATTTTCAACTTGAGGGTCCAGCCAGGCGGGTACTTTATAATACCCTAACACCATGCTATAGTTTCCTCACGATGTTTTCCTTCACCGAAAGCTCAAGCTCATTGTGAGGTTCCTAACAGGCTGGCGTTTGAAAAAAGCGTCCCGCCCGCTATGTTCGTTATTTTTTCTGTCATTACATTTTATACATGTATATTATATATTGATCTATCTAGATTATGTTAAATATACTTAACACAACGCATCATACTTATGTACACATTAAGATGTCATATTTATCTAAAAGTATCAATAAATTATTATTTTCCCCATCGAGTTTTAAAATAAATAATAGTGTATACTTACCACTCATAAAGTTGTAGATCAGAGGATTAATAGCGGAGTTCGCATAGCACATCACGTGTGAGACTAGAGCGAGACAGGTGATCACGTCGTTCTGTTCCATCTCCAGCGTGTACCTGAAGAGTGAGAGAGACAGCGTTATCATTGGGTCAGTTTTGATATAGATTACATAGTTTCAAAGTTTTGGGTACCCTTTGAAACTTGCATGGAAATAAATTAAGTAATAAAATCAATACGCATTAAATTCACGCAATTCGCGATTCCTGGAATTCTATTATTTTTGTAGGTAGTTTTGGGACGCGCGTCCCATTCGCGAGCCAACCGTATATTATAAAGTCGCCTCTATCTGTTTGTCTGTTTGTGTGTGTTTTTTTCTGTAGCTAATCGGATTTTGCCCCAGTTTTGACTGTAAGGTTGATTTACAAAGATGGTTCATATTTTTGACGTGGTTGGTAAAATGCCCTATCTATCGCGCCACATGTCATGGGATGTGCGATTCCCACTCAGGACAGACATTTGTGTGCATGAATATGTCTGTTTGTCCTGAGTCTGGGTGTAATTACCTACAAGTATTTATTTACAAAAGAAAAGTAGTATATATAGTATATCAGTTATCTAGCTTCCATAGCTCTGCTTAGTTACAGTACAACCACCTCGGTACAACCTCCTCATGAAACTATGTTAATATTTTAACAATTTTCAAGTTACAGTAAAACTTGTCAAACTTAATTAATTACAAAGTTAACCCTAGTACTTATGTACATCGGAAAACCATTATGCCTCTCATTAACTATGTCTCTAACCAAAAATATACCAAAAAAAACGAAGTTCTCACAAAAAAAATACAAAATTATCCTATACTCTTATAATGTGTCGTTGTCGGATATTTCGATCGTTCCGTCCCTCTCACTATTATGAGAAAAGTAAAAAGAAAGTGAGAATCAAAAAAAAACCGGCCAAGTGCGAGTTGGACTCGCGCACCGAGGGTTCCGTACAAAAAAAACTACTTACTAGATCTCGTTCAAACCAATTTTTGGTGGAAGTTTGCATGGTAATGTACATCATATATTTTTTATAGTTTTATCATTTTCTTATTTTAGAAGTTACAGGGGGGGGGACACATTTTACCACTTTGGAAGTGTCTCTCGCGCAAACTATTCAGTTTAGAAAAAAAAAATATTAGAAACCTCAATATCCTTTTTGAAGACCTATCCATAGATACCCCACAAGTATGGGTTTGATGAAAAAAAAAATTAGAGTTTCACTTCTAAGTATGGGGAACCCCCAAAATTTATTGTGTTTTTTTCTATTTTTGTGTGAAAATCTTAATGCGGTTCACAGAATACATCTACTTACCAAGTTTCAACAGTATAGTTCTTATAGTTTCGGAAAAAAGTGGCTGTGACATACGGACGGACAGAGAGACAGACAGACATGACGAATCCATAAGGGTTCCGTTCTTTGCCATTTGGCTACGGAACCCTAAAAAAGATGGCTATCTTCCACCCGAGAAAAGCCGAGTTGTGTCAAAATTAGTTTCTTAAATTTCATTTCATTTTCACGAACGATTACAGAGTTTATTTTAATGAAAATTTTCACCCTTCAATTATGAATATTTTTGAAATATCATGTAGCGTGTAGCTGGCATTGCATTAATTACTATATATAACTTTTACAATTTGTAACAATCAGTACCAGCAACCGAACATTGGTTTTGTAACTTTAAAAGAACTTTTGAATGTGGTTTCCATCATAAACTAGCGCTTTCAGGCGGCTTTGTGCGACTGTTTACATTTTTCTAGACACCAGTCTAATTTTCATTCGCTCCAAATTCTTATTTTATTGATTCATACTATAATTTATTTGTAAAACAATACATAGCATTGGACATGGAGGGAAATATTAGTATTAGTAAAAAAACTTTATTTAATTTTACAAAATAAGTACAACTACATCCCGAACAGGGAATTGAACCCGTAAAATGTTAATGAAACGGAGTCTTATTTTAGAAATATTTCCTATTTTCAATATTTATAGTATTGGGTGTCAAATGGCCGAATAGGTATTACCTGACCGTGACAAATATTCTAAGTTTTTTTAGTTTCATAAATGATTTTCGGGATCAATTTGATGAAAACTTATAACCCAATAATTTCTTTACCTTTTCATGATATCGCTAATAAAGATATGTACCTAATTAACTTTTCATAACCGATTCATGTTTGCAGGCCGTCCTTTTCTATTCATTTCAAAAGATAGACACATCATTCAAAGATAAACTGTGACACACAACCTTCATACCTGTTCTAAATGAAGTCATAACCAGAACTAATCTAATCTCATTGCACAAGATGTAACAGCATGAAATATTGATGACATACAAAAAACTTCTATCCATAGACAGTCAATATTTGACCGTTCGGTCAATATTTGATAATTCGGTCAATATTAGTATACAAACTATGATCAATCGAGTTCTTATATTGGCGATCCGTTCGTAATTTATTCATACGAAAGAAGATATTGCTGTTTACCTACAAACATTTGGAACTTTTGTATGTACTTTGTAAAGCTACATCTACATGTAACCTTCGGCATTATTCTTCGGCAAAGAAAAAAAAAGTCTCTTACTGTCTCTGTGATATGGTGTGGGTATGGCTTATTTTTTATTAATGTACTAGCTGTCCCCCACGGTTTCACACGCGTTCCCGAGAAAAAAGTAGCCCATGTCCTTTTCCATACCATAGGCTATCTGCGAACCAAATTTCATCGCGATCGGTTCAGCGGTTTAGGCGTGAAAACAATCTTTATCTGTTCTGTGGTAACAATCAAACAAACAAACTCACTTTCGCATTTATAATATTAAAAATTAGGATGTTAGGATGTTAACCAATTCCGTAAAAATTGGTTCAGAATTTATCAAAAATTGGAATGAACGTATCAAATTATTATTGAGTCTACTTCTACCAGCTCTACTTAGATTTTTATTTTTATGTACAAATACTTTAATGATCCTATATTATAACGTATATTTTAATTAAGAATTTTTGGACTGTATTTACATATACTTACAATAAATTACCGCATCTAATACACCAATTATTTTAGTGACACATTTGACAATATTGAAAAAAAATATATACCTATTATCAGTTTTGTCGAAGTTATAACTATAAAAATTGACTGACCAGTGCATTTTATATCTACATCTTTTAAATACATATTCACATAAATGTTTTAAACGTATTCAGACTAATGCCGAATGCCGAATTTAAACAGATGTAGACACCCCTTAATCATTCAAACAAATTCTAGATAAAGTCTTATATATGAGTAATTTTAACATCAATATTTACCTAATTTATTCAGAGAATTTATCTTTGCGATTAATTTTCTATTTTAAACTATTTATTGTTTGGTGACGAAGATTCAGGGCATGTTTCTCATATAGATTGCTGGGGAAAAAGGGCTTTACAGCAACCATGCTGAGGTAATAATAAATAAACTTTCAGATCATAATGTCCATCTCAAATTGTCCACTTCCCAAAATTTCCTCTACCATTACATAAATTACAAATTCGTTTCTGAAAAATAACATTTCCATTTAGGCTGTGCGTCCACTTGATCGGAATTCGAGTATACGGATCAGCTATGTTCATTCGCGAAACTATAAACACTTCCTAAAATGAATGACTATAAATACCACCAGTTTAGTAGCATCAGTTTTGTAAAATTAGAAACACAATTTTTTTTTAACCACTGAGGAAACAAAACAAACAAGTATTGCTTGCATCACTAGGCTATCACTTCTTGAAGAACCCCAATTTTTCTAGATTTTCTGAGAGTAAATAAATGGTTACCTAAAGCCGTGACCACACACCACTTACCTAAGTACAGAGAGCAGGTGAACAGGGAAGTAGCACACGGCGAACATGACGACGACGGCTACAAGCATCTTGGCAGCCTTGCGACGCGAGCGGAGTTGAGCTGCAACATATAGGTATCAGAATTAGAAGCCATGGTGTTTACTAGCTTTCCTACCCCTATTTTGCCTACTTAGGGGTCGAATTTCCAAAAATCCTACCGTAGTGGATGCCTACACTGTATAAGGTATCTATGTGCAAAATTTCAAGTCTCTAGGTCCAGCGGTTTGGGCTGTACGTTGATATTTCAACAGTCAGTTAATTTACCATTTTATAAATACAGACCAGCTATTCGCCCACGCGCATACTTTATAAATTACTAATATTCCCTCGGGATCTTGTGTTCTTCAGGGATAAAAAGTACCCTATATGTTATTCCAGGATATAATCTATATCTGTGCTAAGTTTTACGCAAATATGTTCAGATGTTTATGCGTGATTGAATCACAAACATTATAGACTTTCACATTTACATCCATTCAGTGGTTTCTAAGATTAGCGTGCTCAAACAGATAGAGATCCATTTTCGGTAAAAAAAAAATGTAGGTACAGACACGTTGGTTCTACAGGTTTATTACATTTATATAGATATGTACATGTTTGTTCATTTCACCTCTGAAAATAATACAGCAGTTCCAAAAATAAGATTACTGACTTATAACTGTTTTTTGTTGTGTTGTTTACTGATTTAAAAAGCTTACATTTTCAAGACAGGTAATGTTTATACCTTTTATCTTCTCATAACATTTTGTAGTGCCAAAATAACATGAAATTTAAGGCGATGATAGCTCAGTGGTAGTGACGTCATGCGGTGGCGAAGGTCATGGGTCATTCTACTGTGACCTTGACCTTTCGAAGGAAAAAGTCCTGAGGAAACCATAGCACGGTGGTAAAATACTTTGTTGTAATTATCAGCAATTTCCTAATGCTAGTAAATACTTTCTTTTTTTTTAAATTGAATACGCTTGCGTTTGGCTTCTGACCTGTTGAAGGACCTTGAAAGTCCCTAGATTGTAGGAGTCAGGAAACAAAGACGACGGGAGCAAGCTCCACTCCTTTGCTGTTCGCATTATAAATGAGGATGCAAAACGTTGTGTCCGTATGTTCAAAACCAGTTTCTTTCCAAGCATTGTGTGCTTACCACATTCAGCCACATCACCACTTATCATTGTCAGATTGTGGTTAAACACAAGTCTATCCATAATAAATAATTTTATAGCTAGAAACTATTATAGTTAAACTAGATTCGGCATCGTTTTTGGATCACGCGCGTACACATTACGTACACACCCATTTTTATCTAAATTACATTGATATATAGTTTATTGCCCTTTATTATGACGTCAAACTCACGCATAAGGGTTGCCACGAATTTATTGAATAATTCTTTTTACATTTTGGTTTAGAATATTTATTATTATATTTATTTATTAATATTTATTTAGGCAAAGTTATATTACAAAAAAAAAATGATAAATAGATATTTTGTTTTTTTCTAGAGATTTATAATTTTTTTTAGGTAATATAAATCACGATCCTTTATTTATGTTTTTTTTACTTTTTTTTTATATCACATTGTCGGCAAACGAGCATACCTACGGCCCGCCTGATGCTAAGCGGTTACCGTAGCCTATGAACGCTTGCAACACTTGGGGTATCACTTGCGCGTTGCCGACCTTTCCCCCTCCCCGATGAGCTCTGGCGACCTTACTCACGCGCAGGAACACAACTATAAGTTATTTGGCTGCGGTATTCTGTAAGGTGGAAGTACGTCCCCAGTCGAGCTGCTCTTTGAGCGACATATCACTATACTCTACGTGTCTAAAACTTTACTTTTTACTTTGTATAGGCTTGTGTTTGACCACAATCTCACTATGGTAAGTGATGATGTGGCCAAACGTTGTAGGTATGCCGGAACACACCAATAGGTATTTGGCGACAGATTTTCAACATGTGGCTACCATACCCAGATAGGTGGGTACTACAAAGTACCCTACCACCGTGCTATTGTTTCTTTACGATGTTTTCCTTCATCAAAAGCTCAAGCTCATTGTAGGATTCGAACCTTCACCGCAGCGTCTGACGTCAATATGCACTGAGTTATCATCGCCGTGGATCCTATAGGCCTGTTTTGACAAGAGGACATCTCTTTTGGTCTCGCCATATTAATTGTCTCTTTTTATTTTAGCATGGGCTATCAAAACTTGTGACGACTCCAGTTATCAAATTTTGTGGCATCTGATACTTGGCAGTCCTAGCCGCAACTATAGTAAAACAACATAACGTAATTTTCGTATAAAAAATAGTCGTAATTTATATTGTTACGAATAAAACAATCAAGTGGGCTTTCATACGGCCTATAAATCAGACATAAATACATTATTCAGTAAATATAGTAACGGTAAACCTGTTGAAATGTTATGTAAAATATATCCTAAGAATAGAATTAGGTAATATTCAACAGAAATTCTAGGAATGTATGCAATCGAAATCTAATATTTTTGATATGCGAAATTATTAGTGTTAGAAGCAGTTTTGTTGAAAAATATATGTTGCAGTTTGTTTTTTATACTTACTTCAAAGGAATAGAAGAAAAATTTCCGCAATTTATTTTTACTATGGTTTGCCAAAAATCTCACCAGGAGTGAGGATGTGGTCGAAGGTGGTAAGCAGAGAAAGTCTAGGGAACTGGTACTCAAGATGCTTGGCATAGTAGCCAGCAGTGAAGTTGAAACTCACAGTCGGATTTAAAATCACGACCATCACACCGGATTGGACATTATCCCTGAGCCATATAGCTTGGAGTAATTTTATTTGAACATGGGTATCTAAGATAACTTCCGTTTTTTTTTTGTTCATTCGCTAACAACAAATTAAAAAGTCATCCAATAATCTCCAGGGATCGATGAAATGAGCCGCAGATAAGGTGCAACAGATACACCGACAGATAACAAGTTAATAACATTAGGATATGGTTGCTCGCTTCACTGAATGTGGAAAATTAAATATTGTAAGGCTTCCCTTTGGCCATCTTTGCATAATATAAAACATGATTACATTATATTCGTGGCAGCGTGGTTAATAGTGAAATTCAGTCGATGAGGAGTGCTTTCAGCGAACCATTCGTTCGATAGAAGATAATTCGTGAAAGACACTTGGCTCGAAAAAATCGTTTTTATAAAGCCACGGGACTGCCAATAAATATGTTGCGGACTTTTTTTATGAAGGCTAGAAGCTCTCGAATGCAACTGTCGGAAGACCGAAGATAGTAGCTAGTCAAGCGGGTACTACAAAGTATCAAAGTCAAAGCCATTTATTCAGTTTAGGAATTTCGTACAATGACCTTCATTCCTTGTCTCTGTCGCTCGCGCAAAATAATTATATTGCCGTGGCGCTCGCACAGTTGTAGACGCAATCAGACGCCGTCATCGCAGATTCTAAACTTTATCTCATAGTGTAGTATCCTATAAATTTCCTACTTTCTAGTAATAATTCATATGTTCTTCTAAAAGTGTTACAGCACTTACTCTGTTCAGCGGGTGCCAATTTGATGGTCTCAGCCTGTCCAGGAATCTTCTCGGATCTCCACAATACCCTCACGATCTGATGATACGCTACTGTCATCAGTAGCAGAGGAATACTGAAAAGAGAAGCCACAGTCAAACAAAGTTCATGGCAGTTATCTAACGGTGGCAGATATAATATATTATTATATATTATTTGAAAAATTCTTTCAGTATTGGATAGCCCAATTACCGAGGAAGGCTATAGGCTTTTTATCCAGGAAAATCACAAGATCCCTCGGGAACGCGGATGAAACCGCGCGGAAAAGCTAGTTTATAATATTACTAGCTTCCGCAACGCGGATTCACACGCGTTCCCGAGGGATCAGCCTTTCTCGATAAATGGGCTATCCAACACAAAAATATTTTTTCAATTCGAACCAGTAGTGCCTGAGATTAGCGCGTTCAAACCAACAAACAAACTCTTCAGCTTTATAATATTAGTATACATAGATTAGTATGGAATTAGTATGGATTCTTACAGTAACAAAATCCACACAAAAAGTAAACATCGCAACGGTATAGAAAAAGTTAGCTGGCCGCGTAGATTTGCTCTTGAATTTATGTCTAGAATTTTATTCTAGGTTGGTACGGCACAATTTTCGCCATGACTCTTTGAGCTAAACGCACATCAGCGGGCCACATCTCAACGGCCATAGGTAGAAGAAGGCTAGAAGTAGTACTATCTCTCTCTGTCATATGGGCCGTTACGATGCGGTCCGCTGCGGCCTGCCATCATGTATGCGTCATGTTGAAGATTATAAGGTGATGAGTGTGGTGATGTATTGAGGAATGAGGAATGTTGAAGCGAGGGTTATGGGTTATTCCACATTGAGCATGATTTTAAATCTCTGCATAATAAATTATTTCCTGGCATCAGTACCTACTTAAACTGGCACCTGTTTCTTTAAAAACTAATAGAAGTGTAGTTTTTTTTCTCAAATATTTTGATATTACTCTATTTCCTTCAATTCACCAAAAACATTTTCATGTAAAATATTGCCATATAGACCATACGGCTCGCACTGTCAAAAAGTTATCAGAACACATGTAGAATCAAGTTTCTAACTCTACAAGCCCTACCTAACTTCACAAACTCTACCTATAGTCAAAATATGTGGCTTGGCCGTTTTGTTACTACAAGAACTATTGTATAAAAGAAAAGTAATGATCAGTGAATAAATTTTTCACCTTACGCCCCTTACGTAACGATAGCGAAACTTCTAATCTTCTGTATATATAAAAGGAAAAGTTGACTGACTGAACTATCAACGCATAGCTCAAACCACTGGACGGATCGGGCTAAAATTTGGCATACAGATAGCTATTATGACGTAGGTGAAACCGCGGGGCGGAAAGCTAGTACAATTATTATTATTATGTAACGTAATAATTTAACAAATAAATAAATTTATTGAAGCATGAATATCACCAATAACGTTAAAGGAAAACATGAAAGAGAATTGAATGCTCTCTAGAAGATATTACGCAATACGTACCACGGAATAAGTAAATAAATACGTACTTATATAAATTAATATTCCGTGTATCCGACAATCAGTAAACGCAAAGGTTATGTGATTTTGATATTCCAGGGTACTAGGGTATTGAATACCCTAATACCGTATGAAATATTTCATATATATACAGGATGATTTTGTTATCACTGGCAATACTTGCAGGGGTGGAAGTACTCATCAATGTGAACAACTTTTATTATGGAGCGAACTCTGATATCGCGTAAAATAATACGGTTGCTTCATACATTTTGGTCGAGTAGGTATTGAACTTTTATATGGAACAGCTGATAATTTTTTCATGATTTCACAGTTAGTCCTATAATAAAAGTTGTTCACATTGATGAGTACCTATTTCCACCCCTGCAAGTATTGCCAGTGATAACAAAATCACCCAGTATAACTTCCTTCAAATCATAATTTTACCATCGTGTCAATGTACTTATAATAGTTGAAAATGTCTAGCAAGTGAATTGGCTTATTTATGCAAAAGCAACCTTCCAAACAGTGTGTTAAGTCAGACTTTTTAAAAGTGTGAAGGCATATTCAAATAAAAAATATAAATTCTTTTGTTATCTTGGGTTGAATATGATAAAAGTGATTAATCGAGTATAAAAACTTCATACGTACGCAATCCCTTTGATCTCTTGACCAGGTGCTCATAAACAAGATAAATGTCGAATTTTCATAGTGGAAAGACCACTTATTTTTAAGTTATTAGTTAACCGTGGTTTCACCCGCATTCCCGATATAAAAAAATGCCTATAAACTTCATCAACAAACGGGCTTTCTAACGTAAAATGTCGGATCACTATTTTTGGAGATTACCTCCTACTTAAGAAGCTTTGCCTCTTTTTATTATTAGTATAGATCATTAGTGTAGATATACAATATATATATATTATATAACTTTTTTCGTATTCTGCCAATAACTGTGAGTCTTGGCTTCACCATAATACCGCAGGTCTTTACTGTCACTCCGTCAATATGTCAGATACAAAATTTTCACGGCAGATTTCTTCAGCGAGACACCCCGAGGTATTATTTCCATCCTTTTTAGGGTTCCGTAACCAAAGGGTAAAAACGGGACCCTATTACTAAGACTTCGCTGTCTGTCCGTCTGTCTGTTACCAAGCTGTATTTCAAGAACCGCGATAGCTAGATAGTTGAAATTTTCACAAATTATGTATTTCTGTTGCCGCTATAACAACAAATACTAAAAAAACAGAATAAAATAAATATCTAAGCGGGGCTCTTATACAACAAACGTTTTGCCGTTTTTATAGATAATAGTGCGCGAGTCCGATTCACACTTGGCCGGTTCTTTTTAACATGAAATAGTAAAGCATGGTATATAGCTCTCAGGCTGTCGTGGTGAATGTGAAAAGCTCGCATTAGGAAGATTGATTATTTAAAAAGTACGCTCACTTCCCTACAATATGTGCGAGGAGGGCGATGGCTGCCACATGCGTCATACTTGTGAACAGGTGCTGCTTGTGGAGGCTGGTCTGCTTAAATTTGCTATCTATTTATTAACTATGTCACTCATCATTTTGTTTCTTTTCTTTTTTTTTTGTTATAACACACATATATTGTCAGTGAGACTAGATAAATAATTTAATGTAATAAATCTGAGTTGGTTTTGAAAAGAGTAATTGCTGAGTTTCTTGCCGGCTCTTCTCAGTAAAAGCAACCTTCCGAACCGAGCGTTAGAGTCAGACTATTCATAAGTGCTTGTGAAGGCCTATTTGAATAAAAAATATTTTCATTTTCATAGCTTTCCGCGTTTTTATAAAATACTAGCTTTTCCGCGCGGTTTCACCTGGGTTCCCGGGATAAAAAATAACCCGTTTAATTAAGGATAATGTAGCTTCCTAATGGTGAAAGAATTTTTGAAATCGGTCCAGTAGTTTTTGAGTTTATTCGTTACAAACATACAAAAATACATATCTTTCCTCTTTATTATATTAGTGTGATCTATATCTTTTTTCCTTGCACTTAATGAAATAGCCTATTACGAAGATCCAAGCTAAGTCGCACTTGTGGAAACATTATGACAATCTGATTAGCGTGTTCAAATACAAAGACAAGAAAATAAATATCTTTTTATTTTGTTACTCTACCATCACAGACACGCTGGTTTTACATATTTATTATTACTAGCTTCCGGCCCACGGTTTCACCCACGTTATCGAGGTTATTTTTTCCCGGAATAAAAAGTAGCCTATAGCCTTCCTTGATAAATGGGCTATCCAACACTAAAATAATTTTTCAAATCGAACCAGTAGTTCCTGAGTTTAGCGCGTTCAACCAAACAAACAAACTCTTCAGCTATATAATATTAGTTATATTATATTTATTATATAATAATACTTGCTGTCCCCCGCGGTTTCACTCGCGTAGCGGTTTAAAAAATAGATAAGAACCTATTCTCAGACTTACCCGATATGTACACAACATTTTATAAAAATCGGTCGAGCCGTTTCGGAGGAGTATAGTAATTAACATTGTGACACGAGAATTTTATATATAAGATAATATAATTATAATATATATAGATTAGAACGCTCGAGAGATTATCGTATCTAGATATAACTTCTGTTTAAAAAAAAAGATGCTATCAATACAATTTATGGAAAGAAGATGTTTGTTCACGCAGTTGATACATAATCTGTGGTTAAATTAGACGTAATTTTTTGCATTATTTTTTTTCTTCATTGATCCATGCGTGTTTCTTTATATTTATTATTGTAGAAATTATTTTTTTTATTAGTACAGGACTTTTTTTTTCAGACTCATCTTTTTTTTTAAAATTATATTCATTCGATTTTGGTTATATTCATTTGTGGGCACTACCTTACTGCTACCTGTAATTTAAAATGTATTTAACAGTGCAAGTCAAATGGGTCCAAGCTGAAAACCAGCGCTGGTGGTCGGACTTGTAAATAGAGTTCGTCTCCAGCATAAAGCTGAGTCTTGGTCCTTTTGCTGCAATATGCAACTAAATAATATATATGTTTTTTTTTAATGTTATTTGTATTTAAGTTGTAGCAATAAATGATTTCTATTTCTATTATGTTCGTTTTCTCCTCAGTGAGTGTAATAAGGATAAAAAAACGTTAAAAGAAATTTCGCTTGTAATTTCCCGTTGCTTGTTCGTATTATCCTAATCATATTACAAACTAGCTCCTCCCCGCGGTTTTACCCCCGTCCCCGAGAAAAAAGTAGACTATAGCCGTTTCCATACCATAGGCTACCTGCGTATCAAATTTCATCGCGATCCGTTCTGTTGTTTTTATATTACTTAACTATCAAAATGTTGATTTCAATTATCGGTACATCAATCGATGTGGCATATCCCTTACCTGTGAACTCAGTTACTTCAAGCTTCATTATATTAAACCCAGTTACTGATGATGATGATGATGATAATGAGGTGGTGATGTACTATAGCCCACCTCCCATGCATTTTGATAACGTTCTTATTTGCTTGCTTCCCAGTGGATTCAAAGTCCCATACTCGCGCCTTCCAAAACGTCGTCGCTCAAAATATTCTATCCCCACCCGTTATTAAAAACAAGTAATACGCGGTCGGGGGATCCCCGTCAGGAACAAAGTTCAACAAAAAAAAAAAAACAAAACATAAAATATTAAAAAAAATAAACAGTATATATAAAATAATAGCTGTTCCCTGCGGTTTCGCCCATGTTCCCGTATTCTATAACCTTCCTCAAGAATTGGGCTATAAAATGCAAAAATATATTTTCAAGTCAGACTGGTAGTTCCAGATATTAGCTTTATTATAGATAATTAGTTGTTTTTTTAAAGTTTTTTTTTGTTTATTTTTTTTCTATTCTTTTATCTCCGAGAATGTCGCATGGGGAGGCATTACTGATGACGACACGTCTATCTATTTCGTATTAAAACTTCGTTCTAAAAAAAAATACTCACGTGTAAATAAACAACACCTTAATGACATGCCACACCAAGTCACTCTTCTCCGACCACGTGGCAATACACTGAACTAAGTACTCCAGCTCGAACCGAAGAGGAACCAGCTTCACTGTCGTCAGAACCACTAGTTCTGGAGCATCTAAAACCAAGAATATAGATAAATGTTATTATCTTTTATGTCAAAAGGTTGGCAAGCAGACAGTTACAGGTTGTATGTAGTAGAACTCTTAGTGCAGAGTTCGCCCGGGGAAGTACCTACTACCACCATATCTAATTCCGCCGTGAAATAGTAATGCACTTGTATTACTGTGTTTCGGTTAGGAGGGTATGGGAGCCGGTGAAATTACAGGCACAGGAGACTTAACAACTTCATGTCTCAAGGTTGGCAACGCGTGAGTGATACCCCTGGCAAGGAAAATATAATATTGTATACCCTGTATAGGATATATAGGAAGCTATATATAGGATAGGGATAAAATGAGCTATCATGTTAATCAGTGATAATGTAGCATTCAAATGGTGAAAGAATTGTTAAAATCGGTCCAATACTTTTTGAACCAATTCGCTACAAACATACTTACATACAAATCTTTCCTCTTTATAATATTAAGTATAGATTTAATCGAAGAAGAACGCTTTTAATTAGCTCGTGAGGGGAATTACTAGACTTAAAGATATCTTGTTTCTATTTGTAGATATTTTATACCATGTTTAAACAAACGTGTCTTTATCATTCGTCTACCTTTTGTTTCCTTTCATTTAGAATTACAAATTACATAAGCACAACTTCACCGCTTCACCGCTCGTGTAGGTACTTACTTTGTAAACTTTTAATAAATTCTAACACAAAGGTAGAAGTTTCACGTTAATAGAAAGTTCATGTAAGTTAGAGCTTGGGCTTTTTTAACGTAACGATTTCATTTTCAGTTTAATAAAGTTCGGAATCTATAATTACATTTGTCAAGGTCATTAATGTTAGAGAATTCTTTAGTTTAACTATGTCTCATTTTTTATTTTAGGCTTTTGTTCTTAGGTTGTTAATACCATTTTTTTTTTTGCTTTCATAGGCCAATGAAAGAAAAAAAGAAAGAAAGAAATGATATAATTTTGAGCACGCCATCCGACGCACACAGCATCAACAAATATTAAATAGAACATACACATTACGAATATAATAATGTGCAAACAAGACATATAACAAAAAAAAAACATCATATTCAGCCCTGGGTTGTCAATTTAATGACTAAAGGTTTCTACAACGATTTATCTCAGGCTGTTGGTATCATGCGACTCTGATCTGGTTGTCAGTTCTTATCAATTTCTTGATTTTGACTAATTCGTACTTTTGAAACATACGCCGCACGGACTTACGTACCTATGTACGCTTGCAACACCAGGGGTATCACTCGCGCGTTGCCAACCCTTCCCCCCACCCCGATGAACTCTGGCGACCTTATTCACGCGCGGGAACACTATACTATAAGTTATTTGGCTGCGATATTCTGTAAGTCAGTCAGTCGAGCTGCTCTTTGAGCGACATATCGCTATGCTCTACCTCTCTCTAAATACAACCATGGTAAGTGATGATATGGCCGAAGGTGGTAAGTACACAAGGCCTAAAAATAACGCTGTTGGAGCTGCTGGACCACACCGATAGGTGTTTGGCAACAGATTTTTATTTTGAGGGTGGTAGCCAGCCAGGCGGGTAACTACTATATTATAATACTCTACCATCGTGCTATGGTATCCTCACGATGTTTGCCTTCTTAAGCTCAAGCTCATTAGGTATAGGACTAGGACACGGCATTTAATGTCACTACCACTGAGCTGTCATCGCATTTTATCATGTCACTAGCTTCCGCCCCGTTCACCCGCGTTCCTATGTTATCTTATGTTATCCCGGTATAAAAAGTTGCTTATAGCCTTCCTCGATAAATGGGCTATCCAACACTAAAATAATTTTTATCAATTCGAACCAGTAGTTCCTGAGATTAGCATGTTCAACCAAACAAACAAACAAACTATTCAGCTTTATAATATTACTAGCTTTCCCGTAAGATTTTGTGTTTTCTCTGGATAAAAAGTAGCCTATAGCCTTCTTCGATAAATGGGCTATCCAACACTGAAAGATTTTTCAAATCGAACCAGTAGCTCCTGAGATTAGCGCGTTCAAACAAACAAACTCTTCAGCTTTATAATATTAGTATAGATTTTAATTTCTTATGTTACTTACTGAATGAAAGTGCAATAAACCAAATAACAAATATAGCAGTCTTCGCTCTTCCAGTGGTGGACTTGAACCTCAGTGGGAAGCAGATGGCGTACCAGCGGTCAACGGAGATGAACGTCAGGGTGAGTACAGAAACTGTCACTGATACTGACTGAAAACGAAATTATTATGTTAGGACACAATAAATTATGAAAAACTTTTAATATGAAACATTTATTGACGGGCTGGTTGGCGGCGTTGGTAAGATACCCTATATATCACCCTATAGATCCCCACTCACGACAGAAATTTGTGTGCATGAACATGTCTGTTTCTCCTGAGTCTGGGTGTAATTATCTATATAAGTACTTATATATTTACAAAAGAAAAGCTCTGCTATGATATGTAGCTCTGCTTAGTTTGGGGTCAGATGGCCGTATGTGAGGAATAATGTCCCGGAATATTTATTTATTTAACATGAAGAATTGTGGGTACAATCAGTGAGCTTATAAATACTATAGTGGCAGTGTATATCATAGTGTATAGTACTCTCCGTTTCATTTGATACCCATATTGAGGGAGTTGTATGTATAAATATGTAATCCGCCATTTTGTGGCGGCAGCCATCTTGGACCGATTTTCATCAATCAAGAACACTCCCGACTAATTCACCTTTCAAACAAAAAACAAAATCAAAATCGGTTCATCCGTTCGGGAGCTACGATGCCACAGACAGACACACACGCACACACACACACACACGTCAAACTTAAGAACTGATTTTGACCGGTCCCCCGACGCGACAACATTTAATCAAAAAAGTTCATACGTACTTACGTAGGGTCATAATTTCAAGGGATGTTTTTTGTATAGCCAAGAATCGGCCCTACTACCTATATTATTGAAAAATCAAATTCTGCAAATATAAGCCAATTGGTAAACTAAAGAAAAGGCCTCTTTTATGTAATACCTACAATGAAATTTTCTTTTTTATTTATTTTGCTGCGAAAAACAAGCACGTAGATCCTCTTACAATATGAAAGGTCTTCGTGAAATTCAACTAACACCCACACGAAACCTTCTGTACAATAGCTAGTCTAAATATAACCACAGATTAAATAAATTTAATAGGCGATGATAGCTCAGTGGTAGTGACGTCGGACGCCGCGGCGAAGGTCGTGGGTTTGAATCCTACAATGAGCTTGAGCTTTCGGTGAAGGAAAACATCGTGAGGAAACCATAGCACGGTGGTAGGGTACTTTGTAGTACCCGCCTGGCTGGCTACCACCCTCAAGTTGAAAATCTGTCGCCAAACACCTATTGGTGTGTTCCGGCAGTTGCACTTGAGAGCCAGATCCTTCTAGGCTTTGTGTGCTTACCACCTTCGGCCACATCATCACCTACCATAGTCAGATTGTGGTCAAACACAAGCCTATACAAAGTAAAAAAAAAAAAAAACCGGCAGTCATGGAGACTGCCGATAGAAGTGAAAACTATTAGCATGAGCATGTCGGTGACGCGAACCTATAACTTTTTCCCCTCCAAAAACGCTCAACGCGGCTAAAGAAGTTATCACTTCAAATACTATTAGCATGAGCATGTCGGTGACGCGAACGTATAACTTTTTCCCCTCCAAAAACGCTCAACGCGGCTAAAGAAGTTTTCACTTCAAATACTATTAGCATGAGCATGTCGGTGACGCGAACCTATAACTTTTTCCTCTCCAAAAACGCTCAACGCGGCTAAAGAAGTTATCACTTCAAATACTATTAGCATGAGCATGTCGGTGACGCGAACCTATAACTTTTTCCCCTCCAAAAACGCTCAACGCGGCTAAAGAAGTTTTCACTTCAAATACTATTAGCATGAGCATGTCGGTGACGCGAACCTATAACTTTTTTCCCTCCAAAAACGCTCAACGCGGCTAAAGAAGTTTTCACTTCAAAAAATACTTAATAAGCCTCTCAAATACACTCTCGCTTTATGATGTCCTTAAATGCTATAATTTAAAAAATAATTACGTATTTTTTATCCTCTACGGACGTAATTATCTCATAGATCAATTTAATATCCGGAAGTTTAAAAGTTTTCTTGTCATCATATATGACAGCGCTGAAATGGTTTTCCCGCGTCTCTATAATCTCCGCCATTTTTGTATCGATTTCGCGCGGCGCGGGAGATATTTTCCGAACAAAAATAATATCAAATCGAAGGTGCCAGTGACAGTAAGCTTCTTATCCTAAATAACATTATAAATGCGAATGTATGTTTGTTTGTTATATTTTATATATATTTTATTTTAGTTAATATGCTTAACGGATCGCGATTAAATTTGGTACCTACGCAAAGGGACATAGGCTACAATTTCCGATATATTCCGACCATGCTGATGTTGTATCGACAAGAATATTTATACAAATTGCACTCTATTAATTCTAGAAATGATCGTAATTAATTGTTAAGTTTATGGCCGGCTCTTATCAATAAAAGCAACCTTCCGAGCTGTGCGTCAAACTGACAATTCATAAGTGTCTGTGAAGGCCTATTTAATTAATCATTTATCAACCTGAGACTATCCACTGTTGTTTATAAATCTCACCCTTTTGTATAATTCATTTCTGTCTTACGCCGAAAGTCTTCCAATTAAAGTCAGTCCTTTTACATTTGTGTCTCGTACGTAAGAGAGATAAAGGTGTGAAAAATTAATAAAGTTTTAGGTTGATAAGATTTGTGATTGACTCTGCAAATAATTAAAACAATAATTAATGAAATGGAAGTACTCATCATTATATTTTTTATTAGATACCTACATAACCAATCCTCAAATTAAAAAAAAAAGTGTGATAAGTTTAATGTCCTGCTTTGACATATTTGGACGATAACTTCTGAAATAAATATTTCTTTCGAATTATACTTTAGATTAAATTTTGTCCAGACAAGTGATAAAACATTCGTCTTTTTTGTCTGTGGAATTTATCTTAAACAAAACCTTTTGATCCATCTCTTAAGATAATACATATTAAATGGCAGGCTGTATGGATAGTGACCTTTGCCTCTTCTATTTCCTCTTTTCCTGGGACAATCTTCACACACGGCTATCTAATACAAGAGCTTGCACAAACATAAACACAAATGTTTATCTAGGATGGAAATTATACCCACCAAATTATCACACCTGATGTGATAGTCAGGGCATCCAACCACCACGTCAAACGACCCTTCGTCCGTCTTATCTAACGTTAAAAAAAGAAATAAACTAATCGAAATAAAATTATGAATAATAACATCCAAATATTCCATTCCAATTTTAAATTAGCCATTTCACAATCCAAACTCGATAAATTGTTAATTGATATACTGGGTGTTTTTAGTCACTGGCAATACTTGCAGGGGTAGAAGTACTCATAAATATGAACAACTTTTATCATGGGACTAACTGTGAAATCACGAAAAAAATATCAGCTGTTCTACAAAAGTTCAATATCTACTCGAACAAAATGTATGAAGCAACCATTTTATTTTGTGCGATAGCAGAGTTGGTCATATAGTGAAAGTTGTTCATAATGATGAGTACTTCCACCCCTGCAAGTATTGCCAGTAACTAAAACATCATCCAGTATAATTATAACTATTTGACAAAGTCAAGAAATCAGAGTATGATATAAGTTAATGTAAGGCTTAGCTACAAAATAGGATTCATTTATTTTAAAGACTTACATAGGTATTTGTAAAAAGTCCATATATATTCCGTAGACTAGACGAAATCCGAGCGTGCCATATCTCATCTCGTAATATCGACGGGCCGGTTGGCGTGGTTGGTAAGATACCCTATCTATCACGCCGCAGGTCGTGGGTTCGATTCCCACTCAGGACAAACATTTGTGTGCATGAACATGTCTATTTGTCCTGAGTCTGGGTGTCATTATCTATATATGTATGTATTTACAAAAGAAAATTAGTATATGTAGTATATCAGTTATCTGGCTTCCATAGTACAAGCTCTGCTTTGTTTGGGGTCAGATGGCCGTGTGTGAGGAATAATGTCCCAGAATATTTATTTTATTTTATTTATTTATCGTCCCGCGCAACCAGTAGCAATCCGACCGTTCCCTAATTAATCGTAACTTGCTAATTAGTCCGTCCCCTGGCAACGCCCTGAGCCGAGGTTCGGCCTCTATTTGGAGGCACCCTTAGGCGCTTGTTGACTAAAATCTCTACCCGGTTGAAGGCCCTTAACGCTCGCCAAAATCTCCGTAAGAGTGTCAAGGTCTAGATAAACACCCAGTTCATTCCAAAAAAAGGGTGCCATGGAAATCTACGATAGAATGAAACGTCCCCAATAACGTGGTTCACTATTGACTGAATTCAAATCGCAAACTGCAGAGTAGGAACGCGGTAAATCAACCTTTTGACTTGAAAGGAATCCTAATCCTAACTTTCCTAACTATCCTAATCCTAACTATAATAATATGAAAATGCGAAAAAGTAACTCTGTCTGATACCTTTTCACGTCTAAACCGCTGAACCCATCGCGATGAAATTTGGTATGCAGATAGCCTATGGTACGGAGAAGAACATAGGCTACTTTTTATCCCGGGAAAACATAAGATCCCTGGGGAACGCGGGTGAAACTGCGGGGCGACAGCTAGTAATCTAATAATTGGTTGAATTCTCGGGTACGTTAAAAGGGTTAATACGTCATTACTCAACACACAATATTATTGTTTCTATCAGAAGAAAACCATGAGATGTATTATTAGGACGGAATTAATGAGGCATGCTTCGGGAACATAAATAACGAAAGCGTCGTATTTTACTTCTCAGATTCTATCAGTGATATGTTTTCTGGAAAAAAATAAGCTATGTATGTGACGAAGGGTCGTGGTTTCGAGTCCTGCAATGAGCTTGAGCATTTGTGAAGGAAAGAGAAGTGGTAGGTCTAGCTGGATATAACCCTCAAATTGAAATTCTGTCAATAAGACAGTTACAGATCATGGACCTAGAAAAAAAGGCGGACGCCAACTCATAAAACAATTACTGAAGCACCCACAGTAAGCCAGCTCGCTTAAATGCATACATGTCTGGCACGCACACATTCACACCACACTAAGCTGTCCACCCGCTATTACGCTCCGAACCACACACACACACAGTTACGTCGCCACCATTTTGGTGCTTCAATAGTTTCTTAGCGGCCATCTGTCCGCCTTTTTTTCTAGGTCCATGTTACAGATATACATAGTGTGTAGAATAGTGACCTAATAACTGTTAATACGGACATTTCACGGCCTACTTGTTGTATGGCCACACTGGGAACAAACAGACAAGCACACAAATGTTTGTTCTGGGTGGAAATCGAACCACGACCCGGGAAAAAGACTGACACCGAATCTCGAAGGGAAATTGCCCGAGGCGAGGCGACGAAGTATTACCTCCACTCTCGACTTCGGCTAATTTCAGCTTTCGAGTAGATAGATAAACCAGCAAAACTTCTGCAAGTAATGTAGTGGAAGCGTAATAAGCACTTATATAATAAGAAATACTTTGTTTTAATATAAATTACTTATATTCTCACGGTCTGGTAAACGATTACGTTTTCCATTCATGTAAAACGTGATTATTAGACCAGAAAAAGGCCTAGCTTTATTGCTAAACTCATTGTTTTATTTTTTAAACGTTAAGTGATTTTGAAAATCATTTCTGCTTTTTTTTATAAAGAATCATTAGTACCGTGTCACATTACATAATTCTCAGTTTTCATATAAAGTGTCAAGATAATGTCAATAGCCAATAGATTATTATGAAAGGGTGCATGATTTTACGTGATCTGACATACATATTTACTTTGGTATAATATTTGAGCTATTAGCAGTTTGACAGTCAGTGTCGCAATCAGTCATGGAACTGTATTTATAAAGAATACCATTACGAAGACTAAAAAACAATAAGTAATTACTTCATTGAAAATTAAAAGAGTAGTAATTTAAAAGAAACATATAAAGCCTATTCTACACAATACAGTTTGATCGTCAATTTGAGTTGCCAATAATAATGTGCCTGAGCTTTGACTATGAGATCTATTGCCAACGCTCCAGACAATTTGATTGTCAATTTAAGAAAATTGCCGATCAAAATGTGTCGTCTAGAACAGGCTTAAAACAATTGAGCATTTACCGCTGTAAGTTATGGTCGTGTGTGATTTTATATGTCAGTATAATGTGTATCAGCTGGCCCAAATATTCATGAATCCTGTAGAAATAGAACTCGGGACATGAACAAATCGGTAGCTCTAAATTTACTTAAAATGTTTCTAAGTAATTTTACCAAACATATTTGGTAAAATTAGTTTCCCCGTCAGGGGCCTTCATTAAATGAATAACTTTTACTGTACATTTTTAGAAGCGTTATATATACAAGTTTATTTATATTTCACTAGGAGTGCTTTAAGGGATGGATGGGGTGGAAATTTTTGGTTTTAAGGCTATGATAGCTCAGAAGTAGTGAAGTCGAATTCCGTGACGAAGGTCGTGGGTTCGAATTCTATAATTAGCTTGAGCTTTCGGTTAAGGAAAACATTGAACTATAGCGCGGTGGTAGGGTACTCGAATACTCCTTCTTAAACCCCGCCTAAAAATGAAAGAATAAATAAAGAAAATTAAACCCAATTACCTGGAAATAAAGCAGCATCTTGCACAACGCGGCACCCAAGAACCATGTCTCAGTAACATCCCACAGTACGGTTGGTGGTAAACACAACAATATCACCAGAAAATCAGCTACAGCAAGATTCACAATGAAATAATTCGTTACAGTTCTCATTGAGTGATTTCTGAATACGGCCACGCACACTAATGCGTTGCCAACCAATCCGATCAGGAATACAGCTGTGTGTGTGCCTATAAGCACCCATTCGTACGTGTGTGGATAAACGTAATCATTTAGCATCGCCACGTATTCATCTCTCGTCAAATTACAGTACTCTTTACCACCTATACATTCTTCAGTTGAATTTGTATTCTCTGTTTGAATGTCTCCTTCTTTCTTTTTTACTGTATCTGTTACATTTATTATTTTATGATTTATAACACCTTCTTTAATATATTCGCTTATATTGTAAATATCTGTTTTATATTCTGTTGTTATACTATTTGCGTTGTCGTTATTATTTTCGGCACTCATGCTATTATTTATAAATAATATTATGACTAGAGTTTTCACTACGATAATGTAATACATATTGGAGATCTTTCGTTTATTTGTTTATATTACGTTGTCTTCTTACATAATTTTATCTGAAACAAACAAACATTTATTAGATTCAAACAATTTAATAGAATATAGTGAATGGTTAAATAATTTGTTGAATTTGTTACCTAAATAAGTGAGTTAGAAATTAATATACAGTAAATTTCATTTATACAACCACTTAAAGAGGGGTGAATCATTTCCAACATTTATTCAATGCCACCAAATATTCATCAAGCAGGAGGAATAGGTACAGCCTCAAAGTTTTGACAATATAAATTGACAGTCCGATTAATTTCAACTCATTCCAATAAATTTAATCAATACAGCATTATTCGGTATACCGTACTAGAGAATAATGAAAATTAAGTGAAAATGAAACATACTTATCATTTACAGGATTTTTATTAAGGCTTATGTTCATTCTTGTCAAAGGGCTGTCAAGGATTGTCGCAATATGGATATTAGCAATACTAGAGCGATTTAACAATGAGTAACTTTCATTAAGCCTAGAGGGCACTGGCTCACTAGTGCAACTGCCAAAAAATACTAGTAGATACTTGGCAATAGATTTTCAACATGAGGATGATAGCTAGCCAGGTGGGTACCATAAAGCAAGTAGGTACGTAGTAGGTATCTCTATTCATAATTAATTATTATTTTATTTGATAGATTATTTGAACTTGTTCTGGTTATTATTTATTTATTTTCTTTTTGTTATGTGTTATGTTTTTGTGGTTATGCTTATTATATTGCTTTAAAAATTGTTAAATAATTAATGGAAAGAAAGCCAACATTGTCAGACTGACAAAAAATTATAAAAAATGTAACCTTGCTGAGTTTCTTGCCGGTTCTTCTCAGTTGAAGGCGATATCCGAACTGGTGGTAACTTCAGTAGCTTCGACGTTCATAAGTGCTCTTCATTGACTTTGATTCTAACCCTACGCCTTATCGCATTATCGTTTGTACTGATATCGATATAATTTACCCCACCTTAAAAAGTTAGGAGTATTACTTCTATGACACTTATTAATCTTTTCTTACAGACCGATTGTTCACCGTGGAGATGATTCGTCTTATTTTCAGGATTTTGATAGATGATCATCTTTTTCAGTGACTCATGAAAACGTTTACACGCCAGACGACTTTACAAATCGTGAAAGATTTCGAAAACGTTTCGAATGATTCGAAACGATGGAACGGATCGATTTTTCTTTTGACTCCGGATAGCATAGACTTTTCATAATAGGAAGCGGGTGAAACTGTGTGATGGAAGCCAGTTTATATTTATAGACTCGCGAATAGGACGCGTTTCAAATAAAAATATGAAATTATAGAAATCGCAATATAACTATTATTCAGACATGCGAATCAATTTCTCTCTCTCTCTCGAACTCTTCAAACCTCATAACAATATAAACTTGTAAGTGCTAAATCTTCCTGCTTTTAGTCACGTTTATTCGCGTTGATACTCCATCTTTCCAAATCAATTTAAATGTATGCCATAAAAGTGCCGTCCAGTTACCAAATTAAGGATAAGTACCTTGTTTAATATTAATTTGGGTAACAGATATTTGTCTACATTTTCTACTGGAAAAAAAATCTCAATATGTAAATAACCTGTAACATTCTTAAATGATCAATCAAAGATAATTCGAACACAAAATACAAGTTATTTTTAACAAGAAACTCTCAATGACTATTGCAAAGTGTCAAAATAATATTTACAGCCCGTTCGTATTGCAAGAAAAAGAAAAACGAACATGATTTACTGGGCATTTGTATTTGTTTACCGCGAAAAGCACGTTAAAGCCCTATGTTTACCTTATCAGTGGCGTTAATAGACATAGGACAAGATGTTTTCGAAACCAATGCAAATGTAAACACTGGTAATGTGTTCGTGAATTTATTAATAAGAAAAGAAAGAAACATTGGTGTTAACGAGAAAATAACTATGTTTATTGCTCGTAAAAACAAGACATTTACCTCCTGTACTAATGGTCAGCGCAATATGAACTCTTCTTCCATTCAGTCCTTCTATCCGTCATACCTGCATTTACTCCTTTCTTACTCATACTATCTTTTACACAATCCATCTATGGCGAGGTAGAGCATAGCGATATGTCTCTCAAAGAGCAGCTCGACTGGAGAAGAACCTCCACCTTACCGCAGCCAAATAACTTATAGTTGTGTTCCTGCGCGTGAGTAAGGTCGCCAGAGCTCATCGGGGAAGGGGGAAGGGTCGGCAACGCGCGAGTGATACGTCTGGTGTTGCAAGCGTTCTTAGAGTACGGTAACCGCTTACCATCAGGCGGGCCGTATACTTTTTTGCCGACAATGTTGTATAAAAAAAATATATAGGTATTTGGTCTTCTTCCCTTATATCCATCCACTTTCATTACCTTAAAAAATGGAAATAAATGAAATCGTAAAAAAACTCGTAAAAGTTTAGCGTTGATTTGTATTGATAATTTCATCAGTCAAATTGAGGTAAACTTCGGTGTAATTTATTATCTTCTTGTGAATAAGAGAGATCGCATTTTATTATTTGTTACTTTATTTAACGATGACCTGCAAAAAATGGTAAGATACCCGACCACCCCAGGGTCATGATGATCTTGCAGAGTTACCGCATTAATGAAGTTCATTAAATTTGGCTCTCATTTTCTGGAATTATTTTCAACTAGGACTCCGTCCCGCGGTTTCATCCGCCTTCCCGAAGGTTCTTATGTTTTCCCGGGAATAAAGTACCCTATATACATATAGGGTATCTATGTGCCAAATTTCATCCAAATCCATTCGTCCGTTTATACGTGATTAAGTTCCAAACATCCATACATCCAAACTTTTCACATTTATAATATTGGTAGGATTTATGGGAAACACGAATAAAAAGTAATTTGCATTTCATAAGAGCAGCCCGTTGAAATAATGGATTTAGTAATGTTGTATAATACTGTTCGAATTAAACACTCAAAGGTTATAGCTATTAATCAAGCAGACAATAAACCAGACATCAATTAACAATACAAATAGTTAGCAGAAACTTCAGATGAGAAAAGGTGCCGATAGAATATCTGCTTTGAGTTTACGAAAATAATAATGTGTGAAAAATATTATGCAGGCAAAATTCCACGCCATTCCAGCCATAATGACATCATCTGTTGGGCTCTTGCTTTCGCCCACGTGTCAGCTATTTGCGAACCAAGTGGCTTGTGGGACGACGGGATAGAAAGATCTTGATGCCCTGAGACAGTCTATAGTATAAGACGCAAGTTGCGTCAATATTCTCGTACCTTCTAAAGACATAAGAGCCGGTGGTGAACATACCGTGCCAAAATCCTCAACTGGGACAAATTTTGATATACCAGTTCATCAATTAATATCTTCAACACTCAAAACACGATAAAATTTAAAAAATGGAGCAATTTTAAAGATAAACAATGCGTGTAAATAAAATATGATGTGCTTTTTATTACATCGTAAAATTTTATGGACGCATAACTGTGAGGTTTTAAGTACCAACCTTAATCACTAAGTTATAAGGTAAACAATATTGTTGTATAATAAGGTTTTTGATATACACACTAGTCTTACGTTATTGTTACAATAGGGTATTTTACTCTATATGAGAAAATATATACAATTTAGATAGCTTAGGCAATAAGATAAAATAACTTAATTAATTTTTAAATTAATTTCAAAGCTTCCAGTTTTTTTTATCAGTTTCTAATAAACAATCGAAACAGTAGCCGCCATTATATGACGTCATATGGTGTTGGAAGTAAACTAGTGTCAACTGAAGTATTATTATTATTATTTTTACACTAGTATTCATGCATTCAGGAACAGCACACTAATGAAAAGTATAATAGCTCATTTTTATTTACAATTTATAATTCCAATTGAGACCAATATCAGCGCATTTGTTTACTTACAAGACCCCAAATGTCGTCATGACCATAGAGTAACATGGCGTCCAGCGTTTTCATCAAAGTACGCGCGAAAATTGAAAATGTAAAATTTAAATGCATTTTTATGGGATTTATCGATTGAATTTTTTTTTTGTGGTTTATTAGCACCTTAGGAACGAATTGTGACACTTTTCAAAAATGGGTGTAATACCCTATTTATTGATAATAAAAAGAATGACTTATATTTTTAGAATCCCCTCAATAAAAATATGAAATTTTATTAAATTCTTATTCTTACTAATATTATAAACGCGAAAGTTTGTATGCATGGATGGATGTTTGTTACTCTTTCACGCAAAAACTACTAAACGGATTTTGATGAAATTTGGCATAGAGATAGATGGATTATTTACTTTTTATCCCGGGAAAACATAAGATCCTCGGGAACGCGGGTGAAACCGCGAGGCAAAAGCTTGTATTCTATATACAAAATGTCCAAACGAGATCAAAAACTCAAATTTTGAGGGAATGTATTATTAACATGTCGATCATGAAGCTCAGTGATAGTGACATCAAAGGCTGTGACGAAGTTTGGAGTTGGAAACTTGAGCTTTCAGTGAAGGAAACACATCATATGGTTACCATACCACAGCCTGGCTGACTGCGAGACTAACTGAGCCTTTGACCACATAATTTTGGTGCGATTGTGGTCCAACGCAAGCCTATCAAAAACCGTTTCTGGCAATGCAGGTAACCATTTTTTGTGGTTTTCAACCATTATTTAGGTACTCATGAAAAGATTTATAAAAGAATAAGGAACAAATCTAACCAATGGCGGATCCAGGATTTAGTTAATTTTTGTCGCAATGTTTTGATGGATTATACACTAAAGCCAGTCCATTCAAACGCTCTTCTGTCATCCTGCTGCGAAACAAACTCTGTTACTTTGATTTGCCTATAAGTATGTAATGTGATGGAAACTCCACAACCGTCTGTGCCACCCCCCCCCCCGCCCCTAAATCCGCCCTTGAATCTAAACTACGCAACAAGCTTCAACCCGACACTCATGACGTCGTATCATTTTACTATTGCGGTCGACCAAATTGTCTTGACAGCTTTCATTACGTACTTAATTAGCTATAATTATATTATAAGGGGTGGCTCAGTTTCTGACATCAATCGAGTATAGGCTTGCGTTACTATGGATTTAGTAGGAGACATGCCCCGGCTCCTCTTTCCCTCAATGATTTCCCTACAAACATTAATTCAACTATAATTATTTAATTAACTTCGTAAACACGGAAGTTAAAATGTAATCGTAAGTTATGTCGCAGCTTTAGTTCAAAATACGCCAAGATACAAAACGCTTAGACAGTTTAATTCATCAACGTAATTCGCCTCTTAACTTTACTATATACCTTCTTAAATAAGCACAGTACTAACTCACAAATTATCTTACAGAAGCTCGAATTTCTCTTCGTTCGTTTCTTTATTTCATATTTCATAGCTACCAAAAGCCTAATATGATTTGCATAACTAATTTTATGAATGTTCCACCCCCTTCAAGATATTTTTAACTACAAAAGGTAGCCCATATCCTTCCCTAAGATTCAAACTATCTTCTTACCAAATTTCATCATGATCCATTCAGCGGTTTAGTTGTGAAAACGTCACAGCAGAAACACTTTCGAATAATATTAGCATGAATGGTAGATTTTACAAATGGCTGCCACAAATGCCAAACATCATTGTTTACCCTTTACATTAGAACGTATACAGGGCTGTACAGAAAGTGAACAAATATAATATTGACATTACTAATGACCGACATTTACCCTTTAACCTTTTAGGGTAATATGAAACTTTTAGGGTACTGTGAACCTTTTATGGCTTTATGAATAGATGTAACACAAATGTTAAACGTTTTATAGGTTAATTCTATTATTATAACAAATACCACAAAGTCTCAAGAGAAAGGTCTTTGAACAGGCCAGATGATGACGTGTTCTTTGACTTTTCTTTTTAATGTCAGAAGGATGACAAGCATGCTTGCGGTCCACCTGATGTTAAGTGGCTACCGTCGCCTATGGCAATACCAAGGGGGTTGTCAATGCGTTGCCGACCTTTATAAAGCCTAGAAGGCAACTGGCACGTTAAGTGTAACTGCTGGAACACATTCAGAAAAGTAGTACCAGTTTAGGCCAGTGTAAACCAGTGTAAACAAACAAATTCAGTTTCGCATATAAGATGATATAATAATAAGGTAAATCATAATGGAAGAATTACATTTATATATACACAGGCGAATCGTTATGTTCAGAAATACCGTGTCTGTAAAACCACGTACCGTGGGATGTCACCTTTATATGGAACGGTCCGCGCGAAAATTATTCATAGAAAACCACATTGTCTTCTTGATTTCTGACAAAATGCTTTTGAATTTAATTAATTTGGTTGTAACTTGATTTGTTGTGGTGTTATTATATAATGTTTATATCAAAACATATCTAATTGGTCCCAAAAAATCAGTCCAATTATAAATTAATGAAAATTACCTAATACATTTACTTTTTTAGTATGTTGTACTATTATGACAGTGTCATGATGATGTAGCCGAAAGTGGCAAGTAGCTGGCTTTGATCGGTATGTAGCGATAGAATTTCATCTTGAGGGCGTTGAGGGTGATAGCTGGCGTATAATACAAAGTACTGCTTTAGTTTTAAAACAATGTTTTCCGTCACTGAAAACTCAAGCTCATTGTAAGTGAAAGCCATTTATTCAGTTTAAGCCCTAGAAGGGCACTTATGAACGTCGAAGCTACTGAAGTTACCACCGATCCAGAAGTCGTCTTCAACTGAGACCAACCAGCTAGAAACTTATGGATTTCGAACCCACTATATACCACTGATTTATCATTGTCTTGATTATATTGATAAGGTTAAGAATATAATGTCTATAGGAGAATATGCAACTAGGCCCAAATTTATCTCTAGTTCCATGGAACTAGTTGCCCCAGACGTTTTTCGCCTTGGGCAACTCATTCTACTGTCAAATCGAATAAAAAACGATAATGTTTTTTTATAGTTTTGGTACTTATAATTAGACAATATTCATCATATAAATTGTCGGTTGGTCGGTACTCTCTTCCATTGGAAAAAAAAAACTCGTATGTAATTAAAAAAATATGTACAAAAATACGTTTTAAATTAACTGAAAGTACTAGGATAGTAGAAGCTTGAAAGGATGTTATTATCTGTCCTAATTCTTAGTTAACTAATAAACACAAAAGTTTGTATGTACACACTAACATGATATCAAACAAGCTGTAATGATTATATGGATTTAGGACAAACCTTAGCACATTATAATATTATGTAGATACCTTTAAATTAGCATAATGGGGTGGTTTTAGAAATGAAAAATCCGGAATATCTTTAGATCCTTCTGGAACATGGAAATATATCTTACATGGATATGTTTGACTATAAACTCAACATGATAAGTGATACCGACCGAAGCTTCTTAGAAACTGGTTTAGATTCAAATACGCGGATGATAGCTAGCCATGTGGGTACTACAAAGTTTTCAGTGGTCTATCGCGTTTGAAGTCACGCGTAATGCCGCTTTGTATAGGCATTCGTATTTGCTCCATTGTTGGGCGAGTGTATGGCAGCTTGGGCTCGCTACCGCCCCTCTCTCACCCCGCAAGCCCTGTACGATTGCTCTGTCTAGACGTGTCCGTTGGCCGACTGTAAGAGTTACATAGACTGTGGTATTACTATCATTTCTAAAAAAGAAAGCACCAAATTAGATAAATTTAACCTTTTTTTCAATGAACAAGATTGAAGGATTGATAAAGCGCCCGTGAGACAGAGTATTTGATTTAGTTGGTTTCAAGTCTATTCAAAACTTGTATCACTGCTACCGGACTAGATTTCGCTGCCAAGACTATAACAAACTGCACCATATTCTTAACAGGAATTGATTTTACTTCATCTGGGAGTTGGTAGTTCCCCAAATAAGTATTTTGTTTGGGCATAAGTAGATAGCACTCACACAAGAGGTGTATTGGTGTATTTTCTGCCTCACAGCAGTAGTTGAGCTACAAACATCAACAGACTCATTTATTACAATCGGCACAGTGTAAAGAAATAACCCAATATTTTTGTTATGTCTCTATTCTCAGCCCATAGTATGAGTCAGGGGTCTTAAATTTCGCCCGTTCGATATTGTTTATGACTTACTTACTACACAAATGTTTGTTATTCCGTTATTAATGCGTTCTGTATTTCTGGGAATAAATTTATTGGACATAATCGTTTTTGATCGGATTCAGATGTTTTTCCGAGTGTTTTTTTTTTGTATTACATTGATATTTGTATTTGACTACAATCTCACTATGGTAAGTGATGATGTGGCCGAAGGTGGTAAGCACACAAATCCCGGAAAACACCGATAGGTGTTTGGCGATACATTCTCAACTTGAGGGTTGTAGCCAGATAGACGGGTACTATAAATAAAGTAACACCAATATTATCGTAGGATTCGAACCCACGATTTTTGTCACGGTAATCGACATCACGACCACTGAGCTATTATAGCCTTCATATGTAAATATTTAAATATTTTTGCCTTTATATTTATAAGTACTGATCCTATTTGAAAAAAATATTCTTGCATCAAATAGCCCGTTTATTCAACCAAGAAATCAAAGTTTTACGCAAGCAAATTTCACCGTGGACAAAATGCGTAATTCCTTTTATCAGAGATTTTCCTCATTGTTATCTGTATTTTATATAGAAAGTATATAAAATACTTGAATCGTGCCCTTTCGTGATGAAACAAAGGGATCCAAACTTGAGTTATCGTTCAAAAGCTGTTTGAATAAGTTCAATTATTTTGATTAAAAATAATTCACTGAAAAAAACGTAATTACTTTTTTTACTTTACTATTTTTTTAAACAATAAATAGAAGGAAAGAAAAGACATTCGGTGGGCATTTATCACATCATCATTATTGAGATTCAAATGCTATATGTAAACATATATAATAAAACTTATTACATCTAAATTACCACTATATTTACCTAAGCCAAAGTAAATTTATAAACATTTTCACGTCTTAATACACAGTAAAACATCTGAAATTACTAATATAATACTGTATAGTCTCTAACGCACATTAAGATCAAAGCTGATTCAATAAACAAACAAACTGACAGACGGTACATAAACCAATATTACTCCTTTAGAAATCTTTATATTTAAGGTTTTACTGCTAAATGTTAATGTTTATTAATGTTAATTTAAATCATGTTTAAATTAAAGTGCAGTAGGTTATAGCTTGGAGTATGCTAAACAAAATAATACATACATGTGGGTTCGATTCCGAAGTCAGACATTTGCGTGAACATGTTTATCTTGAGGCTGGGTTTAATAATCTATAATAAGTATATATTTAGTATATCAGTTATCTAATTTCTATAGTACAAGCTCTACTTAGTTCAGATGCCCGTGCGTGAGGAATCTCTCAAGATATTATTTTTTAACATTGCTAAATAGAATTTCTACTGTTTTTAGCTTTCGGTTAAGGAAAAAAGGTGCTTTCTTTAAGCGAGGTAGAGCATAACGATACGTCGCTCAAACAGCCGCTCGACTGGGAAAGTACCTCCACCTTACAGAATACCGCAGCCAAATAACTTATAGTTGTATTCCTGCGCGTGAGTAAGGTCGCCAGAGCTCATCGGGGAGGGGGGAAAGGTCGGCAACGCGTAAGTGATACCTCTGGTGTTGAAAGCGTGCATAGGCTACGGTAACCCCTTACCATCAGGCGAGCCGTATGCTTGTTTGCCGACAATGTTGTATAAAAAAAAAGGAACCCATCATGAGAAAACCATAGCACGGTGATAGGTTACTTTGGTCGTCTACGTCTAGGCGGCGAAACCAATGTTGGCGTGATATATTTTTCAGTACTCTATTAAAATTCATCTCAAATTGTATGAGCGTCCATACAACTCAGAGGTTAATTGGCGTAACTATGTATGTATGGGGACACCCTTTAATTTTCAACTTTTTTTATTTTATGGAATTTTTCCTTTATTTGTGCTGTAAAACCTTGCTTTTTGTAAAATTTCGTGATTCTAGGTCAACGGGAACTACCATATAAAAATAAAAGGGCAAAAAATCGCGTTTGTTGTATGGGAGCCCCCCTTAAATATTTATTTTATTTTGTTTTTAGTATATGTTGTTATAACGGCAACAGAAATACATAATTTGTGAAAATTGAAACTGTCTAGCTATCGTGGTTCTTGAGATACAGCCTGGAGACAGACAGATGGACGGACAGACAGCGAAGTCTTAGTAATAGGGTCCCGTTTTTCCCCTTTGGATACGGAACCCTAAAAAGAAAAGTACAATCATTTTTTTTGATTGACTGTGATTAATCGATTTCGTGTCAAGTAGCTGTCAAATGGCTGTCAAATTAATAGCGCGTTTGGCTCCCTCTGGCGGCACATTCCATCACCATTCTTCTGAGGGATGTCATCAATTCAAAGGAAGGCTTAAAAAATAACAGAATTTGAAGACCCTGGATAGATAATTACAATTAATATTTTTGTTTTCTCTCTCGCTTAGTTGACCCAATTTCGTGATGATCGAATTAAATTGTAAACAGTATATAGGCGACGACAAAGTAATTGTAAACAAAGCAGCTGTCAATAGATCGGGGAAGCAAAATGATTAATAGCATGTGAAAAATAAAATATAATTAGTAACCAGGTTCCCAATCGTGACATTGCTTACGCAGACTTCATAAAATTCTGTATTTGTTTCATGTCTGACGGTGTTATAAAGTAACTGTCCCCCACAGTTTCACTCGCGTAGCGGTTTAAAAAATAGATGTTGGCCGATTCTCAGACCTACCGGATAGGCACACAAAATTTCATAAAACTCGGTCGAGCCGTTTCGGAGGAGTATGGTAACTAACATTGTGACACAAGAATTTTATATAAGATACATAATTTTTGAATGCTAATTCTCATTCAGACACTTGTGAAAACCCCATGAAAGTCTGTCCAGTGGTTTTGGAGATAAACGTGCTTATACAGACAATTAAACAGAAAAAAAAGTGCAATTTATTATATAACCCATAACAAGTTCAATAGTACCTGGATGCTCGGTATTTTTTTTAAATGACATTTTCTAAAAATGAACCCTAGCTAGATCGATTTATCGCCCCCGAAACCCCCTGCATACAAAATTTCATGAAAATCGTTGGAGCCGTTTCCGAGATTCAGGTTATATATTTATATATATACAAGAATTGCTCGTAACTTTTCATACAAGCTCAATCAAAATGTATGAAAAATCATATTGTTTTTCGCAATTCCAGAGTTAGTTAGCATACGTTTATAAAATATACCATCTCTATACAAGATAATTCGTGTTTGTATGGATGATCTATGAAAAACGACGTATATTTCGTAGCTGTTTTGAAAAATAATATATATGTAAAAGAACAATTTACAAAAAATTAACTATCTGAACTTTTTTATGAAATAAAATTGCATATAAAACTTTGCGAAGGTAAACATACAAATTAACTGTAGAGGCTCTACGAAAACTCTACGACTTCTCGTAGACCATTTAAAAATTTAATGGTTTTCAAGAAGTTGTAAATTATTGTATGTACGCAATCAAAGGTTTAAACTGAAGCTAGTTTCTTGTAAGAACCAATTAGTCTCGTTTGTCTTCCATTATAAAACAGCTGTTATTTTCTTAGAAACTCGACATAAAAATTATATCAAAGTCCTAAACTTTTCCATTCTTTGCAAGCCGGTTAGCATATAGATTAGATACCCACGCCACAGGTCATAGGTTCGATTCCTACCTAGCATAAACATTCGTGTGCATTAACATATCTGATTGCTCAGTTACCCTTTTAAATTCTTAAACTACTATATTCAATTATAAGTTTTTTATATTTATATACTTTCATATATTTTATTATAATATTAAGGGTTTTTATTTGTAATTATTGTTGTAAATATATAAATATTAAATAAATTATAATATTTAAAAAAAATCTGATTTCCATAATACAAACTCAAATTAAGCAAGCCGTAGAGTCGGCAACGCGCGTATGATGCCACTGGTGTTGCAAGCGTCTATAGGCTACGGTAACCGCTTACCATCAGGCGGGCCGTACTTTTGGTAGTATAAAAAAAAACAATCTGGTGATTTGTCTGAATATCTTTGTTTATTTTTATTTTGTATAAAAATACTTTGTTGAAACACATGCAAAGACACAAATAAAACCTTTATTCTATTAATGTAATGTAAAGAATGAGAACTCAATTAACTTTCTAAACGGTTGGCTTTGTTCGTTTAAAATGAATCACGCTCCGATTGATGGCAAATTAATATCATTTAGTTAATTAATAATGTCTGAACACCCGCTTTAATAACAAAACTCGAGTTCGAGTTGGATGTTTTTCCAACTCGAACTCGAGTTTTGTGCGACGTGCGTGCAATAACAAAGAATAATACTGTAAGAATAGAATTGAATATAAATAAATATCCTGTTCTTCCTCAGGTCATCTGATTCTAAACTAAGCAGAGCTTGTAGTATATGGAAACCAGAGTACCATTATATTAAATTTACACCCTGACTTCAGGACAAACAGACATGTTCGCACACAAATATCTGTCTTGGATGAGAACCACGAACAGTGGCGTGATTGATAGGGTATTTTACCAACTGCGTCAACCGGCCCGTCAAAAATGCTATAAATATTTCGTTTAGGGGGCTTCTACTGACGTTAAAATACCTTGATGAAATTCGATTTGAATCCTATAATAAACATAATGAGCTTTCGATGAAGAAAAATATTGGAAGCAAGCCGTAACACGATGGTTCAGTACTTTGTAATACCTGATTGGCTGGAGAAAAGAAGACAAAGTGGAAAATCCACTTAGCATCCGCCCCGCGGTTTCAACCGCCATTCCGATCTTATGTTTTCTCGCGATAAAAAGTATTTTATATAAAATCCAGAATATATTGTCTCTGGCTACAAAATTTCATCCAAATACGTTCAGTAGTTTTTGCGTGAATGAGTAACAAACATCTATCCATCCATACTCACAAACTTTCACGTTTATAATAATACTAGATTCCGCCCTGCGGTTTCACCCGCGTTCCCCAGGATCTTATGTTTTCACGGGATAAAAAGTAGCCTATGTGCTATTCCAGACTATAATCTGTGTCTGTGCCAAATTTCATTCAAATCCGTCCAGTAGTTTTTGCGTGAAAGAGTAACAAACATCCAGACATCCATCCATCCATCCAAACTTTCGTATTTATCTTAATATCTTAATATATATATTTCTTGTGTGCGTGTGTATGTGACTGAACTCCTCCTAAACGACTGGACCAATTTTGATGAAATTTTTTGTGTATATATGAGTGGGTCCCTGGATGGTTTTAAAATATAATTGGACCCGGTAGATGGCGTCGTAATCGAGTTTGGACAGGACAACGTCTGTCGGGCCCACTAGTAATATTATAAATAAGTAGGATAGTAGAATAGGATATAATATTCCACATTGAACACGTATATAGATAAACAATACTTTAAACCGGGAGAGATATATGAGAGAAACCGAGATATACAGCTAGTCTCTATATCTAATTTTGTACCTCACCTACTTACCCACAAAAACAATGAGGCCGACAATGCATCGATAATCGTTTCAAACTCGATATTTATGTTTACATTACATTAAATACATCAGCCGGGTGATAAATTAATCGATTGTTTATCATAAATCGTCTGAGATTCCGATGGAAATTGATACTTAAGCGTGGGTACCGAACGCATGTTTCCGCGTTCAGTGATCTCCCTATTTGTACCTGAGGATTGAGAGTAAATGTATCATTAATTGATTTCCTAAACACAGCAAAAAATGGGGAGGCAATTCAAAAGATGGGAGGACAAGCTAGCCGCAGCGGTACAAACATGAACAAGAACGGCAAAAGATAAATTAGCATGGTGGAGTTTGGCAATAGTCGATGTCGACTCATCCTTGATTATTTGTGAGTATTAAGCTATGAATAAAGGCTTACTTTATTTATTTATATGTCTATCACTTATAAATTTTTCAATACCATAGTGTAGCGACATCGCACTGTCAAAGTTCGTCGAGTACTTAGCATATAATACAAGATTTCAACATCTTCAATTGGACCGTGGTCCCCAGGCACGATGACCAAGCCTGGCGGAAGATCTTCCCTTTTCAATGGAAGAGTCTACCACCTTGCTCCTCCATAATAGTATAGTTAGGCTGACTGGCTACCACCCTTATGTTAAAAACCTGATATTTTCTGAAATTTGTGTAAAACTTCAGTATTCAGGATACATCTGTTGCCCCTTTGTTCAATTTAATCAACACTGATTTCCACCTTGCGGTCTTACTTGCGTTCTTGAGGGATCAAATTTTTCCTACATATTAATCCAGAACATATTCTACATATTATCTATGTGCCAAATACCCAAATCCTCTCACCCGTTTAACCGTGATTTATAGTATAAATATATTTACCACACATTCACATTTATATTAATAATATAATGATATAAACACATTCCTATCTACAAGTAGGTACCTACATGTATGTATACATATTGTCTGTCCGTATTGAATATACGGAACTGTTTGAGAGACAGAGAACAAACAACACGTTTAAACTGTATTTTTGGGTATGCGTTATGTGTGTACGCATAAAACGGAATCGGAAAATTCAGATTTCCATGTGTAATATGAAAAAATATATGTTCCATTCCCGTTTTCAAATTATAAATACCAAATAAATGGTTTGGCAACATTGAAACATGAAAATTAAAAGAGCAAACGCTGCCAGCACTCTGGGAAATTTGCCTGTCGGCAATCAGCTTCAAGGAAACATTAAAATAAATTAAATAATAATCCTGAGCCAATTCTCACTCACGGACAGCTGATTCCAAACTAAGCAGAGATTGTACTATATAATGCAGACAACTGATCAACTTTTTCTATAGATAATTACAACTAAACTCTGTCACTGCCTTTCTGTCTGCACACAAACGTCTGGGTGGGGTATAAGGTATCTTACCAAACATGCCGACCGGCCCATCAAATTGCATGTAAAGAACAACAAAAATAAATAAATACTAATAATTTAAGAAAACAATTGAAAATCAGGTCCAAACTATTAGGGTTCCTAAGATTTAAATGAAATGGGGAAGATACGGTACCCAGTTCACGGCCTTCCCTTTTTTCAGTACACATAAATGGCGTTCGGAAAATATAATCTGACTGCGCGCTATTATTAACCGACTTCAAAAAAAAGGAGGAGGTTCTAAATTCGACTGTATGTTCTTTTTTATCCCAAGATTTGAAGCAAATAAATAGGTACACAATTTATTTGTACATATGTTTATAGAGTTAAATAAAATCTTATAAAATCGGAGCGTAGGTAAATATGCAATGTAAAAATATGCAATGCTATGAATCACTTGTTCAGCGTAATAATCCAATCGAATAAACTAGTTTTATTAAGGGTTTTATTATTGACACGTACCTACGTATAATATAGCTAGCTTTGATGGAAGAAAGAATCATTTTTTCTTTATTTTGTGAGTAGGTCGATGACCTTTTTCCTTAGCCACCGTTTTGGCATGAAAAACCTTTTAACATAGTACCTATACCTGTTAATAAATTGTGTAGAATTATTTTATTTTATTTTATCCTTGTTTTTTTCGCAATCATTATTTTTCATGATTTAAATGATGGAAATTGCTGGAACTGTTTGGTGATCAAAGAAATTGATTTTTCTAAATATTAATTATCTAACGTGCCATATTTCCACACGTTTTCCCTTACTAAAGCTTCCATTCAAATATCAAAATAGTTTATTTATTTATTCATGAAACATTCCAATCGCTACCATATATTTCAATCTATTTAGATTTACTATCAAGATGAGCATTAGTAACGATTTATCAATCCTTACGCGCATTTCACTGTCAATATAGGCTGTTAAATTAAAATAGAATAACATATGCTCAGTGTATTAGTAAACTATACGCACTATCTGATTGGTACACTAAGAATTGTGAATATAATACTAAATAACAAGACATTTATGCTTATTTTGCTTATTATGCTCATTCGCTTTATTTGGGCTCGTTGAATCAAGTATTACAAAAAAAAAAAGTGTATTTGACTGACATTCAAATCAGCAAATTTTTATGAAATGTCAAAACGATAAGTTTATATGGAGTTTTGTATGAAATACAAGCATGTGACGTCATAATAATATAGCATACTCTTTATGGTTAGATTGGTAATAAGGATAAATTTAATAAAATAATCGTGGTTTCCCCTTTTTTTTTTGATGTTTTATACATTGGTTAGTGTTAAAAAAATATTATATCCTTATTATTTTTGTACACGTATCGTCTCGCATTGGATATTCATTCAGTGAAATTAAATATTATAAATCAAAATAGGGTACCGTCACCGCGCCTGCTAACCCACCGTGATTGCGCGTCCGTGGTCCGTGGTCCGCGGTCGAGAGCAAAAAACCAGAGTATAATTACTCCAAGCTGGTCATGGCATTGATTTAGGTATTCTCTCCATTCGAAAACCAAGTTTACCTATCCACGACACGCATTTTAGATTAAATTAAGTAGAAAATTCGATTACTTTTATGTACATATGAAATTTTCCAATATTTCATGTTCAATCTTAGGTTTTGGACTGTACCAGATCGTATTGATTACGGAACCCTACACTGCACGTCATTCCAACTATTTCCAACACTCACTTGGTCGGAACTATTTTGATTTGTAATTTAATCAGTGGTAACTTCAGTAGCTTCGACGTTCACAGGTGCCCTTCTAGGGCCTAAACGAAATGGATTTGACTTTGAATCTTATCGTTTAGCGGTATTTTTTGCGTTTTTTAATTCAACAAATATGGCGCATAGAAAGCTCTAAATGTGGCGAAATTAGCGTCCCATGCTTTGATTTATCACTTAAGTAAGATTGTGGTCAAACAAGACCCTAGTAAAACTAAAAACATATTTTATCGAATATGCTTTCGTAAAGTTTCGTGACTCGTTTTTACTACAGAAAGGTCACGGTTAAAAGGGTTTTACTAAACCTTTTCTAACCCTATTACAAATACCTAAATCATGTATTTTCATACTGTTAGAATGGAGAATGAAGTTTACCGATTTGTTAATATAAAGTACTAGCTTTTCCTCGCGGTTCCATCTTATGTTTTCCCGGGTTAAAAAGTAGCCTAAAGCCTTCCTTAATATATGTGCTATCCAACACTGAAATATTTTTTCAAATAGAACCTGTAGTTCCTGAGATTAGCACGTTCAAACAAACAAACAAACTCTTCAGCTTTATAATATTAGCATAGTATGTAGGTTTATATTGTTTACCTAAATAGGTATACTGTTTTTTCTATATTCATACTTATACAGTGTGATTTTTAGTCGCTGGCAATACTTGCAGGGGTGGAAGTACTCATCAATGTGAACAACTTTTACTGTGGGACCAACTGTGAAATCACAAAAAAAAAAAAAACTCAAACTCATACATTCAGTTTAGGCTCTAGTAAGGCACTTATGAACGTTACAATTGATTTTACCACCGGTTCGGAATACACTTGGACTGAGAAGACTCCGGCAAGAAACTCAGCTGTTCCATACAAAAGTTCAATAGCTATTCGACCAAAATGTAGGTCCCATAGTAAAAGTTGTTCATTTTGATGAGTACCTACCTACTTCTACCCCTATTGATAATTACACCCAGACTTACGACCAACAAACATGTTTATATAAGAAAATGTCATTTTGTGTGGGATTTGAACCCACGACCTATGGCTTGATAAGTAGGGTATCTTACCAACAAGCCCATAGGCCTGTCAAATGTGAAATCCATGGTTTCACGGGTTCATACGGTAGTCACATACCATCAAATGGACCGCTGCCTGCTTGTCAACCTTCTAACAAACAAATGAATGAGATAATGAAAAATAACACATGAAAAAAGAAATACAAAGGTATATCTATCTCATTTTTAAAATACTTTGCCTCTAATAATACTTTTAAAGTATTTTACTAAGAGGCAAGGCCACCACGTCGATCACACCACACCAAATGTGAGTATTAATCACTCGTGTCTGATGGATAAAATAACTGAATTACTAAGAGCCACTAAATAAGCGATGTTTAAAGTCAAAGTCAAAGCCATTTATTCAGTTTAGGCCCTAGAAGGGCACTTATGAACGTCGAAACTTCTGAATTTACCACCGATCCGGAAGTCGCCTTCAACTGAGAAGAACCGGCAAGAAACTCAGCAAGGTTATTTTATTTTTTAATGTTGGCTATTTTATATTCATAAAAAAAATTCAAGAATATCTGCATTCAAATAACTTCAATCAATAACTTAAAGTGAGTGATTTTGCAGATCCACGCGCCTAATTCACTGGTGAATTTACTCCGTGTTGGTGACTTATAAAGATCAAAAGAGCAAAACGTGGGTCTCAAAGCAAATGACGCCCATGAACCTTTAATTTCGATTTTAATCTTGTTAGCAATACGGTTTAAATTTTATTGTGGCGTTTGTGAAAATACGCACGCACTGTAGAAACCTTTTAAGGCATCCAATTTTTTATGCATGCTTTAATTTAAAAACCAGTACAGAAACAGAATTGCATATTTAAGGTAACAGGAAGGCAGTGGTTGTATTTTATATATAAAGAAGAAGAAGCAATAAGCAAAAACTATACTCGGTAGTATGAAAAAAAGGGCTGATAAGTTAGACATTGAAACAAAACTCTATTTCATAGTACTGTCTCATTATCTGTGGAACACCTCCAAGATCCTGAAGTTTTTGATCTATAAATCTCATGAGAAGACCTTCAAAACGCGCTTCAAACCGCGTTTTTAGAGGCCCAATCTAAAACGTTCTAAGGAAATTGAGTTCACAATTTTCTTGACAAGGGAAATATATTTTGTCCCGCGTCAGGATTAAAATGTCAGGGTTTGAGTTCAATGGGTCGTATTTATTCGTTAATGTTAAAGGAAATGACGAAATATGTGTCAAAGTCAGTATCAAATGAAGGCATGTAATTGTTACAGTTCCGAAAACGTTTTGTTCTTGCCAGATACCCTTGTGTTTCTTGTCAATTTCATCAATAAAAAAAATATTTAATTAAAAAAAGAAAAGAAAAAAAATAAAAATTGTTTGTCGCTAAGGGACATTTAACGACATAATAATAAAGTCTACTGCGCAACCTCAACCAGTAATCACATTGAAGTCATTAAAAAAAAAAAAAAACGAAGATATGGACTTTAAAATTGGAAAAACAAAAATAGATAATATAAAATAATTTTTCACTACAGAATTCTAAACAATTCAGTGCGCAGCAAATCATTACGGTATTAAAAAATAATAAGTAGTTATAGAGACAAATCATCAACTGGAAATGTTTTGACTTGTACCTTTTTTTCGATTTACACTAGTAAAACATCATGGTACAATTACGTTGATTTAACGCAAGAAGCAGCAAAATTTAAGACTATATTTAGTAAGGACTTAAACCTTCAAAGGCATAGTAAAGTCGAGTTTAGTTTGTAAAAATCTAATACTTAATATTTAAAGAATTTCTAAAATATTATCCGTAAACCAAACTTGATATAAAACGTCTATACGTAGGTATATATTTTGTCACTTAAATTGCTGAAATGCTTAAATTTTATGAAAACATATTTCGGTATGAAAACTCATTTGCCTGACTTACCTTAATTTTTATTACAACTAAGTAATTTTTAAAATTACTTAGTTTAACAATTAGTTACTCAAAATATTATCTAAATAATCACGTCGGATCGACGCGTGAAAGCACGACAAACCAACAACCACTAATGTTTTTTTTTTTCCTTTGAAGATTAAAAAAAAGCATACAGAGTAAATGCAAATTACATTTTATGCTTACGATAAGGATTCCATAATGTCCTTGTAAACAAAAAAAACTTGAGAGGTGTCAAGGGACATCCGGATGGAACGAAGTTCCTTTCAATTAATTAGTGAAGGAATTGAAATAAAATAACTGGCTTGCTTTCTATGAGAGAGAGAGAGAGAGACAGACAGAGAAACACGTGCACGCCGCACGGCTTACAACTATAGCAAAAAGTTTCGTTACAACTATTGGTCTTAATTTTTTCCGTCTAGCCCCCTTTCGCAACGCGCGATAATGAATAATTTTCATATTTTACGAGATTCATATTAAATGAGTAGGTATATAGAGAGATAGATAACTCGATGAGAAAAGAAAAAAGCGGTAATAATATTGACAGTGTCACAATTGGATAGTTGGCGTGTAAATAGCCAATTCCGGATTTAAATATTTATTTATTGAGCAATGCCCAAAATTATGGTAGATCGCGGTTTACTCGAAATGAAAATATTGGATCGATACACCCTCAAATGCCAAATATTGGTGCGGAGATAGAACGAAGGCCCACCTTTAAATCCTTCAGGCACCTGCAACCCCTTAAAGTGGGACGTCACAGGCGATTTTTTTCTTCCGAATTATATTATATAATTTAACTCTGCGGTGTATTTTTTATATAGTTTTTTTTTTATTATAGCGTATTTATTTGATGGATTCTTTATTTTCATGTATATTCAGCAACGTCACAGAGACATAACTACCATATTTTCAAATCAATTTGTTCCTTTTTTTATGAAGGAGTCCACCAAAAAGTATTAAGACGAGCCCGATCTGATGACGACGCCATCTATCAGAATTAGGCAACCCAAATTCATTATCGGAACGTGTGCCTTCTGCATGATATTTAGAATCAAAAATCCGTATCAATCAAATCAAAAATTAAATTTTGTATAATAGATGTTCCGTAATTTTGGCAAATATCTATTTCCTACCTACAAATGGTACAAGCATCAGTGCTTAACCAACAATTAAAAAAGTGACACCATGGGCGGCCTCATAACTAAAAGAGGTTGCTACCTGGCAACCTTTGGATGGAGAAAAGATGTATAAAACAGTAAAAAGCGAGGATACACGCTTAAATATACAAAATAAAAAAATATCTAAACCTTTTCTAAATCTTGCACAATATTAATTATTAATACTATCTAAGATTTTCCGCCAGGCATGTTAAAATTGTTTTCTACCTGTCATAAATAGTAAGAAAATACATTTAAACGAATTTATGTGGCTCTTGATTACATTAAAAGGCAAGTGAACGTTTCTCTGATTTTATTTTGAATTTAGGCCTCTGCCTAGAACTCCCCAGGCCCCAGTTACGTAAGTATTCTTGTTTATATCAAACTTTATCAAAGATTTTCCTAGATAACATTTAGAAAGCTAAAGTCCTCAAGAGAATGCCTTTAGTTTCCAAATGTTTATTTGAGGGATACACATTAGTTAAATTATACCGTACTATATACATACCTACATAATGTATAAAAATCTACAAAACCGAAAGTCACGGTTCCACCAATCTATATAACATTTTTTTTATTCCATGATCGAACTAGACCTTTGGGAACAAATTGACTTCACACTAAATGTGCCTATATATTGACCACAGGCCATCTTCGACATTGTCCTTTATGTGTGACGATAGAGACAGCTTAGCTAATACCTTCTAGTCCATTCCAAAAAGAAACTAAAAAAGGGTTACAAAAAATAATGAAACACTAAGGGCCGTATTTCACTAGGACACCATGGCGGGGCAACCAGTCGCCGCTACCAAAAAAAAATAAAAAAAGTAAAATCCGTTAAACTAGCAAATAAAAATTGCTATTAGGTATCGGATGCTTTATGATTGATGTTGTTTGTTATGGAAATTTCATCCATATCAAATAAGATTTCCGAGCTATTTTCCTTTGTACACTCCGCTTATCCCTGAAAGGAGCACGTGTTTGAATAATTGAATAAATATTCGGTTGGTTCCCTGAAATAATTTACCATAAGTTGTTAGATTGTTTGGCTAGCTTTTGTCCCGCCGTTTCGCCCTCGTTTATGTGGAGTCTAAATAATTTTCAAACTGGGTATTACCTACCCGTTGTCATGTTTTGAAAACCTAGGTTAGTTATGTTGAATGATTTTGAAGAAAAAGGTGTTTTTTTTTTTCAATTTTGTAAATATGACATGGCCACCTTCCAACTCCATCATCAAACCAGCTCAATAATACCAAATTATTGCATTATCATTCAGTTGTATATTTAAAGTTTCAAGTCTCTGACTTATCGGGAACTTCATTTAAAATCAATTGCATTTTTTTTTTCCGAACTGATAAGAATCGTGTCGATCCGTCACTCCATTGCTGCGTGAACAGACAAACCAACAAACACACATTCGCAATTATAATATATTAGAAGTTGGGAAATCGAAGTTGAAATGCCTATACTTATTACGTGAGCTTAAACCTTTAATTAAATTATGTAAAATGTTTTGGTAAACATTTTATTTATGAATTTGAACCTGTTACCAAATAATTCAGTATACGCTCCTACTTAAGTCATAACTTAATTGTTGATTACATGCCTACGACAGCAGCATTGCATGCCGAAACGTTTTTTTAAAGTTAAAATTAGACGATCCACATTATGATAAATAGTCACCGCCGCGCGCAGTCTTTTTTTTAATACAACATTGTCGGCAAACAAGCATACGGCCCGCCTTATGATATGCGGTTACCGCAGCCTATGAACGTTTGCAACACAAGGCGTATCACTCGCGCGTTGCCGTCCCTTCCCCCTACCCCGATGAGCTCTGGCGACTTACTCGACGCGCAAGAACACGACTATAAGTTATTTGGCTGCGGTATCTGTGTGTGTATGATAATATGAACATTTACAATACCATATTGCCGATGTGTTGCAGACCTTGAAGTGCTCTTTTTACGTCCTTTTTGAAGAACCTAATATGGTAGCGCCATGGACTTGGAAAAAAAGGCGGACGCCACCTCATAAAACAATTACCTACTGACGCACCCACAGTAAGCCAGCCGCTTAAATGCATACAAGTCCGGCACGCACACATTCACACCACACTAAGCCGGCCGCCCGCCATTACGCTCCGAACCACACACACACCCACACACAGTTACGTCGCCACCATTTTGGTGCTTCAATAGTTTCTTAGCGGCCATCTGTCCGCCTTTTTTTCTAGATCCATGGGTAGCGCTAAGGGACACCGTAATGGGCAAATTATACCTTTGAATCTTCACAAAAATTCAATCACAAACTAATACTATTTTAGGTTACTACAATATAACGAATTATATTCTCCTAACTAATATTATAAATGTGAAAGTTTGGATGTTTGTGAAACTTAGCACTGAGATTGATTTAGTGATTTGAAGAAAATACCTACATCGTAATAATAACCTACAATTACTACTGTACATATAAGTAAGTACCTTTCTAAAAGGTTGACTCACGAGGGAGTTAGTAGTTAGTCGACCGGTAGAAAACTCGACTCGAGTTGTCCTGAGTTCTATTTCCGGGTTGGGAAGCTATGACGTTTCCTTGTTTAGAAATTATATTAATATATTAATATCCTGTGACTTACCTCGCAGGCTCGCACACAACCATTTGATTCGATACCAGGCAGAGCTTATTCTATGGAATCCAGATAGATTAGTTACTAATACACAAACGTCTGCCCTGTGTGGGAATCGAACCCATCACCCCACCTGTAGCGTGATACGTAGAATAGCTTACCAACCATACGAACGAAACGAGAGACAGTGTGAAATGTGATGCCCAATTATTGACCCGTTTTTTTTACTAAATATAGCATAAAACTCATGGGGATAGATTCTATACGAGCAAACAAACTGGAATATTGTATACATAATATAACCACATAGGACAACGGAAACGTCTAGACAGAGCAATCGTGCGGAGCTTGCGGGGTGAGAGAGGGGCGGTAGCGAGCCCAAGCTGCCATACACTCACTTGGGACACAATGCAGCAATTACGAATACAAAGCGGCATTTCGCGTGACTTCAAACGCGATAGACCACTGTATGTAATTACGCTGTGGTATAATCGATAGATAGATACGGCGACGGGCCGGTTGGCGTGGTTGGTAAGATACCCTATCTATCGCCACAGGTCGTGGGTTCGATTCCCACTCGGGACAGACATTTGTGTGCATGAACATGTCTGTTTGTTCTGAGTCTGGGTGTATTATGTATGTATTTACAAAAGAAAAGTAGTATATGTAGTATATCAGTTATCTGGCTTCCATAGTACAAGCTCTGCTTAGTTTGGGGTCAGATGGCCGTGTGTGAGGAATAATGTCCCAGAATGTTTATGTTCCCAGATAACACTTTATTGTTACACCATACATAAAAGGAGTAAAAATACAAAAAACTTAACTTACAGTGAATGTGTTACAATGGGCGGCCTATCACTAAAAGTAATCTCTTTGGATGGAGAGGAGTTAAAAAACTGTATAACACGGGGGTGTACAGTACTGAAAATAAATTAATAATAGGTATATCTAATATGTAATACAAATACATATATATACACTTTATAGTTATGAATAGAGTATAAAGATAAATATAATGTTGATAAAAACATATGCAGTTAATTAGACAGATAAAACTTTTTGACCCTGATCTTTAAAGGTATGTAAGGTTTGCGCACGTCTGATTGAAACGGGTAATGAGTTCCAAAGACGAACAGCTTCAACCACCAAAGATTTGTCATAAAATGTGCTGAAATGTGGCTAATAACTAAGTGTAATTTTTATTACATAGGATATTTTTATTACTTTTATCGAAGACTTTTCTAATCAGTACCAAAACTTTAAAAGAACGCTATCGTTTGGTTCGATTTGACAGTGGGACGAGTTGGCCAAAGCAAAAAGCGTCTGGGGTGACTAATCCCGTGGGACTAGATAAATTTGGGACGAAATAGAAACATTTATTTTGTGAAACATAGGTAAAAAGATCTAAAATAAATAATGTGTGCGCTGTTTTGCCATGAAAGGCATACAAAATATGGTTGGATTAAAGAGGCATAATTGATGAAAATTAAAAAGAATTAAAAAACAATAAAGCAAATTTAAGAATTAAATAGAAATTATACATAATTAAATATAAAATTCATCAATATCATAATAACATTTATCTAATAATTTATTCAATTCCTTTTTGAACTTTTGTAAGGGCATACGTTTTATGATGTCAGGTATCTTATTAAATATTCTTGGAGCTATGCAAAAAAAACTCTTATTCATTAAATCCGTTTTACACTTTACATGGCACAGTTGATTCACATATTGAGAGATTGACGAGTTTCCTAAAGACCAGATAAAAAGTGAAATAATTAATCATAACAAGACTTCCTAACTTCCTTACTTAATAATGCGAAAGTGAGTTTGTTTGTTTGTTTGTTACCTTTTCACGCTTAAACCGCTGAACCGATCGCGATGAAATTTGGTACGCAGATAGCCTGTGGTACGGAGAAGAACAAAGGCTACTTTTTGTCCCGGAAAAAAAATTGATCCCTGGGAAACGCGGGTGAAACCGCGGGGCGGAATCTATCTTATAGATATTGGAAAAGTAATAATATGTTTTCGTCGGTTTTAGGAACACTAAAATAGTGTAGGATATGATATGTACTGTTTAAAAAAAAAATATACTTTTATAAAGGTTATATACAAATATTTGGTAACGTAGTTTTATTATTTTTGGTAATTTTGCCAAACTAAGTAATTTTGTTAAATTAATAAAAAAAATATATTTAAGTAGTTATGTCGTAAAATACATTGGTATATTTTAAAAATAAAATATATTTTATTTATTATTAAAACGAATTTTAACAAGCTAAAGACCCTCGATAAATATTTTTTAAATTAATAAAATACAACTTACCCAACAAACATTGTTTTGCACAAAATGTTTGACAATCCGTCAAACGTAAGCAATCGCTACGAAAAATCAAAAAAATACAACAAATTATTTATGGTGTTCCAAATTTAAAATTAAATAATCCACCAAGCAGGTCATAATCGAGTTATAAAACTTTTCATTCACTTTTTGAATTTCCGGGCGATATTACTTTTTTAATTTCCAAGCGTAACACGGGTGCGCGCCATCCAGCCGCTAGCGTCCAACTGGCCAGAATTTATTGTATCGCGCGTCTCAAATAATAATCGTCTTAATTATCTTAATAGTCTGAAAAATATTTTGAACCCTCGCAGATGATACAGGCCTTTTCATTCTAGAAATAACTTTTTTTGCACCTGTATGTAAGCGACAGATTTCTTAAGTTATGAGCGTATAGAATTTTTAACGGTAATCATCCATTCATTGATTTCTGGTTTATTTATAAAGGTCTATTTAGTGATATTTAGGGTTACTCACAATTTTCGGGATCGTTCCTGGGTTCAACACAAAAACAAAATGATACATACTGGGTGAACAACTTTTACTATGGGACTAAATGTGAAATCACGAAAAAAATATCATTTAATACGTACACTTCTTTCATTCGGCCCTTTTGTATGACAAAAATACTGATAAAAAGTTTTGTAAGTACGTTATATTTTAAACAATAAACCGCAAACTATATTTTATAAGATTCTGTTAATAATTAGGTACCTATAGCTATTAGCATAGAGTACCAAACACTGTATCTAATGGTACAATTATTGGGCACAATATTTTTTATTTTACACTTTTAAATGCGCTACAATTCTGCAATATTGTTTAATATTCTACCGTTGAGTTGGCGTGTAAATAGCCAATATTCCGGATTGAAAATTTATGTTAAATTGTCCAATAACTAAAAATTATGGCAGATCACGGTTTTTCGACAAGAAAATGAGGTGATCTTCGCCAAGAAAATGAGGTGATCTTCGCCAAGAAAATGAGGTGATCTTCGCCAGCCGGCACAATCCTGTGTATCTTTTTCTTTCGAATTATTTCTACAAACTCTTCACCTTTATAATATTAGTGTAGATTTTATGTAACGCATTTTTTATAGTTTATTTTATTTTAGTATTATGAGCAACGTCAAAGAGACATAACAGGTTTATTTAAATTCCAAATGAATTTCTTCCTTTTTCTATAAAAAGGATTTAGGAGTTTTTTTTTTTATACCAGAAGGTGGTGGGTTCAGGGGACCATCGACCACCGGACTATCGGCTTAGGGCTTAGGGCTCTCAGCCGTACTTAAAACTACAAAGATTTTGGGCAACGGTAGCCTGCGGGTGCCGTGAGGGCGTGCGTGTCTGTTTGCACGATGAGCGGATTCGCGTGGTGCGCTGCGGCGTCAAAATATCGGCGTGAGGTGCGTTTGATGAATTGTTTCATGATGGGGAAACCTAAGTCGTTGTGAAGGTTTTCATTGCGCATGTACCTCGGGGCGCCCGTGGCTTTGCGCATGAATCTATTCTGGATCACCTGAAGGGTGTGAATATGTCTGGGAGCAGCGTGAGCGAACGCGGTGCTCGCATACGTCATAATGGGTCGGATACACGCGGTATAGAATCTTGCTTTTTAGGGCAAGTTTAGACCGGGCATTAGTCAGGTAGTGGAGTCATCCTGCCACAAAGGCGGCTCGCGCGCGGACCGCCTTTATGTGTGCAGCGAAGGATAAGCGATCGTCAAGAGTCACACCGAGATATTTGGCTTGCCTCTCCCAAGGGATCGGCTCGCCGAATAGAGTGACTAGGCTGTGAATGAGTGGGCGTCTACGTCGGTCGGTTCTATAAAAGTTCTAGAACCGCCTGACTTTTGAAGGGATTGATCTCAATTCTCCATTTCCGAAACCATACGCCTAGGGCGTTGGCCGCAGTCTGGAGTTTTTTAGCGATCAGGGACGAGCTTCTGTCTGAGCAGTATACGGCAGTGTCATCCGCAAAGAGAGCGAACTGCGTATTCGTGATTCTAGGGATATCGCTCGTGTAGAGCGTGAACAGCAAGGGAGATAGCACCGAGCCTTGAGGGACACCGGCACTAATGGAATGGGGAGATGACAAGGTGCCAGTGATCCGATGGCGATTCAACAAGAAGTCTCGTAAGATGGTCACAAGTCTCGGTGGCACACCTAGAGTGAATAGCTTGTAGATCAAGCCGGTGTGCCACACCTTGTCGAATGCCTTTGCGACATCGAAAAACAGGGCACCTGTCATACTACCTTTTTGGCAATGGGAGAAGATGTGATCAACAATGCGATGGACTTGATGAAAACACGAGTGTTTGGGTCGGAACCCAAATTGCTCGTCGGGTAAGAGTTTACTAGCTAAATTGAGGCGGACATTAATGATTCTCCCATAAATCTTGCCCATGACTTTGAGCAGACTTATGGGACGATAACTGGTGGGCTCGGACTTGGGTTTGCCGGGTTTAGGGATCCCAATAACGTGGGCTTCCTTCCACTGGTGTGGAAAAATATTGTTAGAGAGAGCTGTATTAAAGATAGATGTTAGGAGCATGATGAGGGAGGCTGGGAAAAGTTTGATCACTCTATTGGTGATCCTGTCCGAGCCTGGGGCTTTGCGTGTGTGTAATTTCCCAACGATCGCTTTAACCTCGTCATGGGCCGCGGGTGGGAGTGGGTCGTCCTCTGTGTCAGTCGGGGTGGGAGGTAACGGGAGAGCGACTCTCCATTCTACTTCACGGGTGACTATCGCCAAATGACACGGGTCAATGGGAAGTGAACTGGGCGTACATTGAGCCTCCAGACTTTCGGCGAGTCATTCAGTCTTTTCCTCGTCTTCAAAGGTGGGAGGGAGGTTGGGCCTGTTTAATGGAGGCATGGGAGCTACTGTGTCCTTGGTGAGGGCACGCGAGAGTTTCCAGAAGGCAAGAGTTTGATTTCGCTAAGTTTCTGGTCCCAGCGCGATTTGTCCCGTACCTCAGCGACACGTGGCTTGACGGTACGCTCGAGGGCACGTAAATTGACGCGGTTCTGCTCTGAAGAAGCCCTATTATAAGCGCGAATGGCGGCTTTCTTCTCTCTTATTATGTCACGTACGTCTTCGGGCAGGCGCCAGCGTCGGTCATCCTCCGCTGGCACTGTCCGAGAGCAATCGTTAATTAACGATTGCACGTGTATAGGAGGAGGCATCGTCCACCAATAAGTATCTAATACGTTAAGACGAGCCCGATCTGATGACAACGACGCGACGCCATCTATCAGAGGCATTAGGCAACTTCATTTAATTTATCAATATTCATTACATTTATCAGAACGTGTGCCATCTGCATGATATTTAGAAGAGGGCGTATCAATCAAATCAAAAAATAAGTTTATGACAATGGATGTTCCGCAATTTTGGCAAATATCTACTTCCTATGTACAAATAGTACAAGCATCAATGCTTAACCAGAAGCAAATAGAGTACTTTCAAAATATATAACAAAAAACAACTACACTCATATTAGTTATTTAAGGTGACGCCGCGTTAAGCTTAAAAATCTTAAATTCAACGTGCTGCGTCCCGCTCCCTACTATAGCGACCTCTCATAGAAAACCCGCGTAAACGGAACGGGCGTATGCGACAAAATGATTTTTATTGTTTAATTTAAAAACTACAAATATATTTCATAAAACCTAAGTACAATTTATAGTCTCAGTTTCAATTAATATATGTAGAAATTTTGGAACCTCAAATCGATCCTCAATGCCGGTAAAATTGGAATCTCTTATTTTAAAGTGGTCTTTTTGATTAATTATTTTGTGTTATAAAAGTTAACCAATCGTGTTATGCAACGTACAAAATAAAGTCAAAGACATGATGAATTCTTACAATAAATTTCTGTTCGTTCGCTTCAGTCATTGTTGAGAAAAATCGGAATGTTCGCAACCAAAATCTTCAAGGCGTCGCCTTAAAGAAACAGGTACCAGTTTAAGTACCGATGCCAGGAAATCCCTCATTCCTCAATACATCATCACATTATAATCATCAACACAATCATCCTCGTAGAGTAAACAATGTGCTTTAATGAGTAATTATGAACATTGTACCGTCCTAACATAGATTAAAATTCAAGAGGAATCTACTCCGCCGGCTAACGCAGCCTCGAGTTGAAAGCTTTTAATATACCGATGGGATATCGTGTGAATTTTTTTCTGTAAAAATCCATACTAATTCCATACTAATGTTATAAATGTCTGTCACCTTTCCAAACCTAAACCGCTGAACCGGTAGTGATAAAATTTGGTATGCAGATAGCTTAGGTAATGGAGAGGGATATACGCTACATTTTTCTTAGGAACGCGGGGGACAGCTTGTTGTATATAAATACATACAATTCGAGAAATATTGAGCCAAATTCAATGATTTTATTATCATTCCCTAATGGTCCATCTGGAGGTCCTGGAGGGAGGTCGACCTTGGTACATGGGCGCTCAAGAACTTTTTAACCCCTTCATTATTTTAATAAGATCTTGAAGCTTTATAAAATGTATTACAAATTAATAATCAATACCTACTTATACTTAACATATTTTATTTCATAATCGATCATTTTTTATCAACGGATAACATATTTCTGAACAACAACCAAATAGGATTAAGTTTTGTGTACACTGTGAAGCTATATTTAGTTGAAAGATTAGCTTCTAATTGTTTTTGAATTTTAACAAATTATTTAATCACTGTAATTATTAATGTATTTTTTTTATTATTTAAATCATAGTTTATGTAACAAATGTCTACAGGGTGTCCCTGGAAGTAGGTATGGATCAAAACAAACAGTTACACGAGTGAGGTCATTATCGAACATTCTATGCCCGTTCTATTCTTGAATTTCCACAGTATAAAACAAACTGGGACAATCGCTTGAGTACCAAATACCACAAAATAAAAAATATACAAAATGTAAAGTTATACCGAATAGCAGAAGAACGACTGATGATGAAGATGAATTATGGTACGCTACACTATTGTACAACATGTGATTTCGATGAAATAAAGTCTATTCGAAGCGTCAGGCCACGGTGCAGAACTCCATGAAAATCCGTTCAGTGGTCTCGAAGATTAGTGTGTTCAAACAGACAGACAGACAGACAATAAAAAAAAACTCTTTGCATTCTGTTATTCTTCCTACATCACTCACACTCCATTTTTGCCAAAACAAAGTATAGACACACCGATTCTACAGATTTACATATATATATATAGATAACATATATTGCTTAAATTTAGTAACAGAGCGTGAGATTCCTCGACTTCCTCGGGAACAAGATTTAATGTGTTCAAAGCTACCCGCCATGTTTCAGTGGACCACAGACCTAACTCAAACAGTCGCTCGGCACAACATGTCTCCCCTGATGATTAATAGCGACTCACCCTTGACGTTTGTAGGATGACCTTGAATTAATTTAACCCATATCCTACTTATTACTCAGCGTGCTAAGGTACGGGCTTTACTAAAAATTTCTAGGCCTTTGTGTAATTTGGAAACAAGCGGGACAGTCTTTGGGGAATGCCGATAGAAGTGAAAACTAACCAATTTAAACTTTAATTCTTGACCATAAACACTTCTTTGTATACCAAAAATAATTTGAATATAATTAATTAATTATAAATAATAATTTAATGTATATACAGGGTGATTTTGTTATCACTGGCAATACTTGTAGGGGTGGAAGTACTCATCAATGTGAACAACTTTTATTATAGGGCTAACTCTGATATCGCGTAAAATAATATGGTTGCTTCATACATTTTGGTCGAGTAGGTATTGAACTTTTGTATGGAACAGCTGATAATTTTTTCATGATTTCACAGTGAGTCCCATAATAAAAGTTGTTCATTTTGATGAGTACTTCCACCCTTGCAAGTATTGCCAGTGATAACAAAATCACCCAGTATACTTACACAGTATACATACATATAGCTCATGGAAACCGTTCGGTGACGATGACGCGAGTTCCATGATTTTTGATCACCCAAAAAAAAACTAAACCCATGTTTATAAATGGAGCTGATAAAAAATAACTAACAATGAGCTTGAGCTTTCGGTGAAGGAAAACATCGTGAGGAAACCATAGCACGGTGGTAGGGTACTTTGTATTGCCTAGCTGGCTATCCTCAAGTTGAAAATCTGTCGCTAAGCACCTAATTGTGTGTTCTGGCAGCTGCACTTGAGAGCCAGTTCCTAGGCTCGGTGAGTGTGGACAAAAACAGACCTCTATAAAGAAAAAAAAAAAAATTTTAGCTAGAATGAAATAAAATATCGGATAAAATCGTTGAAAAGTACGCGACGGGTAAATGATAATTTAAATATAATGACAGCTCAAATTTATAAGATACGAACCCACGACATTACAATGAGGAAAAAGGCTGCTATATCGCGTAATTTTCATCACAATTTCACGCGGGAAGTCATAGGTAGAACCTAGTCTATATATATAGGTGTTGATAATAATTAGGTATAAGTAATCTAGATTTAGGCATGACATGCTAGACTGGAAACTTGATTTTGAAGACCTTGAGGTATGTTTGAATTGCCTTTAGTTCAATATAATCTGGATCTGCACCCTGTGGGGGTTTTACAAATAGGTATAATCTACATACAAATAAATAAAATTGAGGTGTCTGTCTCTCTGTCGTTCCAGCTCCTACGTCCGAAACGACTGGACTGATTTTGGCGGGATTTTCACTGGCAGATAGCTGATGATATAAGGAGTAACGTAGGCTACTTTTATCGGTTATAGCATAATTATTATACTTGGAATGCAGGTGAAACCGTGGGGAACAGCTAGTCATGAATATGAATGTTAGACACCGCGATGAATCTCATAGGTACAATTATGTAAACACTAAAAATATTGCCATATCCCGGGTATTTCTATTACAATATTTATTTTACAACATAAAATGTAGCCAACTGCAAATATTTTATCTAAGAGTGGTACTTGAACATGTGAAGTATGTTTGAAATTAATATGTTGAATTAGAATAGGGTGTACCGATCTCTATTTCATTCGTAAGGAGGCGCCCTTACCTCTTCGTTTCCATGTTAACGTAGGTACTTAGGTACTTCGTTTTCAAACGATATACGGTGTCACAGAACGGTTGCACGGGGAAGGTTTGCCCGTTCTATTTTAGATAATTCAAAAGTTGTATCTCCATGCCAAGAAAACAAATCCTAACCGCGAATGTGGGTTTATTTGTTTATTTGTTACCTTTTCACACCTAAGCCGCTGAACCGATAGCGATGAAATTTGATACGCAAATAGCATATGGTATGGAGAAGTACATGGGCTACTTTTTTTCTCAGGAACGCGGGGTGGAAGCTACTAGGTACATAAAGTCAGAAAGCACTAAAAAAAGTCATAATTAACTGTTTCGTTGTCATATAGACAGACTTCGCGACTTTATAAAACGCTTTTTATTTTTCCTCATCATCATCATCTCAGCCGCAAGAGTCCACTGCTGGACATAGGCCTCCCCTAAGGATCTCCAATGGGACCGGTCTTGGGCGGCCTGCATCCAGCGTTTTCCGACGACCTTTACAACTTACTTACTTACTTTTTTATTTTTATCTTTAAGTAACTAAAGAATTCCTTTTAGTCGGGGTTTTTCCTTAATATTTTTATTAATCCCTTTTCGATTACAACGTTTACATAATATATCGTGGGACATTGTTTTTTTTTTTGTAATTTTTAATAATCTCTTCAAACGCCGCCACTATCACTATCGCGCCAGTCGACCCACTTCCTACGGCGCGATAGTGGAAGCAAGCGCGGAGTTACGTGGATTTTTGTCGATCATCTTGGGAATACACTTTTTGTACATACATGATTAGACTGACTAAGCAGCCTTCTTGAATAAAAACCACTATACCGTATACTCTATCTCGTGGGAAGTTGTTCAAGAAGTATTTATGCAGGCACTGAGAACTTGGAGAAAACGCTTGAGATAAGGGTCTAAGTCCGAACCCTACTTAACACTTTCATTAGCCAGAAAAGGATAATGTTTGTTCGAAAGCTGTTTCGTGTACTTATAGCCAACATCTCCTCTGAATAATAAACACACCACGTACAGTTATTAGCATAAATATTATGTATATAAATTCAAAAGGGATTTTCTTTTAAAGTGTGTGAAATTTTATTGTTACGAACAAAGTTTTCGAAACAATACTATTATGATAAGTTGCAATTATTCGCGTGAAAATTGCTTTCGTATTTTACTAAGTGTATGTATCAGTTTTCGTAGTTTACTAACTACTAAACTACTTTTTTAGTCACTAGCAATACTTGCAAGGGTGGAAGTACTCATCAAAATGAAAAACTTTTACTATGGGACTGACTAACTCTGAGATCACAAAAAAAATATCAGATGTTCCATACAAAAGTTCAATACCTACTCGACCAAAATGTATGAAGCAACCATTTTATTTTATGCGATATCAGAGTTGGTCCCATAGTAAAAGTTGTTCACATTGATGAGTACTTCCACCCCTGCAAGTATTGCCTGCCAGTGACAAAAAAAACCAACCTGTATATATTTATGCTCGTGACAGTACCTACTCATAAAAAACTATTTATAACCCTTTGAAATTGTAACCTAAATAATATCACATTGATTCACAATGATGGAAAGTTTGTAAACATTTTTAGATTGATATTTCGAAATTCTTAATTTCTAAATACATTTTGTAAACCAAACAAAACGACAGGCCGGTTGGCGTGGTTGGTAACATACCCTATCTATCACGCCGCAGGTCTTGGGTTCGATTCCCACTCAGGACAAACATTTGTGTGCATGAACATGTCTGTTTGTCATGAGTCTAGGTGTAAATGTATTTTCAATACACTTGCTCGTAAAGTGACCCTTATTAAATCGCTTTTAGGGCCGTAAACCGAGCTATAACACACGCGTGCATAATAATATTACTGAACTAGTGCGTAACAGAATTATCCCTACAAAGTTAAATTAGTACCTTACTACAAGTTATGTGCACTATATGCGAGTATTTTCAATTGAACCGGGTAATACAGTTTTTTTTTTTACTAACATACTAACTTTTTTGCATGCTTACCATCTTTGGCCACATCATCACGAGATTGTGATCAAATACAGGCCTGACTAGGACCTACCGTAATATCAGTAGTGTTTCAAACAATCAAACGTACGACACATTTGGTATAAAAAAGGAGTTATTTCAATACACTTTTTTTTACTTTTGTATAGGCGCTTGTGTTTGACCACAATCTCACTAAAGTTAGTGACGATGTGGCCGAAGATGGTGAGCACACAAAGCCCAGAAGGAACAGGCTCTCAAGTGCAGCTGGGCAGGCGGGTACTACAAAATACCCAACCACCGACCAAAATAAATGAGCTAATAATAAACTCGAAATCCCGAGCATAAATTGGGCAAAAATTCAGTGGGAAATAAATATTTTTCTTTGAAAGTGGGCTAAGGATAATCTTCTTAGATTTAACGACACTCAATCTATTTTAAGTATTCAATTCGTTTAAGTGGTTTTCTTAAAATAGGAATTAAAAAATTGGTAATGACATAAATAAAAAAAAACTCTTTGCAAAAAGGCAGGTAACATGCACCCATTTGCTGATGTCCTAGGTGGGAATCGAACCCACAGCCTGCGACGTGACTATCAGGGTAACTAACCATACCAATCGGCACATCGTGCTTCCGCCCCGCAGTTTCACCCGCGTTCCCGAGGGATCTTATGTTTTCCGGGGACAAAAAGTAGCCTATATGTTAATCCGGAATATATTCTATCTGTGTGCCAAAGTTCATCCGTGACAAAGTTAAGTGGTAAAAAAAATCCAAACATACAAATATTCACATTTATAAATACTAGGATAATACAAAATATCTTATTTATAAATTAAGTAGCTTATACAAAGTTAATGGGAAGGAAATGGAAGTTAATCCTAATGGGTTTTAACTACGATAAGGGTGCATTTACACTCATTAGATACGTTAAAATACAGTTCCTTTCCGGCTTAGAAATCATGATGGCATAGTGCTTATGGTGGGTCCTTCTATTATGTTATATTAGTTTTTCCCTACGATTTTACTCGTATTCCCGAATGATTATTATACTGAGAAATCAATCAACAGTCAAATCTATTTATACAGTTCAGGAGGGCACTTATAAATGTCAAAGCTACTGAAGTTACCATCGGTTCGGAAGTCAGCCTTCAACTGAGAAGAACGGCAAGAAACTCAGGAAGGTAAATTTTTTACTAATTTAAATAACGGCGCGTGATTAATGTACTCGATTTATTGTGACATTTAAACGATTTTTAAGTCGATGTTTGGTCTATGGTTTCAAATTATTATTTAATTTGGGAATTTATAATTTATCAGAGCGGGTAACACTGAATGTGGTTGTGAGTGTCATAGCGGTGATGACGATCACTTTTAAGATGGTCGCCACGCGGTGCACACGCACAAATCCACTGGCTCTCAAGTTTACTTTTGTAATCCTACATTATTTTAATAGTGTTTTTGTTCAGTAATTGTAATAATGGTCATTGCCATATTTTGCGAGTATTATTTCTACAATACCTGCACATACACGCCCATGAAATACCAAGAGATAACGGACCAGCTGCGACGTGCTGCGGACGTGGTGTCGCAACCCCTCGGCGATCCGTTATATAGATACATAAAGAAATAACAAGTTTCTTAGGTAGAATATCCTGAACAAGTTCAAAAATAGAGATGCTAACTGGCTTTCGTACAAACATGAACAAGCCTAGGTGCACTTGTGCAGAGTGCAGCTACATCAACAACAAAAAACCTAAGTATTAATTAGTAAGTACCTAAATACATTTCCAGCTTAGTAAAACCGTTTCAGACGAATCTTGTAGACGCTCAATGTGTTAAATGTATATTTGTTATCTGTGGTACCTACTAGGATTAGTGAGTTGGGTTAGACAGCTTTTAGTTATTACATTCTACCTAGGGTAAGCCCTACGTGCCTAAAATTTTGACACTAAAAATACCCAAATAACTTTATAAATTAGATACTAAGTATAAATCGACGTAAAAATGTTAAAAACCGCATTAAACTTAGATTTTTACCTAACTACTAAAATGTTGTAAGAAAAGGTAGTTCCATGAGTATTCCGCGAGAGAACCCAAACATGATAGTAAGCGTTTACTAACGTCCCGAAAGTTCCCGTTGAATTGCGTGCATGAAAATATTTCTTAACCGGGTACCCGGCAGAATTAGATACCTATAATTTCAAATTCCCCAGTAGGTAATAGAAAAATTTATTGTATCAATGAGTACATACCTTCAACCCTGAAAGTTCAGCTATCTGTAAAATAAATTATTTTGTTTAGCAAAGTATATTCAAATAAACTTTGCTCTATAAATTTTAGTAGGCGTTAGAATATGACTTTGAAATATTATTACAGTGAATGTTATGTTCTTATCTTATGATAACAAAGTTCAATTTAGACCAAATAAAATCGTGAGAGTTCATATTTTTATTCACATGTTAAATGGAAATGCCTGGAAATTGCATAACCAAGGTGTTGGGTTTGAAACACGTTCAATGTTAAGGAAAATCACGAGCAAACCATAACTTGATTGCTAGTTTGAAATCCTGTCACCAAGCACTTACTGTACCTACTCCTGCAGCTGCTAGTGGAGTCACTTCTGAGCCAGATCCCTTCTAGCCTTTGTGTAACCACCTTCGGCCACATCATCACTTACCAGAAATATTGTTAACAAACACGAGCTCTTTGTACAACATGTAATTAAATGCATAGGAAAGTAAGTTGCTAAGAATCGGCTACTGATCGATTTGCTAGCGTATAACGGAATGCCCCAGGTGCTAGAGTTACAGTAGTACTAGTGCAGCCCTGACGCTCATAATCCATAGGCACACAACCATTTTTTTTTCACCCGTGACATAGATTTACAGATCTTTGAGATTATAAATCCAATATGGCGGACTCCCAAAGATGGCGGACTAATTATTTTTTATGCACTTGCACTCCCATGACATGGGTTGGGTATCAAATTACTAAATTAAATGGCATTTTTTTTTAAATTTTAGTGCGTGATTAAAGCATGTTTTTTAGTTTTTTTTAAACTATAATTAGGTATTTTATATAGATATGTAGTAATTGACAGGTTATCAATAAAGAACGATCTCCTCACGCACCTTCTTAATGTTACATAAATTGACGTCATATTTAGTGTTATGTCTAGAATTCAAATTGCGCATTCAGAGTTCTAGATTATAATAATTATCTGCATATATTGTGTAATAATATCTTATCAACATAATTATAATCATTAAAAGTAGGTACCTACATACGTTTCTTAAACGGCTAAATCCTAAACTATGTAATTATAGAGAAAAACGCAGTTTTTGAACTCCTTATTTCAAAAAATTATTTTACTTTAAAATCTGACTTGTTGAATTATTGTTGGTGTGTTCCGGCAGTTGCAGAGAGTCCGTTGCCTCCTAGGCTTTGTGTGCTTACCACCTCACCTTAGGCCTCTCCTAATAGTTGGCACATCCTACAAGACCTGTATTCATATCGGAAACTCTTACATTTAAGGCCCAAAAGCTTTTCTATATGTCTCGGGATTTTGCTCGTGACAACGGCTACTCCTATTGCTGGACTTCTAGAGGTCGTGTCTACCTGCGTAAAACGGAGGGCCAACCGCTTCTTCGCATCGAATCGGAGGCTGATCTCACTAAACATAAAAACTCGAATATGTGACTAAGTTTCGCAGTGTTCTCCGTTTTAATTTTTATGCTTAATATGTTAATTTGTCATAACCCTTTCAGATTTTTTAGTTCTATAACATTATTTACATGCTTGTTTAAATATCCACTTAACCTACACCAACAAATTCACCTGATACACACCACACTTCTCCACATAGTATTACTCATTCACTCACACTCATACATTATTATACGTTTCACTAAAGCGTATTATCGCGATAAGTCTCATCACCAGTACTTTAAAAGCCGATTAAATTATAATACCAACTTCCACAATTCCTACATAGCTTCAGTGCACTTGTACATTAACAATAGTCCAATAATTAAGATCACTCGTAATATTAATATTATATAATAGGTATAATACAAAATAACTCTGATATCATTGATGATCTTGAAGTTTCAAATTCTTATAGATCTGAACCTGAAAACTGTAAAAGTATATATGTATGTATGTAGTATAACTGTACTTATAACAAATGGGGTTAGTCTAAAAATAATAACCCAAAATATTCGCAGTATTTCAGCAAACATGCCTAGTTTCCTTACACTATTAGCCAGAATATCTATAAGTCATGATATTATTATTCTTACCGAGTGCTGGCTTTCTTGCAATCCCAGCATTCCATTATTAGTTGGCTACGATTATTACTCCACTATTAAAAAAATAAACCGAAATGATGGAGTAGTTGTATACATTAAAAAATCCATTGCAAATGTCACTGTAAACGAACCAGTTTTTTTAGACGCTAATTGTATCACAATAAAAATTGACAGAGACTCGTGTATATTGGCAATATATAGACCTCCTTCAACCAAAGATGTCACTAACTTTCTTAATTCTGTTGACCAAACTCTCACTTGTAATTCAGCTTTTAATAACCTTATAATAATTGGAGACATAAATATAGATATAGCAAATGGTAACACAGATAATAATTCTAACGATTACTTAAACCTAATGGCTTGTCATGGACTTCTACCAGCCCATACTCGAAATACTCATGATAAAACTTCCCTAGATCATGTTATTTTAAGAACAAAAGTTAACGCAACATGTGTAGTAATTGACTCTACTGTAACCGATCATAACGCTGTTGCCCTAACACTCAATAAAACTGTAACATTAAATACCATGAAAGCTAAAACAAAAACTGATTATATTGCACTAGAAACATGTTTAAATGGTACTGACTACTCTTACATATACAAATGTACTGACGCAAATGACGCCCTTAACTATTTCGTTAACTCACTAACTAGAGCCCTTAAAATTAACACTAAGTCTTTCCTTGTGCCACATCGTTTAAGAATTATTAAACCATGGGTTACACCTGGTGTTTTAAGATGCATGTATAATAGGGACAAGATGTATAAGAAAATGAAATGCTCACCTAACAATGAAACACTCAGGATTACATTTAAAAGATATAGAAATTATTGCAACAATTTACTGAAGAACCTTAAAAGACAATTTGAAAGAGATGAAATAAACAAAGCCAAATCTAATCCTAAAAAACTCTGGAACGTTATTAAAGAAGTCACTTACACAAATAAAACTAACTGTCATGCATATGATTTACTTAAAATAAGCAGCTCACCCCATGAGTCTGTCCACGCAGTTAACTCATTTTTTGTCAATATGGGTAAAGAAGTAGCTGACAGGGTGGCTAATTCACGTGATGGTAATACGAGCTTAGCTGTAGAATCGCCCACTTCGTCCTCTTCCAGTTCATTCGTCTTCTTTGAAACTCATGAGCTGGAGGTGGAACAAGTTGTTAACTCCCTAAGATCTGATAGTGCAACTGGTATAGATGGGATTTCAGCTAACTTACTTAAAAAGTATATACATATTCTAGTTTTCCCGTTAACCCGCATACTAAATCTATGTATTTCCACCGGGGTATTCCCAGAAAAATTTAAAAAAGCTATGATCCATCCTATATACAAGTCTGGGGAGAGGGATCGTGTCAATAACTATCGTCCCATATCTGTACTACCAGCCCTGTCTAAGGTATTAGAGAAAATCATGAACAGCAGACTAAAATCTTACCTTGAAAAGAATAATCTCTTGTCTAGTAGACAATATGGTTTTCGTAATGACAAATCCACTAATGAAGCAGTTCATGATCTTACAAACTATATTGTTCAAGCCTTAGATAAAAGTAAAAAATGTGTTACGATTTTCCTGGACTTAGACAAGGCGTTTGACACGGTCTCTATACCTAGACTGATTGACAAACTAGAGAGATTAGGAATAAGAGATAATCAGCTAAACCTGTTTCATAGCTATCTTACCAAACGTACTCAGTGTGTTAAAATTGGAGAACAGATCAGTAGCGAACTTTTGATAGAACACGGAGTTCCACAGGGAAGTATCCTTGGTCCAACTCTTTTCCTAGTCTATGTGAATGAAATGTGCAACATTAATCTAGATAATGGCAGATTAATGGCATTTGCTGACGATACAGCCTTAATCTTCACTGCCGATACTTGGAAAGGAGTCTTTGATACAACACAAAATGGTTTCAACAAAGTTGCACATTGGCTTTCAGACAACACCCTATCACTTAATGTAGAAAAAACCAAGTTTCTAATTTTTAATATCAGAAAACCCAAGTCCCTCGATCTCAGTGAATTCCATATTATTGCCCACAATCATACGTTGGATGTAAATTTGGTCTGTGACTGTCCCAAACTCACCAACGACACCACTACTAAGTATCTTGGCATAACCCTGGACGAGAGATTGAGCTTCATACCGCACGTGGAATTGCTGGTTGGTAGAATACGTAAGCTCATTTACGTATTCAAGCATTTAAGACACGTAGCGGAGCCTAATGTACTTAAGACAGTGTACTTTGCATTGTGCCAATCCCTCCTGGGATACTGCATATCCTCGTGGGGTGGTGCCTCCAAGACTTTAATGCTTAAACTTGAACGTGCACAGAGAGCAGTGTTAAAAGTTAGTGCGTTCAAGCCTTTCCGCTTCCCAACACAGGAATTGTTCAAACATTGTGGTGTTCTGTCAGTACGACAACTTTTCGTTCAACAAATTGTCCTGAGACAACATTTTGACTACGTCCAGACCAACTCTTCACGCTTTGCTGAACCCTCAGAACAGCGTTCGAAACGTAAAAATAAAATTCCTTTCCTGCATAATTACAATACCGCTTTTAGTGGAAGATTTTACTACTTTTTAGGACCCTTCTTGTACAATAAGATCAACAGTATTCTGGCTTATGATTCTAAAAGTAAATACAATTGTAAAAAGACACTTACTGAATGGCTTCTAAAATGTACATATGATGAAACGGAGACTCTTATACAACCGATGCAATGAACTACTAGCTAACAACACACATTTACAAATTTTACAATACATACACTCACCTCTCGCGCACCTCGCATCCACATCACTACATAACACATCTTTACAAACTGCTACAATAGGTACACTAAATCACATACCATACACTCACTCCTTCTCACAACACACTTACACGCATAACACTCTTTCACACAAAACACACTCTCATACACTATCTCAATCATTTAAGCAAACAAGCATTTCTTTATTATTATCTTTATTTTATTAGATTGTTTATTGGATTTTATTTGATTTGGTAGTAAATTCAAACAGACTGTACATTATTTAATCACCCTAACTATATTGTATCACTGAAGGTTGCTGGTACTTATAGTACAGGGTTTCCCTATTTTAAGTACCAGCTGTTCTAAAATACTGATAATTTGATGATAACTCAACTAATGCTATTTTGAATTTATTATTTTGTATACTAAGTTATATAAATAAATAATCTAATCTAAAAAAATCTAATCTGTTTACACTTTCCGCTTGCGCCGGCGTCGCTTGCCAGGGGTCATTACATAAAACTTTACTGGCATGGTCCCTCCAGTAAAAAAAAGGGAAGAGGCACTACAAAGTACCTTACCGTGCAAAATTTAATGGCGCGAAAAATTTCGGCCGATCAGGTAGCAGCGTGACTTCTGTGTTGCCGGTTATAAAAATACCACCAAAGATAGTACAAAAAACTTATTTTCTCTCCAAAAAGCATCAAAAATGTCTAGAAATGAATTGTGGGCCTGATTCTTGGTCGTAGACTTTAAAATAAACTGGACACCCCCCATTAAGATGTCCTAATGCACTTTTGACCTGAACATAAGATTGAAAGTCTGCATTTGAACTTGTTTGACCTTTCGCAACAGAGTTCTATTCATTTCGCTTGTAATAAAACATAAATTATAACGGTTAGGTATTAATGGATTTGATAATTTTATTTAGCTTTAATATATTTCTCTGTTTATGTTTTTTTACTTGTAGTTTTGTAGTAAAATTAACAGTACAAACGTTTCTAAGCATAATACCTACATGTTTATATTCGGTGCGTATAAATCTTAATTGTCACGTTAATGGTCCGCGACGAACTCCGAAACTACGTATTTTTTTCAATATGTATGTGTGATTTGTTCCAACTTAAAAGATAGGATAGTTTTTTTCCCGATATTTTTTTTAACGGGAACGCGGGTGAAACCGCGAGGAACAGCTAGTATTTATATAAGCTACATAATTTACAAGTAGTAGGTATATTATTGTATTTATAGAAAACCCACTATCCTGTCAAGTACAAGGTTCTACTTAGTTCGCAGTTTAGGAGCAGGTCCATAATATCAAAATCAATATGCCGCAGGACTCTAACGCACGGTTCGATATGTTACTAATGAAAATCAAAGTCAAAGTCATTTATTCAATTTAGGCCCTAGGAGGGCACTTATGAACGTCGAAGCTACTGAAGTTACCACCGGTTCGGAAGTTGCCTTCAACTGAGAAGAACCGGCAAGAAACTCAGCAATTTTACATATTTATATATATTTTTTGGACAGTACTAACAACAAGAAATAAACTTAGCAATTATTCTTCAAAATAATGGACCGAGAAAAAAAGGCGGACAGATGGCCGCTAAGAAACTATTGAAGCACCAAAATGGCGGCGACGTAACTGTGTGTGAGCGTGATTGGCGGGCGGCCGCGCGGCCGGCTTAGTGTGGTGTGAGTGAATGTGTGCGTGCCGGACTTGTATGCATTTAAGCGAGCTGGCTTACTGTGGGTGCTTCAGTAATTGTTTTAAGAGGTGGCGTCCGCCTTTTTTTCTTGGTTCATGTACATAACATGTACATTTTAATTCTCACTGATAACATTTTCATGCCTCGACGGCAAAACTACAAGACTAAGTAGACTATCAACATTTGCCACAGCTTTCATCGTGAGGGTGGTAGCCAGGATACTACGAGGTAACCCAAGAAGAGTAGCTTTTCCTCTAATTTTTCACTCATTGAAGGATAACAACCTCCACCGTTACCTAAAATTACCCATAATTCTCCTAGTACAAATCTGAGTCGATATTGTAAATGTGTTGCCCTATACAGATTAACTGACCTCTGACGATAGCAGGAAAAAGAGTTGTCAGCACGCTTTAGTGTCAAAGTTTATCAGTAAGTATCTACATCACGTTTGTATAGTCTGTTATGATGATACATTTAATTATTATACCCGGCAAAAATTCCCCTTTGCAATCTTCAAAAGTTGTATTTTATGCGTGTGAAGACATTGGTTGCAAGGATTCCGATTTTTCTCAACAATGACTGAAGCGAACTGAAACTGAAATTTATTGTAAGAATTCATCATGTCTTTGACTTTATTTTGTACGTTAACCAATCGTGTTATGCACACGATTGGTAAACTTTTATAACATAAAATAAGAGAAAAATAAGAGATTCCAATTTTACCGGCATTGAGGATCGATTTGAGGTTCCAAAATTTCTACATATATTAATTGAAACTGATACTATAAATTGTACTTAGGTTTTATGAAATATCTTTGTAGTTTTTAAATAAATATTTTGGGACATTATTCCTCACACACGGCCATCTGACACCAAACTAAGCAGAGCTTGTACTATGGAAGCCAGATAACTGATATAATACATATACTACTTTTCTTTTGTAAATACATACATATATAGATAATTACACCCAGACACAGGACAAACAGACATGTTCATGCACACAAATGTTTGTCCTGAGTGGGAATCAAACCCACGACCTGCGGCGTGATAGACAAGGTATCTTACCAACCACGCCAACCGGTCCGTCTAATTAAACAATAAAAACCATTTTTTCGCCTACGCCCGTTCCGTTTACGCGGGTTTTCTATGAGAGGTCGCTATAGTAGGGAGCGGGACGCAGCACGTTGAATTTCAGATTTTTAAGCTTAACGCGGCGTCACCCTTCCCTTCGAAGACACAAGTCTGCGCGTTCACCGCGAAAAGAACCTGCCGTAGATACTTGAAGTACGAAGACACTCGGTGTCGACATTGCGAGTGATGTCCAGTTTCAGCAGGGTACTCACTTAAAGGTGTAGAATGTAATGTATCTGATACTGTATCAAGTGAGTACGTAGGCGCGAGCTTGCCGCGAGCCGCTCGTTGGCGGAGCGCAGCGTGCTCGCCGCGACCCACCGAGTGGCGGTTTTACTACGAACACAAAGGCACTCGCAGTCGGCTTGTAGCTCGATACGCGGTGACCATGGACGAGTCGTACCCACATGTAGGTTCATACAGCATCAGATACACTACATGCTACGCCTCTAAGTGAGTACCCTGCTTAGATGTCATAATAAGTTAAATACTCTATTTGTTATTCCCGGGTATGATCCTTATTGTTATTGTTGATATTATTGAGTTTTTTTTTAACCATCAGATCTCTAGGAACGCGGGTAATTCCCCGAGGCCCAAAGTTATTATATACGATATAAATAATGTGAACATGACTGATAAAAGATCAATTTATATCTCAAATAAGTCTTCGGTGAAGCCCCTTCTGTTTTCCTCAAATTAAACAAATAATAACCCTTTGCATAATTTATTATTAGCATGAATCTACAATCCCACATGTAACAAATGAATTGTTGTTATAAATATGTATAACAATCTATTAGTATGGCCCTTTTCCATTTGATTTTTCTTATAAATGACGTCATAAAGTCGAATAGTATTTTGCATTTTCATTTTCAATAGTGAAAATTATTAATTAAAAATAGAATAACACAATAGAAGGGGGAAAAAATCGCATACTTACATTGGGTTTCGTTGAATAAGTCTCTAAAACATTAATATTTCTAAGTAATTCCACAGTCTATGTAACTCTTACAGTCGGCCAACGGACACGTCTAGACAGAGCAATCGTGCGGAGCTTGCGGGGCGAGAGAGAGGTGGTAGCGAGCCCAAGCTGCCATACACTCGCTGGGACACAATACAGCAATTACGAATGCCTATACAAAGCGGCATTTCGCGCGACTTCAAACGCGATAGACCACTGTATGTAATTACGCTGTGGTTATACTAACTTCTTTATTTAGATGAACATTTGATGAGATATGAACTCCGCGTTAACAATGTTTCCCCCCTTTAACTTTTTCCCCCATCTATGTAAGTAGATATATAAAACAAAAAGTCGGGTTAGTTATACCGTTTACAAATAAAAAAATGGCTGGACCGATTTTTATGATCTTTGATTTGTTGGATCATCACATCACACATCATCACTTACCATGGTGAGATTGTGGTCAAACACAAGCCTATATTTAGTAAAATACCAGAATAAGTATTAAAACATCAGAAAAATTCACGAAAAAACATTTTATACCGGAAACGCAGGTTAAACCGGGAAACCAGTTAAAATATGCCCTTACTTTATAATAATAAAGCTCTTTTCAATATTACACATTTATTTACAATAATTGTACAAAATATAAACTATAATTATATAGAAAATATCCTCAAAGCTCTCGCTGCTGTCGATAGGCAAGGTTCCCAACAGGCTGGCAGTGGTCCCTTTTTGAATTACCAAGGTAATGCGTTGGCGGAAATAACTCCCAGCCCGTCGGTCTCCCGAAGCCTCGATGAGCTTGGATGATAAAATCCGAGCGAATCGGTGAGCCTCGAACCCCCACGGACCCATGGTTTCTACCGCGAACGGCATGAACTAATATTGCGGACCGTTACAAGCGTATTTTTTTAATTTAGATTTTTCAGCACCGGTCGCAGCCGCCCCAGCGACTTTATAAGTCGCCAGTACGTGGGAAGGCGCAAGTGTATCAACACACGTGGGATCCCACACCAGCGGCTTGCTGACACTCCACGGGATCAATGTCATAACCTCCGGCCTCATGGCGTCGCCACGCGCATAAAATTGGAAAATAGATTTTGCCAATTTCTGGCATCGGACAGGTGAGAAAAAAATTAACACATTTGTAGGCACGTGATAATTGGTCTAATAATTATGCTTGTAAGTGTGTTTGTTACCGAATTAATTGATTGAAAAATTATATTTTTATTGCTCTAAAACTATTTTGGGTTAATCATTGATGTTCATATCTGTATGCACCAAGCCAAGCAGTTACCTTGAAAATTAGCCTTCTAGGTTTTTTAAATAATAATAATATTAATACGTGAAGCAAAAACTTTGGTACACCTTTATATGAAAATTACGCGGACGGAGGAGTATGAAATTTGGCACAGTTAAAGTTTATATGGAGAAGTAGTGCAGATAGCTAATATTTTCATATTCTATTCATTAGAAATAAATAAAATTAATAAACAAAACATTACCACACACACTACCATGCGTTTGACACACATACACATGTCACCACTGTCAGTCGTGACATTTAGATGCTTTGGATTGTCTGGCGGGAAGTTACGAAGTGACGTTTCGTTTTCATTTTATTTTCATGAAATTGGTGTATTTTTAGTTTTATTGAATGATATCGGTGGCATTTTGTCCAATAAAGATCAATACAAGTGCACGAGTGAAGTGAAATTAAATGAATGCGTGTATCGTGACTTTTCAGGTTGTCTCAAATAGTCCACTAAAAGTTTTAGTAAATCAGTCACCAATTTACTAAAACCTGACTGACTTGACTTGACTATTATGTTTACCAGACTTGGCTTTGGCCTTTATGTTTAATGATATCAGGCATATTAAGTTAAAACTAAGGAGAAGAATACAATAAACATGTCGAGGCTGTATGGGCTTTGCCTTCCCTAAATAAGGTAAAACAAATGCAAAAAAAATCTCTATGCTTTATCGATAACGCGGCAAAGACAAATAAAAAAAATATATGCTCTTAAATTTTTCTTCCCATTCTTATTTAATTATGGTCGAATTTCGACCACTGGGCGACCACTTATAATAATAATTTAGTAATGCTCCACTCTGAAATTGAAAATATGCCGATGAATTCTAGGAGTTGTCTGCTTCCTTCGGCCACATCATCACTTACCAACTTGAGATTGTGGTCAAACACAGGTCTAGTAGAAATAAATAATTAGTTTATTTTACTGTGGTAATGGACTGTCTATAACATAAATTACAATCATTAATTGTAATCTATTCCCACGGTCGTGTCATCAATAGCACGTGGCAGTAAATTGCCATCTGTGGGTGTACCATTAAATTATAAATGAAACTAATTAACTAAGTATTACGACCATTCTACCAAGTCCTGAACGTCAGCTGTGTTTTTTAATGAAAGCTAAAATCAGTGTTCTTGCGGAATTTATCAGAAAAGAAAGATTTTTTTTTATTCATCAGAAAAGCAATAAATGAAATATATTTTACGTTATTTTAAAGTGTGAGAATTGAAATTTCCAATACATTTATATATTTTTTATTTGACGTCACTTTTATCAGCTTTGTAAGGCTTTAAACATACCTATATTTACGTTTCACGCGTAGAAGGTCTCATTCATGCATACGCCACGGAAAAATCATAACAAAAAAAACCGGCCAAGTGCGAGTCGGACTCACGCACCGAGGGTTCCGTACAAACTTCGTCCATCGTTCGTCCATCACGGGAAATGCATAATCTTATTTATTTACTGTATTTGAGGTTGGTGCCAATTAAGCTAGACCTCTAAATTGTATGAGCGCCCATACAACTCAGAGTTCTTTATTAATTAGCGTAACTATGTATGTATGGGGACACCCTTTAATTTTCAACTTTTTATTTTTTAGAATTTTTCCTTTATTTGTGCTGTAAGACCTTGCTTTTTGCCAATTTTTTTTATATTTGAGTTGATTGAATGAAAGGTAAATTGCGGTTTACGATTTATGACGTAGGTAATAAAAAAAAACTACTTACTAGATCTCGTTCAAACCAATTTTCGGTGGAATTTTGTATGGTAATGTACATCATATATTTTTTTTAGTTTTATCATTCTCTTATTTTAGAAGTTACAGGGGGGGGGACCAACATTTTACCACTTTGGAAGTGTCTCTCGCGCAAACTATTCAGTTTAAAAAAAAATGATATTAAAAACCTCAATATCATTTTTGAAGACCTATCCATAGATACCCTACACTTATGGGTTTGACGAAAAAAAAATTTTGAGTTTCAGTTCTAAGTATGGGGAACCCCCTAAGTTTATTGTTTTTTTTTCTATTTTTGTGTAATCTATAAGGGTTCCGTTTTTTGCCATTTGGCTACGGAACCCTAACAAGAAAAGTACAACGAACGCTGGCAATGCTCAGCGGAACTGAATGGAATTTTGATGCGTTTTATTTGTTTAGTTTCGGTAAATTTATTTAAAATGATTTTTTGAATGCAGTTTTTTTTTATTCGACACATAAGTAGTTGTTTTCTGTGTGGTTAAAGTGTGATTTCTCTAAACTCTAAACCATTACTTTGTAATAACAAAATTAAATAATGCACTCGAGGATTGCCGACAGAAGTAAAAACTTTTTATTTTTTCAATTTTCATCATCGTCATCTCATCCACTTGACGTCCACTGCTGGACATAGGCCCTTTGGACATTGGCTCAACCTCAATCTCAAACTCAATCTTAATCTCAATCGCGTGAGTGTTTAGTTTCGGTAAATTTATTTAAAATGATTTTTTTAATGCAGTTTTTATTTTTATTTGTCAGATAAATAAGTAGTTGTTTTCGGAGTGGTAAATGTGTGACTCCTCTAAACCATAAGGTACTTTGTAATCGAAAAAAATACATGTTGCAAGCGTCGAATTAAGAAATGTATAACTATTTAAAGCACTTTAAATAAGAAATTGAAACTATTTTGAAAAAAAAGTAACTCTACACTTTCTTAGTGGATGCCTACGTTATTTAAGGAATTTGTGTACAAAATTTCATGTTTCTAACCCCAGCGGTATAGGCTGTGCGTTGATAGATCAGTCAATCAGTCAGTCAGGACAAGCTTCTTTATTAGTATAGATTAATAATATCAATGCATATTTTATCAAAAACGTGACTGAAAGGCCGCTCAAGCAATATTGCTAATGCAAATAATTTTTCGTATTCTCGGCAGATCCTACTTATTTCAATATGTTTTATGTAGAATAGTCACTAAAAATAGTCACATCTCTAATAAATAGAATTCTCGTGTCAAAGTGTTTGTCTGCAAACTCCTCCGAAACGGCTCGACCGATTGTTATGAATTTTTTTGTGTATATTCGTTAGGTCTGGGAATCAGTCTTAGGCTATTTTTTTTTATACCGCGAAACCGCGGGGGACAGCTAGTATATGTACCTATACAATTTAATTAATTAAACTTTTGGTATTGCTGAATCTCCCGTAAATTCAGAAAAATGAATTGCATTAGCAATATTGCTCGAGCTTCCTTTTTAGCCCCCCTGTTCAGGAATCTTCCAATAAATGAAGTGAAAGTCAAAGCCATTTATTCAGTTTAGGCCCTAGGAGAGCACTTATGAAGGTCGAATTTACTGAAGCTACCACCGATTCGGAAATCAGCCTTCAACTGAGAAGAACCGGTAGGATTTTTTTTATATATGTATATATATATACAAAACGATTTTTTGTTTTATTCATAGCTGTTCCCGGCGGTTCCACCCTCGGTATAAAAATCGGTTGGGTTATGAAAACAATTTTCCAGTTTGTGCGAAAAAGTCTAAGTATTTTGCACCCCAATTTAAAAAACATACTTGCTGATAAACGCAATGCCGTTTGGTGAGTACTGTCACTATGATCAACGATCAACGCTGGCGACCAGCTGGCATTATGCTGAGTTGGAGCCAATTTGTGACAATTGCATGTTTTGTCCTAGTATTAATTTGTTCCATTTTTTCTTATAATATACATACATTGTAATGTCGCAAATAAATATATATTCTATTCTATTCTTCCCGCACTATGCTCATACTACATTTTTAATACTAGTGTATCCTGTGCGAGAAATAATCTGTGTGTGAGCTTTTTCTCTTAGTAGGTATCTATTTCTAATATTTACTTCTTTTTTGTTCAAAATCTAAACTGTGTCTAAGTTTATATAGCTGCTGTAGCAAGTTTTGTTGTTATTATTTTACTAAATGTGAGGACATGTAATTGGCCCACTTTTGCTATAACGTTTCTATTTTTAGTTAATTGTGCTGTATGTCTTCCTGATAAATAAATAAATATTTGGCACATGAACTGTCAAAACTCGCTATACAAGTGGTAAATTGGTAAGATATAATGCTTTCAGGATAAACTGCGTTTTATAGGTCGTATAGGCTTGTGTTTGACCACAATCTCACTATGGTAAATGATAATAATAAATAAATAATAATAAATATATTCTGGGACATTATTCCTCACACACGGCCATCTGACCCCAAACTAAGCAGAGCTTGTACTATGGAAGCCAGATAACTGATATACTACATATACTACTTTTCTTTTGTAAATACATACATACATAGATAATTACACCCAGACACAGGACAAACAGACATGTTCATGCACACAAATGTTTGTCCTGAGTGGGAATCGAACCCACGACCTGCGGCGTGATAGATAGGGTATCTTACCAACCACGCCAACCGGCCCGTCTATGATGATGTGGCCGAAGGTGGTAAGCACACAAAGCCTAGAAGGAACTGATTCTCAAGTGCAGTTGCATCACAAGAAGGAGGTACTGGGGTCCATACTCCAGGGTCCGTCCCCAGCGTTGTCTATGAGGATTACCTGACAATCAATATGGTTATGCCATGATGATTATCATGGTCACTCTTCAAGGTCAACCGTAACTGGCAATACCATGGAAATTAATCCTATTTCTAATAATTTATCTGTAACTAGCTTCCGCCCCGCGGTTTAACCCGCGTTCCCGAAGGATCCTATGTTTTCCCGGGATAAAAAGTAGCCTATAGCCTTCCTCGATAAATGGACTATGCAACCCTAAAATATTTTTACAATTAGAACCAATAGTTCCTGAGATTAGCGCGTTCAACCAAACAAACAAACAAACTCTTCAGCTTTATAATATTAGTATAGGATATAATTCATCCCCTTGTTAACCTTGACGCATATATAAAAGCGTGGAAATATTGAATAATTAATACATTGCGCCGGCGCAGCACACGCACGGTCGCTCGCCAATCCGCACGCATTTCCTCACACGAGTGATAGGCAGAAGAAGAACGCGTACAAATCTAAATTATAATAAATATAATTTTAGTTAAAAATAAAATCGTTATTCGAATAAATTGTGCTTTTGTTTTTTATTGTGGTGTAAAAAAATATACAAAATGGTGAACAAAGTGTACAAAGTTAATTCCGAGAACGATGTCAAGAGTGGAAGTAAACATAATCAAATATTAATGTCGATTATTGGTAAGTAATATACATGAATAGTCATAGTGTAATCATTGAAATTTACCTTTAAAAAGTTATTGCTTGTTTTATTTTACTTTATTTATTAAGGGACAATAAACAGCTACAATACAAAGTCATAAGTTTAGCAAAGGTACACAAATAATAACAATATTGCAGCCTACTACACTATCCGCAGATTAAGTAACAATATTAGAAAAAATAAAAATAAATGTGCCACTAGAGGCTACGAGTAATAATTAGGTTAATAAATAGATTATAGTAAATATTATATATTTTCGTCTGGATTCTAGTGAAAGAAGGTTATATTTGTTTAACAGTTGTGAATCCGACAAACGTTTCCGAAAGCACCTATAGTACATTGATCGAAGAAACCTACGCTGTACCTTCTCGATCTCATCCACATACTTCTGATAAAAGGGGTTCCATATAGGTCCTACGGCATATTCAAGCTGGGATCGAATGAGGGTTTTGTATAGGTAAAGAAAGGTTGCAGGTTGCTTGAATTCAATGGAGGATCTCATAACGAATCCATACATTCTAAAGGTACTGTTGACAATACTCTCAATATGTTGGTTCAATTGTAGTTTACTATCAAGCAATACACCCAAGTCTCTCACCGTTGATACGCAATCCAGAGTAGTGCTACACAGGCTGTAATTTAAACTAATAACAGTTTTATTTTTTGTGAAGTGTAAGTAATTGCATTTGTTTGCCACCTAAGTGGTAAAATTTACCTAAGGGACGTTTTTTCATTAGCTGTATAAACCATAGATAAGTTATTCTTCTAATAAGTCTTACAAAAACTGTTCTAGTTTTAAATTAAACGGCCTCTGGCTTTTGGAAAATCAGACCTTCATCTATAGAAAAGAAAACTATAAGAAAAAAAATGAATTAATACTCTGCAATTACCTACTCGTAGGTACATAGAATATTATAAGTAAAAATAGCTAAGTGAGTGGTGTAGCTAAGTTATAAACAGGTGCACTTGAGAGCCAGTTGCCTTCTAGACGGCAGTTGGCCGGAACACACCAGTAGGTGCTTGGCGACAGATTGTCAACTGGAGCGTGGTAGCCAGCCAGGCGGGTACTACAAAGTACCTTACCACCGTGCTATGGTTTCCTCAGAAAGCTCAAGCTTGATGAATTCGAGCCCTCGCCGCGGCATCCGACGTGACCTGAGCTGATCATCATCTTAAAATATGCAAAAGTTACGTAATCTTTTATCTACTTGACAATTGGCTCGCAATAATCATTATACGTCGATTTCGAACCGCGCAATTCATGTATTGCCAAAATATATTATAATTAGATGCCATGTAACAATGTGCACATGGATTTTTACTAATTTATAATTAGCAGCACTTATTATGAACTAGCTTTTGCTCGCGACATCGTTCGCGTGGAATTCATTTAAACGAAATCGTGTATGATCCTTGTACCACTTGTTTGACTCCAAAAGATATATTTTAGAATGCCGCTTTATATGTACGAATACAGTTCGTAAACTGATTGGAAAACGATGCTCCCCATTCAGAAGTGACATAAGTTCAGGGGGCTCTTTAAATAAATCAAATATAATCTTACCGGCTAAGCAATAGAATCCAGTGCCTTCTTCCACTTATAACCTCGACAATGACCGCAAGCACAATTCATACTTCTAACCCCGGCCAAATCACAATAAGTAATTTATATTGACTGAGTATACAAATCCACTTCTTTTCAAAGCTCACTGTAGGAGTTCATATCGGTGAAACTGTCGTGTATTGCTTGCATGTCACAGCCCTGCGCTCCCGCTCTATATCGAGATCGTCTGTTAGATCCTCGGTGACCCAGTGTCCTAGGTATTTGAAATGGGTAACTCTACTTAGGGAATCTCCTCCTAGTTTTACCGGCGGGACTGACTTTGGTTTTTTGCTTACACATTTTTTTTGTGTTATACCTAAGACCATGAGCGACCGCGTACCCCTCACATATTGTCAGAAGTATCTCAAGGGCCCTAATGGATGGACTCAGCAACACCATGTCATCAGCATAAATGATATTATTAACAGTAGCTCCATCAATAGAGCAGCCGACACCCGCTTCGCTGAGCTCAACCAACAGCCGATTTACGTAGAGGTTGAAAAGCCTCGGTGAAGTCAGACCACCTTATCTGACGCCACACTCTAACCTTTATTCTGTTGAGAATGATCCCGCCCATTTGACATGATTTATTTGGTTCTGGTACCAGAATCTCAACATTGATACAATCTCCTTAGGTGTAGGTACTCGTATCACTCAAAAGCTTATCCCACTAGACAATAATCGAATGCCTTCAACAAAGTCCAAAAAACATGTGTAAACAGTTTTTCCGAGCTGTGCCTCCTGATGAACCTTCTGGACATGCATATTCCAACCAACAATATGCTTTCGTCTGTTTATTTGTTTGCCAATTTTACACGTAGATAGTAACGCTTTCAATGTTATTATAAAACCTATCGATAATTGCCCTATGATCTCGATTAGAACACAACTTATTTGCACAGTGAGAGAGACACTTCTCATCTCTCATCTTCACTGCCCCTTCCGAATACTTCCGATACCATGCTGTTGCGCGTCAATGGCCACGCGCACACTCTCGCCTGCCAAGTTTTTTGCACCAACAACAACAACTGCGTGACAGGGATAGCTGACGCCAGTGAGAAGTGTAAAGGGTACAGCGATAAGCCAAGACCTAGTGACTGTTTCTCGTTTGATGAATCATGCACAGCTGATTCTTGCAATTCAATATTATGTTCTGGAGCATTGTTTATATTTTGCGACACATTCATTATACCATATGGCTCACTAATTCATAGAATTCAACCTTATTCTGTACTAAATTACTCGTACCTCTCTTCATATTTACCTTATTTGGCTTCACATATCCATCTGCCAAAGATGCTTCCTTCAAATTAGAGAGTTTCAATTATAAATCACTCAACTGCTACGGTTCATAGCAAATTGCTCCTTAATTACTTCGAATTGATCCTTCAAAACAATTATAGCTTTGAGTAATTTTGTCACATGTATTTCACATTTGACGGGCCGGTTGGCGTGGTTGGTAAGATACCCTATGTATCACGCCACAGGTCGTGGGTTCAATTCCCACTCAGGACAGACATTTGTGTGCATGAACATCTCTGTTTGTCCTGTGTCTGGGTGTAATTATCTATATAATGTATGTATTTACAACAGAAAAGTAGTATATGTAGTATATTAGTTATCTGGCTTCCATAGTACAAACTCTGCTTAGTTTGGGGTCAGATGGCCGTGTGTGAGGAAGGAGGAACTCGCAATGAATGTCGGTATGAACTCCGTTTCAGTATACATTTTAAAAGGTATGTCATATCCTCCAGATCGCGTTGTATCTTCCCCTCAGCCTTTCCCTTTCTCTTCACCTTTTTCTCCGATGTTGACACAGATTGGAAAAGCATATTTTTTACTTCTACCACATCCATAGTAAAAGCCGTGGCACATAAACGAATCCTAATGCTATCTTCATTCATTACATTCACTTAAATAAACGCTAATACTTCACTAATTACAACTATTACATTTTACGTTATCTGAATTCATTATGTTACAATGACTAATATTTATATTGTGCGCTCAACACAGCGGTTATGCATCGACTGACGCAATTCTAGTCAAAATGCTACTGAATTTATTTTCAATGTATTTATATTACATAACTTTAATATATTTAACGTATCTAACTATTGAATAAATGAATAAATACGTTAGTTATACATTCGTTATTCAGAACTATGCATTGTTTCATTAGTCACTAATGTCCATTATTATCTCATAAAAAGTTATCATACTATAAATGCAATTAATCGATTATATATGTATGGATATTCAATAAAAGTTCAATTAGTTCGTCGTCAATTAGCTACTCTATTCAAAAGTAGCAGCTGATTACCTATCTCTCTCGCACAATTGACTTATAACCCCACACGATCACCTACTGTTTACGTCTACCTAGCTCCTAAACGATTTCTGTCTGGCAAATTAATTTTAGATTCCGAAATAAATTAAATGCCGCATTAACCGTGGAAACACCATGAAAAACCCATTCAGTGGTATACAATATTATAGTATGCATTTTATACAATTATTGTAAATACTTGTTGTAAGTACCTAAATAAATATTTTAACAACTAATTAAAACTCAGCATCATATTTTCGATGTTTTAATTTTGTGTCTACCTAGAATCATTGTAGGTACTTAACTTAACCTATTTCGACTAGCTAGGGCGCCGAGACAGAATACTAAACAACTAAGTGCGACGAGAACTGAAAAAGTTTGGGAACCCCTGAGTTAGAATTAGAGTCTTATTAAAATAAATATTACTTACGCCTTCTTTAACCTCGTTTGGTGATAAGCTGTCCACATTCAAAAAGTTGTTTAGGAGTTGTTGAGATGCAGGGATCACAAAATTTTGAATTGTTACTAATTGGTACTGTATTTATTTAGTATTCTTTTGTTATATATATTATAAACTTATTTTTTTTCTTCTCAATAATTATTAGTGTTACCTCATTATGCATGCTGTGACATCTTGAATTGTTGTGCATTTAATTACTTTTTAAATAATGTAAAGTTAAGATGGTATAATGTAACAACTACTGATTGTCCTAAATAAATAAATAAACCTCATAAATGACCACGTTTAGCCACTCACATATAAAAATCCCTTTATTTTTTAGTATGCATGCCAATCCTGGCGTACGGAACAGCTATGGGATGGATATCCCCTAACAAGGCATTGCTTATGGGCAAGTCCTCCCCTGCAGACTCCCCACTTTCAGAAGAAGACGTGTCCTGGATGGCTTCCATCATGTTCATATTTGCCCCGATAGCTGTGTTCATTTTTGGTGTAGCTGCTGACAAGTTTGGGCGGAAAAACGCGCTCTTGTGTGCGTCTGTACCTATTGCCGTAAGTGAGGGTTTTATTATTTGTTAGGTGCTATGGATGTTTTAGACATATCATGGCGGATAAGATTTTCTGCGATTATTTATGTATAATAATCTAATCTTAAGGCGATGATAGCTCAGTGGTAGTGACGTCGGACGCCGCGGCGAAGGTCGTGGGTTCGAATCCTACAATGAGCTTGAGCTTTCGGTGAAGGAAAACATCGTGAGGAAACCATAGCACGGTGGTAGGGTACTTTGTAGTAGGTACCCGCCTGGCTGGCTACCACCCTCAAGTTGAAAATCTGTCGCCAAACACCAATTGGTGTGTTCCGGCAGCTGCACTTGAGAGCCAGATCCTTCTCGGCTTCATCATCACCTACCATAGTGAGATTGTGGTCAAACACAAGCCTATACGAAGTAAAAAAAAAAAAAAAATCATATAGTTAACAAATAGGGAAGCATCTTATTTAGGAAAGCATTATATAATCCAATGAATTTAAATAATTTCTATAGGCTATATAGAGGTCGGCAACACATTGGCCATCCCTCTGGTATAGCTGTCCGTAGGCGACGGTAACCAATTTACCATCAGGTGGACCGCCACCTTCCTACATGTCAGCCTTCTGACATAAAAAAAATATGTCTAAAAATATTTTTCAATCTCCAATTTTTTTTACTGGAATAAAATCTAAGAAAATCTCAAATTAAAAAAATATAATCTTTCCTACCTGGTTTATAACTCTGCAATTATAAAATATTCAAAAAGAGAAAAAGTTTTTATCGGAAAACTCTATTTCTCCCATATCTCTATTCTATCGGGTTAGATGTATATGTCGATTTCAGGCCAAACTAGTTTTTCCGAACTGACTTTGAATTATTATGCAAGTAAAAAAGGGTTTCCGTGCAGTTAAAAAAAAAAACAAAATTGATCACCAAATTACGATTACTTACATATGTGAAAACATTGTACATGTACCTTCTAAAATCTCTTTTCTCAATTCAAAATCAGTTTTGCCTATCACAAACTAGTTTGGCCTGAAATCTAGTTTGGCCGGTAACATTGAACAATTAGCTCAAATAAAAACAATATTCTTACGTACTATCAATTGTAGGAAATAACCCAAATACACAGAAAAGAAATATAATATCATAAACCAAGTTAAAAGTAGAAAAACATCTTGTTTCTCTTTCACACTTTCTAACCTGTGATTGTTAAAGCCAAAATCGGCCATGACAGCCTCTAACCGAGACAGATATATGATGTACTATATAAAGAATAGATAGAAGGAGATAGCGATATCATTATCTCTATTTTATACATTTTGATCTAAGTTCGACTAATTTTATTATCCGTCCGCAACAATATTAGTAACTAACTTCCACCCCGCGGTTTCACCCGCGTTCTCCAGGGATCTTATATTTTCCCGGGATAAAAATGGGATGTTCTTCTCCGTACCATAGGCTACCTGCATACCAAATTTCATCGCAATCGGTTCAGCGGTTTAAGCGTGAAAAGGTAACAAACAAACAAACACACTTTCACATTTATAATATTAGTTAGGAAGTTAGGATACAGTTGGGTAACTACTTCAGTGGTTTATTAAAATTACAACGTGACGATTTTTACTGGGGGGGGGGGGGGGCAGTGAATTTGGCACGGGCCTCAGATGGTATAGTTACGCCACGGCCTGTCCATCTCCATTTCAGGTGTTTGTACACGATACCTACGTACCTAAATTTAGTTTTGCTCTTTTTATTTAGTAATCTCACCTTGTCTTTTCATTCCAATTACGTTTTGTTGAAGGATAAGCTGTGAAAGAAAAGCTGCTACATTTAGCTAACAATTTAAATTTGTCAAATAGAATTAAGTAAAAAAAAAAAAAATTAAAACAATATGCATGTTATTTTACAGCAATAAAAATATATTATTATACCATTTATTAAAATATATTCCTATAAATTACATTTTTAAATATAAGTTATAAAAAAATACATTTAAAAATATAAAATACAGTCCCCCACCGGTATCGGGAACAGGATACTTCCTAACTTACAAGTCTCTACAAATAAACCTTTTGTTCCACAGTTAGGATGGGCAGTAAAACTTTTCTGCGCTCATCCCATAGCTCTTATTGGCGCAAGAGCGTTAATAGGCTTCGGATCAGGCGGAGGCTTTGTCGTCTGTCCTCTATATGTAAAGGAAATAAGCGAGGACAGCATAAGAGGAATGACTGGGACCTTCGTTATATTTTCACAGGTGAGTTTAAAACTGAGTGAATTTAATGTTAACCCACCCATTGTGCTTTCCCGCGGCGAAGGTCGTGAGTTCGAATCCTACAATGACATTGAGCTTTCGGTGAAGGAAAACATTATAAGTAAACCATAACACGGTGATAGGGTACTTTGTAGTACCCGCCTGGCTGGGTCACCACCCTCAAGTTGAAAATCTGTCGCCAAACACCTATTGACGTGTTCCGGGCTTCCGGCAGCTGCATTTGAGAGCCAGTTCCTTCCAGGTTTTGTGTCCTTACCACTTTTAGCCACGTCATCACTTACCATAGTGAGATTGTGGTCAAGCACAAGCCTATACAAAATATAAAAAACCGGCCAAGTGCGAGTCGGACTCGCGTACCGAGGGTTCCGTACAAACTTCGTCCATCGTTCGTCCAACAAGGGAAATGCACAATTTTATTTATTTACCTTATTTGAGGTTGGTGCCAATTAAGCTAGACCTCTAAATTGTATGAGCGCCCATACAACTCAGAGTTCTTTATTAATTGGCGTAACTATGTATGTATGGGGACACTCTTTAATTTTCAACTTTTTTATTTTTTAGGATTTTTCCTTTATTTGTGCTGTAAGACCTTACTTTTTGCCATTTTTTTTTATATTTGAGTTGATTGAATGAAAGGTAAATTGCTGTTTACGATTTATGACGTATTAAAAAAAAACTACTAATTAGATCTCGTTCAAACCAATTTTCGATGGAATTTTGCATGGTATGATGTACATCATATATTTTTTTTAGTTTTATCATTCTCTTATTTTAGAAGTTACACACATTTTACCACTTTGGATGTGTCTCTCGCGCAAACTATTCAGCTAAGAATAAAATGACATTAAAAACCTCAATATCATTTTTGAAGACCTATGATGAAAAAAAAAATTGAGTTTCAGTTCTAAGTATGGGGAACCCCCAAAATTTATTGTTTTTTTTTCTATTTTTGTATGAAAATCTTAATGCGGTTCACAGAATACATCTACTTATAGTCCATTGAAAAGTTACATTTTGGGTTGCGTTTTTTAGAGGACGCAATTTTATTTTTTTGATGTGTAGGGGGGGTCAGTGTAAAGCTAAAACCAAGTTTGTGGGGTCGCCACCCTTGTCCCACGGCCGCCATCTTGAAAATAGGGGTTGAAATGGTATTTACGATATATCTCTTAAACTATTTATTTTATAAAAAAAAATTGTCAACATTTTTTGTTGCAAATTAAATTTTCTACAACTTTGCTCCAGTAACTTTTTGTCGTAGAACTATAAATAAAAAAGTTATAAGCGAAAATCTTCAGAAATTTGTTAGGCGACAAATTCAACACAATGTTATGAGCTATTCTTACAATAACAGAGGTTTGGAATAATAATAACAATAGCAGGCAGCTGTTCTTTTATTCCCTCATGGTCACTTGGGTCTTTTCTACCTGAATAGTATTCTCGGTAACGGCCATCAGATTTAAAATTATTTTAAAAATCAATAATTGTTAAATCCTGTTATGGAGTGAAAAAGAGTCAATAATTAATTATTAATAATATTGCAAAATTTGTAATTAAAAAAGTTATAATAATAAAGTAAAAACAAAGAAAAAAAAAACAAACAATAACTGATGACATATTATAGGTACACACGTATAATATAGGTATAGTTAAGAGTGCTGAAAAATAGTACTCGCTTCGGAGCGCTGTAAATCCTTAGCCATTGACTTAATGAAAAAATGATGCGAATAAAAGTTGTTCCTCAAAGAACGATGTACAAAAATGGTCAGATATCATTTTTTCGTAAAATGATAAAAAAAAAGTTACATCGAAAAATATATTTTTTTTTCTCAAATTTCTGAAGATTTTCGCTTATAACTTTTTTATTTATAGTTCTACGACAAAAAGTTACTGGAGCAAAGTTGTAGAGAATTTAATTTGCAACAAAAAATGTTGGCAATTTTTTTTTATAAAATAAATAGTTTAAGAGATATATCGTAAATACCATTTCAACCCCTATTTTCAAGATGGCGGCCGTGGGACAAGGGTGGCGACCCCACAAACTTGGTTTTAGCTTTACACTGACCCCCCCTACACATCAAAAAAATAAAATTGCGTCCTCTAAAAAACGCAAGGTAAGGCCTAAAAAATGTAACATTTCAATGGACTATTACCAAATTTCAACAGTATAGCTCTTATAGTTTCGGAAAAAAGTGGCTGTGACATACGGACGGACAGACAGACAGACTGACATGACGAATCTATAAGGGTTCCGTTTTTTGCCATTTGGCTACGGAACCCTAAAAAGTATGTGCCGTATACTAATCTGTATAAATTAAGAAAAGGAATTCCCCTAATAAGTTAGATTGATTGATTCAGTTGCAGGAAAATCATGTTTCAATTTGAAATCTTTATACGCAGAATTACTAATAATCAAAAAACTTAGCACGATTACAACTTTATATGTTAAGGAAAAACCTAGACATCTTTTTCTTAGTAACGCGCGTATGTATTTGATTTACGTATTTAAACAATACAACGCGACAAAACCAGTGATGAATAGCACATAGGCTACTTTTTATCCCGGGAAAACTAAGATCCTTGGGGAACGCGGGTGAAACCGCGGAGCGGAAGCTAGTAAGTTATATGGCTGCGGTATTCTGTAAGGTGGAGGTACTTCCCCAGTCGAGCTGCTCTTTGAGCGACATATCGCTATGCTCTACCTCACTTAAAGTACTACTAAAAGTATTTTAGCAAACAAAGTATTTACAAAATACTAAGATACCAAACAAAAGTTATTTGCAAGATACAAAATGATTTAAAAAAAATGTATTTTGGATACAAGATGAAAATACGTATTTTATATCTTGTATCTGTATTTCAGATATTTGTATTTTAAATAAATCACATCTCTGCAACGATGCCTCCAACAACATGACGTTTTTAGGAACATTTTTCTTTGGCACTTGAATAATTTATTTCTTGAAACGTCTTTTATCTCTTGACCTTTAAAATATACAAAAACAGGAAGAAAACAGTTTGCATCAATTATCATTATCAATTAAGTAGTAGCAGGAGTATTTCGCAAGGCTCCATCTTTGCGCCCTTACTTTTTCTCTTTTACGTCAACGAGTTATGGCTTAAGGACCCTTTGACTGTGATTATATTGTTCGAAACTTATGGCCACCATATTTGAATGACGCCTTGTTCCTGAACTCTTTTACATACTTTTTTAGGAAATTTCTTTAACCATTTTTTTTATTTTTACAGACGGTTGGAAACCTTTTAGTCTTCATTCTAGGAGACTTGTTGCCGTTCAACACTTCTTTATGGATCCTGCTCTCTATACCATTGATACACTTCTGCTTCTTGCTCCGATTGCCTGAAACTCCATCGTATTTGATCAAGTGTGGCAGGAACGAGGTAGGTTCATATGTACAATTGGAATATAGAATGGAACTGATATCTTGGAGCTAGTAGTAGGTGCTAGATTCCAAATGATAGCTGCCAGGTGGGTATTACGAAGTACCCAACCACCATGCAATGAAGCCTATTCTAAAAGCAATATTAATGCGAAACTTTTCCTTGGATATTACATGTTTGTTACGGAGAACGGATTTGTATGAAACTTGACACACAGGTGGAATATATTCTAGATTAACATATAATATACTTTTTATCCCAGAATAACATAAGAACCCTTGGGAATGTGGGTGAAACCGTGGGGCGGAAGTTAATATCTTTATAGAAGGAAAACTTGCACGAATATTCTGTAAAGCAAATTCGTTTAACTATAATAATACTAAAATAACAACCTTAACTAACTAACAGAATCTGTTAATTAAATATCTAACCTGTAACTCAAATTGACAGCTATTTTATCCCACTTTTCTAATATAAATACCGTTTTAACTATTACAAGCTTTATTGTCTAGTATTATGGTCGTTGTTGCATTGAACACGTGAAGGTCGTGAAATTATGTTGTTATTTAAATTATTCTGTGTTAATAATGTAGGTATTTAATATAGATTATTGTTTACCCGTCACGATTTTCTTCGTGATTATTTTGTATCAAGACATAGAGCAATTGTTTCTTATATCCTGTACGTAGGTTATCTCGTATTCATAATTATTTTCCTGTAAGAATACTTTGTATTATCTATACTATTTGCTCTCCGCCCCGCGATTTTAGTAATGATCCCTATTTTACCCTCTTAGTTTTCGGAAAATACTAAGCTTTAATAGTTCTTAATATTTCGTGATTAGTGAGTGGTATTTCGCATTTTATTTTATTTTATATAGGTCACCTCGGTTACACACGTGTTCCCATGGGACCTTAGGTTTTTTCGGGGTAAAAGTATCTATGTATATACCAAATTTCATTACGATTGCTTGTGCCGTTATATTTTGTCTATGGTCAAGAGGTAACAAACAAATTCGCTTTCGCATTTGTACTTCATATTAGCACGACGGTATGTAATATTAATTACTTGGCTACCGAGCTCAGATTGGGTGAAAATAGATAAAACGAATTTACTGAAATATGAGACCTATCTAGAATGATTTTTGCGCCCCCGTAAACCACCATATCACAACTCTCATCGAAATCATTAGAGCCGTTTTCGAGTATGTGAATACAAATATTGCTCACTAGCTTTCCGCCCCCTTAGGGGTGGAATTTTCAAAAATCCTTTCTTAGCCTACATCATAATAGATATCTTCAAATTTCAGCCCGTCCAGTGGTTTGATCTGTGCGTTGATAGATCAATCAGTCAACTTTTCCTTTTATATATACATATTTAATACATAGAATAGGATAAGTTTGATTTATTCATATAAAACAATACATACTTAATATGTATAATTCCAACAGGAGACAGCTAAAGTGCTAAGCTGGTTGCGGTCACTGCCTCAAGATGACAAATCAATCATCGAGGAGGTCGATAGATTGATCATTGAGCAAACCACGAGCGAACCTAAGTTCTCGCCTAAATTACTTTGTGAGTATTTTTGGACCTGTCACTTTACCATACAATTCTATGGACTTATAAAAAACTATTTGATAGCGATTACCTATTACAGTCATAATTTTATCTACCGACTTTTTGATCGTTTTGATTTAAACAGCTCTAGTTTTTGTGTTCCCAAGAGTTCTATTGTTTTACCTGGATAACAAAAGTATACCTACAGGGTGTCAAATTGAATGTTGGATATACTTGGAACCATTGATTGTGGGTCACTTGTTTAAGTTGGTCTATGTTTTGTTTCATCTATGTGTTATTATTTTTTGTTAAACTTTTACTATGGGGCCAACTCTGAAATTTCGAAACACTCGATCAACCTGCCATCTTGTATATGTATACAGAATGTTTATAATGCGACATTAAATTGCGATTGATTTTTCAAGAGCTCTCGTAACATGATTCTCACGTTTTGCACAAACTGACAGCTCGTTCTATAAATTACTTACAAGAAAAAATCTGTCAAGCGTGAATCGTATCTACGTTTATGTATACTGAATAAAAGAGCATCTTTACTTAATAGTTAGGGACATCAAAGTGACGTCATGTATACTGGGTGACTTTTTAGTCACTGGCAATACTTGCAGTGGTGGAAGTACTCATCATTATGAACAACTTTTATTATAAGACTAACTGTGAAATCACGAAAAAAATATCAGCTGTTCCATACAAAAGTTCAATACCTACTCGACAAAAATGTATGAAGCAACAATTTTATTTTACGCGATATCAGAGTTGGTCCCATAGTAAAAGTTATTCATATTGATGAGTACTTCCACCCCTACATGTATTGCCAGTGACAAAAAAATCATCCTGTATAAGACTATGCCATAGTCTTATAATCAGTGCTAGTGCCTCCGAATGTCACAAAGAAAGTAGGTTCGTATCCTAAAATGAGCTTGAACTTTTGTTTAAGGAAATCATCGTGAGGAAACCATAGCACGGTCGTAAGGTACTTTATAGTACTTACTTTGCCTTGCTAGCTACCACCCTCAAGTTGAAAATCTGTCGCCAAGCAACCTACTGATGTATTCCATCCAGCAGTTACCATCTAGATGATTTATGTGCTTACCACAATATTCTAGATTATTCTATAGTTAGGTAGGTACCGTACAATAACAGGTTGATTTTGTATTGAGTCGAATAACTGTCAGGGGTGGAAGTACCTACTCACCTATATAAACAACTGAAATGCTGTAGAAATACAGTCTAACTTTTAGGTTTTCTATATTGCGAAAAAACTATACGGAACTCTAAAAACAAGCAGATTTATTACTACAATTGCAGATGTCGACCTCTTTATAGAAATTGTCTACAGTCTGCATATGTCCTTGATATTTGAGCTCGGTGATTATTTTCAATTTGTTCCCTTATTTAATTCGGTTGTGTTGTATTGTTTCGGGTCGAATGCCACAGAGGGGTCAATTGGCATATGTAAGAACACATGTATAACGAATCGCTGGGATGTTTTTGTTTTCCTGGTACCTAAATTTTTATTAAAATAACCTTTAATGTCATAAACTTCTGTTTGTTTACTTATGGTAGTCGTAGCCGTGCCGCGCCTTCAATTGTGTGGCTGTAGGTTCTATTCAACCAAAAAATAATTCACTTTTTTTTTTAACTTTGTATATAGGCTTGTGTTTGACCACAATCTCACTATGGTAGGTGATGATGTGGCTGAAGGTGGTAAGCACACAAAGCCTAGAAGGATCTAGCTCTCAAATGCAGCTGCCGGAACACACCAATAGGTGTTTGGCGTCAGATTTTCAACTTGAGGGTGGTAGCCAGCCAGGCGGGTACTACAAAGTACCCTACCACCGTGCTATGGTTTCCTCACGATGTTTTCCTTCACCGAAAGCTCAAGCTCACTGTAGGATTCGAACCCATGACCTTCGCCGCGGCATCCGACGTCACTACCACTGAGCTATCATCGCCTTAAACATGAATAAAATTTAATTGTCTTTCCACAGTCTCCAACAAAACAGCAGTAAAGGCGTTCTGGGTTGCCCTAATAGTGAATCTGACGAGGGAATTCTGCGGTTGCATTGCTGTATTAGTATACGCTAGCAACATATTTGCTGTAGCCGGCAAAGACTCCAGCACTAGCATCGCCATATCGCCCAACAAACAATCGATTTTACTCGCAGTTGTGCAGATTTTAGGGTCCTTTTTGGCCTGTCAGTTAGTTGATAGGGTTGGAAGAAAGGTGAGTTCTTATCTTAAATCCTAGCGTGTGTTGCAATGCCTTTTTTGACAGGAGTCATCTCGGGCGTGTGCACATCTCACCAAAGATTCATCGCAATCGGATGAATGGTATAGGAGCGCATATATTACAAACAAACAAACAAACAGACAAATATAGATAATATAAATACAGATAAAATAAATGAGAACCTAGGTAGCAACAGGTAGCAATCTCGCTCTACCTTGATCAAGAGCTAGGGCCGCCGGCGCTGACTGATAAATCCTAACTAATATTATAAATGAGAATGAGTTTGTTTGTTTGTTACCTTTTCCTAAACCGCTGAACCGATCGTGATGAAATTTGGTACGCAGATAGCCGATGGTATGAAGAAGGACATGGACTACTTTTTTCTTGGAAATGCGGGTGAAACCGCGGGGAACAGCTGGTAATTTATAACTATCAGTCACCTCACGACGCCCCCAGCCGCGATTGTTACACAACAGGTGATTATCAAGTAACAGATGATTTATATAATGACTGACTATTTTGTGGTATTCCACCACAAATGACGTGATTTACCTGCATACAATAAAACAAATATTCTATTTACATCCTTGATGAATGTCAATAGGTAGCTAATTCTCTGTAACTGCGAAAATAATCGGTAGTTTCATAAAATTTTACTAAGTAATAGGTAGTATATATATGAGAAGATATTGTCAGATTTGCTCGCTGTGGGGTGGATCCAGACGAACATTTCTGTACTAAGGACATAATCATTTATTTTTGAATCCGGGTGTAGGTAATAATGATTCTGGGACATTATTCCTTACACACGGCCACCTGACCCCAAACTAAGCAGAGCTTGTACTATGGAAGCCATAACTGATATAATACATATACTACTTTTCTTTTGTAAATACATACTTATATAGATAACTAGCTGTCCCCCGCGGTTTCACTCGCGTAGAGGTTTAAAAATAGATGTTGACCGATTCTCAGACCTACCCGATATCACAGAATACCTAATAGCCGATATGCACACAAAATTTCATAAAAATCGGTCGAGCCGTTTCGGAGGAGTATGGTAACTAACATTGTGACACGAGAATTTTATATAATACTAGCTGTCCCCCGCGGTTTCACGGCCGATTCTCAGACCTACCCGATATGCACACAAAATTTCATGAGAATCGGTCAAGCCGTTTCGGAGGAGTTCAACCACGCACCCCGTGACACGAGAATTTTATATATTAGAGATAGATATATAAGATTACACCCAGACTCAGGATAAATAGACATGGTTCATGCACACAAATGTCTGTCCTGTCTGAGTGGGAATGGAACCCACGACGTGCGACGCGATAGATAGGGTATCTTATCAAAACGCCAAACGGCCCGTCTCGGCCCGACTGTCTTTAGGCACTCGGCTTTTTTTGGGATCAGGATGGCCGCGAGTTAAGTACCAATTTTAATTATCAACGTACCCTAAGGGATTAAACGTTTAAAAACCATTCTTTAGTCTGATAACAATATCAAATAACCTACTAGGATCGAATTCTATTGAAGGGTGATTTAACATATATTTCAGTGCATGTACAATACAAATACAATACAAATATACTTTATTGTTTACACTACATTACAACACAGGAGTTACAAATAATACAGACATCAAAGTGAAAACAATTAAGGCGGCCTTATCGCTGAAGCGATTTCTTCCAGGCAACCTAGGGTAACAAGATACATTTATAATGGGTAGGTAAACCTACGTAAAACATACACATACACACACACACACACATACACATGTAATTTAAATTACCTAATATGGATATGCCCTTCCTTAGTGAAACTCGACATAGCGGGATTTACCGAATGTAGTGAGCACACAAACCCCGAATTAATTTTATATCAAGCAACCTTTCATCAAGTCAGAAATTTTCTAATTTTATTTTACCACGTTTTTCTTAAGTCACTTTCTTATTTGTGTGGGGTGGAATCTTGCAACTCAAATTTTGAGCATTTTCCATTTAGCTATCCGACTGAAACTTTCAGGGTAACTCACAACTCGATGACAATGCATTCTAATTAGATTGGTTAGGTTAGACGTGGTTTTTAGATTTTTTGTTTTATCTACATAATTTTTTACTAATGTGAATCAAATATTACTGAATCAAAAAAATATTTTTCCAGCCTCTCCTAGCAGTGACGAGTGTTGTAGCCGGCTTCAGCATGTGTCTCCTTGGAGTGTGGTTCTACCTGCAGAGTATACAAGTGTTCATGCCGGGATGGGTACCCATTACAGCTATGTGTGTGTGCATCTTTGCAGATGCTTCTGGTCTTCAGCCGCTGCCTTTTGTTATCATGACAGAGATGTTCAACTTCCAGGTGAGAACTAATATATTTTCATGTTATGGGTCCCTGGTACTTTTTATTTGATTTTTTTTTTACCTGGTGGTAGGGCAGGATGGTAGCCAGCCAGGTGGGTACCAAGAAGTATCCACTGGTGGTAGGGATAGTACCCACGTAGTGATAGGGTACTTCATAGTAGCCACCTGGCTGGCTACCATCCTCAAGTTGCAGATCTGTCGTAGCAGCTACCGGTGTGTTCCGGCAATGGGGGTTTATCGTTTATTTTATTTCTAATCAGAATAATGTTGTGAATATTTTGCAATACCTGAGTTTAATTATGTCAAATATGAGTTACGGGTCAATTAATGGCAGTGTTTTGAGACTGTTTTATCTTTCGAAAAATTATCTCCACCTTTTTTCCGAACAAAACGGTACTGCGCAAAATTAAGGCACGCTTGATATTTTTACGGTACGGTTTGAGGTATTAAATATAATTTTCACTCCTCTTGCTCAAAAAGACCGTCATTGTGGCGTACCAGAGCGAAGAAAAAATAGCAATTCTTCCTCTAGGGGAAAAAGTCTTTTTTTTTAATGTGTGTCAAATGACAATGAGCCTACAAAAACAAAAAAGTCTTTAGTCATAAGTAGAATAATCATGAATAAAGACTCGACTTATTACTGTTTCATAAAAAAGTAACATCATTTTAATTTTGAAAATGGAACTAAAATCGGCGATCTCTGGTAGAATGCATGCAATGTGTTGCGGCTACAGAAGAAACAAAAAAAAAGACATTGGCGCGAAATCTTTATAATTTTTCTCTAATTGCAAATTGAATTGGTAGTGACCATAATTAATTTTACAATAGTGAAAATGTCATCATCTAGTGAGAATGGAGACCCTAATTTACAAAGAGAAGAGAAAGGAAAAGAAATAATTTTCAATCTGTTGCCGTCAAGGTCACAAAGCATTTATTTAAATATGTACTTACGAAAAGTTTATGAAGTGGAGGACAGAAAAACGAGTGGATTCTTGTATTGGATTGTTTTATTTTCTCGCAATCGTAGTGAAAAGTATAGTGTAACACACGGCGCTAAAACCCATTAAAACTCGGTTTCTATTTACTCCCTCGCTAAAGCTCGGGAGTAAAACTACCTCGTATATAATGGGTCATTTTAGCTCCTTGTATAACAATCTACTATTAAATGTAAACATGGTTTTCACACCCGTAAGGGGCCGTTCAAGTACTTATTACGTAAGCACCCCCGGTGGGGGAGTCTTTGCTTTGCTTATTTTTGAAGATAATGGGGGCCGGGGGGGTCTGAATGATGATTACATCAGCAATATTTATTAATTTACTAATCTTTTTTTTTACAAAATATAGTAGAAGTAGAAAAACTTAACAAGATTTTGTAAAAATTATACTAATGCTTACGTAAGCATAGGTAAGAGCTTTGGGGGTGGGGGGGATTAAAAATTACTAAAATTCTACTTACGTAATACATGAACGGCCCCTAATAACAAACTTTTATAGGACCTTACTCGACAGTGGCGCCAACTGGTGAGCACAAAAACGATAGCCCCCATTGCACTTGAGAGACAGTTGCCTTCTATTGATATTGGCTATTCCCTTGGCATTGCTCATGTACATAGGCGATGGTGGCCACTCAGGTATTATATCAGGTAGACTGTCTGCATGCTTGTCAGTCTTCTGACATAAAAAGATGTGCGATAGATCTAAAAAAGAAAATAACCTAAAATATTTGGTTTTTATTTGAAAAGTGTTGTGTCATATGATTTTTTTTATCACTTTTTATGCCGAGACTCAAATCTAGGCTAGATCTAGGCTATAAATTATGTTCAAATCAGTACCTAAATCGTATTTATGTTTCCTATTAGGTACCTAAATAAATAAAAAAAGTGTGTGTGTGTGCAAGTCACACATGGTAGAAGTGAAACTTCTGAAAAGTCCCTGATTAAAATTCTGACGGCAGTAACGCTTACTAAAAAACATTGGTTGCCATGGCAACCAATGTTTTTCGCTAGTTAACTTCATACCTTTATATTTTAAGATGTCAGACATTAATTCAAAACTAAGAAGATAAATAAGATAAATGGCTAGGCTGTATGAGCTAGAACCCTTTGCCTTCCAAAATACGGGAAAACATAATAAAAGCAACATGGCGCGTAACCGAAAAACGTGACGATTTGATACAAAAATTTCTCCCATACGTCGATAAAGAAGTTTCACTTCAAAAAATTGCAACACTAATTTGTACTCTATTCCCAACAGTTACGCGGTACTGTGGCAACCCTCATAATGGCGATATCCCTTGGCACTGACTTCGCTTTACTCAAGTTATTCGCCCCCCTCAACAACTGGATAGGTTACCACTCAACATTTTGGGTATTCAGCATCATATGTCTGACAAATGTTTTTTACCTTATCTTCTGCGTGCCAGAGACGAAAATGCGAAATCTTCAAGACATTTACGCAGATTTAGAAGGTAAAAAGAGACAGAAGAAAGGGAATGATGTGGTAGAGACTGTACATGTCTAAAGTATTGTTCCTATTACTTATTTAAGTAGTTTTATGTTTACGTGTAAAGAGGTAGTACACCTATGCTAAGTTTGCAGACCTGTAGATTTTTGGTTGAGTGAATAAATGCAGGCTATGTAGGTAGATACCAATTTTAGAATAAGTAGAAATAATATTCAGATTAATAAATACGTAATGTGTTTCATTACCATAGATGCAACTAAACGTTGTAAGAATTTTTAAATTCAACGAATCGACTTTCAAGTCTCGCCTAGCCAAGCAATATCGAAACGTCGTAACTCGACGTTAGGCACGCGCGTATTGGTTACTTTTTGGAGCGACCAGTCAGTTCAGTTTGAAAAAAAACATTCGTCTGTGAACACCAACTGTGACGCGCGCGCTGTTTCTCTCGTACACACTTCAACACAAGCAGATTCCAGGATCGGATGGTGGAAGTCATCGAGTGCTGGTAACAGTCCAAGGTACGTGCGTGTTTTGTATCGATTTGCTATCACCTAGATCGAGATCTTGAACATCTTAACGTAAATCGTCTGACTTAACGACTGTCCCAGTGTAGTAGAAAGCCACCCTCCATTTTGGTGGATGCGTATGCTACATCTTTTGGTGCCGTAACCCGGGATTTCAATCTGTTCAGTGTTCACATATCGTAAATCGTCATCGTCAATTTACTTGTGGTATTTCTGGTTAAAGCGTAGCTTAAAATATTTTCAATCAACCTATTGTTTCATTCTAAAAACTATAGTTATTTCTAAGTTATTCTATCCCATCGGAATTACCTACTGAAGTAATAATCGTATAAAACTATCATCCATCGAATTACCTAAAGTTCACAGGCTATCACCATCGAACGATAATTATTTCATTTGCGTATTCCCATCAAATCTAATCCATTTACATTGTGAATTATTTTGAAATCCAATTGTGCAATCAAATCATATATATCGGTGCATACATTGGCTCAAAATAATTAAATAATCGTAACCTGTTAGCATATTTTTTACTAATATTATAATTATTCAAATCATCTTGTCTTTACAATTCTTCATACATTTTTGTTGAATTATTAATCGAACATAAAATTATCACATAACGTGGGGGTATGTTGAAAAAACTTTCGAACGGTTTTTTAACGATATAATTTGTGGGTGCCCGGTTGGTATGACGTAAGTGGTAACTGAATGTTATATCTGTGTGCGTACTTATTATTCATACTCTCATATACGGAATAACGTGTCGATAACGAGTTTATCTATCTGTAGTGTGTGCATTCACGGTGATTGTCTACACTTTATTTTCTTGTTGATTTGTTTTATATTTCGTAAATAAATTATTTAACGTATTCGAACAATGTCGCACCCGATTAAGCATTCTGCTCGTAAATTAAGCACGTTAAAGAAATCTATATAATATACTACCCGAGATTTGCCTTCATTGCGGAGGAAGCGGTCTATCGCTTATAAACGGTTGACTAAGGCTTTAGAGATCGGTACGTTAGCGGTGAGTGATCCGTCGCAACGAGATTTGTTCTCATCATACCATCAGGAATTAAAGCAGGCAGCTGCCAATTTTGAAGATGCACATTTCACAATTCAGGAAATTTTGGATGATGATCCCGAAAAGGAGGATAATCAAATTCAGGAAAGTTTTGATGAAATGTACTATAAGATTTTATCAATTAATCGAAGTTTGTCAAAAACAGAAAAGTGTATTTCTAACGTTAGTTCCTCATCGAAAAATAGTTCTTACAACTTTTAGTGGCAACATCAAAAAATGGCCTGAATATTTTGATACGTTCAATGCTTTGATACACAATTCAACTCACATTAACGATACGGAGAAGTTTCACTACCTTATATCGTCTCTTAGCGGCGATGCCTTGTCGGTGATCAAGACGTTCCCTATGACTCAAGAACATTATCATGACGCATACCAGGCACTCACCATGCACTATAAAAGTAAACGCGACTTAGCTTTTACGTGTTTCCGTTGGCGGGATATTTTGAATATCGATTTTAAATGCAATGCTCACGTATATATATATGCGTGCGCCACCGCCACCCAAGCGTACTAATAATGCATCAATGTCACGACATGTACCTAGTACGCTTGGGTGGCGGTGGCGCAGAAGGAATCTTTTGCGGGAGTTTCGGTATTTTTGTGGTCTCAGAGAAATGGGTATCTCGTAATAATGCCTCGCATTTGGATCGCAAGAAACTTTTAAGTTGTGCGTATGAGGGTAGTTCAATATTTGAATATTTTTCTTTAAGGTTACGACGTAATTTGGTGTCTAATTTCGATAAGATATGATACACTAAAATAAAATCCCAGTCACCAATGGGTAATTGAATTGTTTTTAAAATACTTAAATTTTCTTCGAATAAATCTAGTGACTTCCGAAACACGTGAGCGTCATTGCATTTAAAATCGATATTCAAAATATCCCGCCAACACGTAAAAGCTAAGTCGCGTTTACTTTTATAGTGCATGGTGAGTGCCTGGTATGCGTCATGATAATGTTCTTGAGTCATAGGGAACGTCATGATCACCGACAAGGCATCGCCGCTAAGAGACTATATAAGGTAGTGAAACTTCTCCGTATCGTTAATGTGAGTTGAATTGTGTATCAAAGCATTGAACGTATCAAAATATTCAGGCCATTTTTTGATGTTGCCACTAAAAGTTGTAAGAACTATTTTTCGATGAGGAACTAACGTTAGAAATACACTTTTCTGTTTTTGACAAACTTCGATTAATTGATAAAATCTTATAGTACATTTCATCAAAACTTTCCTGAATTTGATTATCCTCCTTTTCGGGATCATCATCCAAAATTTCCTGAATTGTGAAATGTGCATCTTCAAAATTGGCAGCTGCCTGCTTTAATTCCTGATGGTATGATGAGAACAAATCTCGTTGCGACGGATCACTCACCGCTAACGTACCGATCTCTAAAGCCTTAGTCAACCGTTTATAAGCGATAGACCGCTTCCTCCGCAATGAAGGCAAATCTCGGGTAGTATATTCGACATCTATAGATTTAGACATAGATTTCTTTAACGTGTTTAATTTACGAGCAGAATGCTTAATCGGGAGCGACATTGTTCGAATACGTTAAATAATTTATTTACGAAATATAAAACAAATCAACAAGAAAATAAAGTGTAGACAATCACCGTGAATGCACACACTACAGATAGATAAACTCGTTATCGACACGTTATTCCGTATATGAGAGTATGAATAATAAGTACGCACACAGATATAACATTCAGTTACCACTTACGTCATACCAACCGGGCACCCACAAATTATATTGTTAAAAAACCGTTCGAAAGTTTTTTCAACATACCCCCACGTTATGTGATAATTTTATGTTCGATTAATAATTCAACAAAAATGTATGAAGAATTGTAAAGACTAGATGATTTGAATAATTATAATATTAGTAAAAAATATGCTAACAGGTTACGATTATTTAATTATTTTAAGCCAATGTACGCACCGATATATATGATTTGATTGCACAATTGGATTTCAAAATAATTCACAATGTAAATGGATTAGATTTGATGGGAATACGCAAATGAAATAATTATCGTTCGATGGTGATAGCCTGTGAACTTTAGGTAATTCGATGGATGATAGTTTTATATGATTATTACTCCAGTAGGTAATTCCGATGGGATAGAATAACTTAGAAATAACGATAGTTTTTAGTATGAAACAATAGGTTGATTGAAAATATTTTAAGCTACGCTTTAACCAGAAATACCAGTAAATTGACGATGACGATTTACGATACGTGAACACTGAACAGGTGGAAATCCCAGGTTACGGCACCAAACCACAACCGTTACAGCCTTTTATGAGCGACCTACCGTCCTATCGTATTAATAAAATTAAACCGTTTTCGGTAGTAGGCGTTGATCTGGGTGGACCGTTTCGAACTAAATTAGGTTCACATCGAGGTGCCAAGATAGATAAAGCTTACTTATGTTTGTTGGTATGTTTAGCAACCAAAGCGGTACATCTAGAAGTTATATCGACTTTATCAACAGAGGGTTTCATTGCGACGCTACGGCGTTTCGTTGGACGTCGTGTAATGAGATACACGCAGATTGCGGAACCAATTTTGTTGGTGCTAGAAATCAACTAACGTCTTTAATGCAACACGCTTCTAGTGCAGACAAAATTGAATTTAAATTTAATCCACCAGGCGCACCGCATTTTGGAGGTGTTTGGGAAATACAAATAAAAGCGGCTAAATCTCACTTATTTCGGGTAGTACGCAATCAGGTACTTACCTTCGAAGAGCTAACTACTCTTTTTGTCCAAATCGAAGCCATGCTAAATTCTAGGCCTCTTTGCCCTATCAGTTCTGACCCCAATGATCTCTCTTGTTTAACGCCAGGTCATTTCCTGACCTTAGAGCCTTTAACAGCTGTTCCCGATTAAGATCTTACCAATGTTAACATAAAACGGCTTCCTCGGTTGCAAATGATACAAGCCCTTCAACAGTTTTTGGTCTAGATGAAAAACGGAATACTTAAATTCATTAACACAACGTGACAAATGGACCAAAGATTCTAAACGGTTACCTATAGGTTCGATGGTGATAATTAAGGACAATAATCGTGCTCCATTACACTGGACCAAAGCACGAGTGGTAGATCTACAATACGGCGGAGATGGGATAGCTCGAAGTGCCTTAGTAAAAACATCAAATAATCATCTTATTCAACGTCCGTTAGTAAAACTATGTCCAATGCCAATAGAAGACTAGTTTTAATCAATTTCAAATCGTAATTTTAGTTTAGTTTAGTTTCGTTATCATTATCATAATCAAATTAGCTTATAATAAGTTTATTTCTTTAATCAGAAAATACCACAGGCATTTTGGTGGGCGGGATGTTAGATGCAACTAAACGTTGTAAGAATTTTTAAATTCAACGAATCGACGTTCAAGTCTCGCCTAGCCAAGCAATATCGAAACGTCGTAACTCGACGTTAGGCACGCGCGTATTGGTTACTTTTTGGAGCGACCAGTCAGTTCAGTTTGAAAAAACACATTCGTCTGTAAACACCAACTGTGACGCGTAACATACGTGCGTGTTTTGTATCGATTTGCTATCACCTAGATCGAGATCTTGAACATCTTAACGTAAATCGTCTGACTTTACGTCTGTCCCAGTGTAGTAGAAAGCCACCCTCCAGTTTGATGGATTGGAAATATCATTATGTAGCATAATGATATTTCCAATATATGATATTTTAAATGCGAAAAGAAATTATCATAATTTGTTTTTAAAAAATAATTTTTAATTAGTAATAAAAAGAAATCCACAGATATTGAAATGCGAAAGTTACTCATGTATTGATGTAGGTACTGATTTTTTTTCAGTGCTCTTGCAAATGACATTGAGTCATTTGCAAAGACAATGCAGACATTATGGCATAATTGTATAAAATGTAGTGTGTGTAATTTCGAACAGCCTCTTGTCACAAATTTAAAAAGGAAAAATGAACCTTAAATAAGTGTATTAAAAGTCTATTTTAAATACGATCAAAATTTGCTCTGCACTCCTATCGGTATATGTGAACTGACCCTTCAATGGTATAGTAGTAACAATAATGTTATATACGCAACCTCATTCGTAATAAGGTCTACAATAGTGTGTTTTTAATTTCATTTTTTTGTGTTAATAACCTATAGATACAGTAATTTGTAAATATTAATTTAAGTAAGCCATAAAATGGATTATGTGATAATACATTTTAATTTCTTTTAATTTTTTATTATTTCCATTCAAGTTCTGTCCACTTTACGCATTAATACTGTGAATATCCTGTCTTATATCCTACTAATATAACAAATGCGAAAGTTTATGTATGTTTACTCTGCTCTGTAATGGCTAAACGAATTTGGGTGAAACTTGCTACATAAACTCGATACTTATGGAGCTTTACAAATTGACTCCACCAAACACCTACTGGTATGTTCCGGCAGTTGCATTTAAGAAGTTGATCAGCGAGTTAACAAATACTAGAGTAGCAACGCCTCACAAACATTTCTCATAAATGCGTGCCACTAAGAGTTCATTCAAAAGACGTAGCTTTGAAAATCATGTTAGTCTCGTTTCTACTACCGTCAAACTAATTACGTCAAAACGAGACAGGCATATATACAAAGTGGCAACGCGTCGATGCCGTAAACAGCTAATATAGTTGTTAGTAACATAATAAGATCATTGGAGTTGAAATGAAACAAAAGTTGAGTTTTAGAAGATTTACTTATCGTAATAAATAACCAGCTTAGTTTACAAAAGCATTATTTTTTTTACATTTTTTTAAATTCCCATTTTATTAGAAAATATCCTTTGAAAACTCAATAGTGATAAACTTTATTGCCAGTTTTGATAAATCGAGTGTATTCATTATCTAATTCATAACAATGATTTTTTTTATTCATTAAAAATATGATCCCATAGGGTGACTCCACGACACTTATATAAAAAAAACGGACTAGTTTCATACAACATAGGTTATATTCTATAATTACATCGTAATTTTAAAATCTGGAAGAATTTGGTGACCATGGCAACACTTCTTTACCTCTTTACTTTGTCCTAATTTTAGGAGACTGCATTATTTATCGCTTACATACATTATGGTCAGTTTTTTTTACTAGCCATCAAGATAATTAGGCCCGTGAGTAGCAGATCATTTTTGTTCCTTGGGTCCAGAGTATTTTCGGGTCTAATCATGCGGTTTCGCTTATCCTTTGTCAATTTCAATCGTCATATATTACGTAATATATATATACGTAACATATACGATACAATTTGACTAATCCTCAAACATACAAAACAACATATAAATACTTATCATTCTTTCACATGACATTTTCACAAACACTGATATTAGATTAAGTGATTATACGTATAGAGGCCGTTTCCAACGTCGTTATTCCTATACTAATTTCAAATAGATCAAATAATTAAAGAAAATGCAAACAAAATAACAACTATAATAGAATTTAAGCACTGAGATCTTGACTCTAAGCGGGGAAACGATAAAAATAAAATATTAATATAACGAATTGTGAGTTACTTTGATTATGTTCGTATCGATCGACGATACAAATCGATGTTAATTGGAGTAAAAGTAGTCTAGACATAGCAACGGCGTAAATGTGCAATATATTTATTTTGTTACTTACGTTAAATTAAAATTGGACCCAAAAGAATTTTGTTTTTGGGCGCAAATCAATTTAAATTCAGAATAACTTCGTATTTTAATTCGAAGTTTGAAGTTTTCATCCGGGAACTAATGAACGTCTAAGCTACTGAACGCATACACGAAAAATACAATTCATTTGGGCCCACTATCGATACCCGAGCAGCCCAACACATTTAAAGCTAAATAGTATACAACTTTCAACCTTAACATACAACAAATAAGATACATCTCAACACACGATTTCATTCACTTTCAGTCGACGAACGGGGTAGGTGCAAAAATGAGTTCTTATGAATTATAAAATAGTGGGAATAATCTAAATTACTATTTTGCGTTACTAATAAACAAATATTATTCATATATTCATATTGGAGGGGGGAGTATTATTTATGTTTTATGACTCAAAATTTTATAAAAATTAATTACACCACTTTGTATCAAGGAAATGTTTTAGAAATTGACATCATTCATAAAATTCGCGAGGTTACATTTTCATAGTCACAAATACATTAAAAAGTACATACACTACACAATTTATATATATTTTGACTTGGTGAAATTACTGATATATTTTTTTGCAAATAGATTTGCTTACGCAGAAGTTATTGTAGATGGCGACACCGAAACAACGGGTGTCCAATAGCGCGCCACAATTTATATGACATTAGTTTCGTCATCATGTCGTTTGTTTACTATATAACAGTGGCGCCTCTTGCGGGAGAAATTGTCACGAGACTTTTCGATAACTTTTTTTATGTCAATCTCATCTTGTAAGCATCTTGCAATTATTTATACATACATAAATACTAGACTTAAGATAGATTTTTTTAATTCTTATTTATTTAGAGATTTCTGTTGGGTTGAAAAACTGATAGAATTATGAACACTTTCAAATATTTTTAATACGCTCGAAGCAAATTGCAAATATGGCAGATATGGTTCTAAACCGATCGCATTTTTGTAGGTATTTTACAATCAACTTTGAGATATCTTCCGAATGTTATGTTCTCGTAATGTTGAACTTGTACCTTGGAAACAAAAAATTAAAAAAAACACTAATCGACCAAATTAGCTTCTAAATTAATAAAAATACAGTATTTTACAACCCATACAGTATTATACACAGCCAAATAGTAATTTGAAAATTCTATACATATTTTTTTTTAAACGAGTTACGCGGACGGTCGTATAAAGTGAAGAAAACACCTGGTAACAATAATTAAAAATATTAGGAATTAAAAAACACGCTTACTTAGTTTGCATTTTCATTTGTAAAGTTTTGATTTAGAGTTGATATTCCTTTAAATAACTATGCGAGAGTCAAGTCAATTGTGTTTGAAGCAATATGTGATAATGTGACCATATTTAATCTTTTGATAAAATATAACAATTAAAAAAAAGTTTTTTATTCATATCGATCTTTTATATCAGCAAATAATCTATATAAGGGAGCTTTCAAGTATTTCGACGTAACGAATTTGATGGCGTCTGGTATAACGTTACGATGCGTTACAGGGGCGGGAGGGGGGGTTTGAACTACGCGTTACGTAACATTGTTTTTTTTTCTTTCCGATACTTTACGCCACATAACTGTGACTTTTAAGTAAAAATGGTCAGTTGGTGGTTACGTAACATTTTACTAGGGGGGAAGAAAAATGTTACGACGCGTTACATGGGGGGAGGGGCGGTCAAAAATCCCCAAAAATTGCGTTACGTAATACTTGAATGCTCCCTAAACAATGAATTGTACAAAAAAAGGGTTATAAATATCTTCCAATGTAGAGGTTACATTAATATCTATTAATAAAGAGGTAACTTTTGTATTTTCGTAATATCCGATGCTACTCATCCGATTTGGAAAAACTTTTTGTGTTTGAAAGCCCGTTTATTGAGACTTGCTCGTTTATATAATTGCTTGAATCCCACGCTTCATTCAGGACTCAAATTACTCTTAAATTAAGTCTAGAGTCCCTTGTTCATCAGGATTCAATATGCCGACCGTGACGTAAGACACTGCTTTATCCCCTTGATGCATAATCTACTATTAACGTCAGTAGGTGACCTAATCTACACTTATATAATAAAGGAATAGAGTTTTGTTTGTTTAAAGGCGCTTAGCTCTGGAACTACTAGTCGGATTTGAAAAATTCTTTTTGCATTTGATAGCCCAATTTTCGAGGAAGGTTATAGGCTACTTTTTATCACGGGAATGCGGGTGACACCGCGGGGAACAGCTAGTTTAATTATGTAATGCCAAACGACAGCCTACCACGAGCGCAGTGCCAATAGCACAGCCAGTAATCTCTTCTACTTTATGTCAAACGTCTCAAACCAACATTAGTCTCTCTGGCAAAATAATTTCAATTTTAATTAGAGAATTTATCTTTTACTTTACAAGTAATATAAAGCACTATGTGTAGCTCAAAATTTTGTACAAATATCGCCTTTATTTATAAAGTATTAAGCCACACTACGACCGTCCGCAGAAAAAGAAAAGAAACCACAATAATTACCTCCCGCTATAATATTTTGCATGATAACTTTCATACAACTTAATTCTTACTAGTCAAGCATTCGACGCTATACTTTCCTGCGGGACCTCTGGCTCTTGGACCTCTTCTGGTTTGCTCTCTTTAACTTCTTCAATCTTCTCTTCTCTACTCTCGGAAGGCTTTGAATCGGTTGATATTGAACTAGATGTTAGGCTATTTGGTTGAGAGGACTCTTTACTTGGCGGTTCTTGGGAGCTTCTGTTATCGGATTGTGATTTTTCTTTTGACTCTGCGAATTAATGGTATTCGATTAACTTTTGTTGTGGTTGAATTGGCACTAGTCTTACATAGGAAAGGGCGTGGCGATCGCGAGGTGTATATCTTTGGACAAATTTCGGTTTATGAATATTGCGTTTTTCGTTCTAAATGTGAAATCTACTTATGGTACGAGAACTAATCTTGACTTAATCAAGTCTCAACGACGAAGACACAGAACGATCGATGACAAAAAATAACTGACTATACTGAATACATATTTTGAAACTTTTCGAAAGTTATGTTGGATTCTGAAATCGGAAAATATCATATATTTCAATTGAGCAAGATTGACTTTGAAAATTTTTCGATATTTCAGATTTACTTTCCTAGTTTCAGTTTGACAAATCATCATAGATTTCAAAAGTATACCATTTCAAAATATACAACCGAAATCAGAGTTCTTCAATCATTGTATAGTATTTCATATGTCATAAGGTTTTAGAATTTAAATTCCATTGCTTCAATCTCAAAACTTGACTAACGTTCTGTATAACGGACAGTAGTTTAAAATATGAATAACGCATCGAGTATGAAAACATTAAATTTTACGCTAAATATTACTAAAAAAAATTCTACTATTTCTATCATAACAACTCAGAATTTATTAATTACTCTATACAGGGTGATTTTTTAGTCTAAAATTATTATTAAGTATTTGCAGGGGTGGAAGTACTCATCAATACGAGCAACTTTTATTATGGGACCAACTTTGACTGATATCGCGTAAAATAAAACGGTTAGTTCATACATTTTGGTCGAGTAAGTATTGAACTTTTATATTTTTTTCGTGATTTCACAGTTAGTCTCATAATAAAAGTTGTTCATATTGATGAGTATCTACCCCTGCAAGTATTGCCAGTCACTAAAAAGTCACCCAGTATTATGATAAAATCTACTGATAGTTTAAATCAATAATAGTGTTTTACTCATGCATTATACTATTTAAAATAAACTCCTTTTTTGAAGTCGGTTAATACATCTAATGCGTACATCTATACATACTCATAAAACCAACATATTAATCCTGTTAAATGGCGATCTTACCCGACTGCCCGACAAGTAATTTTGTTTTTAAATAGTATACTAATAATTTCACTAAATTCTACAAATAATAACAAAACTACCGACCAACAAAATAATTAAAAAGTACTAACATGGAAATAAAACAGAATAACTTAAAAGGGACCTTCTGTCCCACTATAAAAAGGTCTTCATTATCTTGATCTTATTGCATGCGCGAACGCCACCAATGTAATGATAATTTCGCCCAGAGCAAATCTTAATTGGACAAATTATAACGTAAGGCATTGATTATTAAATAATTCTTTTTTTTCTACGTCGGTGTACAGGGCTGTTTGACCACACTCTCACCATGGTAAGTTATGATGTGGCCGAAGTTGGTAAGCACACAAAGCCTAGAAGGATCTTTATTTAAATTAACAATGACTTTAAAAGAAAAAATATATTTTATGCAATATTTTTTTATATAACTAGGCATCGTTAGTTGTTCATGATAATTAATATTACATTATCATTTAAATACTAATTTATAAAAAAGAACCAGAAATTTTGTTTTTTTAATTCTACAATCAAAGGGCATACATAAACCTCTATTATTGAAAGTGCATCATAAGTCAAATCACAATAATAAATGCCCAGTTTGGGCAGTCATGAACATCGAAGCTACTGAAGTTACCACCGATTGAGAAGTCGGTCTTCAACTGAGAAGAACCGCCAAGAACTCGAGAGATTCTGTTTTTTTTTTCAAATGCAATGTGTTAATCGAAAATAAACTTTATGCCGTAGAAACAAGTTTCAAATTAATTTGTCTCAACTCCAAAATTTACTTATGCGTTGATTAATTCTCTATAAGGGCATAAGTTAATTATAGTAGTATGTTACTTGCTGAGTTTCTTGCCGGTTCTTCTCAGTTGAAGGCCGACTTCCGTACCGGTGGTAGCTTCAGTAAATTCGACCCTAGTCAGTGATCTCCTAGCCTAAACTGGATAACTGGCTTCGACTTTGATTTTAAAAGGGATCGTAATTTTTAAAATATTTAAGATAAACAACTGTATAGTTATGTATAGGTAATTACCGTAATACAATTAAACCCACATGTTAATTCAGGGTGTAAAAACCAATTTCAATAACAAACATACACAATAATTATGCACAAAAAAAAAATACCAAAAATTAAAGAAAAAAAAATCTAATAGGTACTTAAAATGTACAGTGAAGATGTCATGTTTGAAACATGCATTAGTATTAAAAAAAAAAAACATACCGGCACCGTGTGTCGCCGGCCAGGGTTTCCTCACAAACATGTTCTCAACGATCCTGTCTATGTTGTCCTTCTCTGATGAGTTCGCCGGTCTATTAGTGAGAAAGAGACGGTGTATTGCATGAACATGGAGGTCGAAAGAATCGTGTACGAGTAACATTTAGTAATTTTCAAATAATTTTATTTCTGATGACAAACTTCAACAACGATAATACATTCTGTTATCACTAATGATTGTCCTAGTAAAGTTTCGCCAGCAAATTTTAATTCAGTACTAGCTTTTTGCCCGTTTTTAGCGAGGGATCTTATGTTTTCCCGCAATAAAAAGATAAATGGGCTATCCAACACTAAAAGGATTTTTCAATTCGAACCAGTCGTTTCTGAGATTAGCACGTTTAAACAAACAAACTCTTCAGCTTCATAATATTAGTATAGAAAAGTAATTAAGTAATATAGATTTCAACTAGTTAGCTAGTAGTGGTTACCTATCCTGGTGCGGCGGGTGGTGCGGCCGCACGATGGGTATGGCGGCGGTGGGGCGCCGCTGTAGTACGTCAACTAGTTAGCTAGTAGTGGTTACCTATCCTGGTGCGGCGGGTGGTGCGGCCGCACGATGGGTATGGCGGCGGTGGGGCGCCGCTGTAGTACGTCAACTAGTTAGCTAGTAGTGGTTACCTATCCTGGTGCGGCGGGTGGTGCGGCCGCACGATGGGTATGGCGGCGGTGGGGCGCCGCTGTAGTACGTCAACTAGTTAGCTAGTAGTGGTTACCTATCCTGGTGCGGCGGGTGGTGCGGCCGCACGATGGGTATGGCGGCGGTGGGGCGCCGCTGTAGTACGTCAACTAGTTAGCTAGTAGTGGTTACCTATCCTGGTGCGGCGGGTGGTGCGGCCGCACGATGGGTATGGCGGCGGTGGGGCGCCGCTGTAGTACGTCAACTAGTTAGCTAGTAGTGATTACCTATCCTGGTGCGGCGGGTGGTGCGGCCGCACGATGGGTATGGCGGCGGTGGGGCGCCGCTGTAGTACGTCAACTAGTTAGCTAGTAGTGGTTACCTATCCTGGTGCGGCGGGTGGTGCGGCCGCACGATGGGTATGGCGGCGGTGGGGCGCCGCTGTAGTACGTCAACTAGTTAGCTAGTAGTGGTTACCTATCCTGGTGCGGCGGGTGGTGCGGCCGCACGATGGGTATGGCGGCGGTGGGGCGCCGCTGTAGTACGTCAACTAGTTAGCTAGTAGTGGTTACCTATCCTGGTGCGGCGGGTGGTGCGGCCGCACGATGGGTATGGCGGCGGTGGGGCGCCGCTGTAGTACGTCAACTAGTTAGCTAGTAGTGGTTACCTATCCTGGTGCGGCGGGTGGTGCGGCCGCACGATGGGTATGGCGGCGGTGGGGCGCCGCTGTAGTACGTCAACTAGTTAGCTAGTAGTGGTTACCTATCCTGGTGCGGCGGGTGGTGCGGCCGCACGATGGGTATGGCGGCGGTGGGGCGCCGCTGTAGTACGTCAACTAGTTAGCTAGTAGTGGTTACCTATCCTGGTGCGGCGGGTGGTGCGGCGGGTGGTGCGGCCGCACGATGGGTATGGCGGCGGTGGGGCGCCGCTGTAGTACGTCAACTAGTTAGCTAGTAGTGGTTACCTATCCTGGTGCGGCGGGTGGTGCGGCCGCACGATGGGTATGGCGGCGGTGGGGCGCCGCTGTAGTACGTCAACTAGTTAGCTAGTAGTGGTTACCTATCCTGGTGCGGCGGGTGGTGCGGCCGCACGATGGGTATGGCGGCGGTGGGGCGCCGCTGTAGTACGTCAACTAGTTAGCTAGTAGTGGTTACCTATCCTGGTGCGGCGGGTGGTGCGGCCGCACGATGGGTATGGCGGCGGTGGGGCGCCGCTGTAGTACGTCAACTAGTTAGCTAGTAGTGGTTACCTATCCTGGTGCGGCGGGTGGTGCGGCCGCACGATGGGTATGGCGGCGGTGGGGCGCCGCTGTAGTACGTCAACTAGTTAGCTAGTAGTGGTTACCTATCCTGGTGCGGCGGGTGGTGCGGCCGCACGATGGGTATGGCGGCGGTGGGGCGCCGCTGTAGTACGTCAACTAGTTAGCTAGTAGTGGTTACCTATCCTGGTGCGGCGGGTGGTGCGGCCGCACGATGGGTATGGCGGCGGTGGGGCGCCGCTGTAGTACGTCAACTAGTTAGCTAGTAGTGGTTACCTATCCTGGTGCGGCGGGTGGTGCGGCCGCACGATGGGTATGGCGGCGGTGGGGCGCCGCTGTAGTACGTCAACTAGTTAGCTAGTAGTGGTTACCTATCCTGGTGCGGCGGGTGGTGCGGCCGCACGATGGGTATGGCGGCGGTGGGGCGCCGCTGTAGTACGTCAACTAGTTAGCTAGTAGTGGTTACCTATCCTGGTGCGGCGGGTGGTGCGGCCGCACGATGGGTATGGCGGCGGTGGGGCGCCGCTGTAGTACGTCAACTAGTTAGCTAGTAGTGGTTACCTATCCTGGTGCGGCGGGTGGTGCGGCCGCACGATGGGTATGGCGGCGGTGGGGCGCCGCTGCGCGCGCGGCTGCTGCTCCTGCTCCGCGCAGCTGTAGTACGTCACGCCGCCCGCCTGCGTCGCCTACCATTACAACACTACTTTATGTAACTACTATTGCACCGCTGTGCTGTTCGATACTTTACTGTGGATGACGCCCTAAGATGACCTACATTTTTAATGATTGAAGAATTTTTTGCCTTTTTAATTAATAAGAATATTGTAATTAAGACATTTCGCAATATATTTATGAATGTATTGAGATTGCTTGTTTATACTTCGATGAGCCCAAATCAGTTGAAAGCTGACTTCCGAAGATGTTTTATCTTCAGCAGCTTTGGATTTTAGTCAGTGCTCTCCTAGGATCTAAATAGCTTTGACCATGAATAACAGCTGCCCACAAAATAACAACTGCCCACAAGTTTTACCGGATCCAATATTTTGTTTTAAATACATGCATAAATCTACGGCTATACATTTTACTGGCAAATTATAAATGACCCGCAAATAAAAATTAAAAAGACAAGATATTCATTGAAATGTAAATTCGAGTCCCAATCAAATCACGCGCAGGTTTTCTCGGAATCGTAATATGATCGAGACTCTCATTTGGTAGGATAGATAAAGAATATATTTTCTTAAGATGCCCAAATGAGATTTGACCCAAAAAGCTAAATATTACACACAGTCTAAGTTTAGTGCGTTATAATTTGCGGTGCGTGCAGCGTGCATCTTTTTGGACTTGTTTCACCAATCCTCACCGTGGTATGTGATGATGTGATCGAAAATGGTGAGCATACAAAGCCTTGAAAGAAGACCCTTGAAGTCTTGTGCAATGGGGAAGAAAACTGAAAATTTTCTACAAGAGTCAAAACTGTGTGGAAACTGTCTAATACATGATTTTATTGAGAAAATTATCCAACTTACAAAGAATAAAGGGAATATAACGTCATACAGACTTCGCATTCTGCGCCTCACTACTCTTGAGGAAAGACGCCTTCGTGGCGATCTCATTGAGACCTACAAAATCCTCACGGGAAAGTACAACATGGTAAGCAACATGGTTGTACTTTCCCGTAAGGATTATTATGATTATGATTATGGACTTAGACAACATATTTATTAAGTATGAGAGCACTAAATCCTCCCGCGGGCATCAATGTAAAATTAATCGTGCACCATCAAAGACAAACACTGCTCACCATTTCCTCAGTAATAGAGTAGTCCAGTATTGGAATCGGTTACCCGATGATGTGATATTAGCGACCTCAACAAACGCTTTTAAAAACCGACTGGACAACTGAACAAAAACCAACAAACTGCATAAGTGATCGATGAAGTGCGACCCTTACTTCAACACTGCAAGATGTAGACACATCAGCTTCTAAGCTGCTCGTCTATAAATAAATAAATAATTTGATACCGCCGTAGTTATTTCGCTCAGTAGCGTATTTTAGGAGAGACAACATAATCCCAAATAAAATAAGCGCTTCCTAGCTTTGAGGCATAAACATTTTCTGATCTTTTAATTCCGTCGTATTATCAAAATGTCAACATGTGTGAGTGAGTTCACACAAACTGTCCAACATTGGACTATATTAGTTTGATGATGTATGTATGTATAGTTATTCAGTGGTTTTGAGTTACCCAAAGATTTTAAAAGCCTTTGCAAAACGTAAAGCAGTTTTATTGAATAAATATTTTAAAAAAAACCAAGCACCAAAAACGTGTGCAAAATTTACATCTCAATCGATTGGATGGAACTGGAAAATTCAGTTGCAAGATTTGATCTACACAGACTAAAAAGATAAATAGAAGCTTGTAGCAAAGCGTACGCAATTCCATTGGCAATACGCGTTGCGTTCGCCTCCCCACTGCCAAAAGCCGCTTAAACTGCACACACCCAAACATAATTATTATTGTTCTAACACCATTACCAAACATTTAAGTTATCACAAATTTATGCAGCGAAAACATCGCTTTATAAAATGATTTTCTTTAACAAATGAAAGCTACTTGGGTTATTGAAAAATGAATGAAACATGTTGGTAAATTAAATGCGCTATAAATATTGGACATGAGATTATCTTAAAGCTGCTTTTCTGCCAGGTAGGATAGGGGGCGTTGGGAAGAGAAAAAAAATGGGTGTAATCATTTTAGAGCATTTCAAGGTTAGTGCAATAGTCATAGGTTTTTTTTTATTGAAGTTGAACTCTACTTCTTTTGGAAAACAAAAATAGCTTCAAAATTAACTTTTAAATTTACGATTTTGTAGATATGTCGGTATTTTCTATCGTAACAGGTAGAAAATCAGCTTTATTCAAATTTATCGGCGATTTTGATATTATTTTAGCAATACAATGATAACACACGTTTTAGCGCTCCTTTAGTTACCTCATTCGACTTGGTCTGGTTTATAACAGGCACCAACTGAAAATTGCCAATGGTTAGTATCAATACGCGACCCCAAAACTGGGATAGACGAACGGACAAAGACACAGGATATGTTTAATTTCGGTCATGACCTCGATGGAAACAGCCGTATTATTATTGAACAGTGGATTATGTGCCTCATGACGGAGCTTTTAAAGTCTATTTTCGCTCCGTTAACACTGTGATCAATCTAAGTCGAAATGGACTTTAAATCTTTGTTATAAGACATATAATACACTATCATTTTATTACGATCTCAAAGACCAGCTACAGGAATATACCGATAGGTACATTAGAGACTCCTAGATGTTTTTCATTAATTCATATTGCATTAAGTTTCGATGGATTAGCTAGGCGTGCCAGGCTCTCTACATAAACTAACATACATGCTTTAACCAAATCCTAAACATTGTCTATAACTGCAGTTGTTTTAGAAGTAAATAAATGAAAGGGTGTATTCTTGCGGTATTGGACATCGATGTCGCATTAGGGTGGCTTTCCTCCATTCCTTTTCTTTCCTTCATAGCTTGACTAAGCTTAGGAACTGTACCTTTAGACATAAAGTCGAATAACTACATTTCGACTGATATACCATTTTATGTATAATTTCATGCAACATCAATACGCGAGAAACAACAACCCAAGTTTATATGGGCCTTTTCAACCATTTAATTAAATATTAAAATACTATGCTATAACAATAATATAGAACTAATAATAATAATAAATACTCACATAGTTATGATGCGGGTAGATCTGGTGCGGATGGTAGGCGGGCGCGGGCGGCTGCGCGAACATGCCCGCGCCGCCGAACACTGCGCCGCTGCCGCTCTACACCAATTATACATAGCAATCAAACCGGGTAAGCGCCATGCTTCACGCGGTATCAATACAAGACAACCGAATAAGTGCATATCAGACACGTAAAGGTGGCTCGTTTAACTACAATCTCTCTATGGTAAGTGATGATGTGGCCGAAGGTGGTAGAAAAAGCATATAATGAACTGGCTCTCAAGTAGGTGTTTGGCTATAGATTCTTAATTTGAGGGTGGTAGCCAGGTAGGCGGGTACTACAAAGTACCCTACCAATGTGTTATGGTTTCATCACGATGTTTTCCTTTATTTTGGTTACATGGTCATTCTGTACCCAGAGTCTAAAAAAATTACGTAAGTATTTTTTTTTTTATACAACTTTGTCGGCAAACAAGCATACGGCCCGCCTGTTGGTAAGCGGTTACCGTAGCCTATGAACGCTTGCAACACCAGACGTATCACTCGCGCGTTGCCGACCCTTCCCCCCTCCCCGATGAGCTCTGGCGACCTTACTCACGCGCAGGAACACAACTATAAGTTATTTGGCTGCGGTATTCTGTAAAGTGGAGGTACTTCCCCAGTCGACCTGCTCTTGAGCGACATATCGCTATGCTCTATCTATCCTCACTAATGCTTACTATCACGTTTGCGATTTCTCTAAAGGAATTGGCGCGCTACTACAATACATATAGAACTACATACTTTCAACCATGAAAATTATAGTAAACGCAAACGCGATAACAATCGTTTACTTACGTCAATTCTTTACACTCAGTCCACTGGTCTCAGTTCTGTAACCCATTATTTGAGTCGCTGACAATATGTGTGTATATATTCAATTTATAATTTCCCCCCCGCAGTTTCACCCGCTTTCATCAGGGACCTTATGTTTTTCCGGAATAAAAAAGCAGCCTATGTCCTTCTCTATACCATAGGCTATCTGCGTACCAAATTTCATCCCAATCGGTTCAGTGGTTTAGGCGTGACAAGGTAACAAACAAACTCACATTCACATTTATAATATTACTAGCTGTCCCCCGCGGTTTCACCCGCATTCCCGAGGAAAATAGTAGCCCATGTCTTTCTCCATACTATAGGTTATTTTCGTAACAAATTTCATCGCAATCAGTTCAGTGGTTTAAGCGTGAAAAGGTAACAAAAAACAAACCCACAAACAAACTCACTTTCGCATTTATAATATTAAGTTAGGATTAGGATAGTTATGATGTTGGGTCTATCAAAAACAGACGGACAGTCCACCTGATGGTAAGCGGCTATACCAGGAGTATTTCCAATATATTAACAATTAAAAAGCCTAGAAGGCAACTAACTGGCTCTCGGGAATTAGATATTTTTAGTTCTATTTTTCGTTAGTCATACTTCAGCATAGTTATTATTTTTAGTAAATCAAAATTTATGTAAAAAAATGTTGTTTGCGTTGGCTTACATACAGTTACCTGCATGTACTGGGCGGGCATCATCGCGGGCGGAGCGTAGGCTTGTGACGGCGGCATCGGACCTGACAAACATAAAATTATTTAAATGCAATTTCTTATATCATTAAAAAAACGGCCATGTGCGAGTCGGTCTCGCGCACGAAGGGTTCCGTACCATTATCTATAAAAACGGCAAAAAAATGTCTGTTGTAAGGGAGCCCCCTTATATATTTATTTTATTGTTTTTTAGTATTTGTTGTTATAGCGGCAACAGAAATGCATCTGTGAAATTTTCAACTGTCCAACTATCACGGTTCATGAGATACAGCCTGGTGACAGACAGACGGACGGACAGTGGAGTCTTAGTATTAGGGTCTTAGTAATAGTTATGTAAGAGCAATGAATATTTATTGTATCCAGTTACCAATGTTGTGTGGTTGCGGCGGCAAATTATGCAGCGGCAGGTTGTGTTGGTGCGGCACTAGCTGCTGTTGCTGCTGTTGCTGCTGTTGCTGCTGCTCCAAGAGACCCAGCCGCACCTGCTGTTTGTAAATATCCTTATGTTAATGAAATAACACAGTGGAAAATAAGTAGTCAAATAACAAAAAATGCAAAGAGAGATCACATACAAGTAAAAAATGTTTCCAAGTAAAAATCTGTCCGTACCAACGTACTCACTAATGAGTACTTACTCATTTGAAGATGTCTACAGCATTTTTAATCCGTACTAATATCACAGCGTAATTACATACAGTGGTCTATCGCGTTTGAAGTCACGCGAAATGCCGCTTTGTATTGGCATTCGTAATTGCTCCATTGTGTCCCAAGCGAGTGTACCGCCCCTCTCTCACCCCGCAAACCCCGCACGATTTCTCTGTCTAGACGTGTCCGTTGGCCGACTGTAAGATACATAGACTGTGCTAATATCATCCCGATATATATAAATACGACCGGGACGGCTGAACGGATTTATATGAAATTTGGAATATAGTTTCTTTGAATAGTGTGAAACCGCGAAGCGGAAGCTATAACCTGATTAAGGCTCATTAACTTACTTGTTGATTGTGCTGCGGTTGTGGTTGCGGTTGCGGTTGCGGTAGTGTCTGCGGGAGAGGCTGCGGGAGCGGCTGGTGCGGGGGGGAGGGCGCGTGTGTGCCCGCGCGATGTACCTGCTGCTAATAACACCTTATCTTTAGTCGGAATATGTACTATCACATAAGCCAATATTTATAAGGTAAGCTCATTCATCAGGAAGCCAATATAAACAGGTCTTCATGGATAAATAAAAAGACATAGACATATTTATAAGAAAAAATACATCTTTATATACAACATGTTCCTTTTAATCTGTATACAGGGCGATTTTGTTATCACTGGCAATAGTTGCAGGGGTGGAAACTCATCAATGTGAACAACTTTTATTATAGGGCTAACTCTGATATCGCGTAAAATAATACGGTTGCTTCATACATTTTGGTCGAGTAGGTATTGAACTTTTGTATGGAACAGCTGATAATTTTTTCATGATTTCACAGTTAGTCCCATAATAAAAGTTGTTCATTTTGATGAGTACTTCCACCCTTGCAAGTATTGCCAGTGACTAAAAAAATCACCCAGTATATAAAAGGAAAAGGTGACTGACTGACTGATCTATCAACGCACAGCTCAAACCACTGGACGGATCGGGCTAAATAAATTTTAGCATACAGATAGCTATTATGATGTAGGTATCCGCTAAGAAAGGATTTTTGTAAATTTTGGCTTCGCGGGTGAAACCGCGGGGCGGTAAGCTAGTATCCCATAACTCGAAGGTTATACAAATAACCTATCAAAGTAAAAATAATACAAAAAGTCATAGAACAACAATTAGTGTTCCAAAAATACATAGTTTCCAAGATCTCAATCATAACCAAGGGTATGTTCCGATATACACTGCGAGCACTGTAAGGTGTGACGTCATTTAGTATACTGAGAAGCCGTTCCTTTATAGTTACCTATACTGGGTACTGACCGATTAAAACGGAACGCAGTCCAGTATACTGTGTGTCATCCACGTATATGTAAATTGTCATTCTGAAAGCTGTTGATCACGTGATCAAGGCACAGAGACCACTTTACCTCAAAAACGCCAGTGCTCACAGTACAAAAATGGCGACGATTTTGACGTCATATATTTCCCTAGGACACTACGGCAGTATACTGTCATCTATAACGGAACGAATTTCTAACCAGTAAGAATACTGAACAGTGCTCGCGTATAACGGAACATACCCTAAATTAGTAAAAAAAAAAACACCCGTATGACGAATCTTTATTTTGCGACGTTGCCAAACTTACGCAGTAATAAACCAAATTTAATCATTCATATTGAAAGCTAAGAAAATAATCGTGGCTTTGTTGAATTATTTTGTATGAAAAATGAAAAAAAACCATAATTATGCCAGTTGGTTATATGACATGGTCTAAATACCGTAGAGTTATGGGATATCAAAAGGAACACATGGTATAAAAAATCAGCATCCGTATGTTTGTGTCCACAAAACTCGAAAAGTCAAAAAAAAAATACACAATGTTGCATTTTTATATTAAGTATTTTTTAATACTTCTTATCCCTAAGTTCCTATGGGAAATTCCATGGTTTTTATGATATAATACAGTAAATTTAAACACACATTTAGATCTTAACGGTAGTAGCCGTCCGTCCATTAATCTTCTATCTCTCTCACATCATTCCCTTTCATTCACTCAAACATACGTTCCATAACATAAAATATAGACTAAACTCTATATATATATTTACCTGGTGTATAAGCTGTTGCGGGTGGGGTAATGGCGGAGCCCCGGGTTGGTGAGCCGACGGGAACTCGCCTGGAGCTGGACCTGCTATATAATAATACATATATGAACTAATTAGTTGTAACACGCGGTTTCACCAGCGTTCCCGAGAAAAAAAAAGTAGCTCATGTCCTTCTCCATACCATAGGCTATTTGCATACCAAATTTCTTCGTAATCGGTTCAGCTGTTTAGGCGTGAAAAGGTAACAGGCAGAATAAGTCGCGTTTCCGGGATAAAAGTACAAGACAACGAGTACAAAACATCGAGAGATTCTTACCTGCATGATATCGAAGCTGTTGTTGCTGCTGCTGCGGTTGCTGTTGCGGCTGCGGCAGTTGCTGCTGCGGTTGCGGCATTTGCTGTTGCGGCTGCGGCATTTGCTGTTGCGGCTGCGGCAGTTGCTGCTGCGGTTGCGGCAACTGTTGCTGTTGTTGTTTCTGTTGCGGCGAGTATGTCTCAGCAAGGGGGCGCTGTCGCAAACTGCTGTACCGTTTGCTTCCACCGCGTGGTTCCGCACCTTTTAATTATTTATACTATTTTTAATTATTCTTATTATGATAATTATAATATGGTAGTTGCCTGTATTCAAAATAAATTATCAAACACTAACCAATGTATAAAACATCTAAAAAAAAAAGGGGAAATCACGATTATTTTATTAAATTTATCCTTTTTATGATTTTTAATGACCAATCTAAACTTAAGGAGTAAAGCTTTTGATGCTATATAATTATGACGTCACATGCTTGTATTTCATACAAAACTCCATATAACCTATCGTTTTGACATTTCATAAAAAGTTGCTAATTTGATATGTCAGTCAACATCCCTATTAGTAATTTATGCCTCCATCGGTTACTCGATCGATAACCAGAAAGGTTCTCGAGTAGCGACTACGTACAGGAAAGCGTCGAATGGGCCAGCCTCCCACCAGCTGTACTGATGATCTGGTCAGAGTTGCTGGGAGCAGCTGGATAGAAGCCGCCCAGAACTGCTCTTTGTGGAAATTAATGGGATAGGCCGAATATGACGAATTTATGCCCCACAATTGTAGAATCCTTTAATTTCCCAAAATATATCTATACTAATATTATATTAATATCAGGAACTACTGGTTCGATTTGAAAAATTATTTCAGTGTTGGATAGCCCATTTATCGAGGAAGGCTATAGACAACAAGATCCCTCGGGAACGCGGGTGAAACCACGGGATGGAAGCTAGTAGTCCATATATATCAATCCTCCATATTCAGAACCATTCCGATCGGAAAGGATTTAGTCACAGAATTCATTTGCCGCGATCGTGTAATGTTCGAATGCCTCATTCCAAATTGAAGTCTAAAATGAGAAAAGTAGACTACGCAATCGGTTTGTCTACCCGATCGGGACTGCAACCGAGCAGGTCTGAATAAGGGGGCATGTGACAAAAAGAGCCAAATACAACGAGACCAAATAAGATATACTCTTTTCAAAACGGGCCTATTATTCTATGACGACTTTAATGTAAGATACAAATAGGTTTCATCCAAAAACACCTATACAACTCACCTGAAGCAGGTTGCTGTTGCGGCTGCTGGTTCTGCTGCGGCTGTTGCGACCGCTGCTGCTGTTGCTGCGGGGGCGACTTGTTTGTAGGCGGGTTGGTTTGTTGTTGGCCCTGTACAAATCACACAAATATAATAAATGCGAAAGTTTGTGAGTGTGTATGTTTGTTACGGCTGGATCAATTATGATGAAATTTGGTATGGTTCACACCCTGGATTATCACATAGGCTACTTTTTATGCTGGCTAAAACATAAGATCCCTCGGGAATGCGCGTGAAACCGCGGGGCGGAAACTATTATTTGACATACATTCTTACCGGTTCTTGAATCTCAATCAAGTTATCACATTTTTTTTTCACTTTGTACAGGTTTGTGTTTGACCACAATCTCACTATAGTGGGTGATGATGTGGCCGAAGGTGGTAAGCACAAGTTTTGAAGGAACTAGGTCTCAAGTGCAGCTGCCGGAACACACCAAAAGGTGCGTTTGGCGACAGATTTTCAACTTGAGGGTGGTAGCCAGCCAGTCGGGTACCACCGTGCTTTGGTTTCCTCACGATGTTTTCCTATCGAAAGTTCAAGCTCATTATTGTAATCGAACCCACGACCTTCGCCGCGGCATCCGACGTCACTACCACTGAGCTATCATCGCCTTAAGCCATAATCACATGTATCTATCTACATATATATGTATACAACTTGTGAACAGGTGCTGCTTGTGAGGGCTGGTCTGCTTAAGTTTGCAATCCATTTATTTACTAAGTAACATTACTCATAATTTTGATACTTTTCCCTTTTTGTCATACACACGAGTATTGTCAGTGAGACTAAATAAATAATTTTATGTATTTAATAAATAAATCTGAGATGGTTTTTGAAAAGAGTAATTGCTGAATTTCTTACCGGCTCTTCTCAGTAAAAGCAACCTTCCGAACCGTGCGTTAGAGTCAGACTATTCATAAGTGCTTGTAAAGGCCTATTTGAATTTACATTTTATATAAAACACAAAAATGTTCTACCTACCTACCTATGTCCATTATAGACTTTGAAACCATCCAACCGATGTGCCCCAAACCGGTTTCATTAAAAAGACAATAATGTGAAGATGGTTTTATACTCTATTTTTTAACGCCGGGTATCCACTAATCAGTGTATTATGACAGTAGTATCACCTGTGGTAGAGGTTTCTTCCTCCCCTGGTCAGTAGGCACTGGTCTCTGCTGAGCCACTGCGGCCACTCGACGCTGTGATGCTTCACTGTTCCAACAAACACATTCACTTAATATTTATACTGGATGATTTTTTACTCACTAGCAATACTTGCAAGGGTGGAAGTACTCTTCAAAATGAACAACTTTTATTATGGGACTAACTGTGAAATCATGAAAAAATTATAAGCTACCTACTCAATCAAAATGTATGAATCAACCATTGTATTTTACGCGATATCAGAGTTAGCCCCGTAATAAAAGTTGTTCACATTGATGAGTACTTCCACCCCTGCAAGTATTGCCAGTGATAAAAAAAACACCCTGTATGTGTATGACCCTTAGAGTATACATAAGCAAGCTATAGAGCACACCTTACTAAGTATGAACCGAAAGCACAAGTATGAACACAGAAGGGTATCAAAAGGGGTTGCGGGAGACGCGGGGCGGGTGCAGATGTATGGAACATCGCTATGAAAGCGTTATACCATAGCTAAGTATCTATAACATTGAAATTGAATACCATATATTTCATTTATTTTTCTAACAACATAAAAAAGCCATATATAGACCAGATTTTGAGGTATTTTCATGAAACGTTTTTAGGTAGAAAGAAATAGCTTTCGTACTATTCGCGCTCTACCTTAATTTTAACGATAGTCGGTCGTGGATTCGATTCCCGCCCAGGACAAACATGAATGTCTTTTTGTCCTGAGACTTGGTGTAATTATTATCTATGTATGTATTTATTTTTAAAAGTAGTATATCAGCTATCTAGTATCCATTGTACCTCTGCTTAGATAGGCAATGTCCCAAGATATTATTATTATAAAATAAAATTAATAACTGCATTCACAAAATGCAAAATGCATGCCGGTCCTTCTCAGTTGAAGGTTGACTTCCGAAACGTACTAACTAGGTAACTTCAGTAGCTTCGACGTTCACAAGTGCCGTCCTAGGGCCTAAACTGAATAAATGGCTTTGACTTTTAAGACTCACCCATTATTAGTAACTGAAGCACTGATAGTGAGGTTCTCCAAAGCGGGCATCTTGTCCTTCCTTATGTCCTGTCTGCCCACTGGCCTACTAACATGTCTATTTCCCACATTCTCAGTTCTTCCTTGCCTCGGTGGGGCCTTGCCTTTAGGTGACTTGATGGAGGCATTGCGACGCAACTGGGAGCCATTCTCCAGTGACTCGTTGGATGTCGGCTGGGATTTCGAACGTGGGCGTGGGGTTCGGGGTTTTCTGCTGTTGTTTAATAAGAAAAAGTTATGAAGCTAATACTTTTTAGTAGTTTTTAGTTATCTAAATTAGATCTGCGGGGGTATAGTGTAATGCTTTCGGATTCTTGTTAAGATTATTTATGAAAGCGACTGCTCTCACCTCGTGTGTTCATATTTATTATTATGGGAAAGTTATAGCCATGATCAATCTCTCAGCATATTGAAAGATAAACTACAACTTTGATTCCGAATGCATTACACAATCCCCCTGCAAAGCAAGTAAAACTGAAGTACTCCGTCAAATTCCAATTTTGTTATTTATCGAAAATTTTAGTTTTACACTACATCATGTAGTTAAGGGAATCGTTTTTGCGATTAACAAGATGGTATATGAAATTTCATGAAAAAAAATAAGAAATCGTATAGTTCTACAAGTGCGGCTTGTAAAATTAATATTTATTATTATGGTTATTTATACTAATTTTCATTCAACACACGCTGTATATATTATAACTATAACACCATAAAATTTTACGATATTTTTTTATCATAGGCTCGACCACAATATCACTATGGTAAGTGATGGTAAGCACACAATGTCTAGAAGCTTAGAAGGAACTGGCGCTCGAGTGCAGCTGCCGGAACACACCGATAGATGTTTTGGCGATAGATTTTCAACTAGAGTGTATATATAAGGGTATCAATGTTTTCCTTCACCGAAAGCTCAAGTTCAAAATTAGCTTAAAATGCCCATATTTTGTTTATCTTTTTCAGTCGCACTATAGTTGTCCCTCGCCGGTACCTGTACCTGTGTCGGCGCGCGGCGGCGTCCAGGTCGGGGAACTCGTCCGGGCCGGGCGGGGGGCGCGGCGCGGCGGCCGCGGCGGCCGAGCCCGCGTTCTGTCGTCTGTACGCCTCCTCGTCCTCCCACGTGCGGGTGTACTTGTTGGGGCCGCGGCTGCACAGGGGGACACCATATACACGTATTTAGATATACCTATAACACTTTGGAGAGATATAATACTTTAGAGAGATAATACGTAAGTTAGAGAGATATAATACTATAGAGTGTGATATATATATATATCATATATATATTAGGTACTCACATAAATCTTATTTTGAAATATATAAAATGACTAGCTATCCCCCGCGGTTTCACCCGCGTAGCGGTAAAAAAAAAATAGCCTCCGACCGATTCTCAGACCTGCCGAATAAAATTTCATAAGAATCGGTCGAGCCGTTTCGGAGGAGTTTGCAGACAAACACTATGAGACAATGTTAGTTGCCATATCTTTATGATATTTTGTGTGCATATCGGGTAGGTCTGAGAATCGGCCAACATCTATTTTCTAAACCGCTGCGCGAGTGAAACCGCGGGGGACAGCTATATTAGATAATTTGTCTAATTGGACTAATAAATCTGTAACTTCTGTAAATCATAAATGTATCTTCTAGGAAAATATTATATATCTATATATGAGTTTCTTGCCGGAGTCTTCTCAGTCCAAGTGTATTCCGAACCGGTGATAGAATCAATTGTAACGTTCATAAGTGCCTTATTAGGGCCTTAACTGAATAAATGATTTTTGAATTTGAATTTATAATTTCATTTACTATGACCCCCCAACAGTATTTCATGTTGTACATTTAATATTGTGTACCTTTGCAATATCACGAATACAATGTTTGAAGTTTGTGAGAGATGAGGAATTATATTTTAGAGAGACATAATACATTAGAGAGGAATAATACTTCAAAGACCTGAATCTTGCAAAAAGAAGGAAAAGCATATGATATAATTAAAAAGGCGAATGCGTTTTTATGAGCATGTTGACTGCTTGTTAACCATAATAACTTAAAAAAAAGATTTTACTCATGCAGAAAAAAATACTAATACGTAATAGGGTATAATAATAAAAAATAGTGATATCTGATAAGCCTTCAATTAAATCATGCAAGACATAATTTGGTGCAAAACAGCAGCGGTGCCGAGACCCGTATTCCAAAACAAAAATCAAAATCTTGAGACCAATTGATTATAAATCTTGTATCTGTGACGCAGAGTTCATTTTTTATTAACATGATCTCTACATCAAGTTTCGATATAATTTTTATTATACAGTCTTTACAATATACAGGGTGATTTTGTTATCACTGGCAATACTTGCAGGGGTGGAAGTACTCATCAATGTGAACAACTTTTATTATAGGGCTAACTCTGATATCGCGTAAAATAATATGGTTGCTTCATACATTTTGGTCGAGTAGGTAATGAACTTTTGTATGGAAAAGTTGTTCATTTTGATGAGTACTTCCACCCTTGCAAGTATTGCCAGTGATAACAAAATCACCCAGTATAAAAGATTGTTCAATTATTATGTTATAAAAAAAATACTAATACAGGGTTTGTCTAATCGTTTAGTTAAGCCTTCAGGGTTAAAAGTACTAACCAATACGAAATAGCGAAAGCGAAAAAAAAAACAGCTGTTCCTTATTTTTTGGTTGAGTAGGTATAGACAGGTATATACACCTGATTGTCCGCGCTTTCAATTGGTCCCAAAGTAAGAGGAAAAAAATTGCATGGTCGGCAACGCGCGAGTTATTCCCCTGGTGTTGCAAGCATCAATAGGTTACGGTAACCGCTTACCATCAGGCGGGCTGTATGCTTGTTTGTCACCTTAGTGGTATAAAAAGTAAATTGTTCATTCCATAATTAAATATTTTACTTAAAAAAAAGTACAAAATAATAACATCAAAACATGCGGAAATATTGTTATTCAGACTAACCGCCAATTTCGGTACCTCCATTTGAATGCAAGTAGAGTAATATAAGATTATAAACAATATTATCTTATCTACTACTAGCTTTTCCGCGCGGTTTCACCCGTGTTCCCGGGACAAAATATAGCCCATGTTACTAAGGGATAATGTAGCTTTCTAATGGTGTAAGATTTTTTGAAAACAGTCCAGTAGTTTTTGAGTTTATTTGTTACATACAAAAATACAAATCTTTTCTCTTTATAATATTAGTATAGATAAGTAGTTTAGAAGAAAAAGTTATATTATATATTATATCTGTTATCTGGCTTTCATAGTACAAGCTCTGATTTTTTTTTATATTCATGCTTAATATTTTTAAAATTCAGCATCCATATTTTTATGTTCGCAAAACTCGAAAAATAAATCGATGTATTAACATGAATTACTTACACAACGTTGCATTTCTATATAAGAGTGTTATTATATTTTATCACTAAGTTCCCACTGGAACGGGAAATTCTAAGCGTGGTTTAAATTGAGCTGATTAATATAAATTATCGTGAGGAATCATTACATTGCAACTGTTATCCCGAACCAAATTCAATAGCGTAGAAAATCCACTAATGGGGCCGAATAAATGGACTAAGCCCCCCTTGCTGTTAAGAAAGACTTGTCGATGATTTTGACGTAACCCAAAGAAGTCTACAATTGGAACTGGGTCTCAAATGTACCCGAAACTCCGGTAGGTGCTTGGGGACGTCCAAAAATTACGTGAGGTGTTTTTATTTCAATTTGGACCCTTTGTAAGATTAGGTGAGATGTGGTGGATGGGACTCCCTTCCCCCCCTCACATGAGATTTATCTGCGAATGGAGTCTTGTAAAATAACACTTGTGCAGTACTTGTTTTGTTGCGGAATCCCGGGCATAGGAAATATTTAATATTGTCCATATGTACCATTTCACTTAAGTTATTCTCGAAATACATAGCTATGATGTTTTGGCGAGCAAAATGGGACAGGCAAAAAATGTAAAAAAAAGTTGGGAGATTTTCAATGACCGCTCCCTTTAATTAAATTAGATTTGATGAGATATACCCCTCATCCTACCCCATTTTTGAGCTCACGTAATTAATGGATGCTTCCTTAGCGACAAATTGCCAATTTGAAGCTGGTAGATAACCAGGCGGGTACCTACTACAAAGTACCCTAACATAATAATATCTGGTAGAACTCTTACCCGTATCTCCTATTACGCCTGGCGTGTGGCGGCGCGTCTTCATTACGTATATCGTATCCGTAGATCGCCACTAACTCATCACGGGATTTCGGCATCTGAACAGTTTCAAATCACGTATTAAAATTTAATGGCAGGAGAAATAAAACACGTAACACGCTTTTATTATAACGTAGACGAAGAAAGTAAATGATCGTTAAAGGTTATGTATCTATAAAATGGTATATTTCTTATCACAGTTAATTTATTTTTAACATTTTTGTTCGTTTTATTCACAAGTATTAAGGCTCAGTGGAATTTTGCAAGTCGAATTTCACCCACTTCCAGTGGTCGAATTGATTTGATATTTGGTATGCATTAGTATATTGGAAGACAAAGCAAGTACAGTCACAAAAAAAGCTTGTATTAAAAATGAAATTTTCAACAAAAAAAACTTATTTAAGATTGAAATTAAAATTGGTTTGAAGAGTAAGCCAGCTGCTTGTCTCTCACGCACGAGAATATTACGTTGCGTACATGTTAGCCCTGGAAATGACTTTAAAATTTACAATATGATGGGTATATATATCACCTGTTCGTTCTCATTGAACTTGTCGTGTGACCACTTATTGATGACGTCAGACTTGCGCGGCGGCCGGCGTCGCTCGGCGGGCGTCTCACTTCCCTCCTTCTTTTCTGATAGCGTCTCACTGGTCGTGTTACTTGATTCTTCCCCGCTGTAAGATAAATCTTATCATAAATAGCTTAGCTTTTTACATGTAATTAGCTGTATTTCGACCTGACCTTCATGTGTGGCGAGGTGTGTTCCAGCAGCTGCACTTAAGAGCCAGTTCCTTCTAGGCTTTGTATGCTTACTACCTTCGGCCACATCATCACTTACCATAGTGAGATTGTGGTCAAACACAAGCCTATACAAAGCAAAAAAACAAAAGACCCTACGTCAATTAAAAATGGTACCTATATTGATTGAGAATCGGAAATGTACTGACTTGCTATTTTAATATAAAATTATCAATACCGTAGTTGACACCCCTCATATATTATCTCTTTTAAACTTCAACATAAATTACAGTTTCCGTAACCCCAAAACATTCACCCTCCGGGTTTACCTCAACAACACCTCGTATTACAACCCACTCTCAAGAATGTGTCGTCTGTACAATGAACTCGTCAACAAGGATACCACTGTCGACATTTTCAGTAATGGGTTCTGTACATTCAAAAATTTAATTTTTAAGTTTCATTCGTAGTGTCTTAAGTAGCTCATCACTTTATGTTTCTCCTTTTGTGATTTGTGAGTATGTGGGTGATTGTAGGTAGTCTGCACTCATTGCGTTAATTTTAATTTTTTAATTTTGTTAATTCAAATTGCGTGTTTTTGTCTATTTTTATTGTTTTTTTGCTTGTCCATTCTGTATGTACATGTTAAGGACCCGTTATTATTTTCCTGTTATTTATGTATATGCTGTGCTAAATGTCTGTAATCTGTTTTGTGCACCAATAAATAAATAAAGAATGCTTGACCTTGACTTGATTAGTTTGGATTTTTTTAGATTAGTGTTGGTGTCATAGTAAAAGTTGTTTAGGATGATGAAAATATGCCATCTCGAAATATCCACCCGGTATACGAAAATTCATGAAATTGTACAGCCAGTTATAGTGATACAAACATACAGGGTGATTTATTTGTCTTTGGCAATACTTGCAGGGGTTTTTGAACAACTTTTACTATGGGACTAACTGCGAAATCACGTAAAAAAATATCAACTGTTCCATACAAAAGTTCAATACCTACTCGACCAAAATGTATGAAGTAACTGTTTTATTTCACGTGATAACCGAGTTGTTCAAGTACCAACAGACTAGTACTAAGCCTAGAAGTAACTGTAATCTGTCTAATGCGCTGGCGCGGTACTAGAGATTTTTTTTCAAAAAGTCATAAACTCGAGTACTCGGAAAATGTACGTTGAACCAGACCACACCGGTAGACGCTCGGATTTTTAAACATGAGAGAGCCAGCCAGTTGGGTACTACAAAGTACCCACCGCACAAATTTTAAAAATCCTACCAAGATTCCTTGCTGTTAGCATGTGAGTATTTATTACATACCCTAAAATCGCTCGGACATTCAACCAGCTTTCTACGCTTAACGCATCAGTGAACAGTTTGGTCATTACCGTTGTGCCGCGTGCCTACTTGTATTGTAGTTTAATGTTATATGTATAGGTACATAAGGCTGCCTGTCCACTAAAGCGGACCTAGGAAAATTTTACATAACTTCGTCGGCGCGATGTCGCGTAATTTTTTAAGCAATTCTATTAATTTCCTTCCTTATTGCTCTTTTAATCATCAGGATCATCCATTAAGTTTTTGAACTATAAGCGTCCCTATCCTATTCAAATAGAGTTGCAAATGCGTTGCTGTATCAGATAAAGATGGTTATTACATAACCTCTGAATTCATTCGCTGTACTTTGATTGTTAGTCTATCTTGAAATTATGAAGGAGAAAGGGGACTAGGTATCAAAATAATTTACAAATGTACATGGGCACGAGCCTACATACTGGGCTCGTGCCTATATAGAGGCTCACATTATACGGCCTCATTACGTGTAATGGTTTAAACCAAATCCAGGTCTTAATATACCCCTGTCTCTTTTTGTGATATGACGTTAAATATATCAAGGAAGGTTTTTTTATAAGATATCAAAATCCATGGAAGAGACGTTACTTCAGCGTTTGACATGATTAAGCTGATGACTAGGATCTCACCTGGCAGCGGTTCGATCGTCATGCTCGTAGAAAGTGCCTCTCTTGGGTATATACTGGGGGTTGCTTCGGTCTTCATCGTCGTCGACACGGCGTTCCTTTTCCTGCAAACAAACAAACAAACATGTATGAACTCGAATAAACTAATAATAATTTGTTCCTATATAAAGCTCCAAATAACCTGGCAAATTAATGCTTTGTTTTTCCTATGATGAGATATGTAGACATACTCAACTTTGTTCAATGACAGAAGTTTAATAAATAAATAATTTAAGAGTTGACAGCTCTTTTCGTTTTTAGGGGAGGCTGGTGTTACAGTAAGTTGCCTGCAATACAATTGTCCATAATTCACATTGACGAGGCGGCGTCGCGTAATTTTAGTGCAATTCTATTTATTTAAATTTCGCTCGCTCCGCTCCGGTGGACAGGCAGCCTTAAGGGAACATGAAGCAGTTTTTGCTAGTAATAATAATATTTATATTGTTTTCACGCAACAATATACACATATTATATCATATAAGTAATATCAAAATATCGTTATTGCACATTAATATTTTTTTAATGCGTAATCATTTCTAAAACATTTGTAAATCAAAAGAAACATATCTAGTAAACAATTTACTTAGCACTAATACAAAGTCGATGATAGCTCAGTGGTAGTGACGCGTACCATCGCAGGTCGTGGGTTCGAATCCTACAATGAGCTTGAGCTTTCGGTGAAGGAAAACATCGTGAGGAAACCATGGTGGTAGGGTACTTTGTAGTACCCACCTGGCTGGCTACCACCCTCAAGTTGAAAATTTGTCGCCAAACACCTATTGGTGTGTTCCGGCAGCTGCACTTGAGAGCCAGATCCTTCTAGGATTTGTGTGCTTACCACCTTCGGCCACATCATCACCTACCATAGTGAGATTGTGGTTAAACACAAGCCTATACAAAGTTAAAAAAAAAAAAAGTAATGCATAGAACATGTAAAAAGCATCACAAATCGTAGCATTTTTCAAATCCAAGAATGTATTCTCTGATCGTGACATTTAAATTGTTAGTGAAACATATGAGTTAGATTTTTCCCTGAAAATCATCTGGCATTTCAAACGTTAACAAATACATCCAACATTAGCATTAATAATGAAATTGCGTTGCATAAATGATGTGTAATCATACAATCAATGATGAAGCAATTACAATACCCCAACCAATTATTTTGTATACGCCGCCATTTGGCTACAAGATGCAACATTTATTTATACGCCAGAAACAGGTGTTCAAAGATAGCGAAAGTATGATATATAAACTAGCCTTCCGCTCCGCGGTTTCACCCGCGTACCCCTATTTTACCCCCTTAGGGGTTGAATTTCCAAAATATCCTTAGTGGATGTCTACACTGTAAGGTGCAAAATGTCAAGTATCTAGGTCCAGCGGGTCAGTTTACCATTTTATATGTATGTATACAGATTACAATAAAAACCATTTCAATTATGAAATATTGGCTCATTAGATAAAAAAGAGGCTCATTTTAGGTATAAAAACAATAATATTTTAAACACAATGGTATATGGTCGAATGTGGTTCACAAAGCAAACATAGTCTAGAAGGGAACTGGCTTTCAAGCACGTGGCGAAAAGGTAATCTGTAATATATGAGGAATAAAAATAATATCCTGGGACACAGCTCACACACGACCATCAGATGGTCGTGTGTAATATAAGGTAAGGAATATCATAAAATATATTTATTTTATTTGTTTATTGTTAAGGGTAGTATAATGCATATAAATATGCAATACTTACGGCAATTAGCAGCTTGTGACTAAGAGAAGCATTAACATTTCCATAATAATCTCGTAAAATACATTGTTTCATTTAGCAAAATTATTTATGAAGTTGCTATTGAATCGTCATCTCAAGAACTGTTATTAAGTGAATGTTTAATTGTTTTTATGTAAACCACATAATAATTTAGAAACGTTAGAATACATTTAAGTAAACATGGATGTAGGATTTTATCTTCAGATTGTTGTTAAAACCTACACTAATATCATAGTCTATGTAACTCTTACAGTCGGCCAACGGACACGTCTAGACAGAGAAATCGTGCGGGGTTTGCGGGGTGAGAGAGGGTCGAGAGCTGCCATACACTCGCTTGGGACACAATACAGCAATGACGAATGCCTATACAAAAGTGACATTTCGCGTGACTTGAAACTCGATGGACCACTGTATGTTTTTTACTCTGTGCTAATATTATAAAGAGGTAAAGTTTGTAAGTTTAGATGTAGGATGTTCTTTTTGTGTTAAAAAGTATGTTTATTGAGGAACGTTATAGGCTATATTTTATGCCAGGAATGCAGTTGAAACCTAAGCTAGTTAAGTTAACATAATACAGTATTGTCCATCAATTTTGGCACAATAAACCCATGGAGATGGCATAATGTAATATAAACTAATTTCTAGGTTCCTTTATCCATATAAATAATAAAAACCAGCCAAGTGCGAGTCGGATTCGCGCACCGAGGGTTCCGTACAAACTTCGTCCATCACGGGAAATGCACAATTTTATTTATGTACCTTATTTGAGGTTGGTGCCAATTAAGCTAGACCTCTAAATTGTATGAGCGCCCATACAACTCAGAGGTCTTTATTAATTGGCGTAACTATGTTTGTATGGGGACAAAAAATTTAAAATTAAAGGAATTTTCAACTTTTTCTATTTTTTGGAATTTTTCCATTATTTGTGCTGTAAGACCTTTCTTTTTGCCAAATTTCGTGATTCTAGGTCAACGGGAACTACCATATAGAAATAAAAGAGCAAAAAAATCGCGTTTGTTGTATGGGGCCCCCCTTAAGGCTCCAGTCTCCCTTAAATCAGTGTTCTTGCGGAATTTATCAGAAAAGAAATATTGTTTTTTAGTCATCAGAAAAGCAATAAATGAAATATATTTTATGTTATTTTAAAGTGTGAGATTTGAAATTTCCAATACATATTTTATTTTTTAATTTGACGCCACTTTTATTAGCTTTGTGAGGCTTTAAACATACCTCTATTTACGTTCCACGCGTAGAGGGTCTCATTCATGCACACGCTACGAAAAAAATATAACAAAAACAAGAAATGTATTCAGATTACATTTGTCGGCAAATCCTCTACAATAATCTTATCCAGTTACTTTTTTTCCAAATTGTCTCAATTTCTTATTTAAATTGCTTTAAAAAGTTATAAATTTCTGAATTTGACCCTTGCAACATATATTTTTTTCTATTACAAAGTAATGGTTTAGAGAAATCACACTTTAACCACTCCGAAAACAACTACTTATCTGTCGAATAAAAAATATGTGCATTCAAAAAATCATTTGAACAAAATTTACCGAAACTAAACAAATAAAACATAAAATGCATCAAAATTCCATTCAATTTCGCTAGGAATTGACAGCGTTCGTTGTGTTATATGTTTAGTCTCGGTAAATTTATTTCAAATGATTTTTTGAATGCATATATTTTTTATTCGACAGATAAGTAGTTGCTTTCGGAGTGGTTAAAGAGTGATTTCTCTAAACCATTACTTTGTAATAGAAAAAAATATATGTTGCAAGGGTCAATTCAGAAATTTATAACTTTTTAAAGCAATTTAAATAAGAAATTGAGACAATTTGGAAAAAAAGTAACTGGATAAGATTATTGTAGAGGATTTGCCGACAAATGTAATCTGAATACATTTCTTGTTTTTTTTATATTTTTTTCGTAGCGTGTGCATGAATGAGACCCTCTACGCGTGGAACGTAAATAGAGGTATGTTTAAAGCCTCACAAAGCTAATAAAAAAGGCCTCAAATTAAAAAATAAAATATGTATTGGAAATTTCAAATCTCACACTTTAAAATAACGTAAAATATATTTCATTTATTGCTTTTCTGATGACTAAAAAACAATATTTCTTTTCTGATAAATTCCGCAAGAACACTGATTTTAGGGAGACTGGAGCCTTAAATATTTATTTTATTTTGTTTTTAGTATTTGTTGTTATAGCAGCAACAGAAATACATAATTTGAGAAAATTTCAACTGTCTAGCTATCGCGGTTCTTGAGATACAGCCTGGTAATAGACAGGCGGACGGACGGACAGACAGCGAAGTCTCAGTAATAGGGTCCCGTTTTTACCCTTTGGGTATGGAACCCTAATAAAAATGAATGGCACAAAACTCGAGAACGGGTGGACCATTTCGCCATTTTTTTTTAATAATATTCGTTGATACATAAAAAATGGAAAATTCGGGCAAACATTAAAGCCAGTTTATTGAGGAAGGTTATAAGGTACTTTTTATCTTGAGAACGCAGGTGAAAACGCGGAGGACAGGTAGTTTTTACTATAGTTTCAACCGCATTTCGGAGGTAAAAAAAACTCTTGTCACTATCCAGTCCATAAACTATCTATATGCAAAAAATCACGACGATCTCTTGTCCCATTGCTGCATGAATGTAGGACAAACCAACAGCAAACATTAACATTTATAATACTGTGAATAAAGTATACCATAAGCAGATGTTTTTTTAGACTACATAAATATAATAGGGTCACCCTAAGAAATGCAAACTATAACGTCATTGAAAAAGATTCAGTTAGGGAGCTTTCGAATAACTTGTATTCAAAGTAGCTGAACCAAAACTACATTATAATTATAATAAACAACCTTGATCTAGTTTTGGTTAGGGTCTAGACATACTGAAATCTGACCTACTATATACATATATGTACCTATTACATATATTTAGATATTTTATTACATACTAGCTGCTCCCAGCGGTTTCACCCCCTTTCCCGGTATAAAATTTTGCAATTTTTTTTTTTTATAACCAATAAAAGTTACTCCTTATAACATCAGTTAACTAAATAATAAAACGGTTAACTGGAACAAATAGACAGACAGACAGACAAAATTTTTAAAATTGATTCTTTGCTATAGGGACAGTACATTATTATTATATTATATGCCGGACGGGCCGGTTGGCGTGGTTGGTAAGATACCCTATCTATCACGCCGCAGGTCGTGGGTTCGATTCTCACTCAGAACAAACATTTGTGTGCATGAACATGTCTGTTTGTCCTGTGTCTGGGTGTAATTATCTATATATGTATGTATTTACAAAAGAAAAGTAGTATATGTAGTATATCAGTTATCTGGCTTCCATAGTACAAGCTCTGCTTAGTTTGGGGTCAGGTGGCCGTGTGTGAGGAATAATGTCCCAGAATATTAAAAAAAATATATATGCAATTAGTAAAAAACCGGCCAAGTGCGAGACGGAGTCGCACACGAAGGGTTCCGTACCATTATCTATAAAAACGGCAAAAATATCACGTTTGTTGTAAGGCAGCCTCCTTAAATATTAATTTTATTCTGTTTTTTAGTATTTGTTGTTATAGCGGCAATAGAAATATAATCTGTGAAAATTTCAACAGTTTAACTCTCACGGTTCATGAGATACAGCCTGGTGACAGATGGACAGACAGACAGATGGACAGACAGACAGACGGACGGACAGTGGAGTCTTGGTAATAGGGTCCCATTTTACCTTTTGGGTAAGGAACCCTAAAAACTGTTATTTTGACATTACAAACAGACACTTTAATTTAATTTATTTGAATGTATTATATGCCTAGCTAGATTATAAAATATTTTTGAATGTTATATTCGTTTTTAATTTGTAAGAATGTACCTTTTTTATTTATCTATATCTTTACTTAATATTATAAAGAGGAAAGATTTGTATGTAAGTATGTTTGTAACGGATTGGCTCAAAAGTACTGGACCGATTTAAAAAATTCTTTCACCATTAGAAAGCTACACCTTCACCGAGTAACATAGGCTATATTTTATCCCAGGAACGCGGGTAAAACCGCGCGGAAAAGCTAGTGTTATTAATGTAGAGACTTCACCATGAACTCCACATCAAAACAGTAAAAGAAGAAATAGTGGAGTCAGTCAAAAAATATAAAATAAGATTGAAGCTACATCCAAACATACTGGCACATCACCTTATGGACAATGAAATATTTCCAAGCACCCGGAGACTAAAGAAAAGAGTATCAAAAGATTTACTCTAATTTAAAGAATTATAAGGACTCGTCATTGGACAAGTACCTTGCACCATTACTAAATTTTCAAAAAAATTGCGGAATGTCAGTGTCAGAATGAGAGATTGCAATAAAAAATTTAAAAAATAAATAATAATTTATGTAGGAAATATTGTAAACCTATTAAAAAAACTCTATATAAATGCTGTGTGTTTGTTGGTTTGTCCTTTATTCGCACAGCTATGGAGCATTGGAATAATATGATTTTATCAAAATAAATGCTCTAATCAAAAACCTGAGTCATTACCCCTTCCAGGGTAACTTATCCCCAATTACCTACATTCAAGTTTTCAAGACATGTCAATACTTGCTATGCAGAATTATTATATATCTATATACCGGGTGGATATTTCAAAAACACATATTTTCCAAACCTATGCTAGGTTGGTGTACCAACTCAGAAATGCGCAAAAAAAAAACATACTAAAGTTCAAGCTTTTGTGCAACCCACTCTGAATTCATCAGAGTGGGTTGCATAGAAATTCAGCATTAAGAATCTAAAATAGCTTTCAAAAATATGCCATCTTGCTATATGTATATGCATTCAGGCGATGATAGCTCAATGGTAGTGACGTCGGACGCCGCGGCGAGGGTCGTGGGTTCGAATCCTACAATGAGCTTGAGCTTTTGGTGAAGGAAAACATCGTGAGGAAACCATAGCATGGTGGTAGGGTACTTTGTAGTACCCGCCTGGCTGGCTACTACCCTCAAGTTGAAAATCTATCACCAAACACCTATTAGTGTGTTCCGGTAGCTGCACTTGAGAGCCAGATCCTTCTAGGCTTTGTGTGCTTACCACCTTCGGCCACATCATCACCTACCATAGTGAGATTGTGGTCAAACACAAGCCTATACAAAGTAAAGAAAAAAAAAGTATCTTATTTTGTTTTATACATGTATCTACTTTCTTACGTATACATTTTGTAAAAACAATATAGTTGTTATTTAATTTAGTTTGGTTATTTTAGTATTTATTATTTAAATAAGTCCAGAAATGCCAAACTATGCTTTTTTTGAGAAATCCTTGAGTAAAATTGGGAATATCTCACAAATTTGATAGTTTTTTTTTACTTTGATCCAAAACTTTAAACTTACAAGACCATTACCAAACTACCCCTTCATGCAAATTAATGTAATTTAATTAAAGAAGTAGTGTTTGTTTGTGAGTATTTCGATGTAGGAAACCACTGATGCAATTTGTTAAAATTTTGTTACTTTAGATAGCCCTTTTATTGAGGAAGGTTATTGGGTACCGTTAATCCCGGGGAGTCAGGTGATATCACAAGGAACAGCTAGTTTATAATAATTTTGCTTTCCAATAAAATTACCACTGCTGGATTGACTATGGCAAATTAAGTTTTATTCACTTCATGATTGTTAAACTGAGAAAATATAATACCTGATTCTCCGGATCACCTTCCTGATCACCTTCCGGATCACCTTCTTGATCATGTTCCAAGTCACGTTCTGGATCATGATCAAACTCACTGCCTCGCGAATCATAATCAGACTCATGAGTCACCCCATCCTGCAAACAACTTTCCACCTTCAGCAAATGCATGTTTGAAACTATAAAACTTATTTGTTTACAATTGACGTGGCCGCGTCAGCAATTCTAAAATTAAAGTCTAAACGCATCGGCGGTGTTTTAGTGAGTGGCACACAATTCATGACCTCAATATCTCGAAAAGAAATGGGCATTCCGTCACGCGAATGCGCCGGAGAAAGTACGCCGTAATACTTTAAGCGCCAAAACGAAAGTTCATGCCATTGTGTGTTCAGTATGTTCTGTATGTTCAGTACTTACAATCCCTGAGTTATTATGCTCGATATCTTGGGATGCATCCGAATATTCAGCCGAATCGTCTTGCTCCCGTCTTCTGGCCATGGACGTCATTTCGGCGTCCTCTCTTGTAACTTGCAAAACTTCCAGATTGATAGTTTTGGTTAACGGTTAACAAATAAAACGCGGCAGTTGTCGCGAGCAATTTTTAAATTGCTAATAAGAAAATCCCCTCTCGATTAGCGAAAAATGAAATGGAAGAACGTCAAAACAAGCAAGGGGAATTTAGCGGCCATAAAAAATTGCGTTACGTTTCACGTAACTAACGTGTAAGTAAGTATCCATAGATTATGATATCTTTTGTTTAAAATTTACGTTTTCTTGAGGAATTTACGCATTGATAATTTCCTAAAATAAATATACCTTTGATGAGCAATATACATTTTTAATATTTTTTTCGATACATTATATATTTTAAGTTTAAAGCAAAACAATGTGTACAATACAATGAAATGGAGTGGATAGCATGCTAGTTTATGTTTCATACAAACGCTATAATTGAATAAGTACTACCATCTATGACCGGTACCCAGAACTATTTTCGACTTAAAATGCGTTCAATGGGATGTTAAAAATATTATCGAATTTAAATTCTATTCAATAATTTTTAAAAAGACTAAATAAGTAATAAGTTTTCTTTTTGGAATATGTATCTATCTATGATTAAGTAACTTTTACATAGCTATACGCTAGTATAATATTCATCTATGGTGGATAGGCCCTAATAAAGAGTAGATATTAGCGATGCGCGATGGCGAGAGGTTTTTTCGATTTTTCGAATATCTCGATGGTTCTCGATTGTTTTGACTTGGACTCGAGTCCGACTCGGTCTGTTATTGCGACTGGCGCATGGCGCGTTCATTCGCGAGTTGTTCTTCGATGGTTTGTTTATAGTTTTACGAGTTCTTGACTTGCGTTGTGATTGCGAATCCAAACTAATTCTTTCAACAAGACCAATCGAATATAAACAATAAAACCAATAACTTATTGAAAATTCATGGCATTTTGATGAATTTACTAACACTAGTTAAAAATAAAACAGTGCATCGTAAGTAAACGTTCACAAACTACGCGCGGTTCGCTCGACTCGAGTCACACGCTCTCGCCTCTAACTAACATGCACCTCGGCTCGATGCATACAATCGACTGACCCCGGTGACCGAACGAGACTCGATGAGTGAGAGTGACTGATTCGAACAATCGAAAACTAGCGGTCGATTCCATTGACTCGAAACAATCGAAAAACATCTCGATTGTTTTGTACAACGGCGAGTCGATGGATGACTCGATTGTTTATTTTAACGACTCTGATTCTTTCGATTGTTAAAACATCTCGGAATCGCCCATCACTAGTAGGTATAGATAAATCACAGATGGATGAGTTAAATCGGCAACAGAGAGACCTCTCGCGATTTCTAGGTGTCATACTAAACTAGACAGGCAGTACTGTCAACTAGCGCAACCTAGTATTTGTGCCCCTAATCCGATAATAAATATTGCTATGGATAAAATAAACATTTATTATAGGTTAAGGCGATGATGATAGCTCAGTGGTAGTAATATCGGAAACCGCGGCGAAGGTCGTGGGTTCGAATCCGACAATGAGCTTGAGCTTTTGGTGAAGGAAAACATCGTACCGAAACCATAGCACGGTGGTAGGGTACTTTGTAGTACTCGCCTGGCTGACTTCCACTCTTAACTTGAAAATCTGTCGCCAAACACCTACAGGTGTGTTCCGGCAGTGTTGCGCTTGAGAGCCAGTATTATTGTTATTTACATTGGCAATCCCAGGTATTGCTATCATAGGCGACGGTAGCCACTTACCTTCAGGTGGACCGCCTGCCTCCTTGTCAGACTTCTGACTTAAAAAAAAAAACAAAAAAAATAGCTTCCGCCCCGCGGCTTCACCAGTGTTCCCGTGGGATCTTGGAAATGGACAACATAAAACCTTCTCCAACGAAAATACCTAAAGTCCGTGAAGTTTTAGAAGAACAAAAATCTAACTGACTCGACATTATATAAATCGTGTTTGGCGATATATTTTCAACTTGAGGGTGGTAGCCAACCAGTCGGGTACTACAAAGTACCTACCCTACCACCGTACTATGATTTCCTCACGATGTCTCAGCAGTTAACGGTTGTAAACAAAAATAAGAGCGCTACTTACCAGTATTCCGATATAGTACTAAATAAATTATACCATTCTACAATTTTTTTTTCTACATTGTACGCCATTTCAATTACAGTGTTGCCAACTCAGAAGAATGTGCCAAAATAATACAATGGTGGGTGACCTGGTGAATCTGTTTATTTATTTACACATGTAGTTCAGACTTAATATAACAATATAAAAAAATTAAATAACATAGAACACAAATAAAATTAAACAGTGTGAATCTTCCTTCCACCATCACGAATTTGAATTCCGATTGTACAAAAACCATGTGGCTAAATATAAGAATCTCTCTAGTCCCAAAAGATATAAGGGTAGTTAAGTGGTCAGGACTGTAAAGTACTACTAAGTACCCTACCACCGTGCTATAGTTTCCTCCCTATGCTATCCTTCGCCGACTCAAGCTCCTTGTACCTTTTCGCCGCAGCATCCGACATCACTACCAATGCGCCTTAAAATAGTGCTGTTTGAACATCGTTTGTACAAAATAAGGAGTAAATTAGAAGTATTTCGAATAGAACCCACTTTTTTATATCACCTTTACTTAAAACTTTTGTGCTCGCATTAGTAGAATTTGGTCGTGTCGGTCTACACCCTTCATATATTTATTATATATTCTACAACCATTGGTTTTTTAACCACACAAACACGCTTGGTTTATACATCATTCTTGTGGAATCTTGGTGGATAGTGAAAGCACATCTCTTTTATTTTTAAACTTGCAAACACATGTACTTTGATAATACCTTATTTCTGTCTATACAACGTGTTACAAAATACCCCGTAAAAAATAGAAATAATTATCAAAGCCAAAAATTTTGTCAACCCTAGTAAGCCGTAATGTCAGGGAACCAGATTATTTAACAAAAAGGCCTACGTACCTATTTTATCTAATAATTGTCTACTTTAATAGTTTTTCTATTTTTCATTCATAAATGTTTGCTACCTCAATACAAGGATGTCATTATACTCAAGTACTGGCTTCAAAAAATGACAAGTTGGAAAAATAAAATATGTTGTCAATTTACGATATTTTTGTCGTTCCGCGAATTAGGTAGAAATGTAAGTACATTCTGCGTAGTTTACTCTTTAATTTTACTGAAATAGGGTTTGCACATCAATGAAAATAATATTTTTTTATTTTTTTGGAATATGTTATACAGCGTTATTACGGTTCTTAAATATTGTGAATGGACTCGTTATAAGGCCCCATTTAACCTCGTTTCGGGTTTACGGGTAGTTTTGTAACACCCTGTATAAAGGTATAGCAAAAGTTAAATATTTTAGTAAATGCATTATAATAAATGCAAATGCAGCGTGAACATGTCCGTATGTCTATAGTCTGGCTGTAAGTAATTTATATAAATATTTATTTAGAAAAAAAGCCGTTCTGGAGATTACCATACGCATAAATAAAAATATTGTGATGTTTTATTCTTTTCTACCATTAAAATCAACTATGTTTATTCTTTAACATTTTAACAACATCTGTACTGGAAGCAACTTTCGGCAAACTTACTGCACCATATACCATTCTCTTGCACACTTTCCCCGAGGCATTGGAAGGGCAATTATTTATCTTTAATTTTTTTCTTGCAGGAAATTGTCTATGGAAATACTTATGTTGATTATTCAAGTCAGTTTCGCTAATACTTTCTGTAGTGTTACTTTGGTGTGTCATTCCGTATTCCTCTAAAATATCTTCATCCAACCAATCGATATCTGGATCGTTATTTTCCGCGTGTTCTATTTGCGTCTGTGGCGTGGACGTGGCCTTATCTTCATACATTCCCTCATCCGTTTTAAGGTCGTGAGATGTGGCGACGATGCTTCGGTTTGGCGTTGGACTGGAATAGCCGCATTTCTGTAATAATATTGTTTTTGAGAAAACCGCCCGTATATAATGTACAATTGGAGAATAAATTGTTGTAATTTTTATACCATGTTACATATTTTTCCAAAGATAATTTTAAAATATTAAAAGTTGACACACTATATTTTACGGTCAGCGGAGTGCGTCCGCGCTGGCTATGCGCGCCATGTTTGAATTTTGCCCCTAAAAGTAATGTTGTATAAAAACTTAATGGCCAGGAAAATTATGTCCTTTAATAAAACGAATATTAGCGATGAGTGATCCTACTATTATAAAATAGCATCCGCCCCGCCGTTTCACTCGCTAGTGAAACCATAAGATCCCTCGGGATCACGGTTGAAACCACAGGGTAGAAGCTGGTTAATAATTAAAGGATAACCTCGACAACATCTTCGTGTCTCCAATCATTCTCGGAGATCGGGTTATCCGGATCATTCGAAATCACGTCAGCTCCTACATCGGAGACAACTTCAGACTTTATGCTGTAACAAATTCACAAGATAAGTTATGATGCATATCAAATACTCAAAGAGAACAAAAGTATCTCGACCGATCCCTAAATAGTCTAAATTCTGTCAAGAGCTTCCCTATTCCCACCCCTCCCCCTGGCAACGCCCTGAGCCGAGGTACGTGCCCCAAAATTGTCTCAATCAGCTCTCAGCCTCAGTTCTTGCTGTGAGCAAACTGAGAGCAAACCTCACCTACAAGAGACGGCAAGAAACTCAATACATCAAATTACTTATTAAAACGAATTTAACTTACTCATCTAAAAAGTAACTGGCAAAATTAGCTTCGGTTTGGAATGATTTGATGTCAGCGGAGAGAAACCGTCGTATCGCATCCATGACTTGTTGAATTTCAACCTGTAACATAATTTTAAATTAATAAAAAGTATCCCATTAATTGTCGAGCGGTCAATAGCGGATGCCTATAGGCTACACCCTCTCAGGAACCTGCTAGCTTTTCAAGGTTTTAGTTCCATGTGGTAGTGGGTGAGTGAGTGGGTGTGTGATCGAGTGAGTGGGTGTGTGATTGAGTGAGTGAGTGGGTGGGTGAGTGAGTGGGTATGTGAGTGACTGGGTAGGTGGCTGAGTGAGTGGGTATTTCGCTTATATAGATAAGTAATCTCACGTAGGGCTTGTGTCGCGGCACCCGCAGCAGGTAGTGGGTGAGTGAGTGGGTCTGTGATTGAGTGAGTGGGTGTGTGATTGAGTGAGTGAGTGGGTGGGTGGGCGGGTGAGTGAGTGGGTATTTCGCTTATATAGATAAGTAATCTTACATAGGGCTTGTGTCGCGGCACCCGCAGCAGGTAGTGGGTGAGTGAGTGGGTCTGTGATTGAGTGAGTCTGAGTGAGTGGGTATTTCGCTTATATAGATAAGTAATCTCACATAGGGCTTGTTTCGCGGCACCCGCAGCAGGTAGTGGGTGAGTGAGTGGGTCTGTGATTGAGGGAGTGGGTGGGTGGGTGGGTGAGTGAGTGGGTATTTCGCTTATATAGATAAGTAATCTCACATAGGGTTTGTGTCGCGGCACCCGCAGCAGGTAGTGGGTGAGTGAGTGGGTCTGTGGTTGAGGGAGTGGGTGGGTGGGTGGGTGAGTGAGTGGGTATTTCACTTATATAGATAAGTAATCTCACATAGGGCTTGTGTCGCGGCACCCGCAGCAGGTAGTGGGTGAGTGAGTGGGTCTGTGATTGAGGGAGTTTGAGTGAGTGGGTATTTCGCTTATATAGATAAGTAATCTCACATAGGGCTTGTGTCGCGGCACCCGCAGCAGGTAGTGGGTGAGTGAGTGGGTCTGTGATTGAGTGAGTGGGTGGGTGGGTGGGTGAGTGAGTGGGTATTTCGCTTATATAGATAAGTAATCTCACATAGGGCTTGTGTCGCGGCACCCGCAGCAGGTAGTGGGTGAGTGAGTGGGTCTGTGATTGAGTGAGTGGGTGGGTGGGTGGGTGAGTGAGTGGGTATTTCGCTTATATAGATAAGTAATCTCACATAGGGCTTGTGTCGCGGCACCCGCAGCAGGTAGTGCCCCGCGTGGAGCGCGCGGCCCTCGCACGCGCCGCACAGGTCGTAGTCCGCGCACTGGACGCACGTGTACCTAAACCTACCACATAGTTAACTAATTACAAATCAACATTGTGACCGTTAAATACTTCCTTATAAGGTTCAATTTGAGTATTAATGTGGTGCAATCTCCCTGGTATTGCTAATTCGGGGACTGCACCCATTGAAAAAATAATAGCCAAAATAGTTAGATCATAAAAAATGAAACCTTGCTGAGTTTCTTGCACGGTTCTTCTCAGTTAAAGGCTTACTTCCGAACCGGTGGTAACTTCAGTACATTCGATCTTCATAAGTGCCCTCCTAGGGCCTAAACTGAATAAATGGCTTTGACTTTGACCCCACCCTCCCTGTATCCGCGCCTGCTTCTAGAAACTGGGAATAAGATAAGTACTAACCTGTATATTGGTCCTTTGCACATATCACATTTATAACCTTCATGTAAATCTTCCATTTCATTACTGTTTGTAGTGTTACCTGAAAATAAATAAGTTTTTGTGAAAAAAATCCTTTATAATACAAACTTTTTTGGTGACTGTATTTTTTGTTGACTGCACTTGCATTGTCTTTCAATATACTAATGTATACCAAATATCAAGTCAATCCAACCACTGGAAGTGGGTGAAATTCAACTTGCAAGATTACACCCTACCAAACCCTAACAAACAAAGCTACATACATACATACATTGCGCGTTAAATAAAAGCTTTTAAAAAGAAGTTAGCATTATATGGTATTTATTATTTCTTTTAAAACTTTTTGTTATAGCCCCATCTCCTTTTGTCGTATGGCGTTAAAAAGTGACGGATAAGGTGAAACTATTATTTCTACTGCAAAATAGCAATATTTCTTATTACCTGTTGTGGAATATGGTTCTTTTATGCTATTATATTCTGCTTGCTTCACAGTTTCGTCTTGCTCGCTTGTAGTTTTCTGTACTGTTGTATTATCTGAAATAAATAAATATCTAGAAATCTAATCTAGAAAAGGTTTTATGGGCAGTGCAGGGTCTGTATAATAGAAATGGCCGCCTATGTGAAATTGGATTAGGCCATTCGGGTCGAGCTTGTGTCTCATAGCAATATAACAGTAATCTAAACTAGGTAACTAAATACTTAGTTTTCTATGTTCATTTAAATTTGCAAGTTAGTAAGTGCCTTAAAGGGTCCCAGTGTTGTCATAAAAGCCTTAAAGGATCCCAGTGTTGTCATAAACGCCTTAGTGAATCCCAGTGTTGCCATGAATCATTGAATTGTCATAATATTCACCTGAATTATAATTGAAATCATCACAAATCACTTCACTATCTTTCTGCCATGAAAATAATTGAAGTGGTGATATGTGATCATCAACTTTGTTATCAATATTGTCTGCTGCTGATTCCTACGATCAAATACTAAAAATTAATACATGGAAATTGTGTAGGCACATAATACTCACACTATTTCTTCAATTGACATAGGTATATCATAACAAAATTGTAAACATGAGAAAATAAACTGTATTTACATTTTTACAACCTAGTAAATGCATTTCTTTTCATAAAAATACTTATTGAGCCTCATTTATCTAACAAAATATAATAATAGCTAACTAAGTGGATTATTTAACATATTCAGTGCTAAGTGCAGAGGAGGCTTCCGGCGACTGGGACCGCAATCAACTGGAACCGCGGTCCCAGCTGCCGGATTAAGTATCTATCTAAGTGCTACTCGATGCATAGACCCACAGCACTGAATAAGTGGAAACATCTTTATAATAATCACCAAATATAATTCATTAATTTCATCACATACCTCATCTTCAGGGATAACAATTCTATGTAACTAGAATTATAATAGTAGGAATCGCAATGAATAATGTATACTTATTGCTTTCTTACATGTACAATTTTGTCATCATATATTTTGTTGTTCTACCAAATACATAAAAGTATTTAGTAGAAGAATTATTTTCTTCCAAATCTTAAGATCCAACACTGAGTTACAACACAGTGTATACATGTGTTTTCTATATACAGACAGGGTGTAAGGGAAGGTCCCCCGCGAACACACAGGGTGCATTCAGCTCTTAATTTGAGTCGTATTCCACTGGAAATTTTCTCCGGTTTCATATTAACTAATTAATCATTCATATCAGTTCATGAAGAAGGAAAAAGAAGAGAAATAAACTGACTGGAGCTATTGTCACTTTTTGATAGAAATATAACAATATTTTTAAGGAAGGTAAGTACCAAAAACATTTAATAGAGCTAAGTACCTTGTCAATTAAATCTTGTAAATTATAACTAATGTCACTGTGCTTTTCCATAGGTTGTGCTTCATTTTCCTGTAAACAATGAAGTAAACCTAGTTTACATTTTACGGTTAACAAACAGTAGTTATAAAATTATTCAAAACCTGGTCAGAGTGCAGCCTTAGGGGCGGGTTTTTAGGAGTTGGGGTATATGCTTAGGGGCACTATGAGCAGCAAAGAAAATATTTAAAGAAAATGTTGAAATAAAAAATACTTCACGGCTTTAGGAACAATGAACAGGTACCTATGAACAGTATAGTCTTTCGAAGCCTCAATAATTAGTTATGGGAGTTTGAAAATGTAGAGTTCCAGATAGAATATGCTTATAGGGCAGTATAGATCTGAGACATATACATATTAACAAAAATATTTGAAGTCCCAAATCTCGTTACTGTGACTAAATACAATTCCGCAGAAAAAGTTTGCGAAACTAAAAGTCCCTACTCCATAGTACCCCTAAAGTGGAAGTTACACAAGAATAGTTAATCGGATGCGAGCAGCGAGAATTTGTTAGCGATTATGCTATGCGAGAGCTCTCCATGCGATTATCTACTGTGGTTGTTTAGATTATGATAAAAAACCGCAACAATTAAGCGATGTTCGGATTCGAATAGTGCAGACATTTCTTCAAAACTTGACTCTCAATACATATGTGGTAATGAGGAGAGTTTAGGAAGGGAATAATTGCTTTCGAAAGACGAAATTCGCATCGCTTGTTTGCACTAAATAGATTATTGTGTAGCAAGAAACTGAGCTAGCATCCAATAAAATGTTTTTGTGTAACAGGGACTTAAGGCGACACGCTAACCCGCTTTTGTAATAATAATATCTAGTTATAATTCACCTTGTTAAAATCGATCATGTCAGGAATGGCATGTTTGGATAATTTGCTCTCTTTAATATTTAAGAATTCAGTGTCTTTAAAATGTTTATGGCACAACATTCTATGTTCTGAATGTAATTTTTTTTGGAAGGTCACAGATGACCAAGGCCTATCTGGAAAGCAATATTTGGCCCACATTTCACATCTGAAATAGGTATATAAAATTAAATATAAGTAGGCAAGTGTAACTTGAGAAAATAATAACATAGTGTAAGTAGCTCTTACAGTAGGCCAACAGACACGAGAGACTACATACAAAGCGGCATTTCTTTTGACTTCAAACATGATAGACCACTGTATGTTTTTTACACTGTGATAATAAGGTCCTTCTTATATAAATAAATATTATTCACACACAGTCATCTGATTCCAAACTAAGCAAGCTTGTAATACTAACAAAACCAGATAAGTAACTGACTAGCGATATAATATATGTGGCGATCACAATAGATCTAATCTGGTCGCAACAAGCTCTGAACAAGAGTTGAAATAGCGACATAAAAACATAAACTACCTATCATAAATATTTTGACAGTGTTCTATAATCGACTTTTAAGTGGAAATTTTAGTTAGAATTGACGCATCTTGATATCTGTGTGAATTTAGACTTACCGCCGCATATTTGTTGATCCTGGCTTAGGAAACCGACTTAGTTGAATGTTTGGACCGTCTCTTGGCGAGATTCCACACTTATGACATTTTCTTTTTAAGTTATCACCCATCCTAAGGCTACTCTGACCGGTTTCCACTAAAAGCACACACAAAGAGTCACTGTCTCGGTAGGAGTCTCTAATTCGAAACACAAAAAACACAAACTGTCTCAGCACGGTTGGAGTCTCAAGTACCTACACCTCAACACTATCAGCGATAAAATCAACGCAGCAAATAATGGAGACTAGCAAGGAATAAATAAACACTCAGGACGGAATAAGTGACTTGACACCTATCATCACAGACTTAGTAGTCCCCCCCGTATTATTCTACTCTTTGCTTAGTAGAGATGCTACGCATCCTATCATTGCTTGACACCAAGGAACATAATACTCTCTACCGAGAGCTTGACACAGAGCATGGACCACAGAACACTATTACTCCTAGCGGACATGGATCTAGAGAAAAAGGACATAGAGTACCTACCTTTTAAGGCTGCGAATATACGTCAGATTTTTTCATCCGATAGTCGGATTCCGAAGGCGTTGGAGCCATTACTTTGTTTGAACTTACAATACACATCCGATTCAATAGTCGGACGGAATTGTATTGAATGTTCGCCGGCTTCCGATAGTCGGATCCGACTATATCGGATGAAAAAATCTGATATTTTTTTATTTTTTTTGACTGGAACAGGAAGGTGGTGTGTCCAGGGGACCTTCTTCCACCGTTACGCGGACTTTTGCGGTGAGCGCTGAGGGCTCTCAACCGCTACTTAAAACTAAAACTAAAACTAAATAAATTTTGGGCAACGGTAGCCTGAGGGTGCCCCCTGTGGGGCTCGACCTCGGCTCAGGACGTTGCCTGGGGAATGAGGGAGGACTTAGCATGCAAATAAAATATATTATTTGGGGATCGGTCGGATTGCTAATATGCAGCTCGGGCCGCTTAATCGGGACGAGACTGGGAAGGACGTCGCGACGGTCCTCGCCGGCAAAAATACGGCTGGGAATACACGTCAGAAAAAATCTGACGTGTATTCCCAGCTTTATATCTGAACTTGACAGTTAAAAAGTATTGCCATGAATAGAATAAATAATTTTTCTGGGAGTACAAGTGCTAAAAATAAAATTGTACTTGTATTTATATAAAGGTTTACGCGCGTCCCAAAACTACCTGCAAAAAAAAATATTATCCCAGGAATCGCGAGTCAACTTATAAAGTATGAAAAAGCACGTGGCCTTGTCGATATTATTATCGAAAGCGCGAGAATCGGTCTCTTGAAGTTGAATAATGTGTTGTAAGATTTAAAAAATATAATGTTAAAACGTCAAAATGTCTATATTGCGATTGTGCGAGTCTAAAAATTTTTGTTTTTAGTCTCTAATCTTTATTTAATCTGGACGAAACTGACTGCTATTTTACAAATATTTTGAACTCAAATTGATTATCCTTTCTTTTTTGAGTTAAATAAACAACTTAAATGGCTGAAGAAACAGTCAGGTATTTCCATCAAAACAAACTTTTCCTACTGCGAATATGAACTAAATATTTACTTACATTTTATAAATCTCGTTGCAGTTCGTCTTCCAATACACCTGATCCTGAATTCACAGGAGTTAATGAAGTAGTTCTACAACTAGCGAAAGGTTTACTGGAGTTACATAAACCACCTTTGGATATTATAAACGAGCATCTAAAGGAAATAATGTAAGTACAAAAATACTCGCGACGTAACGTCGTATTCATAAAATTCCTGTATCAATACCTAAACGAATCAGTCATTTATTCAGTTTAGGCCCTAGAAAGGCACTTATGAACACTGAAGCTACTGAAGTTACCACCGATTCGGAAGTCGACTTCAACTAAGAAGAACTGGCAAGAAACTGCAAGGTTACACTTTTTATACAATATTTTTTGGGTTTTTATTTTGGACAGTGACATTTTATAAAGTAGCAATGTAGTAAACAGACAGATAGGTTTCTATTTTTGTAATCATAATTATTTCTTTTCAGAGGGAGACAAGAATCTCTTCATAGTGTTATGAAAATAGAGAGGCAAAAAATAGAAGATCTACAAAATGAGGCTATACTTGATGCATTGGTAAATCCTAAACTAATCAATAATAATTCTAATTGATGATGAATTAAGTAATTTATCTCACAATGATAGAAATATTAGTATATAATAGTAATTTAAAGAAAAAAATTGTTGATATTTTTTTGGTAGGATTGCATAATTTTCAGGTGGTAAATCCATTGTTTTAACAAAATATCTGCGGTCAGAAAGTAGCCTTAGGGTCGAGTAGTTAGATATGGGCCACTCTTAGTACCTCAATCCTTGTACTACAGTAGTTGAGACATTTAATTAACTGATGTACCTAAATATGATTATTTTCAGTTAGGTGATATAGCAACTACTAGAGAAAAACTAACTTCCATGTCAACTGCCATGATGACACTGCACAAAAGGTTACGCTCTTTACAGGTGAGCAAATAACTATAATTAGTAAATAGGATAAAAAAAAACCTATCATAACTGTATCCACTAAAAAGAATTCAATTCGTAATATTTCCAATTTAAAGAAAAGAAAAAATGTTTTTTTTTATTATTTCAGGTGCGAGCATCAAATGTTGAAGAGGCGGCAAGAAGTAAAGCTAGTAAAGCAGATCAAATAACACCATCTACAAGCCAATGAATATTTAAATGAGAAATATCTTTGAAGAGGTGGGCAGCAGCTTGACTTAACCAGATTTCTGGCAGCGGTATCATATTTGACTTAAACCAAATTTCTTACATTAGTATTAACTAACTAGCTTTCGCCCCGCGGTTTCACCCGCGGTCCCCAGGGATCTTAGGTTTTCCCGGGATAAAAAGTAGCCTATAGCCTTCCTCGATAAATGGACTATCCAACACTAAAAAAGTTTTTCTATTCGAACCAGTAGTTCCTGAGATTAGCGCGTTCATAGAAACAAACAAACTCTTCAGTTTTATAATATTAGTATAGATATAATATAAATGAATGTATAATGAAGACGCCTATGTCCAGCAGTGGACGTCTTGCGGCTGAGATGATGATGATGATGATGGTGAATGTAGAATAAATTAACTTTGTGCCAACTTTAACCACAATCCCCCATTTAACCCCATTAGGGGTTCAATGTTGAAACAACCTTCAATAGCGCACCTTTAGGGTACTCACAGAACCCTTTATGTCCACTGGTGGTGTGTGTGTCTGTCAATTAGTCAGTCATAGTACTGTTTTATATATATAAGGAAAGTTAAAGCAAAAGAGGCTCTTCTCTTTGCTACATTTATACCTTTAGATTGCTGAAAAAATTATAGTTGGTTAGCTATTATTTTTACACTGTATAAACAAATATATTTTTGTATGAAAGACATTTTCCAATTTGAATTGTGTAAAATCAAGTTGAAAATCTGTTACCAAGCACTACCAGTAGCTGCATGTGAGAGTCAGTTCCTTCTAGGCTATGTGTACTTACCACCTTCGGCAATATCATCACCTACCATGGTGATAAAATATGATGGTCAAATACAGGCATATAAAGGATTCAGTTAAGCAATGTGACTGATCCAACTTCATAATTATTTAAATTTTTTTACTTTGTATTTTTTGGCTTGTGTTTGACCACAATCTCACTATGGTAAGTTATGTGACCGGAGGTGGTAAGCACACAAAGCTCTAGGCTTTCTAGGAACTGGCTCTCAAGTGCAGCTGCCGGAACACACCATTAGGTGTTTGGCGACAGATTTTCAACATGAGGTTGGTAGCCAGCCAGGTGGGTACTACAAAGTACCCTACGACGTTCTATGGTTTCTTTCACCGAAAGCTCAAGCTCATTGTATAATTCGATCGCACGACCTTCGCCGCGGCGTCTGACATCACTACCACTGAGCTATCATCGCCTTGAAATATATATTATATTTATTTACTCTTTCATCATCATATTTCTTTTTTAAATTAAGGATTTTTTTTGGTATCAAGAACAAAAATAGACTTTTAATAATTTTATTTACTTAAGTTTACATTATGTAAGTACTTACTATGTATATTAGAAATAAATACTATGTTACTGCATTTTATGTTGCATCACTGTAATAATTCTGTAAAGCTATATCAATCTTGTTTATTGGATTATAAAGATGGTATTAACTTAAAACTACAAGTAGAGCTAAATGTATAGTATATCAATGTGACAGTAGTAAAACTCTTTATAAGTATGTTGTATTTTGGATTATATTAAAAAAAATATCATTCTGAAACTATGTTCTATTCCTTTTATTTAAATTTTATAAAATTTATACTAATAGATTTGAAAATACTGTGAGATTAAATATCTTATCTGCATTCCATTAACTGTGATTAAAAAAATATTTAGCTTATCATATAATTATATAAAATATAACATAAGTCTAAAAATATAATTTTATTGTTTCTTAAATATTTTATGAGATATTTATAATATTGTTTTCATGTTGTTGTATAAATGTTTCTAAGACTAGTATGTACTTTAATGTGTTTTATTTTATTTTTTATAAAAAAGACAATATTAAAGTAAGTAACACTCAAGTTTTTTAAATGGCAGTTAATTATTCACAAGATATGTAAAAGTGCTGTTAAACTACAATAAATATACAAACGTAAATGAAAAGTAAAAGCAGTTTTTTTTTTGTGTTTTTTCATACACATTTTTTTAGAAAAATAATGTTACAGTAAGACATTCAGTAAAGCAGATCAGATTACTGTACGTAACTGTACTGTGTCGATGGTACTTAAAAAAATAATCTCTTACATACCTATTCGGTCGGAGATCGTACACTAAATAAGTAACAATTATTTATATAAGTCGTTAATAAAATTTATAGATACCTATTTTAAATGGATTTTGGTTAGCTAAGTTTCCTTTAAAAATACATAATAACTATATGTAGCGCTCGCTCTTGCAGGATACATTTTATGTAATAAATTTAAGTTTGTTTTGAAAAGAGTAATTGCTGAGTTTCTTGCCGGCTCTTCTCAGTAAAAGCAACCTTCCGAACCGTGCGTTAGAGTCTGACTATTCAGAAGTGCCTGTGAAGGCCTATTTGAATGAATAAAATTATTTCAAATTATATTTCATTTCATATTTTCAATAATTCGTATTTATATTGAATGATCACTGCTAAATAATCGAAGTATCGTATTATCTTATATCCAGTATTTAGTGCTTTTGGGTAAAGTTTTTGTTAGGTATAAAATATCGATTTATATACCAACTGTAACGATATTCAAAATTCTATTTTTTTTTACCAAATATTTTGATCTGTGGTCTCCTACATTCCTAAAGATACAAAATGCTTGAGACAAGTGATATCCTGAAATCACATCATCAAAATACTCGTAATACGTCTAAAAATCAATAGATTAAATCAAAAACCTAACTCAACCAAAATCCCTAGTTCTATTCAACAGGACAAGCCCCCTACTGGTCATCACAGCTCTAGTGATGACGCACAACGGGGTGATGAGATGGGTCCGATGTTATTTGCGCTGGTAAGCCTCCGTGACGTCACTGAGTACTGTTACAACGAAGGATTCGATGCCCGACTCGTTTGAACCCCGGGCAATTCTGAAGTATCCGTTCTCGCCCCAAGATTCACCCCAGCTGTTGGCTACGATCTGGAATAAAGATTTATTTCATTATAAAACTATACATTTGGGAAAGCGACTTGATCTACTGTCGTTTGAATTTTCTGAGCTTCTGTATGTCACAGGTTTTCTTCTTTATTTTTTAAGTATGGCAACCCTATCGGGTTCTACTTTAAGTACTCTACAAACGGTCGAAACATGTAAGATTACTTCAACTACATTGATTGACGGGCCAGTAAGTTGGCGTTGTTGGTATACTCTATCTATCGCGCCACCACAGGTTGTGGGTTCGATTCCCACTCAGGACAGACATTTGTGTGCATAAACATGTCTGAATTCTGGCTTCCATAGTACAAGCTCTACTTGTTTGGGGTCAGATGACATATTTTTATATGTCTGCAATATTTGTAACAATCAAAACGTGCAAGTACATTTTTTGTCTGCTGCTATAACTCAAAAACACCTTTAAAAAAAAAAGTGTGTGTGTGTGCAAGTCACACATGGTAGAAGTGAAACTTCTGAAAAGTCCCTGATTAAAATTCTGACGAAAGTAACGCTTACTAAAAAACACGGGAAAACATAATAAAAGCAACATGGCGCGTAACCGAAAAACGTGACGATTTGCTACAAAAATTTCTCCCATACGTCGATAAAGAAGTTTCACTTCAAAAACATTTCTAGTTAATAGTTACTTACCCAGTACTTTTCACCGTATTCCTCGCCCCATCCAACAATCCTAACGCTGTGGAGTCCCTTCAGCGTGTTGTCGCCGAATCTGGAATGGCGGTAGATACCGTCCCGGTAGTGGAAGAAGTCTTGGTACACTGTCATTACCGCTGAAGGAAAAATAATATATATAAGTACTAGTTGTTCCTCGCGGTTTCACCCGGTAATGTCGGTTAAAAAAGGAAATAATCGGGATAAAAACCTATTATATCTTTTAAGTTGGAACAAATCATACATTTTGAAAAAAAAAAACGTTATGATCGGATAATTAGTTTCGGAGTTCAAGGCGGACCAAAATTGTGACACGAGAATTTTATATATTGAGATATTGAATCTTAACTAGCTACCTTCCCGCGATATCACCCACATGATCAGGACCTAAACTAATATATCAAATTTTATGAAAATCTGTTCAGCAGTTTCGGAGATTAGCCCGAACAAACAAACAAATGCATGCTTGGATAACGAGCAAACAACTATATGAGCATAAGCGAAAGAATTTTGAAACAAGATGTCTTCCTTCACGAAAACTTAAGCTCATTGTAGGAATCGAACCCACAACCTTCACGGTATTCAATATACCACTGAAGTATCATCGCCACCTAAAAAATATGCATAGTGAGTATAAAATTAAATTAAAATATAGAATTTCTCAGTACCTAATTTGCATATGGATTAATTACAAAACTTTTTATCTCATTGTACTAAATTTTCATATCAACATAATGAAGATGTACTAGTTTTCTTTATTTATTTAAAAAACAGTTGATAAAAACGATCTAACCTTGTTAGTGAGATATCAATCTCTTGAATTGTCTATGATTAGAAAATTAAGCCTTTTGATTATACATAGGTATTTAAGATAAAATAATTCAGTAAATAAACTTTGCTTTCAGGCCTTTGGACAATCTAGCATTACTACATACTTATTATAAAACAATGTCCCGTCTTTACGCGATAAACTCAAAAACTACGGATTTTCATACGGTTTTAACCAGGTCAGAAAAAATCATGCCGACTGGGAGCCGAAAAAAAATGTAAGCAGGCGTATAGGTATGCTCTGCTACCCGAGCCGTGCAAAGCCGGGGCGGGTCGCTAGTACCTAATTATTAAACAGGGTTATCATCTCATATACTCATCAATATCTTTCACTATGGGACCAACCCTAAAATCGCGGAAAAAATATAAAAAAAATCATTTTGATCGAGCTACAAGTTTTAGGAATAATCTTCAACCAGTGATTTTTTTACTGCTGGCAGCTTAAATAGACACTCAAGTTTCAAGGTCCAAAACGAGGACATTCGTAGAAGAACATAAGCGACGGATATAGCTCGTAGAGTCAGCAAACTGAAATGGCAATGGGCGGTCACATCGCTCGCAGAACCGATAACCAATGGGGAAGAAATGTTCTCGAGTGGCGACCACGTACCGGAAAGTATTGGCTCCATATTAAAAGTTGTTCATATTGATGAGTATTTATTACAAATAACACAGTAGACGAATACTCAAAAGTGTTGGAAAAATAAACCTTAGGTTACTAATCATTCCAAGATTTAAATTCAATTGATTCGATCTCAACGTCCTGGAGGCTGAGAGCTCAATTGAAACCGTATGAATAGTGATTAGTTTTATTAGCCATGTAATGTAGGTAAATAAATATTAATGAACTGTATAATTCAATTTTATTTACACATTCCTTATTATATATTTAGATTTTAGACTAACCTAAGCCGCGGCTCCGCTTGATTATTTTTCTCATCGACTGACGTAACGCGATCACTGCGTATCTCTTTTTAGTTAATAGACAAAAATGTAAATGTAAAAAGTTAAATAAGAAAACTGCATCGAAATCTGTGCAGTAACGTCTTAAGTTTAAGTTCACTAACGGACAGTGGTAAAGACGCTGTTTTTTTGTATTGGGATTATTAAATCAGTTTAAATATTTACCTATCTTCATAAAAAGTTTGTCAGCTACTTCACTTCTAAAGGCATTTTATTTATCAATTAGTTAAATATGTGAGTATCCTCTATCATGACCTAGGTATGACGTCATATCATGAACTAGGTAATCCTTGGCAAAAAACACAGAGTGTGGATTATTTTACGTTGCATGATGAAAATATTTAAGAAAAAAAAATGATGTTATAAGACTTATAAGTTACTATTGTAACTCGCGACGACGACGCGTGACGCGTTTTCACTTCGTATATGCCTGCAGACATATCTGCCATAGTTCCCAACTTGACGTGAAGGGTCCCCTGTCTCAGTCTGAGCGGGTCCACCTACGAAATGCGAGGCCGCGAGTCCACACATTTTGTAGGTATTTTGAATTTGTGTTAAAGTGAAGAAATAAAAAAACAAAATAAAATCGTGGTGTGATAGATTATAGTATGATGATTGTAATATATTTTTCTTCACAAAATACTGTTTATTATAGCCATACAACGCGATAAGAGTAAGAAAAAGGTGAAACTTTGCGATTATTTCAATCGTGTTTTGAAGCCCGCTGGAACTTAAGATATATTGTCATAAATATTTTTGTTCCGAACTAAAACTATTTAATTTTCTTTTCACTTCAGTAGCTCAAACATGTAGGTTTTGCTGCCTGAAATCAGTGAGCAGAATGCGATTTTGCTCACTGAGTGAGACCAAGTAACTTTTTAATTATTTTTTTCAGAAAGCCGCGAATATCTTATTCAGTCTTGGGTTTATCATACAATTCGAAACATTCACACTATCTCTTTCCCGCCATTAGAAAGAGAGAGAGACAAAGACCAGCCCTTTCGAAGTTCCGATTTTGAATTCGACCTCAAAGACAAACACGTTCGGAATTTTGCACTAACTAAAGAAATTTTGCAAAAAGATCATTATGTCTTTTAATGTAATTTATTGATATTTTAACATATTGTTGTATTTTTAAACGAAAATAAGTATTTACTGCAAATAAAACTGATATTTAACTTGTAAATATTTATTTCTAGTTTCAATAATGTTACGTAATATATTTTATCTCCTAAAGTGTTCTCGCTGAAGTGAAAAGTTATGTGTGTTACACGAGAGCAAAGTTTTTTGCATCTCGTGCCTTTGAATCCCTCGCCACACTCAGGATTCAAAATCAGCACTCGCCGCAAAATACGACTTTGCTCTCTTGTTACACAAATAACTATAGGTACATACAACTGAATCAAAGAAACGCATGTTTGGTCTCACAGTAGTTTACGGTAGAAGAAAAGAGACGCCCATGGTTTCTAACGTCTTTTGAACTCGCAAGCGGTTTGGTTTTTCAGAGGATTATTTGTATGATGCTTACAAAAGTGAAAAGCTTACTGAGAAAAACTATCAAAGTCAACGCCATTCATTTAGTCTAAGCTCTAAGTGAGCGAAGATCAAAGCTATTGAAGATATCACTTTAAATGTCAGCCTTCAACTGAGAAGAACCGGCAAGAAATGAGTTCCTTGCTGCATAGATAATTACATTTTTATGTGATTTTTAGATTTAGAAATTTTATCGGACTCTTTTTTCAAACATAATAGGTAATCATTGCCCTGAACCCTTATTATTCCCATTACAGGAAACTAAGAAAGAGATAATATTTTGGTATGGTTGCTTACCTACTTGTGTACACACTCCAATGGCAACAAAAAACACCTTCCTGAAAATAATTTACCTAAATAAAGTAATGTACCAACCTTGCACAGGGCCGGATTCCATGATATCGTACATGATGTCGTTTTCCTTCTTCAACCGGCCGGGCGGGCCGACCCTGTAGCGCGACGTGCGCTGGATGACGGGCGGGCGGCAGCGGTCCTCGCGGAGCGTGCCCTTGGGCCGGAACGGGCACTTGGTCACATTTGCTTTGTATGGGAAGCAATCTTCGTCCACTAGCCTAAAAATAGATTTAATTTAGAAGAATAATTAGAGGAGAAAAAAAAATAAAGTTAACCACTCTATCCAAAGATTTTATAAGGTTGGCAACACATTGGTATTTTCCTAGGTATTCCTAGTGTACTTAGGTGACGGTAGCCACTTACCATTATAAAGCGTGTTTGTCAGCCTGCTAACATAAAACGGACCCTGAGAGTTCTGTACCAATTAACTTTACAGTGGAAAAAAATGTTCTCACATAAATCGGTCTAGGTACATCACGGTCGATGTTCAAACTTTAAAAAGTAAGTTTGCAATCGTAGTTTTTTTATGTGATATAATTACAAATTAACGATTTTCGTTTTTTTATGGTTCTAAGCAAACGGGAATAGGTAAGGTACACTATAGGTTTGATAAGTGAGTTTGCGAGTATCTATGCGACATAAATGGTCTATCTATTGATTGCTTTCACTTAGATGCTTGAACTTTTTCACCTCCAAGGGATCGAAGACTTTTGTATTTCTTATTAATTTCAAGTTGATACCTTTACCCAATCCTGTGAAGAATTGTCGTGACAGACCAGTGGCGGATCCAGGATTTAGGTTTGGGAGAGGCTTGACCTACTTGAGGGTAGGGTAGTAGGATATTATCAAGATTAATCTGAGATTTGTCAGGGGTGGACAAAGATGCTATTTGGGCTAAGGGGCTCAAGCCCCCCATTGATCCGCTACTGTGACAGACTGATTATTCTAATAGGTATATTTCAGATGCTTATATTTAATAAATAGAATAGAAAATATAATGCGACTCACCCATGACTCCTAGCAAAGTTCCAGGCGACGTCAATATGTCCACCGCTGCAACCCATTTGGGACCTTCGGTTGCACGAAAGCAATGTCTGAGGACTCAGCACCATGTTCTCAGCACCGTTCGATTGGATCGCGAACCTGTGGCATAACGATATTGTAGCATGTGCCTCATCGGGAAAAAACTATACAAGACGCAGGTAGTCTATGGTATGAAGGGAAACATAGGCCATAGGCTAGTTTGTCCCGGGAACGCGGGAAAATCCGCGGGGGATAGTAACTAAGCAATTATTGGTCTCGTTTCAGTAATATGCACGTAGAATTTTATATTTTTATACCGGGCTATATTTTAAATATCTAACTTCATTCTAACTCCTTAAAAAACCTTTATTATTTTGTAAAAATCCTTCTATGATTATTTTCAATAAATAAATACCATTTTGTTATCATTATATATCTAACAATTCCTTATAATAACAATGACGAGGTCAAATACGCAATACACGCCACACACCGCTAATTCACCATTGAAGGATCCCGCTGCAGTTTATTTACGTTTATGTAAACATGTATGCACAAGATACTAAACAAATCTTGCAAATGCAAAGCAGAGGAGCTCTTGAGTGGCGAGGCGAGACGTCAAGGGAGGACCCTCCATCTATTTTTAGATCCCAACATTCTCAGGTTTATGCAAAACGAAAAACTAGGTTGTGGGACTGGTATCTTTTATATGCATGTGTAGTTTGAATTATTAATATCTTGGGGAATTAATAAATGTGTCTATATTAATAAATCATTCTTGCCAGTCTGTTACAAATTGGAAATTGTAATTTAGCTAACGGGCGGCTTTTTTAAATATGGCCATGCCATAAATTGTCAATGTATTTTTATTTTATTTCTATCAATCCTTATACAAGACACAGCTCTAACAGCAGGGTCTAGAAACATTAGACGTTTTGCTAGAAACAACGAAGAAAACAACTAGAAATTTTGCACTAGTCCTTAACACCACTATTCGCGTCATCCTATATTAATATTAACTAGCTTTTCCCCGCGATTTCACCCGCGCTCTCGGTATAATAAAACCGATGTGTTTAATCATTCTGCTATCCGGGGCGGAGACAAATGCAACAAATCAAAGGTCATAAATGTAGCTGCTTACACAGCACATAGGATCACAAAAATAAAAATCGGTTCAGCCGTTCTGGAGTTATAAATGGTGTACCTAGGTAATTAACACGACTTTGTTTTATATATATGCTACTATTCCTAATAATATTATACTTAAATGCGAAAGTTTGGATGGATGGATATTTGTTACTCATTCACGCCAGAGCTGCTGAACGGAACTGGATGAAACATGGCACATAGATAGATCATACCCTGGAATTACAGATAGGGTATTTATGCCGGGAAACCATCCCTCGGGAACGCTAGATATATTACAAACTCACCGATCAGAAGCGACACCAGCAATGGAGACGGCCCAATCCGAGCCGCACCAGCCCTGGTCGACCACAGGCGATATGTAGTTAGGCCAACGTCTCCTGGCGTCGAAGTTGACGGGATACGGTATGTCCTTGTCGTATCTTATAGCACCCATGCGTCTGGTTTCACGGCTCAGTGGCAGTGTACCTGGAAGAGGTGTTGTGTTACTAGATTTATTGGTTAACCGCTTCACGGATGGTTGCTTTTGCTGCATTTTTACCGCCAGAAAAAAAAACAAAATTCTCTTTGGTTAATATTTTGTGTTTAAAGTTAAGACTTTTCGGCGGGAACTTGCAAAGTGACGTTTCATTTTATTTTCATGAAATCGTGTAGTATTCTGTTTTTTTTTTATGGATTGGATTGAACTCAATGGATTATATTCGATACCATCTTATTTTCGAAAAAATAATATTGCGGTTTCACCCGGGTTTCTCTATAAGAACTCTATGTCCTATATGAATTCTATGTGTAAAAGTAACTTTTCATGAAAAGCCGATACGGAGCTACGAGTTTAAACAAAATTTACACACACACAATATTTCGCATTTATAATACTAGTAAGATTTCGTAACTTAGGTATATTATTTCCACTTAAAAACCAATCGGAAAATTCTACAATACTAAGCCTTAACTTTCGGTGAAAAAATAGGTAAGTACTTTGAAGTTCGGTAGGTACCTACTACCTAAAAAAAAACCTACCCGCCTGAATGGCTACCACACTGGTGTTGAAAATCTGTTACAAAACACGTAGGTACTGGTGTATTCCAGCAACTTTCAGGCTTTGTTGTGCTTCCTTCGGCCACGTAATCACTTACCATAAATAAAAAAAGTAAAAAAACCGGTTACGTATCTATACAGCATTATCAAATTACTTACCGATTGAATTCTATTAAAATTCTTAAATTCTTTTGTGTCATAAAAGTCAATTTAATAATATAATAGTTATTTATCTCTTGGATTTCATTTTGTCATTCGCGTGACTGTTTTTCTGTATCACAAAAACTCTATCAAATTAAGATAAGCAACCAGTTGGGATGGACGTGTCAATTGTAATAAATAAGCCGCGAAGAATATATAAACTTGATGCGTGATCTTGTTTATAATAATATGCTTGGGTTCGGTACATTTTTAATGACTTAAATTGATAAGTACCTACACATTTTTTGTCGTAATTAACCTAATATTATGTACGTATGTGAAAGTCACGGTGTGTTTGTTACTCAATCACGAGGTTTTAACGGATTTTATTGAAAGTCGGCACATAAATCAAAGCTTGAATTAAAATATGGCATATACTTTCTATCCCATGAAAACATTAATATATTTTTTGGAATTATAAAGAACAATGCTAAATTCAACCTTTAATTTTTGTATTTATTACCTACATAATCATCTAATACGTCTTTACAAATGGTTTATTTCTTTTAGTCAGGCACTCGAATGCATAATGGTCATAATTGGAATATTTACGGAACCCTAAAACAACGGTATAAGTGACGACAGTCTAGACACGACTGTTATTAAAAAGATAAAATCAATTTAATGTAGAATTAAATTGAGATTCAAATTATATTGGTAGATGATGGATTTTATGTTTTCCTGGGATAAGAAGTATCATATATAAGTGTTTTAATCCAGAATTTATTCTATCTGTGTGCCAAAATTCATCAAAATCCGTTCGGTAGCTTTTGCGTGAAAGAGTAACAAACATCCAGACATCCATCCATACATCCTCACAAACTTTCACATTAAAATGTATAATAAGCGAAAATACTCCATAATTATTTAAAATAGGAATTACTATTTATTTTCTTTTTAATTATGACATTCTTTTTAAATATAACTCGCGACCGGATCAATTCAATTGTAATACTTATGACAATAGCAATAAAGGTCAAATAGTAAATAAGAAAGTTTACCTTTCTAACTGTCACTTTCTATTATTCTAGTGCTTGGAGAATAGACTAGATATTTAGACTATGGCTAGATCTATACTTGTTGATTAAAGAACCTCCTTTTTTAAGTCGGTTAAAAAATATCATGCCTTTACAAAAGTCGTGGGTTCGAATCTTACGATGAGTTTGACATTTAGGTGAAGGAAAACATCGTGAGGAAACCATAGCACGGTGGTAGAGTAGAGTAGTACGTTGAAGATCTGTCGCCATGCACCAACTGATGTGTTCCAGCAGTTGCAGTTGTCTTGTAAGCTTAGGTGCTTCCACTTTCAGCCACATACCTTCGTAAATATGTATATTAATGTTACTCAAGTCGCAATCTCAATTTTGTTTTATGTCTAAAGTCTGACAAGCAGGCAGGCGGCGGTCCACCTGATGGTAAGTAGCTACCGTCGCCTATAGACATTAGCAATACCAGTGGGATTTCCAATGTGTTGCCGACCTTTATAAAGCCTAGAAGGCAACTGGCTCTCAAACGCAACTGCCGGAACACACCAATAGGTGTTTGGCGACGGATTTTCAACATGAGGGTGGTAGCCAGCCAGGCGGGTACTATAAAGTAGAGTACTTTAATCATAGCCTGGGACAGTCCTCACACACGGCCATCTGATCCCAAACTAAGCAGAGCTTGTACTATGGAAACCAGATAACTGATATACTACTTTATGTCTGTCCTGGGGGGAGTCGAACCCTTGACCTGTAACGTGATAGGTGGGGTATCTCATCAACCTTGCCAATCGGCCCGTTGTCGATCGAAATATTTTTTTAATGTCAGAACAAAATAATATAATAATATCCTGTGACATTCAAATTACACGGTCATCTGATCCCAAACTAAATATGTACACAAATCCTATAAAAGTGAGGACATTTTTGTAAAGGTAAATGTCCCACGTAAAAGCGTTAACTTATCAAAAACCCATATAAAGCTTCAGAATTGATAATAAATCGAAGTTATGGTCAGTCGTGACTAGTCACAAAATGAATCATAATAATAGCTTTTATAACCTGAGTCATAAAGGTTATAATTGTCAGATTTAACGTTGATAATAAATCAAAATTAAATGCAGTACATTTGCCATTTGCATACAAGTGATTTGAACAGGGTTTCTGTGAGTCATTCATCGCTTAAATGGGCATTTGTTGTCTTTAGATTTTGCTAGTGGACTTGATAGCTCAGTGGTAGTGTCGTCGGATGCCACATGGTCGTGGGTTCGAATCCTACAATGAGCTTGAGCTTTCGGTGAAGGAAAACATCGTGAGGAAACCATAGCACGGTGGTTAGAGTACTCTGTAGTACCCGACAACTGGTTACCAGCCTAAAGTTGAAAATCTGTCGCCAAACACCTATTGGTGTGTTCCGGCAGCTGCACTTGAGAGCCAGTTCCTTCTAGGCTTTGTATTCTTACCACCTTCAGCCGCATCATCACTTACCATAGTTAGATTGTGGTCAAACACGGTTTCCTTACTATTTGAAGGTAATGCTTACCAAGTTTATAAACCAGTCCATCCTTTAGCTTCTTTTCGTAGAACTCCGAGTAGTTGTTCGCCCTCCAGCTGCTGCCGAGTCGGTTGACTCCTTCTAAGATGTCTTCGCTAAAGATACAGGTGTCTTGTTCGCAGGGGCCCCAAAATACCTTGTCAGGGTTGTTAGCATCCATGATGCATTCACTGTTGAACATATTTCAGTGTTAATGTTTTTTTTTTGTCTCATAACATAGGGTAACTGTAGAGGGGCCTCTACTAATTTTATTTGCGTAGTTTTAGAACAGTGGTTCTCAATCTTTTAGTGATGATGGACCATTTCACTAAGATTATATCTAGCCATGGACCACCAACAGTTTGGACGTAATATACAGTAGACGTTAATGAATAAAGGGTTGTTCTATCTATACTATCTTATATATAAAATTCTCGTGTCACAATGTTAGTTACCATACTCCTCCGAAACGGCTAGACCGATTTTTATGAAATTTTATATGCATATTCAGTAGGTCTGAGAATCGGTCAACATCTATTTTTTAAACCGCTACGCGAGTGAAACCGCGGGGGACAACTAGTAATGTTATAAAGTGGTAAAGTTGGTAAGTTTGTGAGGTTGTAGGGGGTAATCTCACAAACTACTGGTTTCAATTGAAAAATTATTTTAGTGTTGGATAGCCCATTTATTGAGGAAGGGATAAAAAGTAGCCTATATACTTTTTATCCCGGGAAAATATAAGGTCCCTCAAGAACGCAAGTGAAACCGCGGGGCGGAAGCTAGTCTATAAATAAAACACACATAGAATTGTTTAAAGCCTTCTTTCTTTCTAAAGGTTCTTCTCAGTTGAAGGCTGATTTCCGAATCGGTGGTAGCTTCAGTAAATTCGACCTTCATAAGTGCCCTCCTAAGGCCTAAACTGAATAAATGACTTTGACTTTGACTTTGATACACACAAAAAATTTCATAAAAATCGGTCGAGCCGTTTCGGAAGAGTTTGCAGACAAACACTATGACATGAGAATTTTATATATTAGATTATCCTACTAATATTATAAATGTGAAAATTTGGATGGATGGATGGATGTTTGAAAAAACATCAAAAAGTACTGAACGGATTTTTATGAAATTTGGCAGAGAGCTAGATTATAGTCTGGAAGAGCACATAGGCTACTTTTTAACTTGGGAAAACATAAGATCCCACGGGAACGCGGGTGAAACCGCGGGGCGAAGCGGAAGCTAGTAAATTATGATTATGCTGTATTGCATTATTTTATTATATTTTACTAGACAAAGTACCATATATGTATATGTTATTCCAGGATATGATCTATCTCTGAGCCAATTTTCATCCAAATAAGTTCAGCCGTAACAGAGCCGAGTGGTAACAAACATACACACGTAAACATTGGCATCATTTTATTAAAAAAAAACAAAATAATTTAATAAAACGCTTAAAATTAGGATTTTCTCAAGGATTGCTCAAAAAATGAAGTCATAGTTCTTATGACTTCATAATGAAGGTTTATATAAGGCCATCCACATAGGGCCCGATGACATACCTAGATGATTGACATTACAAAGGGCGTACAAATCTAAATCCTCACGACGCGACGCCCGCGCCGATGCAATGCTCTTGACCATGTTTATTAAACGTAGGCGTTTGTTTAGCGGACTTTTATTTGGTACACCTTCTCAAACTTTTATTGTCCCCTATTTCGATCTGCGTAGCCCCTTTTGTTGGACATTGCTTTTAAAATTATTAAAAATATATGATTCAATTGTCTATTTACATTATTGACTGTAGATAGTAAATATATGCTTTCTTCTTTATCGTCACTTACGATTGTGGTCAAATAGAAGTCTAGCCTATAAAAAACTCATAGTCTAGTTGGCTGGTCACGAAATCTATCTAACATTCCTGTATCACGTGTCACATGTTGGTTCGCGATGAACTTCAAAACTAGGTACTTAGTCTTATCCGATCATAAAGTATTTTTTTTCAAAATGTGTGATTTATTCCAACTTAAAAGATATACATTACCTATAGTTTTTATTCCCATTATTTCCTTTTTTATACCGGGAATGCGGTTGAAACCGAGGGGAACAACTAGTAATTAATATGTTCAACATACTTGCTTCTTAAAGTGCAAACAAAAAACACATTCATCCTGAGCTTTAGAATAAAGCATTTAAATACCAATATCACAGAAATCATTATAATTGCATTTGATTGAAAAGAATTAATACACGAATAAAAATAAAATCATTAAGAACTTGTTCATTATGTAAATAAGTGTAATAAATATGTGAATTATCCGTAAATTAAGGAAACGGGTAATTATGTTAAAATTGTTATATTAATCTTTGAGTGATTTAGGAAAAGAATTAAGAAAGATATCTTAAATCAGACAACAATAAAAATTTGTTATCACAACTCTCCATATGCTAATTAATAAAACAAAACCAATTGACATTATAACGAAAGCCTCCTAATAAACACATAAAATTAATTTATTCATTGTTAATTTGGTAGATAGTCAAAGAGCGTAAGTACAGTCACGTCTATATATAAATTCAAATTCAAAAATCATTTATTCAGTTTAGGCCCTAATAAGGCACTTTTGAACGTTACAATTGATTCTACCACCGGTTCGGAATACACTTGGACTGAGAAGACTCCGGCAAGAAACTCTACAAGGGACATTTTTTTATAGATCTTTGTTCTTTTTTATTTAATTTATGTAACTATTAAATTACAAATAACAAAGTTTATAAAATTATAATGAAATAGTTTGTGTAGCGAACATTTCATTTAAATGCATTCTTGTCTTCTACAAAATCAGAAACTTTATAGTTAAATTAAACCCTTTTTTACACAACTTTTGTTTAACTAATTTTTTTAAATCTATACACAGATAGTTCTTCAATTTCTTTGGGTACTTTGTTATAGAAACGTATACATTGCCCCTTGAATGAGTCCCTCACTTTGCTGAGCCGAGTTACAGGTACAGCAAGTTTGTGCTTATTTCTAGTGTTCAAGCATACACACATAGTAAATTTCTAAAGCGAATTATTTTTTGTGAAATAACCTTAGCAACTTTCAGATAGCACCTATATCATAATAGTATTTGTTCAATAATACTATGTTTGTAACATCATAAAATTTCAATAAGTAATTTTAGGGAAATCAGGTATCAAAAAAAATAATTGAGTATATATGCTCTTGACTGTACAAAGGAGGTGCTTGTCCTGTAGTGTTTGCTTGCTTAAGTAAAGTTTAAAGTCTAGCTTTATTCAATATTTGCACGTTACATTTTACAGTTAGTTTGGGATATTCGTGGTTTTGGAGCCACATGGTTTTAGTACGTACGGATTTTCAACACTTTCCAGACGATATTGTTGTAATTTTTTTAGGGTAAAAGTTTTGTCTAAATACGGAAGCATATGATAAGCCTTCCCTAACGACGGATATATAAATAACATTAATAAATTACCAATATTTAGTTTTAATAGTTAATTAGTTTAACATGTTATCAAAAGAGGAAATAAAAAATATTTCACTTTTCCTGTAAATTATCTCAAAATGCGTTAATTCAACACATTGCATTTTAAATATATTGTTGGGAATTTTGCATCTAGTGGTAACCAGTTTCGAGAAACTTGGCTTCTACTTTTTGATGTTTTACCCCTCCGATATCTTAATATATATATTTCTTGTGTGCGTGTGTATGTGACTGAACTCCTCCTAAACGGCTGGACCGATTTGAATTAAATTTTGTGTGTATATATGAGTGGGTCCCTGGATGGTTTGAAAATACAATTGGACCCGGTAGATGGCGTCGTAATCGAGTTTGGACAGGACAACGTCTGTTGGGACAGCTAGTAATATATAAAGAACTCAATTCTATGTACTTCAATGCGTGCGAGGGAATAATACGATAGCGTCTCTATCTATCTTGCAAAAAAGGTTATGTGGTGTTCAAAATGATTCATATATTTAAAAAGAACATCGCTTTCACATTCACTTCAGCTAAAAGACAGTTAAGTAAGGCTTCACCCATATTTACTCATAAATTTAAGTTAGTGGTGGCCCCCTATAAGGGCACCAATCACGGGCCACAGATGTGAACAATTCAACATTTTAAACAGAGAATCTAGTCCAGAAACTAAAATCATAAAGTAATTTCCATTAAGTGCTTAAAAAGCATCGGAACAAACGAGTATAGCCTCAATAAACTATATATAATAATGACTGCATGTCTGTTATTCGACTATTTTGATTGATTGGATGACATCATCCATGTGTTGTCAATCATTGTTAGTAATCGTATACTGTTGACGGCAATAGTGAATGATTGGCGACATTGAAGTCATTATGCGACATAGTAACGTTCAGGGTTGACACTTGAGCATTTCCTTCGGACTACCGAGTACTTGAGTTAAAAAATGTGCTTATCATTCAAGTGGTTTTTGTTTATCTGTTTGTTAAGTACTCCCTGATCTGTTTTCTTCGAAGGGAAATTTTTATAGAAGGTCATTCCCTTGTTCTTGTAATGATAATAACTGGTACGGTGTGAATGTATACTTTGAAGGATATTTTTGGATAGAGAGAATGCTTAGCTACAACCTTTTATTATGCAGTTTCCATGCAATAGTAAAACTAAAATATTTATTTGACATTATGAAGCCCTTTTCAAAATCAAGTTTATATCCAGCAGCACCTAGTTTTAAACTACGAGATTTGATAACCCTACATTCAGACTTTAATGGTATCTAATCATTTGTTAGATTGTATCTCAACTCAACTATCAAGGAAGACTAGCGGTATTTGTTTAAAAAATTCACTATTGAGTCAGTGATTCTCAAAATAGATACATTTTAGTATTAGTATTATTATTGGCAATCAATTTTCAACTAGCCATCCAGACTGGTACTAAAAAAAGTCTAAAATAATCTAAAGTATTTTCATATGAAGTTTTCTTTCACCAAAATCATCAGGCCCCCTAAAAAGGCCGCTCAAGCAATATTGCTAATGTAATTAATTTTTCGAATTCTCGGCAGATCCTACTTATTTCAATATGTTTTATGTAAAATAGTCCCTACAAATAGTCACATATATAAAATTTAAGTCATTAAAAGATTTGGTATTGATGAATCTGCCGTAAATTCGGAAAAATGAATTGCATTACCAATATTGTTCGAGCTTGCCTTTGCCAAGGCTTTACTTTTTTTTAATTCATGTACCATTTAGAAAATAACAACATAGTACAAAATATTTTAGTAAGTAAATTTTCTATAAGTACTTATAATAAAGATGAAATGATATTATATTTGTCGGCACTGAAACAAAGTGGTATTGAAGTAATAAGTGTCGACAAGGTAACGATATCAGAATTAATATTAGTCTTTGCACATACTTCTTCATGGATTTAAATTTAATCCTTATCTACTTTATTGCTAAATGTTTTCTTATATACTTAGTACTTACCAAATCATGGTAGGCTAAATGATCCTTCGTGCCTACATGAAATTAAGTACTTGATTATTATTAAATTTATTGATTTTTAATGCTGAATCTTGACATTGGAAGACATTCAAAATCCTCTACTTTTTATTCCTTCATAAAAATCAATGTATGTATCTCGCTATGTTTTTCTCCTTACTCCGAGAAAATCCATAAAATCCTAACTAATATTATAAATGCGAATGTGAGTTTGTTTGTTTCTTTCTTACCTTTTCACGTCTAAATCGCTGAGCCGATCGATGAAATTTGGAACATATAGCCTATACATTGCTATATGCCATAAGAACATTGGCTACTTTTTTTCTCGGGAACGCGGGTGAAACCGCGTGGAACAGTTAGTTATTTATAATTTAGTGGTATGATATTGGCATTAGCATTTCATGAAACAAGATTTTTTCTGAACCATGGAGAAAACTTAAAGGGGCCTTGAACAAAAATTTTGAGAGCCACTATTCCACTCTAGAATGCATTATAAAAAAATAATTTATTACATTTTCCGACATATCGATTTACGTTGTCCTTCATTTTTAGTTTTATTATACATGCGGAAATAAATAAATGATGTCACACACTTGTGAAACGAAAAATAATGAATTATTTAAACAAGACACTGTGTTTTATTCCCATAATAAGCTGGCGTCATTTTGTCATGACATGGCATGTCATGACGTGTAACTCTATTGTCACCATAGCCAAAAACTATTATTATTCAAGAATTTATATTTATCGGGAATAATAAATGAGGTCTTGACCTTAAATGTAAATGTAATAAGCATTTGAATGTGCTACCAAGATTTACATAAAAGATATTAAATGTTAAGGTGGTTCGTTTCGTACAGCAGCGCGCCAAATTCACATTTCGAACTCTATAGGTACCACAACCTCATAGTTTGTTTAGTGAAAAAAGTATTGTACTTTTAACAATGTTATAAAAATCATGAAAATAACGGAATGATTGTCTCAAATGTACTAAAATAAACTCTAACCTTAATACAATAAGGTAATTTATTTCACAATCGTTGAAAGGGTCAATGATCTATTTTTCATAAATAACATAACTAAGTACTGGCCCAAAAAACAGTCGTAATTCCCAGTTACTCATGGGTTTAACAAACATAAAATCTGATTAGGTACTCTATAATCTTAACACTTTTCATTGAACTTTTTTTCACGTCCGTAAGTGTATTGACGTAATAAAACGGGCATTGACTACTAAATTTTACGTGGGCAGTAGCCAGCTGACTTGAACGTAAATAAAAACCTAATCTTTCTAGAAATAAATTAAATAGAATGTAAATAAAGGTGTGTGGAAATCGGTACTAATTCTAAATGTGTTTTATGCAAAAAACTATTAAAACTTCAGATTGTCGCCAGAACCACAGAACATCGACAAATAAATAAGACTATGTTTACAAAATAAAACCGTTTTTTCAATGTCTATTTTATTTAGGCCTAACATTTATAAAGTCAGAAAAACTAGGACAAAAATATTTTACTTCTTTATTTAAATATTCCAACGTTTTAAAATAATAATAAAAAAAATCATACAATTATTGAAACTAAGGCAATGGTCTCTTTATGAGACAATTTACGTTACACAGCTTAAAACTTTTTCACATTTTATTTTCATTTCGAAATTCGAAAAAAAAACCTGTTTATATTTGTTCTAGGGCCGCAATTTTATGTTACCCAAATAAATGCAGACAAACGGATGTCCGGAAAACTAGATAATTCTCTAATTAGAAAATCTTGGGAGGTTTCAAATGCAACAAAATGAATCTTTCCAAATGACGTGTCTAGAATAGTCGATATCTATCTATGCATGCGAAATGTCACTGTCACTTTCAAGTAGTGATGGGACATGCAAGGTCACGCGTTATCGATGATTAATTACCTATCTGAGCAGAAGATTGATGTAAATGCATTCAACCTTGCAAATTATTTCGGTAAAATAGACCATAGAAATAATTTATACGTAGTGTGTGTGTAGTAAACAATTTAGTGTCATGAAGAGTGATTGATTTCTTTAATAGTGTTTTTTATTCATATCTTAATCCAGTGTAATAAATATTTCAATTTTCGTGACCTATATTTTTTTTTAAATCAAAATACAAATAGTTTTATTTGATTTATTATACTTAAATATAAGTAAGTTAATCGTTTTTTCAGCTGATATTAATTTTTAAAAACTTTCATGTTTATTAATCGTACTAGCTTCCGCACCGCGGTTTCACCCGCGTTCCCGAGGGATCGTATGTTTTCCCGGGATAAAAAGTAGCCTATGTGTTAATCCAGGGTGTCAGCTATCAAAATTGGTCCAGCCGTTTGAGAGTGAAGAAGTAACAGACATACACACTCGAAAACATTCGCATTTATAATATTATAGTGTGATAATGCTGCATTTTTTGACTAAATGAACCAATGTCTAAATTAATTAATTAACAATCTAAGTATGTAAATCTTGAATATCAAATACATTAACCAATTAGGTTATAAATCTTATGTGAATAAAAGCTAATAGGTTAATAGGACAGTAAATAATAGTATACAACAAAAGCGTTAAATTAATGGCCGACACCATTAATAAGCGAGCCAACTTACCTCTGAAACCGAAAATTTATCTATGTGGTGATTGCGGACAGTAGTTTTATTGGATTGTTTCCAACAGCAAACAGATGGGAATTTACTTGAGTAACTACTTTACTGGCAACTTTTCGATAGTTTTTATAACCTATCAAAATCGAGGATTGTTTAGAGAACAGAAAAAATTACGTAAATTCGACGTCAATATAATAACACTTATTTATTTGATATTATTTATGTTGTCTATTTCTTTTTATAGTTTTATGAAGTAAAAATAGATTTATGTCAATTAGCTAATCAGTTAAACCACTTTCACTATTGTAGTTCTACTAGCTTAAAGTTTATTTATAAAACAAAAGATTTAGTACGATCGAAGTTGTCGGTGAAAGCTTGAAAATTGTATGGGATTAAAATTTAATACCTTATATATAATATTACAGGCCTATACTTATATTTTCATTCCATCTATTTGAAAAGGACGACTTGGTATGCCTTTAAGTGCACCTAAAGGTGCACTTAAAGAAACTTTTAGCGGGCAGTAATGAGTTTTTAATCCTCTTTATAGTGATAAGTGCACCGCAATTATCTTTGCCGCGCTTTTTTTGAATTTGTAACATCTTAGTGTTCAGCGCCAAAGAAATCGAACGCAAATATTGTTTGTATAAAGACTGGCTGGTACGACGGCAGACGGCCCATAGTCGCGACGCCGGCTGAATAAAAATAAATAAAACTGTAACAATAATTTTTCATAATTGCGAAAATGTCTCAAATGTAAATATAAGTTTTTTGTTGTTTTATTATGTATTAGATACTATTTAATTTCAATTTAGTTGTTACTCTATATTTTAAATAATAATATTATAATATAATATGAGGCGCCTTTTATTTTCTCATAGAGGTTAATGAAAAGTAGAGTGTATCACTCGGGCGCAAAATATATTTTTGGCTCGGGCGACGTACTCTAGAATCCCTCACTTTGCTCTGGATTCAAAAAGCGCCCTCACCGTAAAAATATTATTTTGCTCCCTTATGATACAATCTACTATTATGCTTTAAGGATATTATCAATATTGTTCTGTTTACAAAAGATGGCGTGTCATTACCGTCATAAAAGCTTATAAAACCATGACGGCGGGTTGTTATAACATTACTTGATATCTCATTGGAATGCAAGACCATGTATAAAGGTTGTTAGGTATCAGGAAAGGAATTCAGATTTGCTTTAATATCTCAAGATATATGATTGGAGTGAGACTATAATGCGCTTACGATTTGATATATCGATATATGTTTGTTTATTTATTGATATTATTTTATCTATTAAGCAAATATTTAAAGTATTTCATTTGCTCATTTTCGTAACTATTTATTTAATCAAATTTTGTTTATTTTTCATCCCGCGAATGCAAGAAACCGCAAAATATTTGAATAAGTATAAAACATTGGGTAATTATAAATTAATTGTAGCGTATACTGCTGAATTCAGAATTTAGACCAAGCACGTATGATAAGTAGAAACGTATGTAAGTAATTCCTTGAAACCTTATCAAGTTTCTAATAATTCAGTACCAAATATTTGTATTTCATTGAGGAAAATTTATGGTGTTTGTTGTAAGTTTAACATTATAAAATTTTACTTCAAATCTCAATCGTTTTTTTTATTCAACCATTCTCAACCGGTTAAAACTAAAACTCTAGCTAGAATGTCAAAAAATAAGATATAATTTAGTATTCTCGAAATAAAATTCATTGTACCTACATAACGAATCAAACAATGGACCTTACTGTTAAGTTAGTCAATAAAGAACAATTTAAAATTTTCCACGCCCTCTACCGCAATAAACTTTAAATGAACAAACAATATATAAAACTATACAATAAAATTATACTAAGTCACGTACGAAAATACCTTAAACATCTTTATAAACATGTTACAAATCGGAGCATATACATTTATGGAATAAATAAGTATCGATGTCAATAAAAGACAAGCTTTGTGCCAAACGCGTCATCACTATTACGATCATTAAAAAATATACTAATTATTTTTACACAAAACTGTCGTAGCTTAAATAGTTAGTTAGATTTGGAATGAGAGTTAAAACAAGGACTTCCAAACTTTTAATGCCACCAGGGCGGCGCCACTTTAGACTTGGGTGATAGATTTCATGGCGCGGGAAAGTTATTAGAATATTAAAGTAAATAAAAATATAAAAAGTAAATTAAAGTATATAAAAAGTATTATTTCATTAAATTGTATTTTACATTGATAAATTTATTATTTTTTAAAAAAATATTCTTGTTTTTTTATAATAGTGTGACGCAGCAGATTATTTCACCAATACCAATAGTCTATTCTTCTATTATTAGCCCCCATTGACAGATATAATGGTTCCTTTAAATAAAAACATTTCTGAACCCTAATAAATTAAAATAAATAAAAGAAACTCAACTCAAGTAATGTCTGGAGCTGGTAATATTTACGTCTGCGAATTCAATTCAAACAATCAATATATTGATCAATCATTGACATATATTTTTAATGTTTTGCTCCAATATAAAATTTATTGGCATCGATACAAAAACCATCTGTAACTAATAATTCCCGTGTAACGATGTTGGACCGCGATGAACTCCGAAACTACTTATCCGATCTTAACGTAATTTATTTTCAAAATGTTTGATTTGTTCCAACATAAAATATAGAACAGTTTTTATCCCGATTATTTCCCTTTTTTATTAGTTATTTTATGAATTACTAGCTTTCGCCCCGCGGTTTCACCCGCGTTCCGGAGGGGTCTTATATTTTCCCAAGTTAAAAAGTAGCCTATAGCCTTCCTCGATAAATGTAGATGAACCAGTAGTTCTTCAGATTAGCGCGTTCAAACAAACAAACAAACTCTTCAGCTTTATTATATGTATTAGTATAGATAATGAACTTCAGCGTTCCGTGATGGAAAACATCATGAAGACATCAAGCGTCAGAAAACTAAAACTACTCCTACACTGTTCTCATAAATAAGGAACGATGAAGTAAAGCGCTGTGTGCATATAATCAGTATATCGACAACGTGTGGATAGAAATTCTCCGGGCGCCGCGGCGCGGTGTTTGTCATAGAGAAATTGGGATGGAGGAGTGACATCATCGATAATTTTGTATGCGCAGTCCCATCTCTAAAATATGTAACTCAATGGCCAAATGCCAGATGCATCACACCTGGGTCATGACTAAATATATACCTTGTCTCATTTGTGCACCACACGTAACAATCATAATAAAATGTATTGTCATAAAGGTGAGAATAGGGTATTTGCCTGTATTCAAAATAAATTATCCAACAATGTATAAAACATCAAAAAAAAGGGGAAATCACGATTATTTTATTAAATTTATCCTTTTTATGATTTTTAATGACCAATCTAACCATAAAAAGTAAAGCTTATGATGCTATATAATTATGACGTCACAAGCTTGTATTTAATACAAAACTCCATTTAAACCTATCGTTTTGACATTTCATAAAAAGTTGCTGATTTGAATGTCAGCCAACATCCCAATTGTACGGAGTAAGTAAAGGTTTCTTTTTCGGGTAAAATTAAATATAGAATAATTTCGTTGTTAGATTAGTATCTAGGCGTCATATTTAATAATAGGACTAGACTAGTTTGAAGCTAATTTTTTATTCTAGTTAAATGAGACTTTATTTCAACTCTTGAGCAGTTACCACCTTTTGATCATTATTTCGAAAATCCACTATAAAAACGGTGTACCTACAGACTCTCGAGCAACATTCAATTATTACAATATAATAAAAAAGAAAATCTTGCGATAGAAATGTCAAATCGAATTCACACGAGGAATATATTATCAGCTTAGAGTAAAGTGGATTCGTGATTTATCGTTTAGATATATTATGCTATCACATCACTACACTCGCCACATAAATTATTCGGAACTCGATCCATTTAAAATTTAAATATTAGGCAATAGTGTTGCATTGTTAACGCGTATTTTTGTTGGTTCTTGACCCAATTCTAAACTGAATTTATAAATAATGAAAAGTTAAATAAATCTATGGGTTTATTTTTTTTTGGAAAATTTAAGATGCCTGTTGCTCAATTTTAATGTTAGTGACAAAATGACATTTCGTTAAGCATGGTGGAATAATACTTTGTAGTACCCGCCTGTCTTTCTACCGACCTGTCTAGTTCCCATCAAGGGATTGCCAACAGAAGCTTATCCTTTTTTTTTTTTTATATTTTACGCTAAGAGTCTATTTCCATTGCAATTTGTTCGTGTTTGCAAATTGTGTTGTTTGAGTAGGATGAACAGAACTTAGTATTAGTTGGTATTCTTACTTTAGTACTTTCTTCATAAATATGGGCGTAAAGTTGTATTATTCAACCTACTTACGACCACACGATCACTGTCAAGGAAACAATTTAACAGTTTCAATTAACGTAATGTCAAAATGTTAACCCAAATTGAGGCGAATCAATCAAAAACTGTTAGTATGTCGCCAGTTGAGGAGTAAATTGAACAATTGTTTTCAATATAAAATATAAACAAACATTAAAGAGTTTCAAGGACATTGTAATTTAATGATTCTAGAACGAAATTGTTATTGAGTGGGGTACGGTACCGTGGACCGTGAGTGGGGATCATTTAGTAGGTATTTAACTGCGAGGTCTTTTTTTATTCAGAATTATTTTTTAGACGTTGGCAATACTTGCAAGGGTGGAAGTACCTACTCATTAATATGAACAACTTTCAATATGGGACCAACTCAGATATCGCGTAAAATAAAACAGTTGCTTCATACATTTTGGTCGAGTAGTTATTGAACTATTATATGGAACAGCTGATATTTTTTCGTGATTTCACATTTAGTTATTGCCAACGTTTAAAAAATCACCCTGTATGCCTGTGTTTGACCACAATCTCACCGTGGTAAGTATTGTTTTGGTCGAAGGTGAGCACACAATTTCTAGAAGGAACTGGCTCTCAAGTGCAGCCATCGAAATACCCTGGTAGCTGACTGACGACTGATTTATAACTGGATAGGTACTTGTAAATATCGGCAATACATTGCCATTTTCTTTAGTTGCTACCGTCCATAGGCGTCTATGATGGTAGTCGCTTACCATCAGGTGGGTCGTATAGCTTGCCAGCCATCTGGTATGAACTAATTCCTAAAACAAAATGGCTTTTCCAAAAAAAAATGGTGGCGAATGTAACGGAATGACGTGACTGAGATGAGGCCAGAGCGTGACATATGCTTTTTATCCCGGTAACGCTGGTGAACCCGGGAGACGAAAGTAGTACCTAATAAATAATTTATAATAAAATCACGAATAACTAAATATATTCAACGAAAATACTAGAACAATATACAATAGAAACGTAGAGGCAACAGTGCTCATCCGCACGAAAACCGCGAGATATAGGTCATAGAACTCATAATTTACAGGATTCCTTGGTGACAGTATGTTATAACGCAACAATGTAGAACATTTGTCTGAATTCATATACACGATGTTATTTATAATTTGCAACAATTTCGCAGAGTTCAATGCCTGGACTAATAAAATTAAGCGGCTTTAAAGATTGTAAAAATAAAATTTAGCACGCAAATAATGTGTTGGCGCCACAATAAAATCATTTAAAAAAAGAATTGTGTAACGTACCTATCTAGATTTCTTACCGCTGTGGATGAATCAGAGAGCATCACAAAAATAAAAATGGCATACAAATCTCTCGCTTTCGTTTTATCTGTATGAGAAAGTATGAGCAGTTTGTGTGCCAAAAAAAAATAATTAGTTTTCTTCGATTGGATTTTTTACGTTTTCAAATGAAGACATAATCACTAGATATATTATTAGATAGATCGTTTAATTCTACTAATAATAGTCACCCACACATCCATTCCCAATTGTAATAAGTATTTGAACAAAATAAGATAAAAGTTAGATATTAAGGATTTCTCAGGATACATATATTTTTTTTGGGAAATAGCTTCTCAAAATATAGAGCAAAGAATGTCTCTTTTCGAGATGTTACAAAAAAACAAAGATGGCTGAGGGCATAATTCAAATTCAAACTCTTTTGGTGAAAAAGATTAAATATGCACAAAATTAACATGTCACGAAAGCTGGAACATCAAGCTAGATAATTACAAACAAAACTAACAGCTTGAACTCACCACTTGTTACATTTATCCGTCCTCGAATCACCAGGAGCGTATAATTTGCCACCATGCCGACAAGAGTCATATATCGGATTTGGAGGAGGTGAAGGCTTTATATTAAGGCAGACTTCTTCGTAGTCGGGACAACAGTCGTCGTGGGACCGCGTGAGGTTGCAGAACTCGTCGCAATAGCATAAGGTGTCTGTGAATATACATTATAAATATACTTTATTTTTGACACTACATTACAAGACAGAAGATATAAAAATTAAAGTGAAAACAATTAAGGCGCCCTTACTTGTTTTCACTTCACGAAAACATTAATGCGGATCTATTAGGCTTAAACAGTTAATGGAGGAAATCAATACGCAACATACCAAGTATTTGATGCGAGCATTCGTCCATTCTATCCCGGCAACATTGTCTATTGCTGCCGCAGTACGGAATCTTAGGTAGGTCGTCTCCATGATAAGCAATGACCACGGTTGCCGTCGCGCAGAACAGCAATACTAAGGGTATTCTGAAACAAGATATATTGAAAATAAAATACTTTGCGGATTTATAAAAAAAAATGTTTCGTGTAACATCGTGTTTTTTCAGGAAAGACACCTATATAGATAAACTTAAAAAGTAAAACCTTATCTAAATACAAAATTTGGTCCAAATCGTTAGAGCCGTTTCCGGGATACACGATTTTTTTTAACAAGATTTGTCAATAAAAGTCGCCGCGGAAACTGAATGGTTTTTGAAGATATTGAATTAATTCTGAAAAAGTTGGCATTTAGCATACACTCACTAAAAGAACGAAAGAGTTTCTCAAACTATTGTAAAAACATATACCTACAATGACGATTAGCATACCAAAGTCCTTGGCATGCTTAAAATTGATTAGTTCTTCGCAATCAGAACCTTAAATACAAGTGCAACTGTTATCAGAGCAATTTGTTAGCGGGTTTAATGACCTGTAGATTAAAAAATATGTTTTTTTTTAGCTGAATTATGCCTGCGAAGGACTTGCCTACGGGAGGAATTTGATTTTGCTATAAAAAAATAATAATAATAAATTGTTTTATTCAGACAACTATGGCCCACTTGTTAGTACCTATTACAATTTCTTAAGGACTATGTTAGTAGGTAATTAGAATTCAATTAATAGAAAATACATAAACTAAACAAGAACAGATACAAAATGTTTCAACATAGGCGCATCAAATTTACCCGCCAATGTCTTCAGGATTCTATTGGGACTAGACCGCATCCTTGAGAGTAGTGAAAAGGTCTTTTTTCGTATGATCGCGTAGAAATCATCGGTTCTAGCCTGGGCGAACATGGTCGAGGCACTACAATATCTTGGAAGTCCCAACAGAATCCTGAATCCATTATTATATTGCACTCTCAGGGCATTGAGCGCCTTTTGCGTACGGCCCACAGACCACTCGTGTAGAAAGTTTGGCAGTGTGCTTTGAACAAAGTGACTTCAGCTTTCTCAGTACATCGAGTAAACCTATGAGCCAGCATATTGCATCTAGCAGCCAATGCCCTGCGTTCACGATCTATGTCAATCTGATCCCCCAGGTTTTCAGTAACATAATGCCCTAGATATTTAACGTGTCACTCTTTTAAGTGGTACTCCATTCATGCATATACAAGGGTTGTAGTCAATCTCCTTTCCGGGGGCCTTAAACATCAGATATTCACTTTTTTATGGCTGTGGATTTGAATTTCGAATCCTCGCTCAATGTTTTTTATAATAAAAGAAATATAAATAAAGAATGCACCAATATAATGATAAAGACCTGAATATAAAAAAAAAACTTTAAAATCAGCTAACTAGAGTCTACATACACAAAGCTTACTTCTTTTTTTTTTAAATAGGTACCTAATAATATTTTAAACGGGCGGTGGTACAGTCGCTTTTAGGTGCGCAGGTCTATTTTGTATATTGAAACTAGTTTCTGTACTTGTTTCATCGTGGGACAGAACCAATCAAAGTAATCTATTCATATTATGCAAGTCACATTTAATCTTATGTCGTTATGACGTTTCTATTACTCCGACGCACAACCAAAGTAGGTATCATATTCGTTTAATGAACCTCAATTAATAAATTTATGTTTCCTTCGCGAATAATATCATGATTTCATATCGGTATTTATGACTTTATTTCGTACAAGCGACGCGCCCCGGCTTCGTGCGGGAGCAATTTACTAATGTTGGCCTACATGATTTATATACTAATATCCAATCCATTTTTATATTGACAGATCATTAATCGTCATGAAAAGTGCATTTAACAAAAAAAAAAAATCTTTACTAAAACTCTTTATATTCTTTAAATCGTTTATTACTACGAAAAGCGGCTCTACAATTCAAATCCTTGTTTGCAAAAAAAACCAACAAACTGTAAATGAAATTAAAAAAACGAATAAGATATTGAAAAAGTTACAACGTTTATAAATATGGAAACAAATCTAAACACAAATTTATACCAAACCTTTCAAAAGATATTCTCTAAATTATAGTTAAATTCCGTAAAAAGACAGACAAACGCAGATAGTGACATTATTTTATACTATTTATAAAGTTAGTTAACGACAATTGAACACTTGCTTGGTCAAATGTAATTTTTCTTCCGATGAACAATATTTTTTTATTGAACAACTTAATATTAGAAAGAATGAAAAAATATCCATATTACACACAGATATAGATAAATATCTGTGACAGTCTTTAATTTTCATTCACGTCAATTCCACCGCGCATTGTCTTGGATCTTTTTTTTAACTTTTGTCAAGAAATGTATATTCCGCCATTAAAATAATAAACATCCTATACCTTATTATTCATTTTAATGTATTAACAGACAATTCTCGATGAACAGATTTATCCTTTAGTTGTGTCTGTTTATTTTTATTCTTTGAGTGTTTTAAACGACCTTATAAATTATTTTCACATGGAAATCGAATCGAACACACAAATGTTCCGAGTTCTATACTCCTAGCAATAATTTTTTTAGGTGTCACTCATATTAAATGAAGGTTTTATTGCTAACGAACTTGCATTTTTAATTCATTGTAACAAATATAATCTTTATCGTTATGAGTATTGTACAATACTCGTAACGATAAGCGTGTGTATGTAATGTAATTCACAATAAATTTTAAACTAAGCTATCAAAATATTAGGAGATATTAGGCCATATGTGTGACAAATGTGTACCAAGTGCTAAGTAAGTAGGTTGATACAATTAACAAAAATAATAAATTGGTACAATTCTCACGCCAAACACTAGAATTGTAAAATGACAATTCTAAAAATATCGTGCCAATTTTTTTTAAGTTTCAGGGCCATTCCTACTTATATGAATTTAATACTGTTGTTTGCTTATATTTTTCATTATCTTTATTAGTTAACTATATGGTGAACATAGGGTTTTTCAGAAAGACATGAAAAGGGCAACCCCCAACCATTAATTAGAGCCAGATGCCTTCTAGGCTTTGGCGATGCCCCAGGTATTGCTAATATCCAAAAGCGACGGCATCAGGTGGCCCGCCTGCCTACTTGTCATTCTGACATTAAAAAGAAAATGGCGTGTGAAACTTTATTATAAGTAGGTTACTTTAACTTTAACTTGAAATAAGTTCTCAAATAACAAAACAATCGGTATATTGTAAATCATTCGGAGAATAAATCTTAATCGAAGACAATATTTACGACACTAATCGAAACTTTGACTTGACCATTCGCTATTTGATGGTTATAACTAATCTACGCTTTTAATCCAAAGAGATAAGGTTCAAAATAACTGTGTAAATAAAGCTTGGTTCTTGCGGTGATATCATCAGGTCTGGCTTAGAATGTCATGAATGTGAAGGGAACAAAAGGTTTCGGTTGAATTGTCGATTGTTTTTAGGGACATACGACTATAACTGTCAGATTTGCATAAAAGGTTGGCACAGACTATAACTCTCGCAGACATATTTCTTATGAAGACAATCAAATTCTCGGTAACCATAAAGCTTCCGCCCTGCGGTTTCACCTGCGTTCTAGAGGGATCTTATATTTTCCCGGGATAAAAAATATCCTATATGTTAATCCAGAATATATTCTATCTGTGTTAGTAACATTCAAATCCGTTCGGTAGATTTTGCGTGAAAGAGTAACAAACATCCCCCATCCATCTATCCATCCATCCTCACTAACTTTCGCGTTTATAATATAACTAGCTGTCCCCCGCGGTTTCACCCACATTCCCGAGAAAAAAGTAGCCCATGAACATCTCCATACCATAGGCTATCTGCGTGCCAAATTTCATTGCGATCGGTTCAGCAATTTAAGCGTGAAAAGGTAACAAAGAAACTCACATTGGTATTTATAATGTTAAAAGTTTGTGTTTAACCACGACTCATTATGGTAAGTATAAGTGCTAAAATGCAACTAAGTACCGAAACACCGGTAAGTGCTTGTCGAGCGATTATCAACTTGAGGTAGCCAGCCAAGTGGGTACTACAAAGTATCTTACCACCAAACTCAAGCCCATTCGACGACACTACCGTTGCTGTCATCGACAAAAATAAATTTCTACAAATAATTGCCTTGCTGAGCTTCTTGCCGTAGATTTTTCAGTATACCTACAGACCGGTGGTAGACTCAATTTTTAATGTTCATACTCATGAACAAGGTACCAGCCCTTGTAAGGTCGTAATCTGAATAAATAGGTTTTGATTAGACTTTTTTTTTTTGTAACATTTCAACCGTTTCACAAAACAACGTAACGTTCACGTCGTCACTCAGAATTACGTCACGTGTTTGACATTGACAGCTCATTGTCACTAATGCGTCAAAATCAACACCACGACTGATATAATAGGTCGGTGGGTTAGTTACCTTAAATTAGACCCTAGGTAAGAAAGCGGATCTCGCTCGCTAAAAGTAATACCTAAAAATATCCTGAGACATTTATGATTGGCTTACGTTTGTGATCTCACTATGGCACGAGTTCGTTTCACCAAAGACGTCCCTTGGGCTCACCTCTATTGTGGAAGAATAAGATCGATTTTCATTAATTCCACGGGACTTCTTAATAAGTGATGAAGGGGCCGAAGGTTTGTCTAATGTTTAAAATGAATAAGGTATGGTAGGTATAATACAATAATGTAGATAGGTATTAGTAAATTAGTGAACACTGAAAATCATTAGAATTTTTTTATTTGTACGCAAAAACCAAATTATATTACCAACTTAACTCTGCAGATACTCTACAGTTATTGCCCTATGTAAGTTAAGTTTTTGGAGCGCAAATAAAGTTTGTTACTTAATCACGTCAGAACGAATACTTAGATTATAGTATGGAATAGCACATAGGCAACTTTTTATCCCGGGAAAACATAAGAACCCTCGGGAACGCGATTAAAACCGGGGGGCGGAAGCTAATTATAGACATTTGAAGAGGCATGATAAAGTCAAATCCTGAGTCATGACGAAATCTAGGTATAATATATTTACATCCCACTGAAGATTGTTTTATATGTAAGTAGGTTGACAAACAGGCAGAGCTTATTGAGTCATATCTAGTTTTAAAAAACATTAACGTTTTCTAGTACAATTATCAATGAGTATCTCTTCTGGAACTAAGCCAACAGATGGACAAACATTTGTTGTGGTCTTTATAAGTAAAATCATGGAATTAATTTAGGGTTCCGCAGGTAATCATTTTAAAGGGCCAGGCCCGTTCTTAAAGGCGAATAGGCAATGGCTTAGGGCGCTCGTATTAAGGGGGCGGCAATCGGCGGCATAAAAAGTGAAAAATAATACTGTTATTTTTTTTTTATTTACAATTTGACGCTTAAAATGCTAGCGATTCAATTTTCGCTGAAGACTGGACTAAGGACTAATGGAAACAAGAACAACTGTACCTACCACAGATGCATAATAGTATCGAACTGTTCTTTGAATCAATTTAATATAGGCCATATCGCTTTGTGGAGCTTCTTAGAATAACTGAGCTGATTTTTTTATTTGTTTTTTTTTATAGGCTTGTTTTTTTGCCAATGTCAAGTTATAATATAAAATTCTAGTCACATTATGTATATATTTTTTTAATAGTAAAGTCAGTACAAGTCAGTCAGGTTTTAGTAAAATGTTATTTAGTAAAAAATGTTCACTTCACTAACTAGTGCACTTGGAATGATCTTTATTGGACAAAATGCTACCGATGATAGCTTAGTGAAGGTGTTGGGTTCGAATCTTACAATGAACTTGAGCTTTCGGTGAAGAAAAACATAGTGAAGAAACAATAGCACGTAAGTAGGATACTTTGTAGTACCCGCCTGGCTGGCTACCACCCTCAAGTTGAAAATCTGTCGCCAAAAACCTACTGATGTGTTCCGGCAGTTGCGCTTGAGAGCCAGTTGCCTTCTAGGCTTTATAAAGGTCGGCAACACATTGACAATCCCACTGGTATTGCTAATGTCTATAGGCGACGGTAGCTACTTACCATCAGGTGGACCGTTTGTCTAAACCGCTGAAGCGATCGCGATGAAATTTGGTACGCAGATAGCCTATGTTATGGAGAAGGATGTGGGTAACTTTTTTTCTCGGGATCGCGGGTGAAACCGCGGGGGACAGCTAGTAGCTGAATAAATAGTTTTAATTTTGACTTTGCAATATGCAGAGCAAAACATTCCAAGATAAGGTATCTAGTGTAAATAGTAATGCTCACAACAACAATAATTTATGAACAGAGTAAATATTTACACCGAAAATTTCGGCGTAAGCTAAGCCTGAGATACGTAGAGATATTTTTATTGTTAGGTTAGTACAGTGGTTGTCAAACATTTCTTTAATTGACGGGCCGGTTGGCGTGGTTGGTAATATACACTATCTATCACGCCGCAGGTCGTGGGTTAGATTCCCACTCAGGACAGACAGATGTCTGTTTGTCCTGAGTCTGTGTGTAATTATCTATATAAGTATGTATTTACAAAAGAAAAGTAGTATATCAGTTATCTGGCCTCCATAGTACAAGCTCAGCTTAGTTTGGGGTCAGATAGCCGTGCGTGAGGAATAATGTCCAAGAATATTTAATTATAAATGTACGCAGTTTTTATGAATAGCTTGCCAATCTTATAATAGCATATCAAAGCCTCTTTTTAGAGATATAAAATAAACTTAGCAACAGGATACGCGCCAAAAACATAACCCTTCTTTGGCAGTTGGGTAAAAAAACGGGATCCTTATAATTTTGTCTTCTCTGTCTATCCGCCTGTCTGTCTGTCACAAATATTTTTCTCTCAGAATACAATAAAGTTTAAATATAAATTAAGTTTAAATCCAACCTATATTTAATATTATAAATGCGAAAGATTCTGTCTGCTACCCTTTCACGGCTAAACCGCTGAACCGATTGTGATGAATTGAGAGAGAGAACGCGGCTGTATCATGAACAAAATTAGGGGGCGTTCCCACATACTTTGGTAACCTCTGTCCTAAAGACAAGGAGTGCTAATTAAAAGTAACAATATTAAAACCTTGGAATTCCATTATCTATTATTACTGTTGATGTTTAGCCAGCTGAATGATAGATAACTACAAAATATACCCAGACAGCTGATATATGTATATATATATATATATATATATACCTGGATTACTGACTTATTACCACAGAATAACTTGACAGTACTTACATACCTAATTGTTGAACATTTATAATGGATAAAAGCCAACATTTTCCGACAGTCCAAAAAAAATTACTTAATAAAAAAATGTAGGTAACCTTGCTGAGTTTCTTGCCGGTTCTTCTCAGATGAAGGCGACTTTCGGATCCTGTGCCCTTCTAGGGCCTATACTGAATAAATGGCTTTGACTTTCGACATTATTAAAGATCTAATATGGATCAAATTGACAATGATCTCGAACTTAGAATGTGATTTCCTATGAAATCAATATCAAAAGTAGGTATAAACGAATGCTTTATTATCATAGAAGTAACAAATTGAATATTTACAAAAATGAAAAAAAAAATACAAATAAAAATATTTTTTATTCAAATAGGCCTTCACAAGCACTAAGAGGCTCTACACGGTTCGGAAGGTTGTTTTTACTGAGAAGAGCCGGCAATAAACTCAGCAATAGGGTATTTGACTGACATTCAAATCAGCAACTTTTTATGAAATGTCAAAACGATAGGTTTAAATGGAGTTTTGTATGAAATACAAGCATGTGACGTCATAATTATATAGTATACTCTTTATGGTTAGATTGGTCATTAAAACTCATAATAAGGATAAATTTAATAAAATAATCGTGGTTTCCCCTTTTTTTAGATGTTTTATACATTGGTTAGTGTTGGATAATTTATTTTGAATACAGGCAAATACCCTATTACTCTCAACAATAATTAATAAGAAGAATAAACTTACTGAACACCTTTCTACCTATTATATTTATTTCGTTTCACACATGCTCTGTTAAACTGTTAATCTTGCGCCAGTGTGGCGCGCCGGATCAAATGTCATTGTACATTAAGTATCCATTTCTTTTGAAACCGATTTCATTCCAGTTTTAAAAATTATACTTTTTTATTTCTTCATGCAAAATGTAGTTCGATTTACGAATTAAAAAAAGATTGAGGTTATTGTCACCAGTGAGAAAAGAGTTTATATAATACCAGCTGTCCCCCGCGGTTTCACTCGCGTAGCGGTTTAAAAAATAAGTGTTGACCGATTCTCAGACCTACCCGATATGCACACAAAATTTCATAAAAATCGGTCGAGCCGTTTCGGAGGAGTATGGTAGCTAACATTGTGACAAGTTTTTTTTTTTATAAAACATGGTTGGTAAACAAGCATACGGCCCGCCTGATGGTAAGCGGTTACCGTAGCCTATGAACGCTTGCAACACCAGGGGTATCACTCGTGCGTTGCAGACCCTTCCCCCCTCCCCGATGAGCTCTGGCGACCTTACTCACGCGCAGGAACACAACTATAAGTTATTTGGCTGCGGTATTCTGTAAGGTACTTCCCCAGTTGAGCTGCTCTTTGAGTGACATATCGCTATGCTCTACCTCTCTTATTAGATATTTCTTGCAAAATATTTTTTGCGTTGGTATTTCTACTTGATTTACGACTTATTGTAGTTTTCGAGTTTTAATTCACTATTTATGAAATAAATAAAACGAGATCCAATCTTTAACCCTAACAAAACCATAAATCATTTAAAATTATTTTTACGATATTTTTACGAAAGTAATAAATTATCGGATCAAAATGATTTTTAAATATTATAATAAAACCACTTGACCGAATTAAAAAGGATTAAAAATTATACGTTCCAAATATAAGACGTGAAAATTTTTAAATGTCAGGCTAAAGCATTTTAAAGTATTTTATTTTTTAAGATATATAAAATCGAATAAAAAAACTTTGGTTTTTTGCCATTTGGCTATGGAGCCTCAAAAATAGATTGTCAGAATAGTTGTTAGGTTTCAACAACTTTTAACTAAAACTAAATGGAATCCTAATAAAGGAAGATTATAAATTGTAAACATTATTTTATTTTATTACAACAATGGTTGATCACCAGTTGAGATAGATGATGGCATAATATCAGTAGAATACAGTAAACATCTCCGACGAATAAATTTCATTCGAACGAAACTGTTAAGGTATTTATAAGTATTATAGGTCGCCCGTGGTCAAAATTCGACAAAAGAGTATTAACAAATATTCTCTTTCAAATGTATGGTAGTGTGTAATGTTTTTTACAACACCCGTATTCCAGAGGGCTGTTATATTTTCCTGGAAAAAAAAATCCTATATGTTGTTTCAGGGCATGATCTATCTATGTACCAAGTTTCCTTCAAATCTGTTCAGCCGTTACGAAGATAAGTAGTAGCAAACATACTTATAAATAAACACACTTTCGATTTTGCATTTATAATATATTACTAGCTTCCACCCCGCGTTTTCAACCGCGTTCCCCAAGGATCTTATGTTTTCTCGGGATAATAAGTAGCCTATGTCCTTCTCCATACTATAGGCTATCTGCATACCAAATTTCATCGCGATCGGTTTGGCGGTTTAGGCGTAAGGTAACAAACAAACCAACTAGCAAACAAACTCACTTTCGGCCGTTTTACCCGCATTCCCGAGGGATTATTTTTTCCCCTATATGTAATTCCAGGGTATGTTATGATCTATCTATGTAACAAGCTTCATCCAAATCCGTTCAGCCATTACCATGAAATGGTAACAAACATACAACACAAACATTCCCATTTAATATTAATAATAACTGTTATGATACTGAATGTCTATAATAAAATTTTCAAGTTAATTGGGTCTTATTACTCAATCGACGCCATTGTTTAAAAAAAAAACAACTTTAAATAGCATAATAAATTAATGTTCGTAATCTTACGGATCTTCCACTGAACGGGACAGTTCAGTGTATTATCAACTTAATTATCCTTAAAATTAGAGTACAGTGTAGATAGCAATTATAAATCAGCTATATTTTTATAGTGACCACTGTTCGGTTTGCATTTGTAATTTTATATTTATTTTTTCAGTAAAGTTTATAGCCGGGTGGTCAATGCGCTAACACATAAATAAATAATGCACACTACATCCTTTAACTACTTGCTTCTGCCCCACGGTTTTACCTGCGTTCCCGTGATAAAGAGTAGCCTTTGTCATTCTCCACATAAACTATCTCTATGCAAAACACCACGTTGGCCTCCGTAGCTGCCTGCATAAAAAAAGGACAAACCAACAAACGCACTTGCGAATTTATAATAGTAGCGATTCTACTATTATAAATCGTACCTACCTTATAATAACATATAGGTTACGTTTTATCCCGAGAAGACATAAGATCCATCAGGAATACGGGTAAAACAACGAGGCAAAAAACTGGTTAACTAAAATCATAAAATCTTTCCATGATCCGCAAACATACAAGTTTATTATTCTTAGTGCATTTGTTTTTAATTAATTTTGTATTCGATTGTAGCAATTCATTCACATAATAAATATTATTCTGTCAAATTAGTCTGCCACATAAATATTCTGTTTTGTTCATAGAAGATTATGTCTGCATTATAATTCAAACTAATTTAAATATTGTAGTTTCTAGTTGTATATTTGGATCTAGAATAATTTGTCTACACAAATACCTATTTAAACCATGTATATAATCTATCTAGGTTTGCCAGGCGCCCGGTTAAAGCCAGACAATGTTAGGTTAGTTAACACGCTAATTTTAAATGGTTTTTCAGCTAAATTCGTTAAAAAAATTATAGTACTTAAGTGTCCGGCCTTGTCTACCAGCTGGTAAATTCGGCTTTCGGATTTTTAGGCCTGGCAACGTAAACTCTGTATCAAAACTATCAATTAAATAAATAATTAAAAAATGGGCTTTATTTTCCCTACTTAGAATAATTACAGTACCTATAAATACTTTAATTAATTTAACTTACACTATTTATCGGGATCATCCAATGATCCAACATTGGGTGATCCCCGTTGTTATGATCCTGTTTCCCAAATCGAAAGCCTCCTTCCATCTCTTGCCATATCTGTCGTCTTATTCTAAACTATTATTGCGAATATTTTTTAAAGTACATTATGTACACATTTCTATGTATTTCATATTCAATTATTTATTCAACAAGTATAGGTTTGTAATAGAAATAGGTATGATCAGTTTTTTTTTCTTTTCCAATAAGAGAAACAATAATAAACAGATGCTAAACACTTCACGATAGAAACAAACGAAATAGCCGTTTCCTGTAACCTATTAACATAAAATATACAAAACAAGGCTATCCAAATAGAATTGTTTTACTAACATTATTTTGTATATTTCCCTTACGCATAAACAGTGGGGCTATCTAACGATTGATATAAAGGGTAACATGCGTAGTTTACGCAGATTTTTTGCACATCATTTACCATTGGGTTTTTTTCTAAATTCCGGCCAATGTTATTAATATTCGATATACCTAAATAGTTTTATACAACCTAGCTTTACGCCCTGCGGTTTCATCCGCTATCCCTTATTTTAACCTCTTAAGGGTTGAATTTCGGAAATTCCTTTCAATATACACTCTAAGCTTTTAATCAAATTTCATAGTTCTATTACCATAACCTTTGAGTTGATCTGCCATCCACAATCAGGTAGGACTTAAGTAAATATATAGATAATTATAATGGATTTAATGATCACAAAAATACCTACTCTATACCTACCTAAATTATATATTACTGAATGGTAGCCATTCTACTAAAACTTTTCACGGACTTTTTGAGGCAAACTGAAAAGTCACGATACACGCATTTATTTCATTCATTAGTGCACTTGGATTGGTCTTCATTGATTCGCTAGAAATCAAATTACACCGATTTCATGAAAACAAGAAAAAAAACCGCTATGTCACGTCGCATGTTCCCGCCAAGTCCTAGGTAGCTTGTATTTTGACAGGTGCTTAAATCTCCAGCTGGCAGACTTCTATTTTCTTTTGCTCAAGTTGGCAACAGAATATTTTTAAATATTTTACAGAATAAAGGCAAGTCTTTGTAGAGCCATTGATATGTTAATATCATTGTATGAAAACGTAAACATAGAAATAAAATTAAATATTTCAATACGTAATTTCATAGTCCATTAAAATTTACATTCATATTAATGTTTTTATTTAAAATATACTAAACATTTGAAGTCGCCATGATAACGTACAGGAATATAATGGAGCGTTCATAGAATGACGATATTTTTTTTCCATTCGCACGTAGGTACTGTGGGTCATAGAGTCAAATCTATACGATTTATTTAATATTCTTTAAACTAGCTGTCACGCGCAGTTTACCCGGGTTTCCGATAAAAAAGTAACCCATGTCCTTCTCCATACCATAGGCTGTCTGCGTACCTTTCATCGCGTTCGGTGCGTAGTGGTTTAGGCGTGAAAAGGTAATAAGGTAGTTAGGATCTAGACAATTATTTATTTATTATGATGATTACTTCAACTAATACCGATGGCTTAGGTAAGCTTTGTGAACATAGAAATATGTTTGTGAAGATAAAATTATAGTGATATTTAAAACACTATAAATAACATTTTATTCATTTTAAATCACTGCGGAAACATAAAATACGATAAGGGTCTGATGAAAAGAGTATTACTCTTTCTTATCAATAGATAAGACGCAAACTCGTGGGTATCGGCACCTGTGTAAATAATATTTTTTTTAAACTACCTCTCTAATAATATTAAATACATCCGTCCGTCAATTACAGTGAACTTGATTTAAAAAAAAAAACGAAGATAACGTCAGAAGAAAACCATGTCAATCATAATATCATTTTTGTGACGTGAAGATGATAATTGTACCAAATCGGTTGATAGTGGCAACCGGTTACCTTTATCAAAGTTTTTGGCAACCGGTTGTCTTTACCAATTATGATTCTTTGAATGACAAGGTTCGAAATTATGAACATAATATTGTTGCTAATTTATTCACCACAAAACGGTGACCGCATATTTATTTGCATATATTTATAAATCCGTTAAATTAATACTTAATGCTTAACGTAAACTTGACAAAGTCGTAAAAATTATTGTGAATTGTGTTGTGGCCACACTATTATAAAGTTGTTGTTACTATGTACCGTTCTGTAGAGAAGTTAAATTATTGGTAAACGCCCACAAATAAAAGATTTACAGGCATATGCAGTTATTATATTGTATTGGAGAACAATTGGTACGGACTAGTCGCTATTATTTTTAATGTTTTTGTCACTTAGTAAATAACTAGCTTCCGCCCCAAGGTTGCACCCGCGGTCCCGAGGGATCGTATGTTTTCCCGGGATACTATCTCCACACTAAATATCATGAAATATGGTCCAGCCGGTTCATCGTGAAGAAGTAACAAACATACACACACACCAATCTAGTTTTGATGGCGTATGTAGCTTAGGTTCTCGTTCTCATATCCATTATAATTTCAGTTTGAAAATAGAATTTAAAATTCAAATTAAAGATTTACTCATTTTATTTTTATAAATACATAACCATTATTTAATTCCAAAATCAATGCATTTTTTAAATCAAACAATAAATATTTATTTATTTACATATTTACAATTAAAGTAAAAAATACAAACTATGATATATAGAAAACATCCTCAAAGCCCTCGCTGCTGTCGATAGGCAAGGTTCCCAACAATAAATTATAATGGAACTTCAATATTTAAATTTGATTACGTAATTTAAAAAATATTCCGAGAAAAAGGTAACTTGCAGTAAAACAAAAAAAGATCGACATTTAGTACAGTAGTCAGAATTGAATGCTTGTTGCCAAGGACAAAGTATTTAGGAGCGATCTTCGTATGCGTAGCATAACAGCAAACTTAGGTCATTTCGCATTTTTTTACAAATGCGAACTAAAGTCGTCAATTATCATGCTTTTAGAACAAGCTATTCTTTAATATTTTAATTTGCAACAGAGTAGAATTAAAAGATATATATTTTCTATATCAGACACAAGTAGAGCCTACAAAACCTCTGGAAAATTTAAGTTAGAACGTCTGTTTCTAATAAACCGCAAATGTGCAAGCAATAAAATAAAGTTCTGTAAGATTTATGTGTTTTCCGAGTTCTACTCTTTGCATTCCATTGTTCTAACCAATCCTCTTTCATGACAATAAAAAAATATAAACATTTTTGTGAAATCAATGCGTAAAAAAACTGGTAGTTTGCTAAAATACTGTATCAAAAGAAGTCAGATTAAAACTGATTATGCGGAACCAGTAAAATCAATTTTACGGACGGAGCTCAACGAACGCAGATGTCCAACGTTTATGGATCTTAAGATTTTTTATAAATAAGTAATATTAGTAAGTAAAATGAAAAGTTAAAATAAAATATAAAGTTAAATGTTACGCTTTTGAGTAATGTTAACGTTATGAAACTTTTTGATTACATGCACAAACTTATTCTCTTCTTAAAAGTTAGAATAAGATATAAGTAGGTCTATTATGAATAGTACTTCCACGCCTATTGGCGCCTAATTACAAATTCTCTATGAATGAAAACCAACACTTCCTTCGTTTCTGAAAACAATCTAACACTTAAATATTTAGTTATGCAAAAATATCTTTCACTTACGTGTACGCCATGACAGCTCTCTTCGGCAGGAACAAATAGCACAACCAAGTAAAATAGACTTAAACTGTCTGAAAATGCTAAACAGCCTTAACAAACGCAAATTAGTTCATAATTAAATTTTCGCAAATCAAAAACGGTCCATAAAATTTAAAATTGTAAAAACATCATGAAACCATTGTAACACGATCCTTTAAAATTTATAAACTCAACACTACGCTTAAAAAAATAGAACTGTCACTAAATATTCGAATATCGAAGCGCGACAATTTCGTTCAGACAAGCGTGCAGCAAACGTGCGCGTTGCGAATGGACTGCGCCTGGCGCCAACGATCATCTGGTATAAATGGCGGATAAAATACCTACAACAAAATATAACAACTCAATTGTACCTATACTTCGTGGGTAGGTCAGGTAATTAGTTCTAGATCTAAATGATTTAAAAAGTCGTGTTCCATCCCGGCCAGCGAGATATTTGGACGGCCTCATTCTTAAAAAAACAAATTTTAGTCTTTGGTCAATTTGTTTTAGAAATAAACTCCTTAGGCTTAAAAGCATTTATAACAGTGTTTTTCATAATACAAGTTTAATTCGATAAAACAAATCTGTAACTTAATCATGATCTACCTCTACCTATATCTTCTAAGATGTGGGATCCCTTTATATGAACTAGTATGGGAGCATCCATTAATTACGTGAGCTCAAAATGGGGATCTAGTAAAATGTCATCAAATCTTATTTCTATTATTGAAGTTTAAAAAAATTTGGATGTCCCATTTTGGACCCAAAAAAAGTCTCATGGCTACTGAAACTTTTATTTCGAAAACACATGATAAAAAAATCCTTTCAGTCTTTAAAAGAAAAAAATGGCATAGACTATATTAGATATTTTCTATGCCCGGGATTCCCCGAAATGAAACAAGTGCTGCAAGTGTTATTATACACAACGCCATTCGCGGATAATAGGGAACTCACCACATTTCAAACAAATTTTACACAAGGGTGAGAGAGAGGTCCAAACAAGTTTCAGTTTAGGCCTATACGAAGGTCGAATTTACTGATGTAGTACCCGCCTGCCTGGTAACTACCCTCAAGTTGAAAATTTCCCGCCTATTGTTGTGTACCGGCAGCTGCACTTGTGAGCTAGTGAGATTGTGGTCAAACACAAGCCTATACAAAGTAAAAATAAAACACAAAAAGTTACCACCAGCAACTGAAAAGAACCGGCAAGAAACTCAGTAATAATAATTTATAAAAGAAAAACTTGAGCAATGAACGCCCCCTCCCCCCCCCCGCCCGTAGTCATATGTTTGTACTACGATGACGATGATATGAGTTACGGAAAAATGATTCAATAAATTATTTAGAATAGTATTACTAGTATAGTGTTAGTTAGTAATAGGTACTGCTACTGTGTAGGTACCTACCTAATATCAATGAATGAACAACACGTTACGTATTTTCCCTAAAAATATTATTCCTCTGCTTTAATTAGAAATTGCCTAAAAAACTTATTATCGCAGGGTTTTTTTAGAAACGGATAAGGATTTTTTAATTATTATCGATATTTTTCTGTAATAAGTCACAATAGTGTAGTTTTTTTTTATTTTTTTTATTAAAAAAAAAACTTAACTACACTATTGTGACTTATTACAGAAAAATATCGATTAATAAGAAAAAAAGTGGGAACGTTGCCAGCCCATCATCGGCAACAGCATGTAATTATTATCAATTCGGTTAGCCCCAAAAATTAATGATCAAAAGCGAAATCATGAAAATGCGCAAAAATGCATTACATATTAAAATTTATGATTTATCTGAAAAATTAGGTCTAAGTAAATACTTGGAGATTTTTTCCAGTGACGAAATGTCTACACAGGTTCTTTACCATAAACTGTAGCATATTATTTTACGTCTTTGTTCTTATTGAGATGTTTAGGGAAAGTCCCTATACTTAGTTAAACTTTTGTATGGTTACACGGGCTGGACGTTTTGATAAAAAATATGTCCTTCCTTAGTAGATGCCTACGATACGGAACCTATGTGCGAAATTTCATAATACTACGCCAGGGGGTTTGAGCTGTACGTTGGTATGTCAGTCCAATGATCATATGTTACTATCGTAACTAGATTAGCTGTTTACGGCACTGTATATGCCTGTAGGCATATCTGCCATAGTACCCAGCTTGAATCTCGTTTTAACGTTATTAGGTAGAAAAACGATACTACCATTTTCAAAGTTACGTCTTTTGAACTCGCAAGTGGCACGCATTTCTAAGAAATGTTTTTAAAGTGTTGCTACTCTAGTATTTATAAGCTCACTGTATCAGTGCAGGTTTGTGATCAATATGTAAAGTACTTATCGTACATATTTATCTATCTTTTTCATTAAATTGTTCCAAAATAAAATTCCCCATTGATAAATATTATTTTTTGCTAACATTACTTCATGTATATCTAGGTACTAAATTTTCTACAATATGTCGGTATAACCTATTTTTTTTTATAATTTGATGGTAATAAAATAAATAAAATATGTATAAAGGTCGATTTTGAATTCGTTGGTATTACTTACAGAGGGGGTGGGGGTGGAAGTACTCATCAATATGAACAACTTTCATTATGGAAATTGATAAATATTTTTATTCAAATAAACCTTGACAATTACTTAGAAATAGTCTTATTCTAACGCATAATCTGACTCTGATAAGAAATGATATGACCGAAGGCGATAAACACACAAAGTTTAGAAAGAACTGGCTCTCAAGTGCAAGCCAATAAATACTTGGCGACAGATTATCAACTTGAGGGTGGAAGCCAGCCAGGCGAGTACCTACTACTAAGTACCATATCACCATGTGGTTTCCTCACGTTGTTTTTCGAACCCACAATATTCGCCGCGGCGTCTGACTGACTACCACTGAGCTCATTGTACGTGAACTAATAGGCGAGAGACAATTTGTTCCGAAAAACACGTTTAAATTTTATATTAAAAACTGATTTGTTTGGGAAAAGTAACAAAATAGTTCCTTTTGTATGTTTATTTACAACAAATATTTACAATCAATGTATAAAATACAAACTAAGATATATAGAAAACATCCTTAAAGCCCTCGCTGCTGTCGATAGGCAAGGTTCCCAACAGGCTGGCAGCGTTCCCTTTTTGGATGGCCAAGCTTATGCGTTGGCGGAAAAAGATCCCAGCCCGTCGGTCTCCCGAAGCCTCGATGAGCTTGGATGATAAAATCCGAGCAAATCGGCGTGCCTCCCCCACGGACCCATGGTTTCCACTGCAAATGGCGTGAAAACCGTGAACCAAGAGAAGCGCATTTTTTAAATTTGGATTTTTCATCACCGGTCGCAGCCGCCCCAGCGACTTTACAAGTCGCCAGTAAGTGGGAAGGCGTAAGTATATCAACACAAGTGGCATCCCACACCAGCGGCTTGCCAACACTCTACGGGATTAAAGTCATACCATCCGGCCTCCTGCCATCGTCACGTGCAATTCCTTTTGTATTAGATCTTAATATTTTCAAGTTATTTGGATGGTAAAGTAGGAGAAAAAAACACTTTTAATTTAAAAAAGGCATATATATAATGTATATTCACATTTTTTTTTCTGACGTTATTAATGAATTATTAAAAAATAGTTCCATGGCATAAATCCTCTAGTTTAACAATTATATTATTGTAAAATCTCTTGCTTTAAAAAATACAGAGAAAAACTTAATTTAAAATCATCGTTTTGCATATATCGTCGCCTTAAACCAAAGCCATTCCAGTTAAAAGCTCACAATGGTACTAAGGAACAACGTCATAAGTCAAAATTCTGATTATTATATTTCTAAATATGACAAATTATCATCATCACAGTACAAACAGCACACATCTACACTATTTGTCATCTTAACATCATAGACAAAGTCGTAACTATCCATTGAACTTTTGTTTCTGTCGTGTCTATGGCATTTTTTTGTTTTTAAGGTTAAAGGACCCATCAATTACCTTCCTTTAAGCTGTCACATGTGCTAACCAGAGATTTTGATATCTATATATAAATAAAAATCAATTGCCGAATGTATGTAAGCGCATAACTTCTGAACGGCTGCACCTATTTGGCTAAGTAATTCTTTTTTTGTTGTGTTTGTAATTGTCAGGACGTAGATCCCTCGGGATTGCGGGTGAAACTGCGGGGCAGAAGTTAGTAGCTTATAATGCCCGTCATATTTAATTTCCACTCTACTTTTTTCATGTAATTTTTTAAATAGGGTCAGGTTTGACTGCTCTCCTTGATGATGTGGCCGTAGAAAAAAAAACTAACCAAAACCTGGTCTAACATGAACTGAAATCGAATGAATAGTAAAACTATCAAGCATAACTTATAACCTTATTTTTCTGTTACCTCGCTACCAGCAAAATTCCTCAGTTTTTTTTAATTGTATAGGCTTCTATTTGATCAAAATCTCACTACGGTATGGTAAGTGATGATATGTCCGTACGTGATAAACACATAAACTACACTACCATTGAGCTATCATCGCTCAAAGATATAAATAAACTTACGTGTAGACTTCGCGCCACCGAAGAAGTCCCAAATGACCACCCTATCCCAGAATAAATAAGATAGATTTTAATTAATTCACGAGACTTCTTTGGTGGCGCGATCTTTATAATACGATCCGTCAACATAACCTTTTATAGTAAAACATACACAGAATTCCATTGAAATGTTTATTGTATCCTATTAAGGTGACGCCGCGTTAAGCTTAAAAATCTGAAATTCAACGTGCTGCGGGCGCTCCCTACTATAGCGACCTCTCATAGAAAACCCGCGTAAACGGAACGGGCGTATGCGACAAAATGGTTTTTATTGTTTAATTTAAAAACTACAAATATATTTCATAAAACCTAAGTACAATTTATAGTATCAGTTTCAATTAATATATGTAGAAATTTTGGAACCTCAAATCGATCCTCAATGCCGGTAAAATTGGAATCTCTTATTTTAAAGAGGTCTTTTTGATTAATTATTTTGTGTTATAAAAGTTAACCAATCGTGTTATGCAACGTACAAAATAAAGTCAAAGACATGATGAATTCTTACAATAAATTTCAGTTCGTTCACTTCAGTCATTGTTGAGAAAAATCGGAATCCTTGCGACCAAAATCTTCAAGGCGTCGCCTTAATTAAATTGCCTATCAATATAGGTATGTTATTTATATCCATGAGGAAGCTCGTCATTATTTTGATTATTGAAAGGAGTAATGACTGTTTATAGAAGCGATGAGTAAACACTACTGTTATTAACTTTAAAGCTTCTACTCGCGAAGTTGCTCAAAGTTAGCTGAAATAGAGTCTGTATAAAAAGGTACAAACTCCTCGCGAAGTTGAACGAGTAAAGTGGTGACGTTACATTAACTCGGCCAACTTTATCGGGAAATTCGAACGAGAGTGTAGTAGACGCTTTAGGAGTTTAATATAATGGTAGGTAAGTAAATGACATCTAATCCCATAATAATATGTACTTTAGTCTTTACGTATGAAGTAGATGAAAAATATATCTTTATACCAACGGAATTTGCGAATCAGTTAAGCCAAAATCCCAAAGAACATTCAGTTAGGGTTGTCAAACATTACAAAAGTCATTTTCATTAGTTTGATTGTTACCATGGTGATTATTGTAACTAGTCATTAGTAGCTTAGTTCTCCTAGCAACTTGGGGGACGACAGCACCACGCGAGCATGTATGGCCATCATGGAATTAGCTAAATTAGTGCAGCTATAGAATACACAACATTCTTTGGCATACAGGTGTCCTTACGATGTTCAACGAAAAACCATCCGTACGTATAAAACTCAGATTTGAACCTGCACCCCCATGCTCTTAGGTAAATGTGTTCACTAAATGAGCTACAACTTAGGATCACCATCTGATATAGAAAATAAATATAATTTCCAAAGGAAGCACCAGAAAATGTTCATACAGCCTCTTCAATCAAGTTGTTATCATATCAAAATGCTGACCCAAGTAACTTTTGGCAGCCCTATTAACAGCTGATTAGTATGGCCAAGTCTAGACATTGTTAGTCAAATTCTTAGCCTATAACTATTATGATTATGAAGTAATATTATTTATTACACTACTAAACATCATCTATGAATAGATTATGTAGATTTTATATCAGCCGAGAGGTTGTAAATCTCGGCACTCGGTATTTGAAGCTAAAAATGATTTAGTGCATTTTGAAGGAAGGCTTAAGGCCTCTGTAGACATGTACATTAAATTTTGCTACTGTATCGCAAATTGATCTTGAAATGCCCGTGAGATGATGTGAAATTGCTAATGTCACACAGCCAGTTCCGTTACTAGCCTTTTATGCACCCGGTGCGAGCTTCTCTATCTGCGCCTAACTAACACACATGACCCAAAGGGTCTGGTCAATTCTGCGCACCTCCAGGGATTATACCCTGTGCCTGGGCACCGCGGGCACCGCCCTAGTTAACGGCACTGCACACAGCTAAGGTAATTGTCAATGATTTTTCCCTCAAATAATGAATAACTCATAAAATGTATCCCTGCGTAACTAATGAAATAAAAAAAACGCGATCGATTTTTGAAATTTAAAATGTTTTTTTTTTTTTAAATAGCATGTCTATTTAGGCATTTATTATATATTTTCACCTGACGATTGTTTACGACCGGTACTCTGTTGCCAGACCGCGACCAACTATTTGTGGAGCTCACGGAACGCATTTCGCGCGCTTTGTTTGACATTCCAGATCAAAAGTGACGCACACCATTGAGTAGGTGCTGAAGATTTTATTAGCTTTTTTTCTAGATTTTTCTGAAGAAATTTGTCATTACATGTTGCGCTAAATTTCCTTTTCAGATCAATAAAATGGGATGTATTAAAAATTGGTTTATAATCAGTGTTATTGTAAATTTCATGACCTTTATTTTACTATTTATAGGTCTGTAACCAGATTCTCACTATGGTAATGATGATGTGACCGAAGGTGGTAAGCACATAAAGCCTAAAAATACGAAAGGTCCATATCCATTCAGCCTCTGCACTCGGCCTCTATCCGCTACTCAAATTAACGACACCTGAAACAACGCGACGCCAACGGTGTAAAAAAAAAACATTTGAACACCATTAAATTTAAATGCAGCACTTAAACATCCAGACTACAAAGATAAATCCTTCAAGGTTTTATGTTAAACTCTCCTGCCCTAAAAACCCAATATCCATTCGAGGTCCTTTGTAAAAATAAATACGTACGTCGTTGCAGAGTAGTGACGAAATCAGGAATTTCGTGAAATATCTCCCAGGGATGCGCATAACTTAAAATGAAAGGGAAATTTATATTATTTTGAGGTTGCATAGTAATATTACCACCACCTCGGTTTCTCTAGATTTGACAGCTGCCTCGAGAATGGTAAGCCACGCGTGTATTACAAACAATAGGGTATTTGCCTGTATTCAAAATAATTTATCCAACACTAACCAATGTATAAAACATCTAAAAAAAGGGGGAAACCATGATTATTTTATTAAATTTATCCTTATTATGATTTTTAATGACCAATCTAACCATAAAGAGTATGCTATATAATTATGACGTCACATGCTTGTATTTCATACAAAACTCCATAAAACCTATCGTTTTGACATTTCATAAAAAGTTGCTGATTTGAATGTCAGTCTAATACTCTATTCCACAGTCGTTTTATAATTTTCTTACGGTGTTTTCCATCGCTGATAGCCAGACTTCGTTTCAGAATTTGAATAATTATGATGTGTCTGCGTCACCAGGTCACTACCCCTGACGGAGAAATCAACGTCTCTTGTGCGTTGAAGAAGATTCGCATATAATCTAGAAACCACTAGCCTAAAAAGCCTATCCGTCATATTGTGGAGTTCCTAGCATCCACAACATGATGTCATGCCTTTGGTGATGCTCCAGATACAGCCGGATATGACGAAATCAGTGGTGACGTAAAAGTACCTGATTTTAAAATTCAGAAGGTTCTGTCATCAGTGCCTTCTAAAACTGGTTGGATATTATTTTTAATATGGTTAGTCCATACACAATCTCGTGGTTAGGGAAGATGGTCAATAAGCCTAGATGGGAACTAGCTCGCAAGTATAGCTGCGAGAACACACTTAGGTATAGGTACTTGGTGATAGTTCAAATTGAGGGTCAAACCACCGTGTCATGAATTCCTTACGATGTTTTTCTGTAAATGCCGAAATCACGCCTAGAATTTAAATTTCGAGCTTGAGCTCACTGAGGAATTCCATCTTTGTCAAAGCACGATTACGTCATAGAGTCACCATAAAAATAGAGTTTATTTAATAGCATGGTGTTTATTAAAAAAAAAGAGTAGTTCCGTAATATGACATTCCAAATTTCTTCATGACCCTGCAACATAATTTCAAATAAAGAACTTTTGACCGCGATGAAATGAGGTCGAACGAAATAACATATTTATGAGTTTAACTTTGGAGTTTATTTACAGAAGTAAACGTGTTCTATTTTATATTAGTTTTTATTGTATACCAATTTTTACATCTCTGGTGAGCATAATCCTCTTCCATAAAGAATCATGGCAGAATTTGCACCTTTTTTTAATAGCATCACACGTATTTGGAATACAATTACAATAGAGTTACAATACATCTTGAAATATTTTAAACTTTTTTGAATTCGGAATAAAAATATGATAAGTAGTTATTCTATGCTTTGATTTATTTATGCTACTTATTATATCTACACGGACAGTTTAACAGCATTTAAATTCCTTAATCAGGTCTTATTTATCAAATCTACTATTTATCAAACACTAAAATGCCGTCAGCGTCTTGTACATGTTTAATCTACTGGGTTCCACCACAAAGCAATCCAAACAAACCAATAAAAACGTACGTGTTTATTGAATCTAAATACGCAGTCTCAAACGCAAGAATGATCGCCTTTGATCGTTTTTAATGTGTATTTAACCACCCGGGCCACGTTATTTCGAGTTGGGACGATTAAAAGATATTATTTGATAACATTTTAATTGATTTATCGCCGAGCCCTTGTACGTTTCTTATGTCCAATAAATTGAGATAAGTTGACAGCTGCTCAATGACAGACACCAATCCTCAGCAATAACTGAACGTTTTGGAATGCGTTTGAATTTGTATCTCGAAAGCACAAAGACTTAACTTTTTTTGATTTTATGGCTGACAATTTATTTTATTTAATTCTTGAGCATATTTTTTACTTTGTTTTTGTTGGCTTATGTTTGACGACTAACCATGATAAGGGCCGAAGGTGGTAAGCACACGAAGCCTAAAAGGAACGAGTTTTCCATCACCGAAAGCTCAAACTCAATGTAAGTCACTACCACTGAGCTATTACACTTATACTGGGTGATTTTTTTATCACTGGCAATACTTGCAAGGGTGGAAGTACTCATCAAAATGAACAACTTTTATAATGTGACTAACTGTGAAATCATGAAAAAATTATCAGCTGTTCCATACAAAAGTTCAATACCTACTCGACCAAAATGTGTGAAGCAACCGTATTATTTTACGCGATATCAGAGTTAGCCCTATAATAAAAGTTGTTCACATTGATGAGTACTTCCACCCCTACAAGTATTGCCGGTGATAACAAAAGCACCCTGTATACTCGCCTTAACACTCATATTTCATACTCATATGAAACCGCACATGGCGCAAATTGTTTGAAACGTTACATCAGTAATGGCTTTGACTTTGAATTTGAAACGCGAATCAGTGGAAAACATCTTGTGGTAATAAAATAAAAGGGACCTCAATGCTGCTGATAAAGCCTAGGCAGTTTAGGCACCATAGCAGTTTATTTTATTAAAAGCAAAAAATCCTTAAAAAAATCTATTTAATCCGTCAGTTACATTAAGTACCAAAAAATATTGGACATGTATTTTTTATTTTGTTCCGTAAACGAAAAATGACGAGGATACAGTGCGTTGAAATGTCGCGTGACAAATTTTACCACGAAGTCACGTCACAAGCCCCACTTGATAGAGCAAAAAATACGTGTCCAATATTTTTTGATAATCTTACCGACGGACTAATTAGAATTCATTTGTACCCAGTTTTTCAACCCAGGACACTACCCTATTGTTATTTTTTGTTTAGCACATTGCCCTTATTTCACACAAATAGATAATTCCAAATAATTAAAGTTTTCCTTGTCAATATTTTTTTAGAATTTTTTTCATAATAATTTACCGCAGTTGAGTATGCATAGATTAAAATCAAAAAAAGAAGATACGGCCTGGGCACAACAGCGTATAGGATACTAAAATTAGGGATAACTGACACTTTATTACTCATTTAAGGATGGCATTTTGATGACAATTACGTAATAATCAAGCGAGTCGACTATTACGCTTGCAACTTAGTATAGTTAATATCAATTCATTAGCCTTATTTTAAGTTAAAAAAAAGTTATTAAAAAGTTTTTCTGACACCAAGCTTTTTGCGTAATAACAGTAAAACTGCAAGCGCCACTGGTCCTTATCCAGCCCAAACGTCAAGTCAATAAATTGAAACTGGCAATAACATTTCCTTTTTTATTTATAAAGCTGTTTTGAGCACACGACCTACTTGTGTCGTTTTTTGGCGCCCGTCTGAATTTAAGGGTTGATATAACGAGAATGAATGTTCGTATAATAATTTTTATTCTCTTAAATATCCTCACTTTAATTAATCAAAAGGTTAATTTTCCTTAAGTATAACTGACATGTTTGTATTTAATTTAGGTCATTACGAATTACGTAGTAACTTGTAGGTACAGTATGAGTCTTATGCCTGGCCTCAGTTATATATAGTGACAACTCATCTCCCTACAGTGTTTGTCTCATGGTCAATTTCTGTGGCAATCCAATCCAAGAAAGATAGGAAATTCCAACATAAAACTTTAGTATAACTTGTTGGCGGATAAAATTTGGTATGCAGATAGCCTATGGTATTTATCGGGAACGCGGGTGAAACCGTGGGGGACAGCTAGTTTGGCATACGTTTGTTAATTTTACATGCGGTCGGTACTTATAATAGACGGGATAATGGGAAAACCTTATCAAATGATTGTACTTATTGTCATCCGTCCTTGATAATTGTGCAAAGTTTTGAAGTGGGTGAAAATTCCATTACAAACAAACATAGGTACATACAGGTGGAACTAATGTAAAAGCGTTACTGTTCTCTCTGACAATTTTTCTTATGTACAATCGCTTTTTCATTTAAAGCTCTGTGAAGGACAGCACAGAGAAACATTCTTTACCAGGTAGTAAAGTTGGAAGGGGCGCGGCGGCCCCCAGCTGTTTGATTGGTATTTAACGCCCTCTGCCCCCCCACTTCCGAGGTCCCTGACATTGCAAGCATACGAGACAAAGATAGACACCCTCAGGTCTTTAGCTAGAAAGTACAGAAGTGGGCTAAAAAGTCTCAGTCAGTAGCAACTGCCCCCTTCAGAAGATGGCTCTACAATTGTTTGATAAATAAACGAACACTTTTGTATGAAATTGAGAGATCAATAAAGCGTTATTTCGATCTCACGCGTCAACTATATATGTACTTATATAAAAGCGACTTTTCTACTATTGTCGATATTCATGTTGTCTTCGCCCTCGAGAACAGTCTATTGAAAACTGTATAAATTATAACTGTCTATGGCTGACTTACGTTACAAAGAAAGCTTTGTCTATGATTCGACAGCAGTAGCAATAATAATTAATCATCATCACACTCGAAATATTTAACATTTCTTTTTAATGTGATTGGCCGCGTGCGCCTACGCATTCTCCTGAAATATACCATTGATTTGAAACTACACGCCATTCAATAACAGACGGGAATGTAGACGGGATATTGCAATGAGCTTATGCGATTTGATAAAGTATTCGCACAGACTGGAGACTATTTGTCGCAGAAACATACTGACAAGGTTTTTGAACCTTTACACGTCTGATTACAGAATATAAAAAACGAAGCCTATGTTGAATAGTATATGAGGTTCTTAAAAAAGGGCATATTGTAAATAAGGCGGTGGTGACAACTTTACTTACTAGGTACTTACTGGCTGCCTACAAGTCAACGTGCATAAAAAAAAACACTTATCTATGCTGAAGCGCTCGTGGCATAGCTTGATTAGCCGTTCTTAATCGTTCGGCAAAGTTAAGCAACGACCACTCAGGCTACCTGGTACCTGGATGGGTGGTAGTGGTGTTTCATCTTGAGCGTTTTCGTGTTTCGGAGGGCACGTAAAGCCGTCGGTCCCGGTTATCACTTAATTGTGATAGTCGTTAAGCTAGTTGGAGACCTCCTAGGTGGCCTGACAACTCCAACAGTAGGTTGACCACTAGCCTACCTCCACCAATCCGCAGTGGGCACGCGTGGTGGAATATTTGCCCATTCCCCTTTCAACCTTATTCGTGAAAAGGAGGCCTGTGCTCAGCAGTGGGCAGATATAGGCTGTAATTATTATTATGCTGAAGGTATCGGTAATTAATTAGTTATTTAAGTTTTTTTTTGTTTTATCATTTTGCGCTAAATGTTAATGTGTCATTTATGTGAACCTATCAACAATTTAAAGTCGTACCTCGAACAGAAAATTAAAAAAAAGTCGCAAGTGAAGTCGGTCTACTCGGCCCCCAATCCTCAATGCTACTTACCTCCAGTAATGGAACACCGCTGGTCGAGGGAGGGTTATATATAGAATACCAAATAAACCCGTGCAACATTGGAATTTTAATCATTCAATAACTGGTCAAGTGCGATCGTGTTCGACATATGTATCAACTTTTTATAAACTCTTTTTTCGTGATCAAAATGTAATTTTGATAGTAAAGTCAAAGTCAAAGCCATTTATACAGTTTAGGCACTTCTAAATGTCAAAACTACTGAAGTTACCACCAGTTCGGAAGTCGCCTTCAACTGAGAAGAACCGGTAGAAACTCAGCAAGGTTCCTTTTTAGGGTTCCGTACCCAAAGTGTAAAAACGGGACCCTATTACTAAGACTTCGCTGTCTATCCGTTTGTCTGTCACCAGGCTGTATCTCAAGAACCGCGATAGCTAGACAGTTGAATTCTTCATTATGTATTTCTGTTGCCGCTATAACAAGAAATACTAAAAACCAAAATGAAATAAATATTTAAGAGGGGCTCCCATACCACAAACGCGATTTTTTTGCCGTTTTTATAGATAATTACGGAACCCTTCGTGCGCGACTCCGACACGCACTTGGCCAGTTTTTTATATACAACGTGTTCTTTTCCCATAACTCTTAGGTTATATGCTGCAAGTAAAAATAATACAAAACGTCATAGAAAAAGTGTTCCAAAAATATATAGTTTCGAAGATAACAATAATAATCTAAGAGAATACATAATTCATACGAATTTTAACGTTCCAAATTCAAATTACATTTTATCCCATGGGGCCATTTTATTATGCTTTACATTGAGGTTTTATATGTAATTGGACATTGTCGAGCAGGTGGTATGAAAAAATATTTTTCTTGAATTTAAAAGCAAATGTAATTTTAAATTATGAATAAAGAATGTAAATTAGGATGCTGGCTATCGTGACGCACCGTTTGGCTCGAGTGAAAATCTGGAAAAAGTAATTCAAAAATCAAGTTATTCTAAAATATTTTTAGGAACTATATTATATATTTATAGGAATTAGTTTTATTTGTCAGTCTTTTAAAAATACGTTGAGTTAATAGCATTACTTTTTTATGGAAAAATAATTTAGGGAGGTAACTTTACAAAATTTTATCATGACTATATTTTGAAATAGTGTTAATTACTAACAGGTTTTTATAAGTAGGTACAATCAAGAGCATATTATACAGTTAATGACTACAAAAATTACACAAAAATAATATAAATTCAATTAATTATCATATATCTATATCGTCAAAAACTACAACATCCTCTCTCCTACTTCTAATGTTTGTTGTGCCCGACAGGGTCCATAAATTTACTTAGACCAAATTTACCAGCTAAGGTTACCTTATGGAATGCAAATTAATAAATAAATAAAGATTAACATTATACTTTTTCCACAAAGTGAATACATAATATAAAAAGTAAAAAAAAAAGCTATTTGGCTTTTGACCTCGCCTGTCATTCCCACTGCATTCAATCTAACATTTAAAAAAAATAAAAATCTTAACAAAACCTTCTAAGTAATTTTCCTGTTTTACTCTTTCACTTCACACATTCCAATTATATTTTTACAGCCTACGTTATCTAATAAAAAAATGATCTAACTATGAAAATAAACCAGTCATACAAAGCATTAACATTTAGTTAGACAGTCTATCATAGAACTATCTTATAGATAAGCGTGCAAATCATAAATAACCATGACATCCTGACCTTAGGTTAAACAAGGGTTGCCGTTCTTCAGTCAGCTTCGATCTACTTTCACTGCAAACTGAAAACATACGAATCGGTTTTACGGACTTGGCTGCTATTGGCATGGATCTAGAAAAAAAGGCGGACAGATGGCCGATAAGAAACTATTGAAGCACCAAAATGGTGGCGACGTAACTGTGTGTGTGTGTGGTTCGGAGCGTAATGGCGGGCGGCCGGCTTAGTGTGGTGTGAATGTGTGCGTGCCGGACGTGTATGCATTTTAAGTGAGCTGGCTTACTGTGGGTCCTTCAGTAATTGTTTTATGAGGTGGCGTCCGCCTTTTTTTCTAGGTCCATGGCTATTGGTATAAAACATATCATATTAGGCATCGGTTATAATTTTAAGTAAAGGAGTATAGGATTACAGAAATAGAAAAAATTAAAAGTAATTTACAGTATAGAAACATCGCTGTACAAATCCCGTTTTTGAACAATTTTTCCTCAAAGTAGAGGCTTGTGTTTTGCCCCAATCTCACAATTTACCACAGTACGGTAATGAGGTCAAGTCAAAGCCATTTATACAGTTTAGGCCCTAAGAGGGCACTTATGAACGTCGAAGCTACTGAACTTACTGAAAAAATGCAAAATATACAATTAAAAAGAAAAAGAAAAATAACAAGATAAAGTTAATAATAAAATGTAAAGGTCAAAGGTGATCCAAAAAAGCAGGGGTTTATCGTGACAGCGAATTATATGCTTTATACCGAATTCTCAAAGTACATTTCGGCTCCCATTGCGTAACGTCTATGATGCCATTCCTATTTACTTTGTAGGTTATGAAAATTTCAAACGGTTTTTATATTTCTTATTTATTTTTTTACTTCTATAAATAAATTTATGTGCCTAAGGAGATTTTATTAAATTCATTGAAATAAATTAATTTTATTGGGTCAGCCCCAAAAGCACATGGTTACTTTAGTACCGTGTCACATTACGCAATTCACAGTATTTATACAAAGTGTCAAGAGAATGTCAATAGATTATTATGACAGGGTATTAAACGTGACCATTTTTCAGACCGACTATAAATACAAATAACATAATCGTAGCTTCATTTCAAAAGCTACGAGGCCGGATGAAACTACCACCCGTATTTTTGAAAGCCCGCAATTTAACTGTTATTTTGCACATTAATAAACTAGCTTTCCATGCGGGTTTGCTCACGTGGGATGCATGCTTTACCTCGTAAATTCTATAATAAGTCTTAGTGAGCTAGCAATAAGCCTCATATTTACGTTATGACTGAATCCTTCCGGAATTAATAGCACAGTATACTTCCACGGGCTGGTAATACCCTATCGATCAAAGGTCGTGGGTTCGATTCCCGCTCACGACAGACATTTGTGTACATGAACTATTTGTCTTGAGTCTGGGTGCAATCAATATCTAATATATAAAATTCTCGTGTCATAGTGTTTGTCTGCAAACTCCTCCGAAACGGCTCGACCGATTTTTATGATTTTTTTGTGTATATTCGGTAGGTCTGAGAATCAGTCGTAAGTTATTTTTTTTTATACCGCTACGCGGGTGAAACCGCGGGGGACAGCTAGTTTAATATATAATATATATAATAACATAATAAAGCTGAAGAGTTCGTTTGTTTGTTTGCATGCTGGAACGCACTAATCTCAGGAACTACTGGTTCGAATTGAAAAATTTTACTGTTGGATAGCCCATTTATCGAGGAAGGCTATAGCCTACTTTTTATACCGGGAAAACATAAGATCCAACGGGAAAGCGCATGAAACCGCGGGGCGGAAACTAATTATCTATATATAAGTACTTATAAAAGTAGTATATCAGTTATCTGGTTTCCATTGCACAAGCTCTGCTTAGTTGGGGATCAGGTGGCCGTGTGTGAGGAATGTCCCATTCATATATTGATGAAAAAAAAATATGGTTCTAAATTATGTAATTTTATTAGTCACCTAACTTTGTATGACTGTGTATTATTATTTAGTATATCTCAAAATAATATAAAACAAAGTCGATATGCCTCTGTCTGTTTCCCCGCTTACTTCTAAACCACACAACGGATTTTGATACGATTTTCACTAATAGAAATAACGATAAACGAGGTAGGTTTGTGTATGTAAATTGTAAAAATGTTGTAGAATTGTCGTGCAAAGCCGGTGCGGATCGCTATTATTTAATACAATACATAATCTTAGTGACCTATTATAGATTAGATCGTTCTTTAAATGACTCCAAGAGCTTTTATCAAACAATGACGTCATTAAACCTATAAATAAACCTGAATCACTATTATGACGCCACGCATTCCACATAAAATAGTGCAAATTGCATTAGTAATGAATTAATGAGTAAAGGTATCCCCACATACAACGCGGAATTGACTTGTCGGAATATGGAAATGACGTGTATATGCAATGTCGTTCGGCTCGGTTCGGCTTAACATTCGGCTTATATATAATACTAGCGATTCGCCCCGGTTTCCCACGCGTTTCTTTTAGCGCGGTACGCATATTTTTAGATGAGGTAAAACCTCTGGACTCGCGACACCGTTATGAGACGCGACACCGTTATGATGAGACGCAGTTTGACGTTTAGTTTCTTTTTAGATGTGGTAAAACCTCTGGACTCGCGACACCGTTACGAGCGAGACGCAGTTTGACGTATAGTTTCTTTTCTCAATCTTAATCTCAATCTCTCAAAAAAAAAAAGTTTTCACTTCTGTCGGCACTCCCGGAATGCAATTTTGTTTTTAATATGCTTATTTCATAACTTTATTGCAGTCAGCATGATTTTGTACGACATCTTCAACATTCATTATAATATTTCAGCCAATTTACTTAATTATTTATATACCTGAACCTTCCTCATGAATCACTCGGTCCATTGATGAAAACCTTATGAAAATCCGTTCAGTAGTTTTTGAGCTTATCACCAACTGGCTTTCGGCCAAAGGTCAGGGGGGCTAAAAAGGAAGCTCTAGCAATATTGCTAATGCAATTCATTTTTCCGAATAAACGGCAGATTAATCAATACCAAATCTTTTAATGAATTAAACTGTATATATGTGACTATTTTGACAGGCCGGTTGGCGTGGTTGGTAAGATACCCTATCTATCACGCCTCAGGTCGTGGGTTCGATTCCCACTCAGGACAAATATTTGTGTGCATGAACATGTCTGTTTGTCCTGTGTCTGGTTGTAATTATCTACATATGTATATATTTACAAAAGAAAAGTAGTATATGTAGTATATCAGTTATCTGGCTTCCATAGTACAAGCTCTGCTTAGTTTGAGGTCAGATGGCCGTGTGTGAGGAATAATGTCCCAGATTTTTTTTTTTTATTTATTTGTAGTGATTATTTTACATAAAATATATTGAAATTGCCGAAAATTAGAAAAAGAATTGCATTAGCAATATAGCTAGAGCTTCCTTTTAGCCCCCCAGGTCAGCGAAGATGACGAAGGCATTATTTTGATTGCTTTCTCTAAAATTCTCGTCAATATTTTTTTACCTCCAATATGTCACATAGCGTTGACATTTTGTATGGTAAGACCCTAATGCAAATTCGTAATGACAGCAGGATGAGAGTACATTAATTCAAATTAATTGTTACAATTACATAAATTGTATTGATCTCAATTATTCTTGGAAAATGTGTCTCACCGAATGTAACCAGAATTGTAATTTGTATTGTAATTTATTGAAATAACAACTCTGTTTAGGTGTAGTTATTTACAGGAATATTTGTTTGAATAACAATAATGAGTTCTTACCGCAAATAAGTTATTAGACAGACTAGCTTCTGTCCCGCGGTTTCACCCGCGTTCCCGAGGGATGTTATATTTTCCCGGGACAAAAAGTACCCTTTATCTTATTCCAGAGTATGATATATCTATGTACCAAGTTTAATCCAAATCCATTCAGCTGTTTATGCGTAATTGAGTCACAAACTTCCAAGCATACAAACTTTCACATTTATAATATTAACTAGCTTCCGCCCGCGGTTTCACCCGCGTTCCCGAGGGATCTTGTGTTTTCCCGTGGTAAAAAGTAGCCTATAGCCTTCCTCGATAAATGGGCTATGCAACATTGAAAGAATTTTACAAATCGAACCAGTAGTTTCTGAGATTAGCGCGTCGCGCGTTCAAACAAACAAACAGCTTTATAATATTAGTAATTATATATTATAAATACTCCAACAATATTAGTAAAAATTATTTGACAAAAATTTCCAATAATTCGGGCACTAATATAATTTAATCATTTCAACAGGAAGAGAAAGAAATTAATATCCACCCTTTCACTCTGTATAAGTGTAAAATTTTGTAGGCATGGGAGTTATTAGTTCTATGTATATTCCGCGAGAGCCGCTGTACCGAGAGAAAAATGTAACTCAAACGCAATTGTAATTTATTAACGTCAAAATAATTTATAGATTTCCAAAAAATGGGAGGTGAATCATTACGTACCTTTGTGGTATCCGCTTATCTGGGAATATGTGAAAGCATTTAGCTAATTAGTATAAGTACAGCAAGTATGCATGAAAAAGGCATCATCCACATAATTGAAAATAACTGCGAAAAAATATATTTATAGACAAATCATTTGTAACCAACCAAAATAACCTGGTTATGTCAAACCAAGCACTGCCCGAATAACGCACTGACTCGCTCACTTATATTTTTATAAAGGAAATGCATTATTTATTAAGTATGTTCCAAAAGAGTTTATAAACCAAAATTCTACAACTGCAAAAGTAAACTCTATTACAAAGCAATAAATTTATTAATAGACGGGTAGATGGAGATTATTCTTGGCTGTGCATATGCAGAACTGAGTCATGCAAATAAATAAATGCAGGTGTGAAGTGTTTCATTCAAGTAAGTCTCAAGTCTAATTATGTCAGTTATTTAAGAGTTGTCAAGGTAACGTGACTAAACGACATGTTTACTAAAGAAATTAAGAAACTAATTTCGGATGCCTTCTGTCTGATTAATTAAAGGTATAGGTACTGCTGCTCGACAAAATAAAAATGGAAAAGAGTTTTCGAACTTCTTTGATGATTTTCATGTGGTTTTCACGTCAAATACTAGCAAACGTCTTGGGTCCGAGCTTTTGGCGAAGGAAATGAGGAAACCATAACGCAGTTGAAAGGTAGGTACTTTTTAGTGCTGCCTGACAGTGCCTGATTGGCTACCACCCTCAAGTTGAATATCTGTCGCGAAATACCTAGGTATATTGATGTGTTACAGCTGCTACATTTGATAGCGAATTCCCTTTTAGGCTTTACGCGCTTACGACCTTCGGCCACATTATCACATAATAATATCATGGTGAGACTGTCAAACGCAAGTCTATCATTAAGAGTAGCATCTCATCATCTTCATATATGTAGCACATACCAACATTAACTCCCATTATTTATTCTATGAATATTATCCATAAAAACAAATTAATGATTTAACTACACTTATAAAGAGCATCAACAAGTCACAAGATCTTTTTGGCGGGAACATGCAAAGTGACGTTTTCATTTTAATTCATGAAATCGCGTATTTTACGTTTTATTGAATAACTAGCTGTCCCGACAGACGTTGTCCTGTCCAACTCATACACAAAATTTCATCCAAATCGGTCCAGCCGTTTATTCTATCTCTCAAGTTGGACCAGACTGCTCACGGTGTGCCAATTTAATTTAAAATCGGTTAAGTAGTTTAGGAATCCATCGCGGACAAACATCGTGGCAGGAGATTTATATATATTATTAAAGATATAGATATTGTGATGGCATTTTGTCCTATGAAGATCAATGTAAGTGCAATCAAATGTAATGTAAGTGGTCTCAAAAGTCCGTAATGACTTTTAGTAGAATGGTCACCATTTTACGGAATCCTAACTGACTAGATTATGTAAAAGTGATTTAATGTGATTAAAATTTATATTATTGCTTGACAATGGCAAAATACACAAGTCGTGTGATACTAAAAAAGACTTAATAAAATATTTTGTGTGTCTATGGGTCAGGCTTCTTGGGCATTACCCCCAAAAAATACATGGAATCACTCCCTGTCTATATTTATTAAATGTATGCGAGGTACATAATAGTATCTTTGTTTTAGTAAATCTCAACCCACGCAAGATTTTCGGAATGTATTTAGCCGATTGAAAAACGATACTTCCTCTATCTAACCTTCTTGGTCATATATCCTAAGGAATAAATCCAAGGCAGTAGCTAAAGAGTCCGATAATTTTGAATCGACCTCCATTATTTCGCTAAATACCTAAACATCCAATATAATATTTTTAACGTTATCATTTTATACCGCTCGATTATGCGTGTAATCATCAAATAAGATATTCCGTTATACCGCCCACATTTTTGTTTGCTGATGTCATCGAACTAAACCTCGGAACAAGAATTCACCTTGACTCAGATATTATAGGTGTGCTAGATGACTGCATCCAAAGGATCTATGAAGGCTTTGTAATGATATTTAAGATACAATTGAATTTGCCTTAAAATCTAAAAAAAAATACTGATATAAGAATATTACGATTATTTCAGACTTATTGATAAATATAACTTCCTTGTCAAATATTTTTCCTCCGCACTTTAGTCAAAGTCAAAGCCATTTATTCAGTTTAGGCCCTAAGAGGGCACTTATGAACGTCGAAACTACTGAAGTTACCACCGATTCGGAAGTCGCCTTCAACTGAGATGAACCGGCAAGAAACTCAGCAAGGTTACATTTTTCATATATTTAGTTTTTTGTTTTTTTTTTTTTGGACAATCTGACAATGTTTTTTTCCATTAAATGTTTTACAATTATTAAAGAAATATAATACGCATAAACACATAAATGAAAAAAAAATAACAAGAAAAATTTTACTATAAATTAGTATCTCTAATACTAAGTAAGTACCTACTGGCTTTTGTATAAAAGTATGTACAAGATGCACTTGTGCAGAGTGCAGCTACTTCCAGACATCTTTATCCTCAATGTAATGAGCTACCTTGTAATAGGCTTTTTCTTTTAAAACTTTCTTTATGTATGATTTGAATTTAAAATCAGTCATCTTGGTAACTGACATAGGTATTTTATTATAAAAGCGAACACTACATCCAAGAAATGACTTTTTAACTTTAGCTAATCTAAAATACGGAACTACTAATTTATCTTTTTGTCTTGTATTGATATTATGTATCTCCATTTTTGATTTAAACATTTCTATATTTTTACGTAGGTATGAACATTATATTTTGTCGTTAGAACAAATCCTTTGCACGGTGGTAAGGTACCTACTTTGTAGGACCCTACACCACTGTTAGCTAGCTACCGCCCTCAAGTTGAATATCTATCGCCAAGCATCTAGCTATTGGTATGTTCAGGCAGTAGCACTTTAGAGCTTTCCAGGCTTTATAAAAGTTGGCAACACATAAGCAATCTCCCTGATATTGCTAATGTCCGCCTGACCTGCCTTCTGAAAATAGGTAACTGTATAAAAGCAACAATTTTTTTTTTATCGAACTATGATCTATGTTCTAAAATTGCATCTTCTAATTTACATCCATCACCTATTACATCATACAATTACGACGTTGCTAAAACATTGCATTAATTATCGCTTGCTTTTTCACCTATGGAAATATTATTCGCCCTGCGGTTTCACCCGCGTTCCGGATATGTAAAAAATTGCGTCGAACCGTTGTTCGGTGAAAAAAGCACAAAACAAAAAAACACACATTCCTATTTTGTAATATTCATTTATTATTATTATAATTTATAGCATGCGAGCTTCCGTCCCGCGGCATCACCTGTGTTCCTGAGTAATTCATTATTTTTGTTAATATAGTTTAAAAATTGTTTTTGTAAGGAGTTGCATATATTGTCAGTTATTTTCTCGTTCATTCAATACAATACATACCACAGATGACTATATCCTAATAATACCGTAACTATGTCTTCTTTTGTTGTTTATATTTTTCGACTATACTAGAAAGTTTGTAGATACGACAGTAGGTATATGAGCAATGCATAAATAATCCAAAACATCTGTTTATACATACCTACATATTAACATAAAAATAAATAAACTCAACCTAAATATTGATTGAACAAAAGTAGGTAATCCGTGCTTTTTTTTTTTTGAACAGGAACAGAAAGGTGGTGGGTGCAGGGGACCTTCTTCCACCGTTACGCGGACTTTTGCGGTGAGCGCTGAGGGCTCTCAACCGCTACTTAAAACTAAATAAATTTAGTAAAGGTAATCCGTGCGTGGCATATTGAAATATATACGAAGGAGGCCGGAGGCTGAATGAGGAGTTTGATTTCAGGTGAAAAAAAAGCTTTTTCTTTCAAAATTCTATTCAACGATACCTCAAATATCCAAGCAAAGGTTGAACGTTTTTTCCCCACCAGTTTACGTTTATGGGCGCCATCTATTGAACTTTATTTGAATTAGCAATAGTCATTATTCGTCTTGGACCTAATCCTACTAATATTATCATATTTAATATTATAAATGTGAATGTTTGGATGGATGGATGGATGTTTGTTACTCTTTCACGCAAAAACTACTGAACGGATTTGGATGAAATTTGGCACAGAGTTAGATTATAGTCTAGAATAGCAAATAGGCTACTTTTTATCCCGGGAAAACATAAGACCCCACGGGAACGCGAGTGAAACCGCGGGGTGGAAGCTAGTAAATACATATACCTAATGTAGTATAAATAAAACTATCTAATATGGTTTAGGAAAGACGCCTGAAACAGTCGAGACTTGTGGGGTGGGACTCGAATTATTATTTTAGGCTATCCTTTACACGGCTTGCGGTAATGCGGTAGGAGTTGATTTTTCCAGTATAAATAGTACTGGGGGCCTAAAAATAAAGCTCGAGCTAATGTGCTAATGCAATTCATTTTTCCAAATTTACGGCAGATTCATCAATACCAAATCTTTTTGAAAAATGAAAATGAAAATATTTTTTATTCAAATAGGCCTTCACAAGCACTTATGAATAGTCTGACTCTAACGCTCGGTTCGGAAGGTTGGTTTTACTGAGAAGAGCCGGCAAGAAACTCAGCAATTACTCTTTTCAAAACCAACTCAGATTTATTACATTAAATTATTTATCTAGTCTCACTGACAATATATGTGTTATAACAAAAAAAAAAAAAGTAACAAAATGATGAGTGACATAGTTAATAAATAGACAGCAAATTTAAGCAGACCATTTTATTTATTAAACTGTATATATGTGACTATTTGTAGTGACTATTCTACATAAAACATATTGAAATAAGTGTTGTTATAGCGGCAACAGAAATACATAATTTGTGAAAATTTCAAATATCTAGCTATCGCGGTTCTTGAGATACAGCCTGGTGACAGACAGCGAAGTTTTAGTAATAGCGTCTCGTTTTTACCCTTTGGGTACCGAACCCTAAAAAAGCGTCACGCACAGATGTGAAGCCACCAGTTATGCCCCCTCCATGTGACTTTCTTTCTCTCTATCTGTTTCTTTCTATTCTATACGAGACTGTGTGGATTGTATTATTTTTTGTACTTAATTATTTAATTCTACCTGTAGGTACTATTATGTACCTATTCAGTGACGAGACTTACATTGTCTGATTATTGCAATTTTGTAATTGGGATTCAAGAATTGAAAAGAAAAAAGTTTTTGTTAAACTTCGTTCCTGGCGGGGTTCCCCCGACCACATTACATTACTATTACGACATTTTTTTAATTCTTTACCGCCCAGTTTTCAACCATTTATGTTGCCATTTTCAAAAAAAGAAAATAGCGTCACCTTTTAAATGCATTTGGCAACACATTAACATCGGCATCATAGCGTAGGTAGTTAATAAATAACTGAAAAGCATCGCACCTACGTCCTTCATTAAAATATCTCATTACTAAAAGGGTTATTTTTATAAATTACCGGTTCTTTTAGATTCTATCTTGCCCTGTTGGGCACTCGTCGCCTGACTAACAAATAAGTAAATAAATAATAATGATCACCACACTCACTTTGGAAGGTAGTAGTACTCTTAGTGCAGAGTTCGCCCGGGGAAGTACTACCACCATATCTAATTCCGCTGTGAAATAGTTGTGCACTTGTATTACTGTGTTTCGGTTATGAGGGTATGGGAGCCGGTGAAATTACAGACACAGGAGACTTAACAACTTCATGTCTCAAGGTTGGCAACGCGTGAGTGATACCCCTGGCTGGGAAAATATAATATTGTATTTTCTGTGCTGGTAGTGTTATGAGCGTATATAGGCTACGGTAACCGCTTCCCATCAGGTGGGCCGTAAGCTTGTTTGCCACCTAGTAGTATAAAAAAAAAAATAAAAAAACACTCACTTAGGTACTCACAACACAGCATAACACAATCGGTGAGTGTGTAATTGCCTTTAGTTAGTGCTGCCATGTATAAGGAAATTTTCATTAATTTTTATTATGTTAATAGCAATTCTATTTGCAATTGGCAGACTAGTTATAAATTAATAATAATAATAATAACTCTATTGCCATTTATATATATATGTGTAACATTGATTTTTACATAATATGGGCTGTAAGCTGTAATCTGTTTACAAAAACCTGTATTACAGCAAACTAGCCTTTCATCTATTGCTAACAAATCTATTTCACAAAATTAATTGAATTTGGCTAACATTGAAATAAAATCGACATTAAATATAAAAATAATGACATAATGAAATTAATGGTAAAAGAACCTCTCTTTATGTATGATTTGTGAGGAGTGTGTGTGTACGTGTGTTAGTGTGTGTGTGGGGAGAGAGAGTGTGATATCTCTACTAAGTCTGTGGAGAGTGTGTGTGGGTTACGTTTCTAATGTATGGCATAACTATGAATTTCTTTATAATAAAGCAAATAAATAAATCACAGATTTAATTATGACAATCATTTTATTAATTGAGATACAGACCAATGAGTGAAATAAATAAAGTATTATATTATACTGAAATAATTTAGTGCTTATAAAAATAAAGATATTTATAATATGTACAACCCTTAGCATTTGTTGTTAAATGTCTACAAATTGCTTTCGACACTTTTTCCTTCGCATTATTATGTTCGACGAGGTCTTCTAAAGAGTTGGCAACTTCCATAAATGACTGTGCTGTCTGATCATCCGGACAATCGTCTAGGTAATACCTGGAAAAAGAATACAATATGTCGGTTTTCAAATTGAAAATCTGTGGCATGTACCGGCGGCAGATCTTTCCCTTGAATGACATTTCCCTTTTAGGTTGGGTTTCCACCAGAGATGCGTAGCGTAGCGATACGTAGCATTATACATTGCGCGGGCATTTTGATTATGAGAGAGCGAGGCAATAAAAAAGAATAACCACGAAAAGTAAAGTATAGCGTTTAGTATAACGTTTCTGAATAGGAAGAGATTTTAGTGTGATAAACAATATTTATTTAGTTACTTTTAAAACAAGTATTTACAAACATTTTTTTTCATGTCATTCGCGGTAGAAACCTTGAGTCCGTGTGGGGGTTCGAGGCTCGCCGATTTGCTCGGATTTTATCATCCAAGCTCATCGAGGCTTCGGGAGACCGACGGGCTGGGAGCTTGGCCATCCAAAAAAGGAACGCTGCCCGCCTGTTGGGAACCTTGCCTATCGACAGCAGCGAGGGCTTTGAGTATGTTTTCTATATATCATAGTTTGTATTTTATACAATCAATGTATTACAATTATTAGCAATTAAGTATTAATAATTAAGTTTAGATAATAATTTATCACTTGGCCCGATGTTACTTGTTATTATAAATAATTCCCACATTAATGATATGGTCCATGACATATACATTAAATCTATGTGAAAATAAAGCGATACTGTCGCTCGCTACGCATCTCTGGTGGAAACGCAACCTTAGATTTAGTTTTCTTACCACCTTAGGCCTCATTATCATTTTACATGTTGTCAATCATAAGCCTATCCATAGTAAAATCTAGTTATGTCAGGTTTAAGTAGTTAATTTATACCTTGGCATACTTACGTCGGGGCTCCATTTAATTTCTGGAGTTACGCCAAAGGCATAGTTTAGTTTATGAATCTGACAAGCATATGTTTGTATTAAACATTCATACAGTTCTTCGTTCATATCAGATATAATCTCATATATTATCATAAACCTAGGACGATATTGAAGACTTAAGATTTAAGAAATAAACTCTATTTCATTGATGTAGGATTTAATTTCAATCGTGGCAATCTGAATTCATGACCGTGCGTATGTTGCTTGCAAAAATATTTAGTGAGTACGTGTAGTTTCTGTCCTATTTTACGATTAAACTATGACCTTTTATTACTTTGTATAGGACTGTATTTGACAAACTTAATGGTGGTAGTCAGCAAGGCGGGTACTACAAAGTAGGTAGGTATCACCGTACTATGGTTTCCTCACGATATTTTATATTATTAGATATTTTATAGACTTAGTTTTGTTGCCGTATTCTCCCAAATTTTGTTTTCATTAGCGTACTAGCTTCCGCCCCGTGGTTTCGCCTGAGTTCCCGAGGGATCTTATATTTTCCCGGGATAAAAAGTAGCCCAATTTTCATCAAAATTGGTCCAGCCGTTTAAGCGCGAAGAAGTAACAAATATACAAACACACACACACACTCACAATCTTTCGCATTTATAATATTAGTGTGATTTTGAGCTGCAGTAGGTAAATTGAAAACTTTTGAAACCTATATAAGTAATCCATTTCACTTGATCCTCCGAAAAGTTACCATCAATTCTAAAAACAATTAAAGTCATTAATTAAACATAATACCTCGACAAAACTTACTTCAAACAGTTCTTCATATAAACATAATGGTCTAAGAAACAAGAGCAAGGTCCAAATTGGACCAGCAATGGAGTATTAGGAGCAGTTGTGTCCAAAACATCATTTCTTGATGACACAGTCATGTTTGGTGACACTTTAACAATAGGCGGAACATCTTTGAACTTCTTCAAATACAGTTTTCTAATCAGTGTTGACGTTAAAACGGGCATTTGTTTATTAATATCCATCTCAAAAGTTCTTCTATTATATTCTTCGTGGTATTTGTCTATGGCCACTTCACGTTTGACTTCAGTGATGATGGATTCTAAATCGTGTGTTGAGGACAGTTGGTCGATTTTGTTGCATAGTGATTGGATGAACCAGGATCCATGGAGCTCATCTCTGGAAAGATAATTGCAATTGAATTGGCTGGTTGGCGACGTTGGTAAGATACTCTATCACGCCACAGGTGGGTTAAATTCCCACCCAGGACAGACATTTGTGTATGAATATGTCTGTTTGTTCTGAGTATGGGTGTAATTATCTATATAAGTGTTTTAAGTATATACTGGGTGATTTTTTAGTCACTGGAAGTACTCATCAATATGAACAACTTTTATTATGGGACTAACTGTGAAATCACGAAAAGAATATCATCTGTTCCATACAAAAGTTCAATACCTACTCGACCAAAATGTATGAAGCAACCATTTTATTTTACGCGATATCAGAGTTGGTTCCATAGTAAAAGTTGTTCATATTGATGAGTACTTACATCCCTGCAAGTATTGCCAGTGACAAAAAAAGCATCCTGAAAAGTTGTGCATTACATAGTATATCAGATATCTGGTTTCCATAGTACAAGCTCTGCTTAGTTTGGGATCAGATAGGCGTGTGTGAGGAATGTCCCAGAATATTTATTATTGTATCTCTATACAAGTGCTTAGAGTTTGTAATTTACAAGTCTTCCCTACTTCCAGTTTCTAAAAGCTTAATCATTGCTAATCTCTTATTAAAGTATACCCGTATCTTTAAATGATGTATAAAATGACCATCGATCAACTTTGATTGGGCTTTCATTAACTTACGGCTAGTCTCTAATAATATTTTTTACAATTAATTAATTAAAAATGTATGTAATAGTCTAAGTTAGTAATTAAAAGATCTTGATGAGTTTATAGGCGGCTCTTGTCAACAAAACCTTCCGAACCGGTATTTAGAATCAGATACACAAATGCTTGTGAAGGCCCTTTTATTTTTAGGCAAGTTATTTTCGATGTAACGGAAAAATCTTCCGAGAATAATTCGAGAAGGAATGGGCATAATAAATAAACTTTTACTACACCACTGTAGGTCGGTAGGTCCGATCACTCAGCCGCCACAGTTAAATATAGATAATTAGGTTACACTTATTTCAATTTTCATATTTATATAGACCATTTATTGATGCCTAAAGATCGTCTCTAACAATCCGTAACTTAAGTTTTTGTAAGCATCTAATTTAAGGAAAGATTTTTGGAAATTCAATCCCTTCTTCTTCTTCTTTACAGCCTATATCTGCCCATTGCTGACCACAGGTCGCCTTGCACGATTAAGGGTGAAAGGGAAGGGAATGGGCAAATACTTCACCACGCGTATCCACTGCGGATTGGTGGAGGTAGGCTAGTGGTCGACCTACTGTTGGAGTTGTCAAGCCACCTAGGAGGTCTCAAAACTAGCTTAACGAGTGATAACCGGGACCAACGGCTTTACGTGCCTTCCAAAGCACGGCATCGCTCAAGATGAAATACCACTAGGCGGTCATCCATCCAGGTATCGGCCTGACTGGACATTGCTTAATTTTGCCGATCGTTTAAGAATGGCTAATCAAGCTGCGCCACGAGCGCTTCACGGAAACGGACGAACTGAACAGCGAAAGGCTATAAAATATCATTCCTATAAGAAAACCGACCTGTGTGAAGGATTGCCGATATAAGAACTGTGTAGCACCAGCATATCTGACTCCACTGGCAGTATGTACGGTTCTAAATCCTCGTCCAGATCCTTACGGACCTTCCCTGAATGAAATACCGGGACTCCTTGCATGCCTTTTGTTCCTCGACAAGCCTGTAACAAATATTTTAAAGACTCGTCATTTGGCCCAACGAAATAGTGTCTTTTTGAATCTGTATCGTGGAATAAAGAAATATAATATCGTATCAGTAGTCCTGGAGATCTTTCTACATCCAGTCATAAACAAACTGTAGGTAACCCGTTAATAATATTTGTACAGATCTTTTCTAAATTGAAGTACCTACTTACAAATATTGATATTTCTTACTGTTAGTAGTTCGGAGATTACCTCTTACATCTAAACCCACAAACAAACTTTATCTCAAAAATACAAACAATAATATAATATATTTAAAAAATCCTCGAAGCTGCTACCGCCACTGCTGACGGGCAAGGTTCCAAACAGGCTGGCAGCATTAATCAGCATTTCCTCTTTGTATGGCCAAACTAATAAATGCATTGAGGGAAAAAGCTCCCCAACCATCGATCTCCCGAAGCCTAGTTGACTTTTGATAAAAAAATTAAATAGTTTACCTTTTATTACTGAACGCACATAATATACACCTCTCCAAAGCACATCCAAGCCTTCCAAGTCAGTCTAATGGGCTGGCAAATTTCTCACATAGCGCTTGATATTGATTTTTTATTTATTATCTCACATATCGATCGTACGATCATACATCACCATAGTAAATGAATATGATGTTATCTTTATCATCATTTACCTGGCATCTGCCGGCACATATCGTATGCGTTTCCACCATCCTATTGGCGGATAAAAACACATCCCTCGCTACGCATCTCTAGTGGAAACGGAGCCTAAGGATGGTAACCAGGCCGGTGCAACAAAGTACACTTCCACGTTGCTATGGTTTCCTAACGATGTTTTCCTTCACCGAAAGATTAAGCTCATTGTAGAATATAAGTAAACCCACGACTTCACTGCCGGTGGTAACTTCAGTAGCTTCGACGTTTATAAGTACCCTTCTAGGGCCTAAACTGAAAAATGGCTTTGACTTTTACTTTTACATTATCAAACTTCACATTGTACGTCTTTACGTATGTCATACATGAAATCTTTCAATACCATATTTGGCATGCTACCGTATCTAATTCTTTTGTTAGTAAAAACCACTTGAAATGATAATAGCCGGACTTCCCACTCTCTGATAAAATTTTATAATCAAACATATACATACACTGACTCATATTGGAAATTACATTGTATCAGTGGTAAAATGTGTGGCATTTTATCTAAAATGCATAAATCTGTTGATCACATGTTATGAAAGTATTTTTAGCTAACTCGCAGGTTACTCGATATGTTTTTATAGCTTGAATGGGTTTTTTATTGTTCACATCATAATAATATTACTTATAAAGAGTAAATACTGCTTGCCTGTTGGTTGCCCATCGGTAGTGGGCGTTAGCTTCGAGGAATTCAACTAAAATGTGAAAGGTGTGTTTGGATTCTTGTGACTCAATCACGTATAAACGGCTGAACGGATTTGGATGAAACATGGCATAGATATAGATCATATCCTGGAATAATACTTTTTTTTTTTTTTACTTTGTATAGGCTTGTGTTTGACCACAATCTCACTATGGTAGGTGATGATGTGGCCGAAGGTGGTAAGCACACGAAGTCTAGAAGGATCTGGCTCTCAAGTGCAGCTGCCGGAACACACCAATAGGTGTTTTCAACTTGAGGGTGGTAGCCAGCCAGGCGGGTACTACAAAGTACCCTACCACCGTGCTATGGTTTCCTCACGATGTTTTCCTTCACCGATAGCTCAAGCTCATTGTAGGATTCGAACCCACGACCTTTGCCGCGGCGTCCGACGTCACTACCACTGAGCTATCATCGCTTTAAAAGATTATTAAGATATTTTTTATACTGACAAATTATAAGTACCTATTCACGGGAACGCAGGTGAAACCGCGGCGCGGAAGTTAGTTTTTTATATTACATTTATTATATTAGTTTGTATTTTGTATTTATGTTGTTATTAAATAATTAGTTTAATTGATATCTAAATGTTTTAAGCTATTGTATAGCTTTGAGCGCGGCGACCGAATCAAGAAACTTCGTAACGTAAAAATTCCGTAACGAAAAAACCTAACACCTCCCACACTATTGATGTTTGCTGTGTATGCTGTATCTATTGTTATCAAATCAATATAAAAAAATAATAATAATTATAATTGCATAAGTTGATAAAAAATGCTATGCAATAGCTTTACCGCGGCAGTCCCCGAGTGCCACACGTATTTTTTTTTATATCCTGAACTTTTATTTGATTTGTAAGTGTCTAAGTCGTAATACGTAGCTCTAACTTAACATCTGAATCTACTTTGTTTCTCGCTATAAATTATTCAAGAATGTGAAGTAAGTAAATTGGTAGTACCGAATATTTTATTGATAACATCGGAATCGAATTCATTCTACTCTTAAAATGAAGTAGTTTATCATTTTTATAAATAGGTTCCTTACACATTTGGAATTGGAACCAAACCCCACGGTTCGGATTCAAAGGACTTTTCTACCGCGGACGCTCAGGTTGTGGACCGTTCTTCCCGCCGTTTCGCATGGTAGCACAGTAAGTCTTTGACAGTAAGTAAAGATTTTTGCAGGGTTGGCAATGCGCGATTATTACCCCTGGTGTTGCAAGCTTATTGACGAAGCTACGGTAATCGCTAACCATTAAGCAGGCCGTATGTCTGTTTACCATCTTAGTGGTATAAAAAAAATATATCCTATAAACTCAGTGTTTGGCAAAAACAAAATTTCTAAGTACGTACAATATAACAGAAATTTGGGTAAAAATGCTCACTTGAATAATAAGAATCTTCGGCTTCGTCACCAAGCTAGGTTTGTCGTACACTTTGAAATGGTTAATAATTTCAATTTCACTGTACTGTTGATCTTTCGCTCTGAGCAGGCCATTAGTCGATCCATGTGTTAGGACAGCTACTGCGATGCAGCCGTAGTCTGTAAAGTCTCTTTCGCTGACTGAAATGTAAATTGAAAAATATTAGCCGAAATTCGTAATCATATCTTTGTGATAACGCCTAAAATATTAATATAAGAACTGGTAAAGTTTTTCGCTATAGAAGATAAGATTATAAATTAGTCAAGTGCACCTATTATTAGGTGAACTTCGGTTCCAACTGGAAAAAAACTCAATCAGAAATAAAATTAGCCTCAGTGACAGATGGCGCGAAGTAGAAAAAACTCTTTCATTGCAAATAATTATTGTTTATTGTTAAAAAATGGAAACGGGAAGTGATTGCTTGCGCACAGACGCACATAATGTACTTATGATGGAAAAAATTACATTAACTAGCTTTTCCGCGCGGTTTCACCCGCGTTCCCGAAGGATCTTGTGTTTTCCCGGGATAAAAAGTAGCCTATAGCCTTTCTCGATAAATGGGCTATCCAACACTGAAATATTTTTTCAAATTGAACCAGTAGTTCCTGAGATTAGCGCGTTCAAATAAACAAACAAACAAACAAACTCTTCAGCTTTCTAATATTAGTATAGATTAGGGAATTGGAAAGCCTATACTTTTTCAGTGTACTCCGTAACTGGAATGTCAGTTCCCTTTTAGGCATTGTGTGCTTCACCTTCGGCCAAATGTTCACTTGCTAGTGGGATTGTAGTCAGTCGCAAAAAAAGAAACTTTCCCAACCCAGTAGCGTAGCTACCAGAGGGCTAGGCGGTGTCGTGCCCCGGGGCCCTTAAGCTCAGGGCCTTTGGACCCTGATCACCAAACCTCAAACAGAAAATTTCGAAAATTTCTACCTTCAGAATAATTTAACAGTTTGTAGAGTACAAGAACAAGAAGTAAATGGAAGAAACATATTACCAACCGGTGATGAGCTAAAAAATAATCATTTTATTCAGACGCGCCGCGCGTCCCAAAATTACATAATAAAAAAAAAACCATGAATCACGAGCTATTTCTCTTTTTTTTAATCTTGGTCTAAAAATAAAAACAAAGTGGATTGTACCCAGTCCTACCTTACGTCATAATTTAATGCAATATGGTGCAATATGATACATAGTAATACAGTAATACTTACTTAGAGACATAACTAGGATAACTTATAAAGTAAGTATGTAATAAATATTGCAATAATAAGCGTTGAACGCGTTATAGAAACAACTTTTTTTTTTTTTCAACCATCTCATTATGGTTAGTGATGATGTGGCCGAAGGTGGTAAGCACACAAAGCCTAGAAGGAACTGGCTGGTGTTTGACGATCAGTCAAGATTAAGTAAGTCAGATTTTCAACTTGAGGATGGTAACCAGTCAGGTACTACATTAGTACCCTACCACCGTGCTATGGTTTTCCACACGATGTTTTCCTTCACCGAAAGCTCAAACTCATTGTAAGATTCGAACCTTATCATAATAAAATCATGGATCTAGAAAAAAAGGCGGACGCCACCTCATAAAACAATTACTGAAGCACCCACAGTAAGCCAGCTCGCTTAAATGCATACACGCCCGGCACGCACACATTCACACCACACTAAGCCGGCCGCCCGCCATTACCTTTGAGTATCTAGAACCATTACGCACACACAGTTACGTCGCCGCCATTTTGGTGCTTCAATAGTTTCTTAGCGGCCATCTGTTCGCCTTTTTTTCTAGGTCCATGAATAAAATATAATCATCCTACCAATATTATAAAAGTGAATGTTTGGATGTTTGTTAGTAACTCCGTAACGGCTTTGGATTAAATTTGACACACAGATAGAATATATTCTGGATTAACATATCCCACCAAAAACATTTTCAGGTAAAATGTTGCCAAGACGAGACCATATAGCTCGCACTATCAAAAAGTTATCAGATCTCATGTAGAGCCAAGCTTCTAAGTTTCTAACTCTACACGCCCTAACTTCACAAACTCTACACCTTAGTCAAAATATATGGCTTGGCCGTTTCGCTACCGTCACATGGGCGTAAAGTGAAAAATTTATTCACTGCACAACAGAGGAAACTTTAGCCCACTCTCTATCTATGCCTTTTTTCTGCGTTGATTTCCTGTTTATAATAAATGATAGCAGGGCAATCCATGGTTCTTAGGCGATTATATTCGAGCTGACTGTTGTGCTTTAACAAGGGAACGTAACGGAAAAACGACGAAGCGCTTCGAGAAAAGGTAGGTAGTGCTCGGCTTTGGTGAGGGGGGGGGGGCACTACCGTGCCCCCAGATAGAATACTTTTATCCCGGGAAAACATAAGATCCTTCGGGAACGCGGGTAAACCCGCGGGGCAGAAGCTAGTATAATAATAAAATTACTGTTGATAAGCTCTTTTTACCATATTGCTTTTTTTACATTTAATTTTTATTTATCGTATAAACAATGACTTGACCATTTTATAATTTATACCAACAAGCACACGTGGATTGCTTTTGCCGAAAAAAGGAACCAAATCCTTCAATTAAATGGGTACAAGGTATCGCAAAGGTAAAATCAACTTACACGCTTTTAACTCCTTAAAAACTTCATCTTTCGTGAAATCCTTATGTTCTACAACTTCAAAACCGTAGTTCTCAAACGTCTTCTGTAGAGACATTACGTCTTTTTCTGTCCCAAGTCTCGGTTTGTAGCCTTCAATATTTTCCTGATTGAAGATAATCAATGCATTCTTCTCAAACTTCTCCAATTCATACGTTGATGCACCTTTAGATAAAGCTCTCTTGTTAATTTCTCTTGGAATGATACGTTCTTCGCCACCTTGAAATTCTAGTTTAGAATCTTCTCTTTCATATTCTTCTCTGTCTACAATTTTGATAGGTTCTGGAGCAAACTGTATCTCTGGCGGTGATTTCATAACACCATCAACCGATACTGTATCTTTCTTGGCTTCATTTAAACTACAATTTTCAAGTTCATTAACAATTTCGTGTCCACAATCGTCACTTTCATTTCCGTCTGTAACATTTGAATCCGTATTTTCTAAAGAGTTTGAGCTATTATCGGGTGCATCGACACTATTCGAATTCTGAAATGAAAGTGGTCGTTTACTAGCTCTTTTCCTCGTATTACGTTTCTTGCTACGCTTTTTTGTCATAAATTCCGAATACACTTCGTCGTCAACATTTGAATACCCGTTATCCATATTTATTTATTCACTACTAACGAAACAAAAACTATTTCACATATTCTTTATACACGAGTGTTTGAAGTGAGGTTTCACAACACATATATTATTATCTAAATACGAATATTACTTCTGTTATAATTTATCTTATCTTTCCGATAAATTTCATCGACGGGGGATTTCGAAGGATGACATCATTCGATACATGATTGTTTCTCTGTTATTTTTTTTACTTTCCAATAATAGTCTTGGCTCATACTATGTACTGAACTTCACATTAGTCATCACATGGCTTTAGCCTCACTGTTCACATTCTTCACAAAATTGTGTCTGTTGTTATTTTTGTAATTACAAGTGCATTTAGCTCCATGCAACTTCAGTCTATGTTTTCTAAGTTACTCGTTTTCACCAATTTAATGCCGCTCAAATAAAGTCAAGCAATTAGAGTGACTGAGAGTGATATTATTAACAGAATGTCCTAGAGCTGTTTGAATTTCCCGATCAGTGTTAATTTTCAGCTGTACATCTTTTTCATTATTTTTTTTGATAAAAATATTAGCTATTGTATTTCAATTTTAATTGTGATCTCAATATTTCATCTCAATAGGCTTCACGTAGCTCGTTAGCTATTACTAAACAACTTACTTTATCTACTTCTAAAACTAATAAGTATTTCGTTGACGCTTTCACGTCACATAAATGTTTTTTCAAAAATTAACTTTTATTGAAAAATTTAAAATGAAAAACGAATGAAAATGAAAATATTTTTATTCAAATAGGCCTTTTTGTCATATTGAAAAGAGTAATTGCTGAGTTTTTTAACTGCTCTCTCAGCATAAACAACATTCCGAACCGCGCGTTAGAATTAGACTATTCATAAGTGTTACAAGCAAAGGAATGGTGCTTTTGCTGAGAGAGTCGGCAAAAAACTCAGCAATTACTCTTTTCAATATGACAAAAAGGAAAAGTATCAAAATTATGAGTAACTTAGTACCTAAATAAAAGGATTGCAAACTGAAGTAGACCAGCCCCCACAAGCAGTACCTGTTCGCAAGTATGACGCATGTGGCAGCCATCGCCCTCCTCGCTCATATTACAGGGAAGTGAGCGACCCGCCACACGACGCCGCCGCAAGCAAAGACCCCAAAGTGAGCATGACTAACTTAAGCTTACTACAAATACTATGCTTTGAATAGATGTAACACCTTATCATAATTTTCTGTCACTGATATTTTCTTATCGAATAAAAAATATGATAACTTACCATTGGATGCTAAATCCAATTATATAATAATAATAATAATAATAAATATTCTGGGACATTATTCCTCACACACGGCCATCTGACCCCAAACTAAGCAGAGCTTGTACTATGGAAGCCAGATAACTGATATACTACATATACTACTTTTCTTTTGTAAATACATACATATATAGATAATTACACCCAGACACAGGACAAACAGACATGTTCATGCACACAAATGTTTGTCCTGAGTGGGAATCGAACCCACGACCTGCGGCGTGATAGATAGGGTATCTTACCAACCACGCCAACCGGCCCGAAATCAATCGCAGAATCAAATAATAACTTATCCCGATGGGGTAGGTTAGGTACCACTATGATAAAGACCGTGGATGAAATAATTCATGATAATCATAAGTAAATATTATAGTCATGATTCATGGATAGTTTTAATGTTTAGTTTTAAAAAAATGGATCCGTTCAGCTACTCATGTTTCTTTTGTATTTACTTAACTGACTTCGGATAACTCAAATGCTGTAGATTTATTTTACCACTCGCTTGTTTAAGTTCAATAATATACCTAAAATTCTATCCGACATTAAAAAAAAGTGTAAAAAAATCATTTTAGACTGGCAGCCTTCGAGCACTTCTGTCAAGTGTCAACCTAACTGACACTGTCAAATTACTCAATTTGAATTGTCAAATCTTCCATCGAAATCTCTGATGCAGTTATTTTTAACGTTTTTAAATTGAGATTCAGGAAAATTAATAGAAACATGTATTTTATAAAATGCATATACAATAATCATTAATTTTCCTATAATATTTTTAATTTATTGTGTAAATAGTAAGTGAAAATCCATTGAAAATGTTCAATCACGAGTACCTTAGCAGGGAGCATCTAGAAGGCTTCGATAATTATAAGGTAAATTGAATTATATTCATACCACGACTATTATTAGATCACTCTTTAGCTATTTTCCATTTATAAATTAATTCTTCTTACGTAAAGAACTAGAAAACGCATGTAACCTAAAAAAATAATCGATATTTTTTACGCATAGCCTAGTACTGTTACATATAGCTGCTTACATTATTAAAACATTATCGGAAATATTAACTGAACCAATTAAAACATTATCGGTCCATCACCCATAGTAATATAGAAATGAAAACTCATGCCAAAAAAAATGCCAAATGTTAAAACTGATAAATTCATTATCTTGTATGATGCAAAAAAAACTGATATTATGCCATTCTTTATAAAATATTATGTCAATTACATATCTACTGTATTTCTCATTAAGAAAAAAGTACAGTACCCGCATAATTTATAGACAATTAAATGAAATTGTTCCTCAATAAACGGGCTATCTTATCAGATCTGTAGTTCCGAAAATTACCTCCTACATCCAACCACTAAGGCTACTCTCTGACCTCATAGGCTATGGTAACCGCTTACCATCAGCCCGGCCGTATGCTTGTTTGCCGACTATGTTGTATAAAAAAAATGTGGTTAAAAAACCAACCTCTTAAAGAATAACGTAGACTTGAAGGTGCTGATAGCTCAGTCGTAATTAGTGGTAGCTAGTGTAGTTGCCATGGTGATGGCTATCCATTTGAATCCTATGATGACCATGAGTATTTGGTGTAAAAAAACAAAAAACCTGGCTGACTATAGACATGTGCAATACCAGGGGGATTACCAATGTGTTGCTGACCATGAAAAGCTCTTTAATACATCCTTTTTGAAGAACCCCATAATGAGGTAATAGGGAGCTCTTTCCACATCCTAATGATACTCAGTAGGAATGTAACTTAAGGCATTAAGTTATTATATTTCAGATTAATTGAATAATGATAATAAAAATATACTGGTAATGTCATATAAGGTTATCTCATATAGAACCTGTTTTTAAATTAATACACTTTGGTACTGAGTTAATTAACAATATCTCTAATAGTATAAAACTAAGTTGCTATCTGCCTCTGGCTGTTTCTCAGCGTACTTCTTCTAAAAGACACAACGGATTTTGATACGGTTTTCTCTATTAGAAAGAGCAGTAAATGAGGATGGTTTGTGTATATAATTTGTGCGAAGTTAGGGTTGCTAGTTGTTAATATGTTATTTTTGTTTCAGTACATGGCAATAGATACTAGTCCACTAAGTGTCTATGTAATGCATCCATTCTGGAACAAAGTTGTTGAGGTAAGTTATTGCAACATAGAGGTCTATATGTATATAAAACTATGTCGGGTTAGTTACACCATTTATAACTCAAGAACGGTTAGATTTTTATGATCTTTGATTTGTTGTATTTGTCTCCGCTCCGAATAGCAGAATAGCTATTAAAACACTGGAAAAACACCGGTAACGCGTGTGAAACCGCGGTGAACAGCTAGTAAATATATAGATTCTAAACCAGTAAGTAAACTATACCTTTGCACACTATAATTACAGTACAGTAGAAAATATTAAGAATAAAGTTAAATTACATACAATTTTCATAATAATAGGCAATGATAGCTGACTGCCGTGACGAAGGTCGTGGATTCGAATCCTATAATGAACTTGAGCTATCGGTGAAGGTAAACATCGTGAGGAAACCATAGCACGGTGGTAGTGGTTTCACCCTCAAGTTGAAAATCTCTTGCCATATTTTTTTGATATGGCAACCCATATACTTAAAAGTAGAGCAAAAATAATTATTTCATAATTAATATATCTCGTCAAAATATATCTATGGTATGGGAACCATTAGAAATACAATGTAAACAGTGACGATAATGATATTTAGATATTAGATAAGTCATATCATATACGCCTAGATAGTGATGTTCCAGATTTATTATATTGTTTGTATTGATAAATTTAATTTATTACATTTTATACTTGATTTTTTATATATAATATGTCATAGATTATGAAGTACTGTTTTACTATGTAGCTTGACGTTCATTTTAGAATGGTATTTCCTACTAATATTATAAATGCGGAAGTTTGGGGACGGATATTTATTACTCAAACACGCCAGAACGGTTGAACGGATCTGGATTTTATTTTTCACACAGATAGAATATAATAAACTAGATTACTTTTATCCCGGGAAAACTTCAACGTGAAACCGCGGGGCGGATGCTAGTTGTTTTTAAAATTATGAATTAGCTTTTGTTCGACTACAATCTCATTAAGTGGCTAACTCTCATGTGCAATTTGAAGGTGGTAGCCAGGCGGATACTACAAACCGTACTCTACCACCGTACTATAGTTTCCTCAAATGTTTCCCTTCACTGAACGCGCGATCACATTGTAGGATTCGAACCCACGATCTTCGACTTCTTTCTTCTTGTCTCGATATCGTTGTCTCTTTCAGGCATATGGAGGCATAATGAGTTGTCAAAATTCCATCATACAGTACCGCTAATAGTTGATCATAAACATGTCTGTCCCGCGGCTAGTAGCCTTGTCTTGGAACCATATTTTTTACTCGAGGTTCTCATCTATCTATGTGCTAATTTTCACCAAAATCAACAGCGTGATTGAGTAACAAACATGCACACAAACTTCCACAGCTATAATATTAGTAAGATACAGAAAGTTTTCACACTAACATATTACAAATTCTCCAACAGTTCTTCCCTCGGTGGGTGGCGCCCAACGTCCTAACCTTCGCTGGATTTCTACTCGTCATATTAAACTTCTTAATGCTATCGTTTTACGACTACGATTACACTGCGGCCAGTACGAGACTGAACGAGACTGTCGAGTCTCCGCTGAACGGGCACGTGGAAATTATTCCGCAGTCGCTGTGGTACGCGCTCGCTGTGTTCCTGTTCCTTGCTTATACTTTAGGTAAGTATTTTTAGCTATGGAAATACAGTGGACCCTCGGTAATCGGAAAAGGTTTTGCAAGACGGTGTCGGATTGTCTTTGTCGGACTATAGATTACTGCCACAGCCACCTGTTTGTAGTCAGGAACTTTTTTGAAGAAGAGTACCTACCCTGTAATCCAACAAATTACATATCAAAAGTGGTGAGATTCTATTTTTTCTATTCTAATCCTAACTAATATTTTAATTGTGAAAGTGAGTTTGTTTGTTTGTTACCTTTTCACGCTTAAACCGCTGAATCGATTGCGATGAAATTTGGTATGCAGATAGCCTATAATATGGGGAAGGACATAGGCTACTTTTTATCCCGGGAAAACATAAGATCCCTGGGGAACGCGGGTGAAACCGCGGGGCGGAAGCTAGTTATTATATTATATATTATTAGAAGTTTTAAAAAGTAGTGTATCAGTCATTAGTTACATAAATGGGCTATCCAACATTGAAAGAATTTTTCAAATCGAACCAGTAGTTCCTGAGATCAGCGCGTTCAAACAAACAAACTCTTCAGCTTTATAATATTAGTATAGATTACACCAAGTCTAAGGACAAACAGACATATTAAATGTTCATGCACACAAATGTCTTAGATGGGAATCGAACCACGTCTGTGGTGTGATAGATATCTTACCTACCATGCCAACTGGCCCAATCATCTGGGCAACTATCATTTATCTGGTTTCCATAATACAAGCTCTGCTTAGTTTGGGATCAGGTGGCCGTGTGTGAGGAATGTACCAAGATATTCATTTATTCTTCCTTACATGTCCAGATGGTATTGACGGTAAGCAAGCCCGTAGAACCCAGACCTCTGGGCCTCTCGGTGAACTGTTCGACCACGGTCTGGACTCTTACACCGTGTTCTACATCCCCGCTTGTCTATACTCCATATTTGGCCGTGCTGATTATTCTATACCACCTATTAGGTAAGTCAAAGCCATTTAATCAGTTTAGGGCCTAGGAACTTGAAAATCGAATTTATGTAAAGAAAATGAAATAGTTTTAGTTCGGAAAAAAAAAATATAACAGTTGACAATATATTCTAAATTGCAGCGAGCTTCAAAACACGATTGATTTCTTTCCTTTAACACAAATTCAAAATACCTACAAAAAGTGTGGAGTCGCAGCCTCGCATTTTGTAGGTGGACCCGCTCAGTCACGCTACAGCGCCTTAAATTTAGGCTGATGCTGTGTTAGTCGCAGAATTAATTTTCCAAATGCCTCATTCCATATGGAAGTCCAAAATGAGAAAATAGGAGCCATCCTATTCAGTAAACTACTCAATCGGTTTGTCTACCCGATCTGGACCGCAACCGAGCATGTTTGAATAACGCCGATCATCGATATAACTTATGAAAAGCACACAATTAACCATTCATTTAATAGACGAACCTAATTGTCAAGTATTAAATATCATTTTCCTTAAACATTAAAAAAATAAAACTGTTTCAGAATGTACTACGTTATGTGGAACCTATTATTGAACTTCTATATAAGCCATTGGGAAAAATACAATACTGGTGTGTTGTTCCTACCTTGGGGATACGATTTTAGTATGTGGGTATGTTAATATTTAATATACTAAAGTCGTTATATTCTTATTGGTCCGTTTTGACAGTTCATGTGACAAAAAAATACATATATAGTGTCTTCTTGACAAAACGTGTCCATAACATTTTGATTTTGAATAGGGTATTTGCCTGTATTCAAAATAAATTATCCAACACTAACCAATGTTTAAAACATCTAAAAAAAAAGAGGAAACCACGATATTTTATTAAATTTATCCTTATTATGATTTTTAATGACCAATCTAACCATAAAGAGTATGTTATAATTGTATATGTTATAATTATGACGTCACATGCTTGTATTGTATACAAAACTCCATATAAACCTATCGTTTTGACATTTCATAAAAAGTTGCTGATTTGAATGTCAGTCAAATACCCTATTAAGTGCATTTGAAGGATAAATGTCAGGTCATGACAATTCATTTTTTTTTTATCTAAGTCGTATGGCTACTACGTACATAATACATATCTTGCAGTGTGCATGTACGGGCACAGCTATCTTTTTAGGGTTCCGTATCCGAAGGGTCCAAACGGAGCCCCATTGCTTTCACTCACGTGTTCGTCGTCTGTCACAATTTTGTTACGAAGATTTTTTAATTTCCCATTGACTTATGAACTTGAAATTTGGTGATGATGTTTATTATTACGTGTATTTTACAACAAATACCAAAAATATTATGTATCAGTTTTTTTCATTGAAATTTATATACTTACAAAGTACGGAACCCTCGGTGCGCGAGTCCGACTCGCATTAGGCCGATTTTTTTTTCGTGATTTCAGGGTTGGTCCCATAGTAAAAGTGGTTCATATTGATTAGTATTTTCACCGCTTAAAGCCCTGCAGGTGAATTACAAAGAAGTATATAATCTTTTTTTTTTATTCAGGCTTCAACATTCTTTTTCATCTGGACTGGTGTAAATGGAACAGGTTACTACAAGAAGTACGCTTTCGGCAACTATACGTTGGCAAATATATTCGAATGGGTCATTTATGGTACAGGTGTTGTTACTAATCTACCTGTTGCACTTTATAATATCCACAAGTAAGTAATTATTTTACTGACTACATTAAAATTATGAGAGGGCTATGCTCGGGGTTTCTCTTTCAAATCAGAAATGAGGAGATTCGTAGACGGATGCAGGCCGCATGCACATGCAGGCCGCCCAAGACCGGTCCTATTGGAGATCCTTAGGGGAGGCCTATGTCCAGCAGTGGACGTCTTGAGGCAGAGATGATGATTATGATTATTATGAAAAAGTTTGAAATATGTATAGGTTTGTGTTTAACCCCAATCTCACTATGGTAAGTGATGATGTGGCCGAAGGTGGTAAGCACACAAAGCCTAGAAGGAAGTGGTTCTCAAGTGTAGCTGCCGGAACACACCGATAGATGTTTGGCGACAGATTTTCAACTTGAGGAAAGGACTAATATAAAACAGCATTGATATTTAAATTTCTCCACAGATCATACAAACTGCGCACGGGCAAGATGCGTTCAATGACAGAAGCAATAAGGCCTCTATGGTCGTTCCTCACTGTGTTCGCGGTCTGTTCTCTATGGGTGCACAAGTCCGCTATACTGCCGGACTACGATCTGAGAGCTTTGTTCCTACTTATTGGGACGGTCTTTAGTAATGTTGCTGTGAGTATTTTAATTTTGTATTGAATAGTTTTTATGTATTATTGTTTTATTTTTATTCCGTTCAGTTGTTTCGAAGATTAGCGTGTTCGAACAGACATACAGACAAGAAAATAAAAAAAACTAGCCCAAGTTATTCCTTATAACATTAGCTATTTTTTTACGACATTGTCGGCAAACAAGCATACGGCCCACCTGATGTCAAGCGGTTACCGTAGCCTATGAACGCTTGCAACACCAGACGTATCACTCGCGCGTTGCCGACCCTTCCCCCCTCCCCGATGAGCTCTGGCGACCTTGCTCACGCGCAGGAACACAACTATCAGTTATTTGGCTGCGGTATTCTGTAAGGTGGACGTACTTCCCCAGTCGAGCTGCTATGCTCTACCTCTCTTAGTTTTATTCCCTTCTTATATTTCCAGTGTCGTCTAATAGTAAGTCAGATGAGCAACCAGCGTTGTGACGCGGTCAACTGGCTGCTGTACCCGCTGACGGCGGCCATGACAGTCTCTCTGACATTACCCCACCACGAGGTCACCGCCTTCTACGCTATGACCTTGTTGAGCGTCATCGCTCATGTACATTATGGATCTTGTGTGGTGAGTACTAATCCTACTAATGTTATAAACTTGCTTTATCCCGCGTCAAGAATTGAGCTATCAGATGCAAAAAGAATTTTCAAATCCGACTGGTAGTTCCAGAGATCAAACAAACAAAAAATCTCTTCTCCTTTTTATATATTAGTATATAGATATAAAAATCGATGTTTATATACAGGGTGATTTTGTTATCACTGGCAATACTTGCAAGGGTGGAAGTACTCATCAAAATGAACAACTTTTATTATGGGACTAACTGTGAAATCATGAAAAAATTATCAGCTGTTCCATACAAAAGTTCAATACCTACTCGACCAAAATGTATGAAGCAACCGTATTATTTTACGCGATATCAGAGTTAGCCCTATAATAAAAGTTGTTCACATTGATGAGTACTTCCACCCCTGCAAGTATTGCCAGTGATAACAAAATCACCCTGTATATGTTAACTATGGACTCTAAAACAGCTGGATCGCTTTTGATGAAAATTTCAAAAAATCTTTATATTAGCCCAGCGGGTGATCCTGTAATGTTTGGTAACGATCGGATCAACATTTTTTTTTTTTTTTGTAATTTTGTGTGTAACTTTTTCTCTGCAATTTATTTTCTGAGCAATCTGTAACACAGTGGTCGGGCTTACTAGTATCCTTTTTAATATTTTAAATGTGAATGTGACTCACAAAGTCAAACGCATAAACTGAAGGGAAAGGCTGAAGAGATTTGGATGGGCAAATGGGCAATTTTATATGGTTCGTGGGCCCAGTGTTGTAGCACTTTCTTACCTACCTTAAAATTAAGATCCGGATAATCTCAACATCTTACTATAATAATAAATAATAAGTATTCTGGGACATTATTCCTCACACACGGCCACCTGACCCCAAACTAAGCAGAGCTTGTACTATGGAAGCCAGATAACTGATATACTACATATACTACTTTTCTTTTGTAAATACATACATATATAGATAATTACACCCAGACTCAGGACAAACAGACATGTTCATGCACACAAATGTTTGTCCTGAGTGGGAATCGAACCCACGACCTGCGGCATGATAGATAGGATATCTTACCAACCACGCCAACCGGCCTGACAGCAATGCTTTAATTAATTTTTAAAAAAAGTTACAGCTGTTCAAAATAATCGTAACTACCTTCCGATGTAGTATACTACGAGGTAGTAATTCAACTAATCCAATTGTTAGGCAAACACAAGAATCCGTTATCAAGTTCAAAGTAGTTAGTCGTAAGTAGCAAGAATGGCAGAGAAACAAACGCGCGCACTATAAAATGGCTCCGTTCCGACTGACATGATGGGCGTTTTGGAACCGCTGTAAATTTGTTATTTGATACATTAGAGTAATGCTGCCATAAAAGAAAATGTTGAGATTATTCGGATCTTCATTTTAAGGGCGTACCCTATCCCAATGACCTTGAGCGTTCCGACTCCCTCACTCCCCACAACCCTTCCTCACCTTTATTTATTTACGTGCATGCTCAATGCAGCTCCATCTAGTAAATAATACGTGTACTACGCCAAACTTTTAGGACTACTACCGACATCTTACGGATATATAGCGTATTATCACGACGTAAAGGCAACATTGTAATTTTATAGGCCGAGAGCTAGCAGCCTAAGATAACATGAAATATTATTTATCAAAATATTTTTTGGGCTTGTTCTACCCATGAAATTGAAAGACTTTCCGAAAGAGCAAAGTACAGGGGCATAAGAGATAATAATACCAATGGGTCTTAGAAGGATGTTTAGTTTCATGGGTCGACCTTTAATATTTCGTTATGAATAAAATTTACCTATGTAGTGTGTATAATTCGAAAGAATAAGATCTGTAATTTTTTGTGAGTTCAGTTGGTATTCAAGTGACTACATCATAGTTATTTAGTGACTACATATATTATGTGACAAATAAAAGTATCCTTTCACAGTGCATAGCATAAATAAAACACAATATTAATCAAAAAATATTTATTAATAAGTAAAATTGAATGTTTTTAATGTTTATAAATGAAATTGAAAAAATGTTTTATTCAAATAGGCCTTCACAAGCACTTATGAATAGTCTGACTCGAACGCACGGTTCGGAAGGTTGCCACCTTGTTCCTAAGTATGGATACTTAGGCTTCTTCTTCGTCTTCTGTGTCATCATGATCAGCGTTTGGGGCAGCCTTTGATTTTTTTAAGTTCTTTTTTACTTTCTTTTCTCCTAATTGCTTCTTGAATGTACACTGGATCTCTTATTGGCATATTCCGGGGGTGGCGAGGATCGACTAATTCAGGAAGTAAACAATCCATATAAAATTTTGTTAATTTCCCCTCCATTTTGTGTTGCCAAAAATCATCATCTTTTTCAATAACTTCAACCTTCAATTGTTCGTTTTCATTGGCCCACACAGCAAATATACACTTTGAGCGCTGCGTAATACGTAGTTGTCCTTGGACTTGATAGTACCAATTATGGTCTTTGTTGACATCGTATTTACCATTTTTATTCTTTTTCCAAAACGAGATTTTTTTGTTATTTATAGCTTCTTCTATGCCTATCACGTGCGCTGTTATTGGACATTTAACTTCAACGACCATATCTTCGCCGCACAACCCATCAGGTGTGGCACCAAGAAATGGTAATGCTTTGTCTATAAACAGTCCACACCTTTCAATTTCTATATTTAGCTGAGTGCCGAGTTGAGTGAGTGCTGTCTTCTCATTCTCGCGGCCGTGTTTTATTGAAGAAACATGACATAAATTTTTCGCTTTATACAATAATTCCTTTACCGTATTAGTGCAACTGGTCATGTCTCTTCTTTTTATTATTTTCCCAAAATTAGAAGCTGTCAGTAGTGAACGTCGTAACTCCATCCATTCGCCACTTTCACTCTGTAGTATAGTGTTTTTTTGAATCTTTGTTCTTTCTTCCTCTGTTTTATTCAAATTTGAAAGAAAGTGGTCCTTAACTTTGTTGTAAGTATCTTCGTCAAGATCAGGCTTTACGCATCCGTCTCCGTAGTCCTTGTTGTGTACCGAAACCTGATTAAACAAGCGTCGTTTTGGTTTTGATATTCGCCTATTATAGGCAGCTTTTCTCATCCTCATTTGCTCTAACCATTTTAGTTTTCCCGCAGGACTTTTTCCTCCATTAATCGATTTATATAACGATGAAATGGATTTCTTTACATTAAATGCGACGGCAGCGGCGTGTAACCTAACCTGATATGAGTTTTTTTTGGAAAAATTTATGCGTTTTCCACCTACAAACTTGGCCACTAAGCTGTGGAAATTTTCAACTTTGTTACTGTCTACGTCATGGATTAAACTTCGTGAGTGAGCAGCAACACCTTGAACCAAAAAAACAATTTTATGCCATAGAGCACTGGTGAAAAAGTCATTTGTGACATTTTTCACGTTTACTGTTCCAACTTGGGTGCAAAAATATCTTTTGCATCGACTGTGTTCTCCAAATGCGTGCGGGTGAGAACGTAAAATATCGTCAAATAAAAGCTCCACATCTGAGTTTAATTTGTGCTTCTTGATTGCTTTTATAACCGTGCAACGAATTGCCATTACGGCTTTACGTGTCACGCATTTTCTGTGCCTTATTAAATATTTTGTGTCCGTTGTAAGTGCTTGTAATTTATTACAAAAGTTCCTCAAAATATGATTGCGGCATTCCACTTTTTCTACAGTCGTTTTATCATAAGGACGTGCTTCTAATATTTTGCTATGCGTGCTAGAGTCTCCGTCCGATATAAGTCTCTTAAATACAAGCCCATGCTGTTCTATTGAACTTTTAAACCCTTCTACTAGTATACAACTTTCCATTCCCGTTGAAGGACCGTTATAATTTTTAAAGCACATATGTTCTTTGGGCTCAACATCCTTATTTTCTGCTATTGCACAAACTTGGCAATATTTGTTTTTGATACCCAAGTAGAGAATTTCTCCTGTGTTTTTTCCTAGTATAGCGGCTGCGCCAGAAAGAGCTGAATAATTTTTTTTATAACTTCTTTTGCTCCAGCAACCGTCAACTATTACATCAATCTCACCATATCCATCTTCAGTTACATTTCCTTCTGCTAAAGCTAACTCTTTTTCTCGCTTACCAACTTCCTGCATATTCATTAAAGCAACTTTTTCCCAATGCTTGCCGATAAGTTGGTGATTAAAGTCATATACATGTTCAGTAAGACAAGGCATATTCATAGCTGAAAACATTTCTTCCAGTTGTGAACGGCCACATCCAGTAGCGACAGTGCCAGCTACAGCACACGTATTCAAATTTAAATAATTTTCCTCGCTGCTATCATTTTTTATTGCTATCTCTATGTTACACATTTTACATTTAAAAGTAAAGGTCGACATCAGACCGTTCTTTTTTTCCCCTGTTAATATAACATCATTTGCTGAACATCCTAAAGGGCCGTGGTTACAAAAGTCAAGTAACTTTTTTGTAAAGTAGGATATATCCACAATTCTCCTTCCAACATGCTTTTCTGGGAACGTTTGTTCTGCATCCTTAGTTATTAAAAACTGAAACAAGAGAAGAAATAAGTGAAATTCATAAAAGTTTTAAGCAAACGATGGTACTTTACGAGATAAAATAATAATAATTAACACCTTTAGTGCAGGTTATTGACCTTACATACAAAAAAAATAACTTGAAAATTGGACAAGATATTCAACTAGGAGTTTCATGGTAGGTAAGCTTTATCAAGACAATGAAAATAATTATAACATAAAATGAAGATGACCAAAACTCATCTGAAATCCCACATGGCTATGACGTGACAGGTATAGTATCTTATCAACTACGTCAACCAGCCCTTATAAAAGCCGTTCAGCTCAGCAGTTGAGATCTTTAAACTAAAGATGATGATGACGAATTTGCAATTAACATATTGTTTGATTGACAAATTTTAGAATCAGAAAGAAATCAATCGGTTCGCGGGTGAAGTCGCGGATTGAAATATTACAGTGTGGTTGAAATAAGACGAGATACCTCTTCCTGATTATATGAGCCCTGGCTCTGACTTGAATTCAAACCATCATCAGTTTGTTCTTCCGGCTTTTCTTCGTATACCATTTGCATTACTTCATTATCTTGTACTAGTTTTTTGAAGGTAGCCCTGAAAAATTTTTTTTTTCAGATTTCACCTATTTTAGATTTCTAAACAACAAAACAAAGGGGATGAAAACTAAATGAGTTAGTTAGTTACCATCCTCAAAAATACAAGTATAGTCTGGAATAGCACAAAGGCTACTTTATCCCGGCGAAACATAAGATCCTTCGGGAACCGCGGGTGAAACCGCGGGGCGGATGTTAGTAGTTCATAAAAAAGTTGTGAAACTGCAAAATATTCACATAAGCTAGTATATTTTTTCCCCTATATTATTTATCTATGGTACCAAAACACATACGCAAAACGCTTCAAAAAAGTAGGTTGGCTCCCGGTCTATTTTACTTACTTTGTTGCAGGATTGTTTTGGTTCGTGGGTTCGACTTGAGATTGAAAATGTTCCGTGTTTTGGTCTTGATTTTCACAATTTTCAACATTTATATTATGTAAAGGTTGCCTTTTTCTCTGTGCTCTATAAAGAAATGTAACGTAAAAATAAAAACAAACAAAAAGGCATAGGTATTACCTACCTACTATCGTATTATAAATCAGATCTACAGGTTTTTAATTTCTTCAATTAACTTTTTTTTATTTTCTAGAAAAACACTTGAATTATCTATTAGTAGGTAGATAGGTATTTAGTATAATAAATTACAAATATAAAGTAGATCGGTACTTACAACATTTCTTTCAGTTTCGCCAACTTTTGTTGCTGACGTCGTTTCACTTTAGATACTTTAGGCATTATGAATAATATGATACACTCACAAACAAGAAATAAAAATCGAATCAAAACATATATAAACTTATAAAATCCTAACTTAAAAATAATGCGTCCTTACGCTTATTATCTAAAAACTAAAATAGAAATTGTGTCCTGTCACAAATAATTTGTACGCACAAAATCACCACACACAACTAAAACAAAAAATATTCGAAAGCAAGATTTGTTTCGCGTGAACGCAGCAGCTGGGAGCGTCGGGTGGCACAAGCTTCACGTCGGAAGGCCAAGCGGCGAATGCCGCCCGTCGCCCGCGCAGAGCCCCGTGAGCCGGAGTTTACGTGCGATAGTAAAAAAAATGATTTACTCAAAAACTACAAAATTTATTGAAAAACTGGTGCATGAAATTATAATATACCTTATTCCCTACTATTCAGTATAAGTTTAATTTCTAAATGTCACCTAGTGAGTGAGCCTATTCGGTTTTTAGGACTAGAAAAGGGGTGCAGTAATTTTTTTTTTTCTCATGATTTAAAAACTTTTTCAAAATTCCGGTGAACAAAAATAAAGACCAAACACCATGCTACAACATATATTTTTTTCAGAATGCTGATGCTATGTCTAAGCATACTTTATAGGATTTGAAAACGACGAAATTCGCCGGGTAGCCCCTTAAGATAGGTAAGTAAGTGCTACAACGATGGGCCCATTCTGCCCGTTGTTCTTTGGCGCACATATAGAATATATTCTGGTTTAACATATAGGATACTTTTTATCCCGGGAAAATATATAATCTCTCGGGAATGCGGGTGGCGAACCGCGGGGCGGAATCTAGTAAATTAATAAACATTCTCCAAAGTTATTTGAGACTAGCTGTCCCCCGCTGTTTCACCCGCGTTCCCGGAATAAAAATATAGCCCATGTTACTCAGGGATAATGTAGCATTCTAACGGTGAAAGAATTTTTGAAATTGGTCTAGTAGTTTTTGAGTTTAATCGTTACAAACATACAAATCTTTCATGAAATTAATTTTAATTATTTATTGATATATTATTTTTCCCATGAACAGGTACGCCAAATGTGCGATCATTTCCGAATAAGCTGTTTCCATATAAAGCAGCGTACAGATTGACTCTTAGACGACAATGCGTGCTAGACATAACATGTATCAGTGTACACTTTCGACCTTAAAATAATTATATATAAGGTCGGAAATTGCATACAACACTTATGTACGATATTCATTACATATCTATTTTTAACCTACTTTAAAAAAAAAGGAGGAGGTTCTCAATTCGGTTGTTTTTTTTTTGTTTTTTTTAATGTTACATTCTCTGACGAACATACTTCTAGACTTTGAATCTATGGATAATTTTGAAAAAGTTATATTATCAAAACGAAGTTTAAACGAATGGTTTATTTGGCATATAGTTCCGTTTTAAACAGTACCCAGTATAGTTAACTATAAAGGAACGGCTTCTCAGTATACTAAATTGACGTCACACCTTACAGTGCTCGCAGTGTATATCAGAACATACTCATAATACATAATATGTGTTATCAGTACATATCCAGTATACTGTCTGTCACCCATGTATACTCTCATTCTGGACGCTGTTGATCACGTGATCAAAGCACTGAGAGCACCTTACCTCCAAAACGCCAGTGCTCACAGTACAAAAATGGCGTCATATATTTCCCTTGGATACTGCGGCAGTATACTGTCAGTCCGTAACGGAACGAATTTCTCCCCAGTAATAGCAGTGAACAGTGCTCGCAGTGTATATCGGAACATACCCTAAATCTCTCGTCATAAGCGCGCGAATATGTTATTTGCATCTCGCTCTTATCATGAAATAATGCATATTGGTGTTAGGCAGAGCGCTGTAACATGATTTAGTTCTCTTTGGAATGTTTTTTTTATTATGTTCGTCAAAGAATGACATGAAATAATTAATTTTACTGTCAAACAAAAATAAATAAAGTCATTGAAGTACATATTTTGTTGTTTTCAAGTTATGTTCTATAAAGATGTACACACATACATTTTAACATTGACACCCAGTGGATTTAAATTTAATTTTAATTATATTTTTGTACTTTTATGTCTTTTAAATTAAAAAAGGGCTCTTATGAAGGTCGAATTTACTGAAGTTACCACCGGTCCAGTTAGTCTTCAACTGAGAAGAACTGGCAAGAAACTCAGCAAGATTAATTTTATTCATACAATTATTCGATGAGCTTGACTATGACATGAATACGTCAAATGAAACCCGGTATAGTCACAGCATCAGTGTTGAAAATAAATAAATAAATATTCTGGGACATTATTCCTCACACAAGACCATCTGACCCCAAACTAAAGAGCTTGTGCTATGGAAGCCAGATAACTGATATACAACATATACTACTTTTCTTTTGTAAATACATACATATATAGATAATTACACCCAGACACAGGACAAACAGACATGTTCATGCTCACAAATGTTTGTCCTGAGTGGGAACGGAACCTACGACCTGCGGCGTGATAGATAGAGGGTATCTTACCAACCACGCCAACTGGCCCTTCAAAATAAAGCTCTAAATGCACTAGCTCACGTTCGAAATTTCATTAGTCTAATTCATTTGTTATGCCATTTTCAAAACTACTTGGAATGGCAAATTCCGGTCTATGCTGTTACGCCGTCTTGCTCAAAAATTTTCACAATATTACTATTATACTGAAACAGCCACTGCTATTGTCTATATTTGTTATTTTTTTTATTTTATTTGTTATTGTGTACGCATCTTTATTTCCGTGGACTCGGCACGCATTGTCTTTCGTCTTTTAATTTTAAAACCTTAAAATAACTTATTTAGTTTCTAAACGTTGTTTAGTTATGATTTGAAGGTACAGTCGGAAAGTAAATCTACTGGCTGTAGGTAAGGAAAAATTTTGATTCTATTGAATTTCAACTTAAACGTAAAAAAATTATATTAAAATTACCAATATTTTCGTTAATTATTTTTACTCCGATTGTACCTTATATTATACCTTATTACGTGAGATGATTAAGCAAGTCTAGTAAAATCCAGGTTTAAAATATATCACGGTCAATTTCTAACGTCATATAACAAAAAGAGACGGGACTATATTAAGCCTGGGTATTAATTAAAAGATTTCCATCACACATCCTGAGATCGAATATGTTTGACATGGCAGTGGTATGATTAGATAAATAAGAATGTTAAATGATAAGCGAAAAGAAACAATTTAGTGAAATAGAATCTCACGAATTAGTTTTTAGTGTAAGATGCCATGTCAACATTTATAAAGGTGCATTTCTAGTCAAGCGGAGACGAGTGGCAGTTTGGATTAATAAATGAAATAATTACTTAAACTCTATTCAGGTAGACATAGTTTAGTCTGTCATAAAACCTTTTTTGATATTCCACAAGTGGATTGAACAAGCACGAGGCGTGTAGATTCTACTATGAGGCAGATGAAACACCAAAACACCTCTTGTGTGAGTGCTATCTACTTATGCCTAAACGTAATACTCATCTGGGGAAACACCTATTACACCCAGATGAAGTAAAATCAATTCTAGCTTCAGGTCTTGGCAGTGAAATCTAATTTATGTGGCGATCACAATAGACCGCAATGACCCAAATAATTATAATAAAATTTATAATACAAAATTATAGAGAGCTCGCTCTAATCTCTCCGCCTCATTGGAAATGCACCCTTACGTTTAAAATACTTAACGTTCAATTTATAGAAACATGTAATACTATAAGTATTTTACGCCCCCAAAGAGTAACTAAACAACGTTTATTATTGAAATTTACCAAATTAAGTACATGGTATATTAAGAATTAAATTGATAATATTTAAGTTTATGAACTTTTTTGTTTTAAATGTAGCAAATTGAGGGATGAGCCCAAAAAATAAAGGTTATAGCAATATATCGGCTCTATTACTACTATCTCGACGTTTCGATCTAGTTGCATTCAGTGCCGGATCCAGGATTTTGATTTGGGCTTGACCCATCTGAGGATAGGGTAGTAGGATGATATTAAAATTTATTTGAGATTTGTTAGGGGTGGACTCAGATGTTTGAGGGGGATTGAGTCCCTTAGCCCCCCCTCTCGCCCTGGATCCGCTACTGGTTGCTTCTAGTTGTCTCCAACTGCGAGTAGTTGGGGACCCGATATATCTACATATAAATAGGCGAATACTAAAATTTTCTAGCATTTTCTCTTTTTTGTTTAGTAACTATTGAAATGTAGTGTTATCATTAAAAAAGTTACAGCGAAGTGTGGTCGTGTTTACTATAGTTATTTTAAATATAAATTTAGCTCGCGATACTTTTAAAAATTACTAGAGGTTTTACATTAAAACAGTATTATTTATTACATTCATAATGTATCTGAGATTATTATTTATAATTAATAAGTATTTATTGATGCTATAAGCGTAGCTTTAGAAGCGTTTCTCTTATTTCTTCTTACTTTTATGTTCACAAAATTTTATATCTAAATGTATTGATATTTTACCGTTTTACTGCGTCAGTTCCTTTATTACCGCTCGCTCGCGCCATATTGCAAGACCCCTCTCGTCATATTTCAAGTCACCTCTCGTCATATTTCAAGTCCCCTCTCCCCCCATTTCAATGGTTTTCAAATTACATGTATAAAGTGTGTAGTAATTAAAAATAAAGAATACAAACCCAATAATAAAATTCAACAGTAGGGCTTGTTCCTCAATTTGTAAGCAATTTTACAATTTAAGATTATTTAAAAGTAACTTTTATGTATATTCCTTGTGTTTTTTTTTTTTAATTTTAAGTATATCACTTTATTTCTACGTAAGTTTTAACCATTTACAATTTACTTTTCTATTTTATATATTGCATTCAATTGCCGCCTTTATTTTCTGATACCAAAAATGTATTTAAATTGCTTTTATTACTTACAACTTTAAAGTTATCGTCGAAATACTATTTCAGCTTACTTTGGATGACAATATATATATAATAATAAGTTACATATTTTTTTAATTAGTACAAAAATAATCAAGTACAGTCAGCGGCAAAAGTATCTTGGCACTTTAGTACCGTGTCACATTACACAATTCATAATTTTCATACAAACTGACAAGAAAATGTCAATAGATTATTATGAAAGGGTACTAAAATGCCATGCTACTTTTGCCGCTGACTGTAAATGCACTAGAGTTTCATAAGATTTATTTTTTGGAAAAATACATTTTCTATAAGAATTGTGTAATATTTTAAAACGGTTTTATCGTGTCGATATTATTTTAATCGAAGTTAATTCATGCAAACGAAGTCTGGGTTTTGAAAAATATTTAAATTTTAACTCGAATACTTAGTAATCATGTATAATATTTTAAAAAAATATAACAAGATATCGAAACACGTCTGTAAGTTTTTAACTTCTTCATTCATTTATGATGACTGAGACGGTCAGTCATCACCATCATCAGCACTATAATACATCCCGTCATTTTCATACATTCAACTGATAAAAACAATCCCACCTTATAAAGTGCTGATTTTAATCTTGCCATTATATCCGCGCTCTCGATAAATATATCGAGTCTCATATCGAAAGAAAATATCTAATATTTCAATACTTACTCGTTGCATATCGCACGCTAACGATAGATAAATATCGAGTGTGATATCTCGAGAATACTAATAGATTTTTATAGATATCCGCCATGTTTCATGATAAATATCGAACGTGATATTTATCTCTACAGCTCCGGAATTGGGCGCCAGATCGTCTTGTAACACCATTTATAAAACTCACTTATAAACGGATTTTATCATCCAAGCAAGGCTTCGGCAGACCGCGGGCTGGGAGCTTTTTCCGCCAACGCATAAGCTTGGCCATCCAAAAAGGGAACTTTGCCAGCCTGTTGGGAACCTTGCCTATCGACAGCAGCGAGGGCTTTGAGGATGTTTTCTATATATCATAGTTTGTATTTTATATATTGAAGATAAATTATAAATAGAATCACCCTCACATATTATGATAAATATTTTATTTTTACTTGTTACTTTATTTTAATATAATTTTTTTCCATAAAATATTTGTTTGAGATATACGCCTTTTGCAATCAACAGTATTTCGAAGACACCTAACATTATGTCATGATTGTCTATGGAAAACTATTAATAGGGTATTTGCCTGTATTCAAAATAAATTATTCAACACCAATCAAATCAAAATCAAACCAATGTATAAAACATCTAAAAAAAGGGAAACCACGATTATTTTATTAAATTTATCGTTATTATGATTTTTAATGACCAATATAACCATAAAGAGTATGCTATATAATTAAACTTCAAACTTTATTGCATTCATGGTTTGACAAATTGACGTCACATGCTTGTATTTCATACAAAACTCCATATAAACCTATCGTTTTGTCATTTCATAAAAAGTTGCTGATTTGAATGTCAGTCAAATACCCTATTAGACATGCATTAGGCTTACACTTAGCTAGTGCAAACCATTACCCTCACAAATTGTTAAATTCTCATTTTTTGTATTAAGTTAAAAACTTACATTCAAGTTACTCTGTATTCATAATATGAATTAGTTCCATCGGATATGCCATTAATCAGAAAAAAAAAATTCAAGTCAGTCTCGCATAAAGTAATGTCTATGGATCGTCCTTTGTAAGCCCTCCAAAAAAAATTGGGAGTAATATCAAAAAATCTATGTCTAAGAGATTGACTTAAATGCTATAGTTATGGGGTTGATTTTTGCCTCACTCCCCGCGAGTTACAAGGCGTTGTTTACTCTTCCATCTAATCACCTTGGAAAGACCACTGAGGTCTGTGGGGAAAATACACTCCAGTGTCGGCAACGTTCGATCTTTCCCGAAGGTACCTGATGGTACTTTATTGTACTATTTACAGAATTTTTAGTAAAACAAATAACAGGTAGGCTATTCTGAACTTAAACTCGACGGTGGAATCACGCAGTGACTATTCTCTATCTTACTCATGAACTTCTGATTACCGAGTTGCACGAGTGAGACAGAGAATAGTCACTGCGTGATTTTACCTTCGTGTTTAAGTTCAGAATAGCCCAGCTGATGTCAAAGTGAAATAACATATTTTATCCGCAATGATATTCATAATACTTAAATTTATTAAAAAATACTCATGTTTGTTACTCGTATGGAAAATAACATACATTTCCTACCTATACTTATCATATTATTTATATGTTATTACGGCTAAAATGCGAAGTGCGGTGTAACCTAGGTTTAGCCGGCTAAAACTAGGTGCAGCCGCCGGTTGCAGTTGGATAAACTTAGGTGTAACTATGATCAACTTGGATATAACGCTCGCCGGCCGCTAATTTTAGCCATCGAGAATTGGCTATATCTATTTGTAGCCTATTTATAAAGACCACACCTAGTTATAGCAGTAAATGAATAGGATTTACCTAAGTTGGTTTACAACTGCAACTGGGCGCAACTAGTTCTAACCGGCTAAATCTAGGTGTAACCGTACTACGGATTTTAGCCGTAACATATTAATAAAGCCCACCATATTGTACTAAAATAAGCTTAACAAATACAGGCTATACAAGGAATATTTGATGCATTTGTGTATGTATTAACGATTTCAAGTGCCTGTCACTAGTTTTTTTTGTCTGTCTGTCTTAAATAAAACTAAGTTTTAAGTGAGTTTACTCGGATATAGTTGTAGTTTACGTTTCCAAGTGCATGTGTGTACATGGTAACAATATTAAATGACTACTTTCGTGAGATAAAACATTTTAAACCAACTCGGTTGCGATTCCGATCGGAAAGGACGATTTTATTTCGTTAAATTTAGGCTGATGCTGTGTTAGTCGCAGAATTCATTTGCCACGATCGTGTACCAAATACAATTGGCAGTCTGAAATGACAAAATAGGAGCCATCCTATTCAGTAGACTACTCAAATCGGTTTGTCTACTCGATCAGTACCACAACCGAGCAGGTCTGAATAAGGAGGGATATCAATGTCTTTGAAATAAATTTCCATATAACAGGTGGGTAGAACGATCGACATTCCCGAAAACAACAGAATATAATAGAGTATAGAAGCATTTCGAAATGCATTTTTGTGGTTTTATATTTACTTCTTTTTATTAATTTGGTTAGAGACATGGGGGTGTATTTCCCTATGTACAAAGGTGTCCTCGGAATTACATCTGCACAGGTACATCGTTTTCATTGTAACGTATAAAAGTGGTAATGTATACAGACAAAATCAATCCGTAATTATTGGGAATGTCGGTCGTTCTGTCCAACCGAGTATATAGAAGTAAATATATTTAAGAAATTTCAATCAATTTGCCTGAATAAAACAGAAATTATGTTGAAAATGAGTAATCCATTATAAAAAAAAAATATGCGAAACTTAAACATTTTAAGAAATAACTGTTTTGTGTATGTATGTATGTGTGCTCTCCTAAACGAAAAATATAATACTATTTTTGTCTTTTAATGCTCTGACATATCAATGTTTTTGGAAATGTAATTTATTATTATTTTTGGTTTAGGATCACCATCAATTTGGGTTGGCAAAAAATAAAAGATATTAAAAAATATACTTGAAAATACGGTAGATCATTTTGAATGTACGGTCGGCAAAGCTCGTGGTTTACTATGTTTTTAATTGTATACCACACAGTAATGTCCAAGGAAGGACAGATTTTATTTCATTCACAGCATACTTTTTATAATTGCCAACCGAAATAAGTATAAATTTAAAATAAGAATAATTCCGAAACAAGTTCTTCCCGTGTTGCCTTTGTCGTGTGATAGTATAAAAGCTACAGTATATTACGTAGCTAGCTAGATTATCGGCTTTTTACATAATGACACCTTGTCATCGCTTCTCACAAAACGTTTGTTATATTCACTGATGAAATAAAAATGTGCATAAAATGTTTTTTTAATTTATTCTTAGATTCTCCTTTCAGGTTGCCTGCTACACGATTGTCAACCAGCCTAAACAAAGGCAAATAGAGGGTGTTTCGCACTTGGTTGATGGCTGGTTTTGATCATCATGTATTTCCTTATAAAAGAAGCGGCCTATATCACTGGTAGGATATATTAATACAATAAAATAAATAACTTTATTATTTGGTTTAATTTACTGTCTGCCATTTTATGTACTATCGACTACCATAGAGAAAGTTGAGCATAGACATGAGTTATAGAATGTACGGTTCACAAACTCTGATCAATAGACAGAAACTGAGTTATTGGTTGAGTACAATAATTTTGTATCTTGGAAAAAAAAACACTAGCATAATCTAATAGTCAGTTTTATTTACATTTTAACAATAGTATTTACATAACATATAGACAAGATGTCAGATAAATGCTTTGGAAATTACAATATTTAAGCTATAGTATATTATTAGCCGGTTTTCATAGAACAAGCTTTGCTTTCTTTATCAGATGGCCAATATCCCTGGATATTTATATTAGTGTCAAGTTAAATATTGACATTATTGCTCTTTATAATGTCATAACCAAAGGTGCAGGAAATATAGGCTGATGGTGAATAATTCTGATAAGCTTGGGCATGGCAACCCAGTTTTGTTGGGTTTATGGAGCTGTACTGTCTTGTTTTTTTTCTATATCCATTTATAATGCATGTTATGTATATTCTGTGATTACTTTACCGTCTGTGAATTCAAGCTTGCTTTAACAGAGTCAAAGTAATCGGATTTTATTTTCGCCCTGTCTTCAACCTCGGGTAAGTAAGGGAGGATACCTTTTGCTTTTCTTTCTTTGAATATTTGGCCCTGAAAATGTAAACTGTATAAGTCATCATGCATTTTTGTAAACAATGTGGTCTAATGTTCTGGTACTTTACAGCAACCACTTTTCACCAGATATTTAAGTTCTAGCTAGCAGCTAGGTGGTAAGTATTGTCAACATAATGACTACAAACTACAAGACAGAAACCCACAGGGCCAGGATAGAAAAATAAACATGATTTTTAAAATTTTAATTGTAATCTTTTTTTTTATTTGTATATTTCATAGTTTGCAAGCTGGCAACATTATAATACAGTAGGCAAGTGGCAATACTGTAATGCATAAAAGTAAAACTTCACCCCCTTTATTACTAAAGATGAGAGCCATGTTTCCTTTTAGAAGGTGACAGCTATATTTAATTTACAACCAGGGTTTCATTTCTTTATCCATAATATGTTAAACAATTTATACCATTTTCCTGTACTGGACATATTTGTGAATGTTTGTGTGATATTTTTTGCTCAATATTGGCTTAACATATTTAGATGAAACATGGATAGACTATACCCTTGAACAAAACACCTGGATACCTTTATTCCCAAAAACATGAGATCCACTAGGAACTCTGGTAAAACCGTTGAGCGGAAACAAGTATATTGTATTTTTTTTACACATCAATATAGACTCGATGGAACCTAGGGATTAATAATTATCTTACCCAAAACTTTTTGCACGTATTATAGTTGTCGAAGTGAGCCTGGCACTTAGCCTGATCGAATCCATTCTTATTCAAACACTCGTAAGATTTCTCTTGTTCCTATAACAACATTATTTACCTAGTTATATAATTTACTGCATGATTTTTAAAAGTAAATAGAAAACCTAAATTAAAGATACCTGCAAGCATGGATTTAAGCGCTCCGCATCCTTGTTTACTAATTTCGGCATGTTATATGTGATACTATTATCTATTTTGTCACTATGAAAGAAAAGTTATTCGGTACTGTATTTATTATTTGTTTATTTGGTTTGGTTTTGATTGAGAGAGGTTATGTTTTTTGACACTTATAAAAAACTTTGATTGACTGACATTGACATAACATAAGTGACATTTCATTTCAGGTTTTTTTTTAATTCCATCTTTTCACATGAACGTCAAAAAAAATATTACAGTCAGTAAGTGATAACCTGTGATAAAAAACAAACTACAAAGCGTAAAAAAGTATCTGCACTGCAATGTACAAAAAAATATACATAACTAGCTGTCCCGCGCGGTTTCACTCGCGCAGCGGTTTAAGGGGGTCACACACGGCGAAGATACGATAATATTTTATCTTAAGATATATGAGACAGTGCTATACCAGCGTAAGAGAAGGTAAGAGGTAGGTCGTTGCTTCTCTTTTCATAGTATAATGCTGTCTCATGATCTTAAGATAAAATATTATAGTATCTTAACCGTGTGTGACCGCCTTTAAAAAATAGATGTTGGCCGATTCTCAGACCTACCCGATATGCACACAAAATTTCATAAAAATCGGTCGTCGAGCCGTTTCAGAGGAGTATGGTAACTAACATTGTAACACGAGAATTAATTTTATTTTTACGAAACATGGAGGAAAAAAATCAGAATGCAAAGAGATTTTTTTTGTCTGTCTGTCTGTTTGAATTTGAACACTCTAATCAATGAATGGATTTTCATGGTAATTTTATTTGATCTAAAGTTGCTTGGCTTGGCGCTTTAATAAGTAGGCTTTATTTCATTGAAATTGGGTGAAGGGAAAAGATATAAATAGGTATTTTATGTCTTAAAATACCCTGTACGTACGCACGTACTCAACAATGGTGACGATATACGCGAGTAATCCTGTCCCGTACTAAAGTAACAGGTGTAAGAAAGAAGGAGCAAAGGTTATTTCCTAGTAAAAAACACGTTTTAATTTTATTTACCTAATAAAATCAAAAAATTTATTGTTTTTTTTTGGGAAAGTAACAAAATATTTATCTGGATGGGTAAAATAGGAGAAAAATTCATTTTCAATTTTAAAAAGGTACATAATCTCGATTTTTTTCCCTGGCATAAATCTTCTAGTTAATTTTTTTTAACAAATCTCTCGCATTAAAGAATACAGAGAAAAACTTAATTTAGAATCATAATTTTGCGTATACGATATACGCAAAATACGCCTTAAGGTTTCATTACTAAACACCGGTCTAGTTTCAAGCAGCCCTTACTCTTACTCAACATTCGCTAAAACCCATAAAACAATAGCTGCAGCCAAATCTTAAGGAGACATATTGCTCTCACGGAAATATTGATGGAAAAGGCTCATCAATAGAATCAATGTGTGTTTAAGGCTGGGAATACACGTCAGATAGTCGATAGTCGGATCCGACTATTGGATGAAAAAATCTGACGTGTATTCCAAGCCTAAAATTGTACGTATTTACAACCCGTACAAAGGAGTTTTCGCTCACCTACTATAGGGCCTTGGGAACCGGAGGCTCATCGCTTGTTTAAAGAGGTCTCTTTTCGACTAATTGAGGCTTCCCATGACAAGAGGGCTGGCGTATATTTTGCCCAAAGAATTGGCATTGCCATTCAGCGTGGCAATGCTGCCAGCCTTTTTGGCACACCTTCGCTCGGCAGCGATTTGGGGCAAATTTTTATTTATAAATAAGTAGTTTTTAATTTTAATTTTATTTCAGTAGGTGTTTATTAAGGTTATTTTATTATTATTTATTGTTAGATAAAAGTAAATAGTATCTATATAGAATGATTAAATAATTATTGAACATAGAATTTGAAGTATATTATTTTTTAATATTTGCGTAGAATGTAGCGTTACAACAGTCATTCATCGTTTTATATTACAAGAAAAAAATGGCCAATGAAAACATTTTATATGAAATATTTTTTTATACAATACCTTTCATTGGTCCATAACACGTCAGCTATTACTAATGCAGTAAAAATGTTGTAAAAGACATTATAAGCTCTTTGGTAAAAGAGAACAAACCAACTGAATTACGACGCGAGTGGAATGGACATGGTCTTAGATTAGAAATAATTTATTAAAACTTTTGAGATTTTACAATGTTGTGTTGGAAATTAAGTGCCTAAATATATAAAAGTGATAATTATAAGTGTTGGTGATATATAATAAATGCTTTCGAGATGTCGAAAAATAAAATTGCGGCCCGTATAGACAGTCTAAGTGTTGAAGTCAAAACTAAGGTAAGTGGGAGAATTTCTAACTTCTAAAACAGTCACGCGAGTTTATGGGCACTAATTATGTTGTTTAAGGCTATGAAGCATATATTCTAATTATACAAATTATTACAAATCAATTATGTGCTTAGGAATTCTCGTAGGCAGTCGTTCATTATCATTATTTGAATAGTATTATTTGTTCAAACGCGTATTGTAAGAACGAGTTACTATAGTTTTGATATAAATGTTATTTCAGTTCACGTTTTGCTAGGCCATGAAGGTAACTAAATCATGTTTTATGAAAAGCTCAATGATCTCATAGATTTGTAGGTTGTATACCCTGTGGAAACATTTATTCAAACATCGATAACTCTGGTCTTATGGTCTACTAAATAATTTTGTAGCATATATTTGTGATGTATCATAACAGTTTTGTTTGTATTTATTTATCCTTTCCTTTTCTGTAATTTCTGTGTCTACAATAAAAACATTTTTACATTTAGACATTCATTACTACAGCATTACATTAGATATAAACCTATTCATATGAACAGACATATTTCCAATTGCTTCATAAAGACTAGGACTCAATTTATATTTTTGTAATAAGTTTGTTCTTCAAACAAATCGGTGGCATTCAGACAATATTGTTAAGTGGATCCTAAAATTTACAGGCATAGGCATAGTTTAATTAACACTATCCTATAATATTCCATACAATCCTAACTAATATTATAAATGCGGATGTGAGTTTGTTTTATTTATCATTTTCACACCTATACCGCTGAACCGATCGCAATGAAATTTAGTATGCAGATATCCTAAGGTATGGAAAATGACATGGTCTACTTTTACAGCTAGTACAATATATACAAAACATTTCCCGGCAAAAAAAATTAGGTAATTTATCAAATTGTCATCTGTTATACCAATACAAAAGATGAATGAACAAATTTTTTCACAAGGAAAATGCATCAAACTATTGTTTGGATTTTGACTGAAAACGTAAATAATATAAATTACTTTATTAAGGAAAATTGTTCAGTTACACTTCCTGTTCTAGTAATAAATACATGTCACATGGTTTTTTGTCACATCACATATGTGTGTATGGATGTCTAATGTCAATTTTAATATATCACACCAACCCAAAATCAAGGTAATACAGGTGATTTCGTGATATATAAGTTTCGGTCAGCCATAACTTTCATGTGAAATAATTCAATGTAAAATTCAGCTATTATTGGTACTCTGTGAATGTTCTTTTTATTACTAAAACAACTTTGCTGTTTGTCCGGCTGTCACCAGGCTGCATCTCATGAACTGTGATAGTTACACAGTTGAATTTTTCACAGATGATTTATTTCTGTTGCCACTATAACAACAAATACTAAAAAACAGATAAAATTAATATTTAAGAGGGCTCCCATACAACAGACTGATTTATAAATAATGGCACGGAACCCTTCGTGCGCGAGTCTGACTCACACTTGGCCGGTTTTCTTTAAATTAAAATTTCTCAAATGGTAGGGCATTGAAAAAAAACAAGCTCTGAGTGTTACTTACCACAGTAAGTTTATGGTCAAGCATAAGCCTATACAGTAAACTATAAACAAAATATCTCTCTTCCAGTTTGATGCAGAATTCCGACGGTTTTCCCTCAACCGTACTGAGAAACTAAAGTACGAAGACTTCAAAGCCCTAATAGAGAAACTACACCGGCTCCATGATGTGGCCTTCCTTATATCATATACGGATCCTCGGGACGGAGATCTGCTGCCTATCAACAATGATGATAACTTGGCAAGGGCGCTGCTCACAGCCCGGCCATTACTTAGGGTTATTATACAGAGAAAAGGTGGGTATTTACTAGTATATTTACTATTTACTAATATTATAAATGCAAATGTTTGATTATGTGTATGTTTGTAACTTCTGAATAGATTTCCATAAAAATTGATATATAGATACATGATGTCTTGGAATAGGACATACAGTATTATTCATCCCGAAACTAGTAGAGGCTTGTTTATTAAGATCCCTAACACCTCCCACTTTAAGCGACAATTACTAAAAAAATATGTTATCGTACCTAACTCCTATCTATAACATTACCTAGCCATTTCTAGATTATATGTAAATATTTCCACATCCTTGGAGGCTGGTCAAGGAAATAGGGTATTTCCGTATCCATATCATTTAAATTAATAAATATCCGAGCACATTCTTCAATACATCATTTAACTAGCTTTTGCCCCTCGGTTTCACCCGCGTTGCCGTGGGATCTTGTGATCTATTTATGTGCCAAGTTTGACCCAAATCCATTCAGCCGTTTATGTGTGATTGAGTCACAAAGATACATTGGTACATTTAAACTTTCACATTTATAATATTAGTAGGGAAGTAGGAAAACTCATCTAGGTTTTGGGAGACCGTCGGGCAATTTTTACGCATTACCTAGGCCAGGGGTCACCAATTAGGTTTATTAGGAGTCTGTTTAAAAATATAAAAGATTATCGCCGTGTTATCACGGGACCGTGACGGATTACTATCTTGGTCCAAAGCTGACGACGTTGCTCATGGGCCCCAGCTGAGTGGTTTTGGAGTTGTGGCCAGGTTGGTAGTCTACAAACTTTGATGACTGGCGACAAAGCTTAGATGCTTTCCTACAAATCCTACTATAATGTTACTAATATAATCAAATTATTGTATGTTTGGATGTGCGCGGATTAAATAAAATAACCAGGTGTACATTTTTGTTTGTTAAAATTTGGTATATACCTTACATTTAGTGACCCCTGACCTAGGCCATCCAAAGTGGAAAAACAATGCCAGCCTGTTGGGAACTTTGCCTATTGACAGCAACAGTAGCCTCAAGGAAATATTCTATTGTTTTTTTTTTTGTAAATATTTCTATATCTAATAAAGGCATGTCCTGTCAATGTCATCTCTATCTGTCATTGAAATTCAAACAATTAAGGACGCGTTCGCAAAATTGATAGGTAGAGAATCGAACTACTACATTGACACGGGTCACACACACAAGTGTACGCACGAGTCGCACGACTAACTGCGAGAATTGTAGTCAAGTGAACTCATTTTGATACTTTGAAGGATTCATTTTTTTTTTACGTATTTCTTTGTAATAAAATTATGGTACCTACAAAAAATATTTATTATTGCTGTTTATATTTTTGCGAATTACCTCCGAACTTTATGGACTCACCTGAAAGTGTACTTCGGTGACTGCTACTGGAACTCCTCGACGAGTTGTACTAGGTGAGCCGAGCTTGGGCTTGTTTTGTTAGTCATGATGAGACCTTACCTCCGGACTTGATGGAGCGACCTGAAGGTGTACTTCGGTGACTGCTACTGGAACTCCTCGACGAGTTGTACTAGGTGAGCCGAGTTTGGGCTCGTTTTGTTAGTCATGATGAGACCTTACCTCCGGACGTGATGGAGCGACCTGAAGGTGTACTTCGGTGACTGCTACTGGAACTCCTCGACGAGTTATACCAGGTGAACCGAGTTTGGGCTCGTTTTGATTAAAACAACAAATAAAACGTTATCAATTTTTTATTGTCAGAACTCGGCTCACCTAGTACAACTCGTTGAGGAGTTCCAGTAGCAGTCACCGAAGTACACCTTCAGGTCACTCCATCAAGTCCGGAGGTAAGGTCTCAACATGACTAGCAAAACGAGCCCAAACTCGGCTCACCTAGTACAACTCGTTGAAGAGTTCCAGTAGCAGTCACCGAAATACACCTTCAGGTCACTCCATCAAGTCCGGAGGTAAGGTCTCATCATGACTAACAAAACGAGCCCAAACTCGGCTCACCTAGTACTACTCGTCGAGGAGTTCCAGTAGCAGTCACCGAAGTACACCTTCAGGTCGCTCCATCAAGTCCGGAGGTAAGGTCTCATCATGACTAACAAAACGGGCCCAAACTCGGCACACCTAGTACAACTCGTTGAGGAGTTCCGTAGCAGTCACCAAAGTACACCTTCAGGTCACTCCATCAAGTCCGGAGGTAAGGTCTCATCATGACTAACAAAACGAGCCCAAACTCGGCTCACCTAGTACTACTCGTCGAGGAGTTCTAGTAGCAGTCACCGAAGTACACCTTCAGGTCACTCCATCAAGTCCGGAGGTAAGGTCTCATCATGACTAACAAAACGAGCCCAAACTCGGCACACCTAGTACAATTCGTTGAGGAGTTCCGTAGCAGTCACCGAAGTACACCTTCAGGTCGCTCCATCAAGTCCGGAGGTAAGGTCTCATCATGACTAACAAAACGAGCCCAAACTCGGCTCACCTAGTACTACTCGTCGAGGAGTTCTAGTAGCAGTCACCGAAGTACACCTTCAGGTCGCTCCATCAAGTCCGGAGGTAAGGTCTCATCATGACTAACAAAACGAGCCCAAACTCGGCACACCTAGTACAACTTGTTGAGGAGTTCCGTAGCAGTCACCAAAGTACACCTTCAGGTCACTCCATCAAGTCCGGAGGTAAGGTCTCATCATGACTAACAAAACGAGCCCAAACTCGGCTCACCTAGTACTACTCGTCGAGGAGTTCTAGTAGCAGTCACCGAAGTACACCTTCAGGTCACTCCATCAAGTCCGGAGGTAAGGTCTCATCATGACTAACAAAACGAGCCCAAACTCGGCACACCTAGTACAATTCGTTGAGGAGTTCCGTAGCAGTCACCGAAGTACACCTTCAGGTCGCTCCATCAAGTCCGGAGGTAAGGTCTCATCATGACTAACAAAACGAGCCCAAACTCGGCTCACCTAGTACTACTCGTCGAGGAGTTCTAGTAGCAGTCACCGAAGTACACCTTCAGGTCGCTCCATCAAGTCCGGAGGTAAGGTCTCATCATGACTAACAAAACGAGCCCAAACTCGGCACACCTAGTACAACTCGTTGAGGAGTTCCGTAGCAGTCACCATAGTACACCTTCAGGTCACTCCATCAAGTCCGGAGGTAAGGTCTCATCATGACTAACAAAGCGAGCCCAAACTCGGCTCACCTAGTACTACTCGTCGAGGAGTTCTAGTAGCAGTCACCGAAGTACACCTTCAGGTCACTCCATCAAGTCCGGAGGTAAGGTCTCATCATGACTAACAAAACGAGCCCAAACTCGGCACACCTAGTACAATTCGTTGAGGAGTTCCGTAGCAGTCACCGAAGTACACCTTCAGGTCGCTCCATCAAGTCCGCAGGTAAGGTCTCATCATGACTAACAAAACGAGCCCAAACTCGGCTCACCTAGTACTACTCGTCGAGGAGTTCTAGTAGCAGTCACCGAAGTACACCTTCAGGTCGCTCCATCAAGTCCGGAGGTAAGGTCTCATCATGACTAACAAAACGAGCCCAAACTCGGCACACCTAGTACAATTCGTTGAAGAGTTCCGTAGCAGTCACCGAAGTACACCTTCAGGTCACTCCATCAAGTCCGGAGGTAAGGTCTCATCATGACTAACAAAACGAACCCAAACTCGGCTCACCTAGTACTACTCGTCGAGGAGTTCTAGTAGCAATCACCGAAGTACACCTTCAGGTCGCTCCATCAAGTCCGGAGGTAAGGTCTCATCATGACTAACAAAACGAGCCCAAACTCGGCTCACCTAGTACTACTCGTCGAGGAGTTCCAGTAGCAGTCACCGAAGTACACCTTCAGGTCGCTCCATCAAGTCCGGAGGTAAGGTCTCATCATGACTAACAAAACGAGCCCAAACTCGGCTGACCTAGTACTACTCGTCGAGGAGTTCCAGTAGCAGTCACCGAAGTACATCTTCAGGTCGCTCCATCAAGTCCGGAGGTAAGGTCTCATCATGACTAACAAAACGAGCCCAAACTCGGCTCACCTAGTACAACTCGTCGAGGAGTTCCAGTAGCATTCACCGAAGTACACCTTCAGGTCGCTCCATCAAGTCCGGAGGTAAGGTCTCATCATGACTAACATAACGAGCCCATACTCGGCTCACCTAGTAACTCGTCGAGGAGTTCCAGTAGCAGTCACTGAAGTACACCTTCAGGTTGCTGCATCTTTTTTATAGCGAAATAAAATAGAATGAAAATCTTACTTCGTCAAGTATCAAATTTGGTTTATCGAATATTTTGTGTTTGTACAGCGATCTTTTTCAACTCGAGCTGCTCTAAACAGGCGATACAGGTCCACTCTCGACGGCGGCCGCGGGCCGACTAAAGTTTCATTCAAAATGCTTGTGAAATACATCAGACGAGTTTTATAACTAAAATAACCCTTAATCCAACCGATTAAGATTCAACCAGAATAGAAAAAAATGTGAAAAAATAAGTTTCGCTTTTAATTTTTTCTGCAACTATTTATAGCATTTAGATAAAAAATAACTCCTATCGTTAAGAATTGAATATGTTTGCCTACATATAGTATTTTTAGAAATAGTGAAATATGTTTATAATAGCTAAAAAATGTACCTAAACTCAACCCGGTATCGATAATTTTGTGGAAAATGGCAACGACAGATCGATTTTACATTATGAGAAACTAAAATTTTCAATAATAATGTAACTATTATTTGAAGATGAAGAACCAATCTATACGAGGCAGTTATTAGTTATATTGGATTTTGTTTGATTATGCCATAAAATGTACCGAAAAACAGCTTAATTTTGCCTGATATGCGAACGCGCCCTTAAATACGCTTTAACGATACAGTAAAGGATGTCACACACGGTGAAGATACTATAATATTTTATCTTAAGATATATGAGACAGTGCTATACCAGTGAAAGAGAAGGAAAGTGAAGGTAGGTCGTTGCTTCTCTTTTCATAGTATAATGCTGTCTCATGTTCTTAACATGAAATATTATAGTATCTTCGCCGTGTGTGACGCCCTTAAGCCACAACAAACGTCATTCATTTATTATAAAGGTAGTTAATTAGCATAGAATGTGACAATACAACAATAGTCCTTGTAACTCGATTCTTATGGCATATAGATAAGATCCAATTTCGCATGGTTTGTCGTTCAAAGCGTTTGATAATGAAGAATTGTTTATAATTTGGTTATCTTATCTGCGTCATTGAAGTTATTTACAGATTGGGTAGGCGTGGGATTTGTTTGTATGTACAGTGGGGTATATTGCTAGCATAAGTTAGCCATGCTGGCACATGACACACACGCAACACCCACAAACACACTCACACTCTCCACTGACTCTCACTCACGCATACACATCTCACTCGCTCACACACCACATTCACAATCTGTATGTTTGTATATGATGTAATAGGTGTCTGGAATTTTGAAAATAGAGGACTGGCTTACTACAGACTCCAGATAAATTAAAATTTAAACAATGTGTAGTATGGAGAGATGTTTGTTTTTTTATTATTAGCCGTGTTTTTGATCAAAAGCAATAAATGACTTGATGCTATTATAGCTTGAGTTTATGAGCTCATTATACAGTTTTTTTATGTCTAATTAAGAAGTCAACCCGTGGATCCGCATCCGTCACGTGGCGTTGAACTTTACAGAATGCGATTATTGTAGCGAGCACTGAATTTTCTTTAAAATAATTATTTATTAGCTACCGTGCCGCGGTTCTTACGTTTTCCCGAGATAAATAGTATCCTATATGTTAATTCAGAATATATTCTATCTGTGTGCCATAATTCATCCAAATCGGTTCTGTAGTTATTGTGTGAAATTGTAACCAATATCCATCCATCCATCCATACAATCGTTCGCGTTTATAATATTAATTAGGATTTATTACAATTTTTTTGATTTTATTTGATATATTGAATTGATAATTACATGTGTTGAGAGTAATTGAAAATAGCTAAGCTTATTGGTTTTCATTCTTGCGCTTGAGAGCCGGTTTGATCTAGGCTTGTGTACTTACCATCTCCAGTCACATCACCACTCATCTACAATGAGATTGTGGTTAAATACTAATTAAAATCTAAGTTATTTTTAGTTTTAACCAATTATTTAGTCATCAATGTATAATCGACAAAGTTCAAGCATGACCACCATAAGGCTACTTTTTGTGTGCAGCGACCAGCGACTACCTGGTTGTCGACAATACAAGTGGACAATGCGCTTATCATAAAACTAGTCAAAACAAATGAAATTACACAATAGCGGCTTTTGTCTTGACAATGGGCGGAGCGAGCTATGATGACTGCTTGCAAGCGAAAAGGTTAAAAAATTGATCATGCTTGAAGTTTGTCGATGGTACTATCTAAGTTTGACTTGTTATTTCTTTCCGGTAACAACGGAATTTATTGTATTGTATTATATTGTATTGTATACAATTCACACGTTACATACAATCCATGACCGTGACACGGGGCTTCCACAAATAGAAATAAAGAGCTATGTTAGGCGTAGTTCAAGTTACAAGCGCTGAGCGGGGGCGTATTTTTTTAACTTTACGAGAGACTCCAATCTTCCATGTTCTTCCATGGATATTGTTAAAATCCTGCCTTGGATATTTAATGACCTTAAACCTTGCTTGCAAAATATTCTTTTGGATTTTGCACCTATGCTATTTGAAATAATACTTCCTCCTTTATTGATTTTGTGCACATCTACTTGATTCCCTTTTTTTATAGCACTAAGCACGCAAACAAGCATACGGCCTTCTGATGGTAAGCGGTTACCGCAGCCTATTAACGTTTGCAACACCAGGGGTATAACTCGCGCGTTGTCGTATCTCTTCACTCCCTTCTTGAAATACCCCTCATTGACTCTGATTCCATATATAAATAAGCTGGGTCAACTTTGAAATGTCCACATAAAATAGCCAAGCAATTTTCCGCTAATCGCTCCCGTCTATGACTTGCTCTCGTAACTTCACGTGTAAACCGTCACGCACCACCGGCCTATGCGCCGGTGCATTGCAGGGATTCTGGCCGTGATCGCGGATACCTTTTTCATTTAAACTTTACTGCAAATATAAATACATCCTGTATTATACAGCAGTATACATGATGATATTATTTATTACATAACCCCCCTTATTCAGATCCATTCGGTTGCCATTTCGATCGGAAAGGACGATTTTATAAATTAGGCTGGTGCTGTGTTAGTCGCAAAATTTATTGGCCCCAATCGTGTACCGATCGACTGCCTCTTTCTAAATGGATATCTGAAATGAGAAAATAGGAGCCATCCTATTCAGTAGACTACTCAATCGGTTCGTCTACCGAATTGGGACCGCAACCGAGCAGGTCTGAATAAGGGGAAATAAAGCTGAAGAGTTTTTATTTGTTTGAACGCGCTAATCTCTGGAACTACCAGTCGGATTTGAAAAAATCTTATTGCATTTGATAGCCCAATTCTTGATGAAGGTTTGTAGGCTATTTTTATCGCGAAAACGCGGGCGAAACCGCGGGGAAAAGCTATGTAATAGATAGATAGATAAGGATACCATTCAGATTAGTAACAACCGAACATGAGTAATATACTTAACCACCTGGCTTTATTGTTAAATATTATAATTGCAACTATATTTGGTATTCTATTCTAACTGGATTCCATAGGCCGTATCGTGAGAAAAAAATCTAGGCCGACTGTATAATGTATTGAATACAATACCTACTAATATTGAGTGTATTGTATGAATCATGGTGATTAATTTTATTATTGTGTTGACTTTTGTACAGCTTTGCTTTAATCCATACTATACTAGCTGTTCCCCGCGGTTTCAACTGGGGTTTCGGTATAAAAAAAAAGAAACAATCGGGATAAAAACTATAGTATCTTTTATGTTGGAACACATCACACATTCCTTTTTATCCCGGGAATGCGGGTGAAACCGCAGGGAAAAGCTATCTGTATATAAAATGCTTGCAATTGCTGCAATATCCTGACTTCCTAACTAATATTATAAATGCGAATGTGAGTTTGTTTGTTACCTTTTCACGCCTAAACCACTGAACCGATCGCGATGAAATTTGGTACGCAAATAGCCTATGGTATGGAGAAGGCCATGGGCTACTTACTTTCCCGGGAATGCGGGTGAAACCGCGGGGGACAGCTAGTTTATTATATACATTGAACTTCGTTCCTGGCGGGGGTCCTCCGACCGCACATTACTTTTTTCCTTGAGAACACTTGAAGAAAATATATCTTTGCATTCTATTACTCAATCTACATAACCCACACTCCATTTTTGGTAATAATATTTAATTGACTGACACGCTGGTTCTGATATATTATATGTATAAATGATAACTTTCAGGCGATAGTTTGGAAGAACTCAACGGGTATGGCACGATGCGACCGCGCAATATTATCTCATCCATACTGAGCGGCACGCCGGCTAAGAACAAAGGTCTCGCTATATCGAACCCTCATGATTTTAGAATGGTGAGTGTTATTATTTTATAAGAATAAAATTACAAACGCGCTCGACTGCAGTTCAGAAAAAAGTATATTTCTTTTATATATATAATGTTAGAGAAAGGTACAATGTTATACAGCCTATTAGATAATTTGGTATTTTGAGCTCATTTCAACACCCCCACTCTCAAAATACAGATATTTTACATATTAAAATACCACAGGTACAATGCCTAACATTTTTACAAATTTATTATGTTTCACTGAAGGTAAGCTTTTAGTGAACATGTCTGCTGGCATATCTTCAGATTGCAAATAATTAATCTTAACAATCTTATTGCTAAATTATCTCTCTACAATAATGATAGCGCACATCAATATGTTTTGACCTGTTATGGAATACAGGATTTCCAGATAACTTTTGAGCGCTTTGACCATCATTATACAAGTTAATAGTATACATTTGCTCAGTAATCTCATTTTGTAAATTAATAAGATACACAGCTTCCCTGCAACCCTCTGTAATTGCCATATATTCGGCCTCAGTACTTGAAAGTGCTACAGTTCTTTGTTTTTTACAACCCCATGAGATGACTGTACCTGACAATTTAAAACAGAAACCTGAATATGATCTCCTATCTATAGAATTATTCGCCCAGTCAGCATCAATATAACCCTCAATATTAACATTTCCATCTTTACAATACTTTAGACCTAAACATCTAGTCCTTTTTAAATATTTCAATATTCTTTTAGCATATAACCAGTGTTCATTATTGTGACAGTTATTAAATTGACTTAAATATCCTACAGCATAGGCTATATCTGGCCTAGTTAGTACAGTTAAATACATTAAGCTCCCTATTAGCTCTTGATAAGGATTCTGACATTTAACATCTTGACTTTTCACAATATTTAATTTAGCCTCCATGGGTGTATCAACAGTCTTACACTCAGTCATATTAAATTTACATTGACACACAACTGATCAATATAATTCTCTTGACTTAAAGTAATGACTTTATTCTTTTTATCAGTATTCACATTTATACCAAGACATTTCTTTATTTGTCCTAAATCTTTTATTTTGAATTGACTACTCAAAGTTTTCTTTAACAATTCCATTTCCCTTTTATTATTAGAAAAAATAAAAAAATCATCAACATATAAAGTCACAATTGTCCTGACACCATTCACCATTCACACATTTTGTATATAAACAGGACTCCAATTTAGACTTTTTATAACCATTAACTAACATCACACTATCAACTTTCTTATGCCACGCCCTTGAGGTTTGTTTGAGACCATATATAGCTTTATTCAGCTTTAGAACTTTAATTTTATCATCATTAGAACACTCAAAACAATCTGGCAACTGCATATATATAGTTTCATCCAATTCTCCATTGAGAAATGCAGTCTTAACATCTAAATGGGCAGTATCTAGATTAAGTTGTACAGTTAATGCAAATAATAACCTTAAAGTAGTATGCCGGACTACAGGAGAGAAAGTCTCATCATAATCTATACCACATTTCTGATTATAACCTTTTGCAACTAATTTGGCACGATAAGTAATGTTATTTGCCCTATCACATTTTTTTTTTAGGACCCATTTACATTTAACAACAGTTCCATTTTTTGGGGCATCTGCAAGCTCCCAAGCATTATTATCTTCAAAGCTTTTAAATTCATCTTGTACTGCACTTAACCAATGTTTCTTTTCTGGACCTCGTAAAGCTTCCTCCAATGACAACTCACCAACATTTACATAAGTACTTTCTGTACACATATTTGAAAAGCCATACCTTTCTGGTGTACGCCTTTATCTCACAGGTAGCGTCTGTACTACACTGCCTGTGGAACTATCTGAGTCTTCATTTCCACTTGGCACATATGTGGTGTCATTGCCATAATCTGAGGAAATAAATGAATCATCTGACTGACTGTCCCCCACTGAGTCCAAACTCTTTTCATTTTCTATTTGAGTTTCTGAATCCTTATTCTCTTCAGTAACAGTCACATTACTTATATTCAAATCTTTCTCTATTATGACTACATCCCGACTTGTTGTAATTAACTTAGATTCAGGATTATATATTCTATACCCTTTAATATTATCAGAATAGCCTACTAGGATATACTTGTCAGATTTCTTATCCCATTTCAATCTTTTTTCTTTGGGTACATGTGCCATTACAGTACTTCCAAACACTCTTAGATTACTAATATTTGGTTTAGTGTTAGTCCATAATTCATATGGAGTTTTATTATTTAAACAAGCTGATACTGTTCGATTCTGTAAATAAACAGCTGTATTAGTCGCCTCTGCCCAGAATTCCTTCTTCAAATTAGCATCAAATAATAAACAACGAGCCTTTTCAATAATAGTATGGTTCATTCTTTCACTTAAACCATTTTGCTCTGGTGTGTATGCGTTTGACTTTTGATGAACTATCCCCTTTATTCTCAGGAAACTGTCAAATTCACCATTGCAAAATTCACGGCCATTATCACTACGCAATACTTTAATCTTTCTACTAAGTGAGTTCTCTACTTTGGCTGTATAATCTTTAAAGCATTGAAAAGCTTCACTTTGGGAAAGAACGACACTCTGCTTCCCTTCACAACAGGTTACACATGTACTTATATCTGCCTTCTTATTAATGAAAAAACCTTCAACAGCATTCTGCATTCCATTCAGGTAGGTACTATTGATATGACCAAGTCTTCTGTGCCATATCTGATTGGTAACCACCGCTGCAGCTGACAGGTGTACAGATGTATTTAGTTTATACACCCCATTAATTAATGTGGCTGTAGCCACCAAGACTCCTTTTCTGTTGTAGATATCACAACCACTGTCTTTAAAGGTCACTCTATTGCCTTTCTTTATAAGTTGACTCACTGATAGAAAATTTGTTGTGAGACTCGGACCACACATAACCTCTTCTATTGTCACATCAAAATTGCACTTATTTGTACAAGTGGTAATTTGCACGTTGCCGGAACATTTTACAGGCACTTTGTTCTCGTTCGCAACAATAATCTCCTTCGTACATTGTTCGTAAGACGGATTTACAACCCGGTGCGAGTGTTCATTTGTTGTCAAATGCACACTCGCACCCGAGTCAACATACCAGTCAGATTTACTATAAGAGCCACTAAGGAATACAGCTCTAAATGCATTAGTTTGTTTCTGATCCATTTCTTTGGAATTTGTTGTATTTGTGCACTGATTCCGGTAATGTCCCATTTGTTTACATTTGTAACATTTCACTTTTGTCTTTGCCGCCATCTTTTTCACGAGTTTTGTCTTTCTCTATTGGCTTGACATTTTTCTTATGTTGGTTTTTCTGTTGAAAACTACCAAAGGCAGCATTGTCGCCGCTTACTTCAGACTCCATATCTAACAATTTAGATTTGATGGCATCCGTTGTGATTGACATTCCCGAATGTTCGATGGCCATAATCATCGGAGAGAATTTTTCCGTCAATCCAGCAAGCAATAGTGAACCGATCCCCTCATCATTAATGTTAAATCTAGTTCCCGCCAATTTCTGACCCGTCTCCACCAATTGAGTAACGTAGGAATTCATAGAATTACAATTTTCTAGTCTTATTGATATGAGGTTTCTCAATAGACTTATTCTTCGAGTAAATCCTGAATCATCATACAGAGATTTCAATTTAGCCCATAGTTCCTTTGTAGTTTTAACTTCTTTGATATGTACGTAAATGGAGGGATCTATAGTTAATATTAACTTGGCTCTGGTCTTAGCATCATCTGCAGCTGCAATTGCTGCTTGATCTTGCTCTGGCTTGATGCATCCTAGCGTTCCTTCTAGCACTAAGGAGTTTTCTGCCGCAAAACACCACTCGCTATAATTTTCACGCCCCTTGAGTTTAGGCTCGCTCACGACATAATTGTTAGACGCCATGTTTTTCACAGCACGACTGCACGAAATACAACACAACTAACTCTTTCTGCAACTTATTATCAAATCTTGATAACACACTGTTACGGAGAAACTAGCTGGTCGACCCAGGAATCGCCCTGGGCCCATAACCTGTTATTATTTTATAAGAATAAAATTACAAAAGCACTCGGCTGCAGTTCAGAAAAAAGTATAATTCTTTTATATATATAATGTTAGTTAGACAAAGGTACAATGTTATACAGCCTATTAGATAACTTGGTATTTTGAGCACCTTTGCAACAGTGAGCTTTTTTAAATATTTTTTTCTCATAGAATTTTGTGTGTTGATTTATGCTTGTAAAAAAAAACAATTTTCGGAATTGTGTTTGAGATAGACAAACAATGCTTTCGGTAATCCCCCAGGCTATCTTTGGCGATAATAGGTCAGTGGTAGTGATGTCGGATGTTGCGACGAATGTCGTGGTTTCGTATCCTACTTCAAAGCTTTCAGTGAAGGAAAACAAAGTGAGGAAACCATAGCTCGGTAGTAGGGTACTTTGTTGACCCTGAAATTATTTATTTTTTTACCTCTGTCGCCAAGCACGTACTGGTGTTCCGGCGATTAAACTTGAGAGCCAGTTGCCTTCTAGGTTTTATAAAAGTCGGCAACACATTACCTTCTAGGCTTTATAAAGGTCGGCAACACATTGCGTTCTAGGCATTATAAAGGTTGGCTACACATTACCTTCTAGGCTTTATAAAGGTCGGTAACACATTGCGTTCTAGGCATTATAAAGGTCGGCTACACATTACCTTCTAGGCTTTATAAAGGTCGGCAACACATTACCTTCTAGGCTTTATAAAGGTCGGCAACACATTGCGTTCTAGGCATTATAAAGGTCGGCTACACATTACCTTCTAGGCTTTATAAAGGTCGGCAACACATTGCGTTCTAGGCATTATAAAGGTTGGCAACACATTACCTTCTAGGCTTTATAAAGGTCGGTAACACATTGCGCTCTAGGCATTATAAAGGTCGGCTACACATTACCTTCTAGGCTTTATAAAGGTCGGCAACACATTGCGTTCTAGGCTTTATAAAGGTCGGTAACACATTGCGTTCTAGGCATTATAAAAGTCGGCAACACATTACCTTCTAGGCTTTATAAAGGTCGGCAACACATTACCTTCTAGGCATTATAAAGGTCGGCAACACATTACCTTTTAGGCTTTATAAAGGTTGGCAACACATTACCTTCTAGGCTTTATAAAGGTCGGTAACACATTACCTTCTAGGCTTTATAAAGGTCGGCAACACATTGCCTTCTAGGCTTTATTAAGGTCGGCAATACATTGCGTTCTAGGCATTATAAAGGTCGGCAACACATTACCTTCTAGGCTTTATAAAGGTCGGCAACACATTACCTTCTAGGCTTTATAAAGGTCTGCAACACATTACCTTCTAGGCTTTATAAAGGTCGGCAACACATTACCTTCTAGGCTTTATAAAGGTCGGCAACACATTACCTTCTAGGCTTTATAAAGGTCTGCAACACATTACCTTCTAGGCTTTATAAAGGTCTGCTACACATTACCTTCTAGGCTTTATAAAGGTCGGCAACACATTACCTTCTAGGCTTTATAAAGGTCGGCAACACATTGCGTTCTAGGCTTTATAAAGGTCGGCAACACATTACCTTCTAGGCTTTATAAAGGTCGGCAACACATTACCTTCTAGGCTTTATAAAGGTCTGCAACACATTACCTTCTAGGCTTTATAAAGGTCGGCAACACATTGCCTTCTAGGCTTTATTAAGGTCGGCAATACATTGACAATTCCTCTGGTATTGCTAATATCTATAGAGTTGTCAGCCTTATGACATAAAATAGTTATAAAAATATAATTATTGAAGTTTTTATCTAAAGAAAATTGGAATGCAGTTTTTTAATTAAATGTTTACTCAATTTTTATTATAATTGTAATTAAATATTTATTAATGTGAAATATTTGTATATTTTTCAGGTATCAGCAATAATAGATGTAGATATAGTACCAGAAACGTGTAGGAGAGTGAAACTACTAAAGCACGGGTCAGATAGACCGTTAGGATTTTTCATTAGGTAAGTTAAATAAAAATATATTAATTTAACTGCCGCAGTTTGAGTGTATCCTATATTTTATTCAAAACCAGCTTCCGCCCCGCGGTTTCTACGCAAGTTTCTTATTTTTTTCTTACCGTAAGAACTCGGTGAAATCGGTAAAGTCGTTCTCAAGTTACGGCATGACCTATACGGGAAATAGTGATTAATTTTTATGTATATACAGGGTGATTTTCAAATGGTATGTTATCCTGAAAAGGAATTGTTGGGGACATCATTTTGAACAACTTTCCGTATGGGACCAACTTCATGAGAGCAACTTTATTTTTCTCATCTCAGTACATTTCGGGCCGAGCGCTCAGCTGATTGTATGGTGGAGTGAAAAATAAAGTTGCTCTGATCAAGACGGTCCCATACGGAAAGTTGTTCAAAAAGTTGTCCCCAACAATCCCTTTTCGGGATAACATACCATTTGAAAATCACCCTGTATAAATCTATAACAACTTATTTCCTTTATTTCAGAGACGGCACCTCAGTACGAGTGACTCCAAACGGTGTGGAGAGGTCCCCGGGCATCTTCATATCCCGCCTGGTGCCAGGTGGGCTGGCCGAGTCCACCGGCTTGCTGGGAGTCAACGATGAAGTCTTGGAAGTCAATGGAATCGACGTCTCCAATAAGACCTTAGATCAGGTAAAGTGGAGTAGAATTTTTATTGGAGTGATGTTAACTCCTTAAATTATTATCCATTAGTTTTTGCCCCGGGTTCCCGTGGGATCTTATGTTTTCCCGGGATAAAAAGTAGCCTTTGTTCTTCTCCATAGCATAGGCTATCTGTATACCAAATTTCATGGCGACCGGTTCAGCGGCTTAAGCGTGAAAATATAACAAACTCACTTTCGCATTTATAATATTAGTTAGGATTAGGATATATACGAAAATGTGATTGTTGGTTTGTTCATCTTTCACGCAAACAATGGAAAAACGTGATTTAATGCATTATAGATAGTTGCAGGTTACTTTTATCCCGGGAACACGAGTGAAACTACGGGGCGAAAGCTAGTTAAATAAAGTCTGTCTTAACTATTTTTGTACCCTAATATGCGAAGATGTCTATCACGCCTCAGGTCGTGGGTTCGATCCCCATCCAGGATAGAAATTTTTGTGCATGAACATGTCTTTGTCTTGAGTCTGGTTATAATCATCATCATCTCAAAGACGTCCACTGCTGGACATATAATTTATCGATAAAATTAAATTTAAAAATTAGTATATATCAGTTATCTGGTATTTTTTACTCACCATGGTAAGTGCTGATATGGCCGAAGGTGGTAAACACAAAGCACAAGCCGGAACACACTAGTAGGTGCTAGGGGACAGATTTCAACTCTACAAGCATGGTTATTGATATTTTAAGAAACCAGAAGTGTTAAAATATAAAAAAAAACAACGTAATTACTTAGTCTAATTTAATCCAAAATTTATGCATTTCAACAATAATTCACCAAATCAACATAATTTCCACATAATAAGAATTATCACATCACAATTGAACATAAATTACCACATAAAAAAAAAATACAAAATTAAAAATTTTGAAAAACCCCACGACGGCTGTAAAAAGTTGTAATCGAAAAAGGATTAAATAAATTTTTCAGCAGACCCCCAACAGCAATTATCAATTATAGAGGTACTACTGCACATATTCACCTACATATTAACATAATGATAGATTTAAGACAATCCGTCGGGTGCTGCCATTACCATGTCTGTTCCCGATTTCAATTAATATATAGCAGTATAGAAAAGTTATTATGTGTCGTAGAGACACAGCAATTTATATCAAATAGAGACTACATTTATTTACATACCCAACGCAATTTCAATTAGTCACAAACTCAAAACTCATAAAATAGCAGAATTTTAGTTCATTTTAGGGCAGGGAATGGCAGCCACCCGACGGATTGTCTTAAATCTATCATTATGTTAATATGTAGGTGAATATGCAGTAGTACCTCTATATTTGATAATTGCTGTCGGGGGTCTGCTGAAAATTTTATTTAATCCTTTTTCGATTACAACTTTTATTCGATTACAACTTTTACAGCCGTCGTGGGTTTTTTCAAATTTTTTAATTTTGTATATATTTTTATTTTAATATTTTTAGAGAATTACTCCGTTTTGTCTAAATATCTGTCTATTTGTCTGTCTTTCTGCATGCTTGGTGTTACAATATATTATATCCCTAAATTTAGCCCCGTACTGTTTGCTCCAATTTATGTATGTACAATTGCAAGAGAAAAATATTTATTACAGCGCCCTCTGGCGAGTTATCACTATAACACATATCTAAGGACCATCGCTGATGAATTACAAACCTTCACAGGAAACCGTATTGAAATCGATCAAACCGTTTTAGAGATAATTGGAAACATAATGCAAGAATAAAATATATTACAGCAGCGCCCTCTGGCGAATTAGCACCATAATACCTATCTAAGACCCATCACCAATGTATTACAAACTTGTCACAGGCCCTCAGCAGTTTATATAGGTACAAAAAATTAAGAAGAAAAATATGGATTACAGCGCCCCCTGGCAAATTAACACCATAACACATATCTAAAAACATGCACCAATCAAACCCAAACCCATAACTGAAAACTGCATCAAAATCGGACTAGTAGTTTTGGAGAAAAATGGCAACATGTATTTGCACAAACATCCTCTCACCCCAAACGCATATACGGTCTCCGTTCCGTCCCGTTCCGTCGCGGGTAATAAAATAAGGTATGGAAGGAACTTCGACCGAACAGCAAATAAGACGGCTATCGACCGAGCGCTTGCTTCTATAGGCGGTGGGTCTAATAATATAATAAATGGTGATATTGTTTAACTGTCCGTCCCCAGGTGACGGACATGATGGTGGCCAACTCCTCCAACCTGATCATCACCGTCCGTCCCGCCAACCAGCGCGCGGCCGACGAGACCGCCTCCAGGCACTCGCAGCCCTCCAGTGAACACGACGACGATCGGTATGTATCACTAGCTGTTCCCTGCGGCTTCACCTGCATTCCTGGGGATCAAAAATACCTTTTCATATTCGACTAACGCCTTTAAACAATTAAACAAACAAAAAATCCTCTGATTTATTATATTAGTATTGATATATAGGCCAGTGTACGTGCTAAAAAACAAGCCGGCTAACTGAGAAACTCCGCACATTTTGACAGATATCCGCCATGTTTTTTTTTTAAAAGGAATGCTACATTTAAGGCGTAACGTATAATCTAACTTATACGTTGATTACGTTACTTTATTGTGGTAGTTACCTCGGATATTGCGGCGCAAGTCGTGGGTTCTAATCCTACAATGAGCTTAAGCTTTCAGTGAAGGAAAACATCGTGAGGAACTAACACTATGGTAGGGTACTTTGTAGTACCCACCTCGTGTGTTTCATTTGTTAAACTTGAGAATCAGTTCCCTTCTAGGCTCCTCTATAAGGTCGACGATACATTGGCAACCCCCATGATTTTGTAAATGTCTATAGGCGACAGTAACCACTTACCATCAGGTGGATCACCAGCATTGTCTTTGTTACAAAAAATATATTACCTCGCAAAGTCATCCAAACTCCGAAAACGTGATGTTCTGTTAGGCAAGGTCGGGAGAGTATTGTAGACTAGCTGTCCCCTGCGTCTTCAGCTGCATTCTCAAGATAAAAAGTAGCCTATATCCTTCCTCAATAAACTGGCTATCTAACGCATAAATATCGGTGTCTTGTAATTTGTATACAAAAATCCCATACTTTTAATTTTTCCCGAATTATCCGACTTTCCAGCGAACTTTTCAAATTTTTCTCTTCATAAGAACCTTCCTCGGATGAAGAATATTTTAAAAAAAAACTTGAATTGGTCCACCTGTTCTCTAGTTTTGCGCGTAGCATTTAGCCATTCATTTTTATTATATACATAAGAAAGAGTCTACATTACCCTACCTACCCCTTAAAATATTCCCTTTTCCCCCTATATATTGATATGACATAAAAAAAAAACTTCCAGATTCGACCAGGAAGACCAAGATGAGATAGTTGACCTAACAGCTGTCACCTTAGAAGACCATCATCCAGAACCGTCTGGAACATTCCCTCACATTCCATCGAAGGACGACGGGCAAGTACTCCACCTTTAGTATATAATCCAACGTTACAGACAGGCGAGGCAACAACGGATTTTACACTTAAACCCCCCGTGATAAGTGTCAAAATCAAAAGACATTCCATTAAGTGTTTCCAGGAAAATTCAAGTGTTAAAGACATTGCTCTAAATAAGTTACATTCCATTGTATGCCTTATGTTTATAGGGTTATGTGTCAAAGTAGATTAGACGCATGCAATAGTTTCGGGTGATTGTAGGTACGGATAATAAGACCTAATTTTTTAGTATAGTTGAGAAATAAATAATGCGCTTCGGTAAACTTCGTGTGCCCGAAGATACTTCATGTATTTAGTATTACATAGGTTTACAGTCGAGGGAGACAGTAAAAATTTTGCTAGAGAGAGATGGAGGATTGAAACTAAGCGACACAATTTGAAATGTGTATTATAAAAATTGTAATAATAATAAGAATTTTTATACATACACAATTTCTAGCCTAGATCGTCTGCCTAAAGCCTTTACACTGTCGTCTTACATTATAATATAAGCTTTCTAAATTCGCTCAATATACTCTATATTAGAGTGTTTCAAAAAAACAAACTATTTTTTTTTTTTCGAAGAACATTGAAAAATCTTCCGAGTATCCCTCAAAAATGACCTCAGTAAAATATGAGCTCTTAATATTGATATTTAGAGGTGGCGATTCTTAATTTTCTATTTCCCATTTAAATAACATGGGAAAAAATCATTTTTTAATTTGGAATTTTATTGCTCGCAAACGAATCAGTGTAAAGCTATATACAAAACATATTCTTGTAGGAAATTTTACGCTCTACAAAAAAGATTCGAGCAAAGATTTCCGTAAGGTGAGTTGTTTCGGAGTTATAAGGCCTAAAACATCGAACCGTTTAAAAAAATGATGTTATTAACTTATAAACACTACAAAACTGACTTATATCACTGAAATACACAATATTATTGATTTTCAATCAGAAGTATAGACTTTCAATAGAATATTAATAAATAAATTTCATTAATCACCGATAAATGATTAATTTTATTGAATCATTAATAAAAAAAAAACATATTACAAATTAATGATGAAATTTTACCATAAATTTTATATTTTATAGATTCGTAATTTATTTCGAGTCTTTATACATTTGTTCAGGCTTTTGAAAATAATTTAGAACTATGAAGGATTTTTTTTTCCTTTTGGTGATTCATGAATTATTACAGTGATCAATTTAAATTAATCTATACTGCGAATGACGAATTAATTTGTTGAAAGTTTGAGGTTATAATTCAACCTAGCGCTATCTTTTTGCGTGCTCTACTTCCATTGAACAGTCGGTTGTAATGGAATTGACAATATGGATCATTTTGACAGAAATGATAACACATTAATTATCAACGCCTCTTAGCGGCGATTATTATTGTGTATTTCAGTGATATGTCAGTTTTGTAGTGTTTATAAGTTAATAACATCATTTTTTTAAACGGTTCGATGTTTTAGGCCTTATAACTCCGAAACAACTCACCTTACGGAAATCTTTGCTCGAATCTTTTTTGTAGAGCGTGAAATTTCCTACAAGAATGTGTTTTGTATATAGCTTTACACTGATTCGTTTGCGAGCAATAAAATTCCAAATTAAAAAATAAATTTTTCCCATGTTATTTAAATGGGAAATAGAAAATTAAGAATCGCCACCTCTAAATATCAATATTAAGAGCTCATATTTTACTGAGGTCATTTTTGAGGGATACTCGGAAGATTTTTCAATGTTCTTCGAAAAAAAAAAAATAGTTTGTTTTTTTGAAACACTCTACTCTATATAGATTCAATTGGGTTCTTTTCAATTGATAAGGACATTTCGATCAAATATATAAAAGATTGAAAGAAAAAAAAATAAGCAAAAGGCGAAGGTTTGTGGGTTGAAATCTTTCAATGAGCTTGAGCTTTCGGTAAACGAAACTATAGCACGGTGTCAGGGTACTTTCTAGTACCCACCTGGCTGACTACCCTGCAGCTGCATTTTGCCTTCTAACCTATTGGCTTTGTTCGGCTACATCATCACTAACAACTAACCATAGTGAAATTATGGGCAAAATTGAGCCTATTCGCAGTAAAATAAAAAAAAAAGACTTCAGACCACATAGGCCTTGTCCCAGGACGCATTATAACTCAATCTATGCACTACGATGAAAGTTATGCGCCTCGGCAATCTTCGTATTACGAAACGAAAATATGGTTGCAAGCGAGGGTGAACGTGACAGATAGAGCGTTCTAAGACGCATTAAATCTTAAATCGTAGTACGGAAATCAAAATGATTTTAATAAAATACACCTTTTAGTCTGACACGTCTATTATATCTCAACACTCTCGCTGCAATGGAAAAGCATCCTAAATATTGGAAGGCTTCGTACAAAATAAAGCAATAAAAAACATTTATTTCAAATCATCATTACATTCATCAGCTCAACGTTATTTATTCCATTCAACCATTCCATTCACTCATTCCCAACAAGACTTCCTGGTATTACATTCCATTAGGCCTGTTTACTGTCTAAATTCAACACCATGAGCTTTGAGGGAACAGTCGATTAAATATCTTATATCAAAGACTTTATAGTTCACTTTGGCTTGTGCTAAAATATGGCAATCACACGTGGACTTTAGGTCTTAGATATACGGCACACAATACATTTTTCGTTAAAGCACAGTAAAGTTGTTTAGGATGGTATGAACAAGGTTTTAAGTAGGAAAGAGCCATAGAGAATAGATATTATCGTAGACTTTTTCACGCTCTGACTTTTTTATATAAGAAACAAAGCACAGGCCTAAAGTTTCTAGTTGTCAAAATTTATGAATTGTTTCTATTTTGATGTTAAATCATTCCATTTATTGAAAATTTATTTTACATTACGGACAATAAGTTAACTATTGCATAAGTGTCAAATTCCATCCATTTAGTTAATTATGATAATATAGTTAAGTGTTATTAGTATGAACTGTATTCCTATCGGAGTTTTAGAAAATCGCTATGACTAGAGGCCATCCATAAATCACGTCACACGTTAAGGGGTGGGTAGGAGTCTTAAGCTTCGTGACGTCACATGTCAAAATCTAAAGTATTAAATATAACTTTATAACTGCTGTTTTAATTTAATTATCTCTAGATATATGTGACGTCACACTAGATGGGAGGAGCTCTCACAAATGTGACCATCTTTGACAAGGATGGGGAGTCAAAAAGTCATGGAATTGTCTGACCTAATAGGGTATTTGACTGACATTCAAATCAGCAACTTTTTATGAAATGTCAAAACGATAGGTTTATATGGAGTTTTGTATGAAATACAAGCATGTGACGTCATAATTATGTAGCATACTCTTTATGGTTAGATTGGTCATTAAAAATCATAATAAGGATAAATTTTATAAAATAATCTTGGTTTCCCCTTTTTTTAGATGTTTTTTTATACATTGGTTAGTGTTGGATAATTTATTTTGAATACAGGCAAATACCCTATTAATGAATACGTCATATCGCAATGCTTAGTTATATATGCTTCTTGTCGAAATAATTCGGCTAACTAGAGATAGCACAAAATGTTGCCATCCTTTTATAATCTACTAAAAAGGTTTCTATTGTTTAAAATGTCAGAAATAATCTTAGTGGCACCCACACCATATATGAAGAAACTAGCTTACCGCCCCGCGGTTCCACCCGCGAACCCCTATTAACCCTTAGTGGTGGAATTTTCAAAAATCCTTTCTTAGCGGATGCCTACATCATAATAGCTATCTTCTGTATGCTAAATTTAGCCCCATCCGTTCAGTGGTTTGAGCTGTGCGTTGATAGATCAGTCAGTCAGTCACCTTTTCCATTTATTTTTTTAACACTGACAATACTTGCAGGGGTAGAAGTACTCATCAATCTGAACAACTTTTATTATGGGGCTAACTCTGATATCGCGTAAAATAGTAATATAAATATATTGGTCGAGTAGGTATTGAACATTTGTATGGAACAGCTGATATTGTTTTCGTGATTTCACAGTTAGTACCATAGTAAAAGTTGTTCATATTGATGAGTACTTCCACCCCTGCAAGTATTGCCAGTGACTAAAAAATCACCCAGTATATGAAGAAATTCCACAAGTTTTTTTTTCTAAAATGATAAGAATACAGTTCAAACTAAAAGCCCATAGTAACGCCTAAATAGTAAGATATAATCTAGAATATTTCCACTTCCTATGGAAGGTGCTATTAATAAACATTTCGATATCAAAATTCCATGTATAGATTTATGTGAAAACAAAATTATTTCATTAGTTCTTTTTAGTGTTTAAAATATTGTGGATACATCAAATTTAAATGTGGTAGTGCTTAAGTTTAAAATAAGAGCGCCGTAAGTCGTATGTTTAATTCGAGGTCGATTTAAATTAAATATACAGGATGATTTTTAATTCTTGGCAATGCAGGGAAGTACTCATCACTGTGAACAACTTTTACTATGGGACTAAATAAAACAGTTGCTTCATACGTTTTGGTCGAGTAGGTATTGAACTTTTGTATCGGACAGCTGATATTGTTTTCGTGATTTCACAGTTAGTCCCATAGTAAAAGTTGTTCATATTGATGTGTACTTCCACCCCTGCAAGTATTGCCAACGACAAAAAATCACCTAGTATAATCATTTTATTAGATTTACACGATTTTGGTGCAACCGCATTACGATATTTGCACAGAGATTGTATTTGTGCGATAGTTACGCAACAGTCTTAATAATATATAAAATGTATCATCGCACTGCCTCTTATAAAAGGCGTAATATTCATTTTTTTATAGTTTATTTCTATATTTTTTTATACGAAATTTGTACATTCCATTTTGTAAAAGACATTGTGTCCTTTGAATCTCGGTTCGTGGGGCTATGTGTATTATTCATGAACGTATTTTATATAGACCAATAAAATATTGAAAACCTAAATCAAAAATACCTTTTATATTTCCAAAATGTATATGTTGTATAATAGTGGGCCTATTGTAGTGCCTTGTGGTAACCCGTACAGTAATTATTTGATAAGCTTTCTTTTTGTAATGTTTAACTCTTTTATTGTCTCGACAGTTATGTTTAAATCATGTTTATTTATTCGGTGAATTGATTTGAATATTGTATGTTCAATTATTGCAAATTTTAATGATAAAAATGTAATCAAATGCTTTTGTTATTTCTAAATATTACTGTTTATACAGGGAGTTAAGCAAAGGATCGAAAACAAAGGTGAAAATGTTTCTAATGTCTACCAATATTGAGATTACATTACCAGATACATTTCATATTATTTATCTATTAATCCTCCGCCTACACCCTGTATAATAAAAATAAAATCTTTTGTGTAACAAAGCGAACGAAATGTAAATTATATCTCTTAAATTCTATGGATAGGTATTATCACAGTTACAAAAAACCTATTTCTGAAATTTCTATATTTATCAAATAAACAGGTGTAGTTTTAGATCAAAATTTTAAAAAAAATACTTAAAATTCGAGCTTAATTTAATTATTCCTTAGGTTTATGTATTGCAAATATTTAATGCATTATTTAGTTTTAGATTGTATTTGTAATATTAGTTATTTAATAAGTAATTTTATCGATCACATATCGTATTGGCTCGATACATTTATATTATTTGTTGGGCATAATTCCTATAGTGTAAAAAAAGAAATATTTTTGCAGATTAAAATAAGGTTTATTCAACTACCAAGTGGCACTACATTAAAAAAAAAATAGCATATTTGTCTATCATTCCTTTTTTAATGAAACCTTAAAACTTCATAAATCACATGACATTTATGCCCCCATCACTGAAAACATATCCTATATTTTGTGGTTATATGTACTTAAAAATATTTTCAACTGTTCAGTATTCTGTTATTGTATTGTATTCTTTCCATTTTGTATTTTATACTGTGATTCAATAAAAATGTACTTAAAAAAAAATACTTTATCACATGATGCCTTTAAAATATGTTTTAGAAATTAGTAGACAGTATGTAATATAGCTAAGCAGTAATACAATTCGACAACTTATAAGATTATTTGTAAAGAAATTTAGTGTATAACAAAAGTTTGATAATTACGTATCTAATTCAGTATTATTAAATAAAAGAAAAACAATAATTATATTCCTAAATAAAATTTAAAGACAACTTCTCACTTTTACAAAGCGCAATGATGTGATTTGTCAATTTTTAGCCCTATTCATTACAGAATATTAATAATGTCAATATTAATATTAACTTTTGCCTTAAGTTTTGATGCGAACTGTTTCTATAAAATCGTATTACTGCTTTAACTGTATTACGTACTGTGTTAAAAATCATAAAAATTTTGGACGAAATTTTTACATTATAATTTGCTAATTGGCTCAAAGTAGAGTGGTCCAAAATATACTTTATAATCAAATGTTATAACATAGACTAGTAAATACGTTTATATTTACACTCGTAAGTTAGTATACATTTGTGTTGTATAAAATATATTCTTATTTAATTTGCTATTTGGATTTTATTTCACGATTCTTTCCCATAAAGACAAAATTGATCATGGCTTAGGAAGATTTGCTTATTTGAGGTAAATACTGCGAGGGTACATACTAAAGATTGACACGTGATTAATATCAACTTGCTGTTCCCGCTGTTTCACCCGCGTTCCCGGTATAAAAAAAATCGTGAAATGCGGAGAGAAATCCAACAAACCGTTCTTGAGTTATAAAACTAACCCGACTATATAGAATTGAAAAAAACTATTTTCGAACGCGAAATTAGGTAGTGATTGAAAAATAAATAAAAAACACGAAGAGAAAATATTATTATGAATGTACCCAAACAAAATTATAATTTTTTATAAATAAACTAGCTGTCCCCCGTGGTTTCACCTGCGTTCTCAAAATAAAAATCCCTCAGCGCCCCCTCTGCCACCCTTACTCCCCCCACCCCCCTCACCGTTCACCCATCATCCCAAATTTCACTCTACACATTTGTATTTCAGCTGAAAACTGTAGGGGGAGTGAGAGAAAGCTTATTGAAAAAAATTGGGGTGGGCCACCCTTATCACTTAGGGGTATAAAGAATAGTTTACGACCTACCGAATATACACAAAAAAAATCATAGAAATCGGTCAAGCCCTTTCGGAGGAGTTCGGTTACTAATACCACAGTCTATATAACCCTTACAGTCGGCCAACGGACACGTTTAGACAGAGCAATCGTGCGGAACTTGCGGGGTGAGAGAGGGGCGGTAGCGAGCCCAAGCTGCCATACACGCGCTTGAGACACAATACAGCAAATAGGGTATTTGCCTGTATTCAAAATAAATTATCCAACACTAACCAATGTATAAAACATCTAAAAAAAAAGGGGAAACCAGGATTAATTTATTAAATTCATCCTTATTATGATTTTTAATGACTAATCTTACCATAAAGAGTATGGTATATAATTATGACGTCACATGCTTGTATTTCACACAAAACTCCATATAAACCTTTCGTTTTGAGATTTCATAAAAAGTTGCTGATTTGAATGTCAGTCAAATACCCTATTACGAATGCCTATACAAAGCGGCATTTCGCGTGACTTCTAACGCGATAGACCACTGTATGTAATTACGCTGTGGTAAAACTGACACGAGAATTTTATATATATAGATAGATATACCTAACGTCATGTAGATTTGTTAAATTAATTGAGAAAGTGAACATGTGATTTCATTTATTTATATTCTATATATATTATATTCGTGGTAAAATAAACCTTACGAGCTTGTAATAAGGTTTCAACTGATAACTCTTTACATTTTAATCCCACATAAATCAGTGGAAAGTGTTCCAAGTTCACGCGATCTCTGGTTGATCTAATTTTAGGTGCGCGCGCGTCAGGTGAGGTTATTGTCACGTGTCGATATTAAAAGAATTTAGATCTTATTTCTTGGATATAGAGAATAATTTTGTTAAGCAAGAATTTCCCATAATATGTACATGACTTCAAAATTACGTCTTTAGAGTATTTTGAAATGAATAATATTTTGTAGTAAGTAATATTTTCCTTTTTTTTGTCTAATTTATTTTTGGAGTCGATTATTTTATAGTTGGTACATATCCAGTGTTGCATGAAATAAATAAAACATAGTGTAATGAAGAAACAATATGTTGTTTTTTTTATGTGAGTTTGTCTATTTATATATTTTACTTCTAAATAGTTCAAGATTTTATCATCAAGTCTTTGAACTCCGATCATTGGAACCTCAGCCAATACTCCCAGGACTATTGTAAGTACAATTTTGAACATTAACTCGGTTTATTAAGAGATCAAAATCATATATACGTGCTCCCAACCAAAACAATAGTAATAGCTCTTATCACCATAGCTATAAAGTGCATATTTCAACTTATGAATTGTAATAAACATTTTATCCATATTAAGAACTCATTATGAACGTTAGGGTGTTACATTAGGGTTGATTTTTAAGTTTCTTTTTTTATCTAAGTCAACGTTTGCCATAATCGGTTGTCAATACATCTCTTGCCATTTCAGTAGCACTTCTGATTTCAGTTCGACAAGTTCTTTATTCATAACTTCTTAAGGTATGTAAGCATAGAATTAAATTAAAAGTGTGATCACATAGGTAAGTACCTAGCTTTTAGTTTTCGCTCAGTGGTTTCGGAGATTTACGCGTTCAAACAAACAGACAAAGAAATTGTCTCTGCATTCTGTTACTCTACTACTCTCTACAATTTTATTATTATTTCTATATAAAAAAAAACAGATTCAAGAAAGACATTCTAACTCAAAAAGAAAACTCGAAAAGTAGTCAATGGATTACTTGAATTTTTTACACAACGTTGCATTTCTTTCTATATAAGTGTGTTTTTATATACTTTTTATCAATAAGTTCCCACGGGAACGGGAAATTCTAACGTATTGACAGATGACCGGTGATCAAGCCTTTTTAGTAATTTTATTTGGTATGTCGTCGATTTGGCACACCTAGGCTCTGCTTAGCCACACACTCAGAGGGATTCGACTTTGTCTTAACTCTACAGTTAAGTCTGAGCTAAGTCTAAGTACACTATAGATTTTGCCTAAGTTTGAAATAGCAGGACGAGATTTCAAAACAAAAGACGCCCATGATTTTCATTTTTATATGGTTAGCAATACACGGTGTAAATTGGCATATGCCATGAGAGAACCTATCAAATAATGAAATGCACAAATATCTAAAAGAGAATCACGTGCATCTAAAGATTTAATGGATCATAATATACGCTCGTTAAGTTCTATTACCCAACACCTAGAATAGCTTCCCTATGTTTACAGGAAGCCATTATTGCGTTTACGTCATTTACAATGTTACCAAAACAAAAAATATGTAAAACAAAAAACTTTCAATTGATCGTATAAAACACGATTAAAGTATTTTCTAATTTTCTAAATAAAGATCGAAAATAAACCTGAATTTCTTATTGCATAGAAATAAGGTTGAATTCCGAATGGAATTTTTTTGGGAATGGTAAAATTAACGTGGTATAGGTATGGGATTCCAGAAATAAATGTTACATCCTCTGGAGAGAACTTGTGCCAACTTTTTCCCGCCACAATCAGTCAACACGCGAAATTCGTATTAGATGGTCTATTGTGAACAAAGTTGTTAGTGTCTGTGCTCGTTTGTAATTTATAAATAAAGATTTATAGGTAGGTAAATTGTCTCTTTGTTATGATGGATGACCCTTGGATAATCATTAGAATGTTTATTTTTTTTATCAAAGACAATAAGAGTTTTTTTTTATAGTTTAATGTCTATTTAAGCCTATGGTGGTGAGAATATAAAGCCTAGAAAGAAGGTAACCGACTCCCAAGTATACCTTTGTGTTTTTAATAAAATTCACTGGACAAGAGTACCTAGGTATTGCAAATGGACACTCCAAGGAAACAATAGTTATAAAATATTTTTACTCCTTAGCATTAAACCCTCGCTATGGCAGACGAAGAATACTACCACGTGGTGACAAGAACTGAGGAAATCACCGAACAAGAAGACAGACACTTAGCCGGCGCGAAAAAAGAAATAAGGAATGACCTCACAGTTATAATACCGGAGAATCCATTCCCAGAAATACTAGTCGACGCGTATCCTCCATTAAAATTCTCATGGGTGATACCTAAGAAATTGGCCGCTATGGCGTTCCCAAGAAATATAGAGAATTTAAAATTCCTTTGCAATCAGGGTATAACGCATTTGGTGACGCTAACAGCTGGTAAGAAACCTCCTGTAGAAGATATATCTAGACTCAGGTGGACAGAAGTACCTGTCGAGGAGTTTGAAGCGCCCTCTTTGGAACAGATTAAGAAGTTCATTGAAGTTTGTAAGAGAGCCGATAAGAATGGAGAGGTATGTATACTATATTTTTTCTAGAAGTTAGTGACTGACTAACCTTACCTTTTACCGTCCGTTTCTGAAAGTCTAACCAATGTTACCTAATTTGGTCTAAACTATAGCCGTCTTTATCATTTTGTAGGTCATAAACAGTGACAGCTAATAATTTTAACATGAACATGAGTTAGGTAGCTGTTTCAAGTCTTTCCAGAGCTTATATCAGCCAAGACCTAGGTACATGAGATTAATGATCAGGATTCTAGAAACCGAGGAAAATGTGCTTTTAAGTACGTTTTAAAATATTATCTAACGAATAAAATAAATATAAAACCCTTTCGTTCACATACAGAATTGTAAACATGCACCTTTACATCTATTTTAATTTAAACAGGTCAAGACTTCGTAAAAATATGAGACGTTTTCGTTAACGTTATCAAGGTTATGAGAATTATATATGGCGTGCATGCAACAAGTACAACCTATCAATTAAAGATAATCATATCGACATTTTTAATACCAGTGTATCCTGTGCGAGAAATAATCTATGTGTGAGCTTTTTCTCTTAGTAGGTATCTATTTCTAATATTTACTTCTTTTTTGTTCAAAATCTAAATTTCTTTTATTAAGTGTCTAAGTTTATATAGCTGCTGTAGCAAGTCTTGTTGTTATTATTTTACTAAATGTGAGGACATGTAATTGGCCCACTTTTGCTATAACGTTTCTATTTTTAGTTAATTGTGCTGTATGTCTTCCTAATAAATAAATAAATAAATAAATAATAAATAATATCAAAATACGTTCGCGAAAATTTGTAAGCGTTTATTTGGACACAAGTACCTAACCTATAATAATAAGCGGGGAATATTTTTTTATACAAATGAGACAGAAACCGAAGCGATACCAAAAAGGTTCCCTTTTATACCAAAAATGTTTCATAGGTACCTATTATACTTACTCTCTCAATGTGATGAGAGATGAAAACTACCAATCTTTTTAGGATATTTGAAATATAGTTCGCGCTATCAAACGACTCCCGTGGAATTAATTAAAATCGATATTATTTCTTCTACGATAGAGGAGGGCCGTCGGAACTTCTTTGGTGGCGCGAACTCTAGTGTCAAATTAGTAAAAATGGTAGTACTAACCTATTTTAGTTTATACTTTATGACTGACGAGGGCCATACAGCCATGTCACCAGAGCATTCCAGGCGGGAAAAAACGTATGCAAAGAAAGTAAATACAATATTACTCATCAGGTAATGGGTATCCACTGCAGACAAGGCCGCAGCCGCTCCGGCGTGATGCTGGCCTGCTACCTTGTTCACTTCCACCGCTTCCTGCCAGACCAGGCCATGAACGTCATCAGGATGATACGAACAGGTAGCGACATTTATCTAATGAACACTCTTTATCTCTGACTTAGAGACTAAATTCCGATGGAGACCATGTTTTTTGCCTCCTATATCACTTCAATATATAATAGCTTTTGCTATCACTGGCTATTTCACTTTTGAACAGGTTTAATTTTAAAACATAAAACATATTCTTTCCTTGCGTTAGTTTTAATTTTGTTAGCACCGTTGCCGGCATGTCGTAATGACCAAGACTTTTTTATGCTACCCTCACATGAAAATTATTAAAAATATTTTTAACATAATTATGTAGGTACGTAACTATAGCGCGCACTCCCGTCTTTTGCAGCTTTGTACAGTCAGTAACAGAAGTAGTTGAACAGATCCATATAAAAAAAAACTCACTGTACACATTATTTACAGACATTTACTATTTTTCTTTTCAATTTAAACAAAAGTAACCGATATTCGGTGCCTTTCCCCTAATAAGCGTCGTACTAAGGGCCCTTTAAACTCGTGTAGTAGTGTAATAGTTGTTAGTCTAAAACTGTTAACTCAATCAGCAAGAATACTAATTTTGTATTAGTTAGAATAAACAGACAGTTAAATTCATTCTGTTTATACAATCTCCGATTTCGTTTATGCTCAAGATCCAGCCTTGTAACAGGATGATGCATTTAAATTTCCAGTTCGATTCCCCTCCCGGACAATGACCATGAACATGTACCTATGTATTATATGTTTGTATTTCCGCGATTTTCTGATCCGATTTGAATGGGGTTTTCGTCACTAAATGCATAGTTTTTAGAGTTCTGTACCCAAAGGGTAAAAACGGGACCCTATTACTAAGACTGTCTGTCCGTCTGTCTGTCTGTCACCAAGATGTATCTCAAGAACCGCGATAGCTAGACAGTTGAAATTTTAACAAATTATGTATTTCTGTTGCCGCTATAACAACAAATAGGTACTTACTATAAACAAAATAAAATAAATATTCAATTACCATATAACACACATACCTAGTTAGGTACCTACTTATTAAAATTGTTGAAACTTTGGATGGTAATAAAAAATGATTTTCCAAAATCTCCCATAGGTAGCTATGGGAGTAAAATTGGAGATCGAGGGTGGAACCGCGTGGTGTACAAGTTAGTAATCCCAATATGAATAATTAAATGCTTATCAATCAAGTAATTTATCTAGCTGTCCCCCGTGGTTTCATCCGCGTTCTCGTGACAAAAAAGTAGCATATGTCCCTCTCCATACCATAGGTGATCTGCGTACCAAATTTCATCGCGATAGGTTCAACGTTTTCGCATTTATAATATTAATATAGTATGGATGGAATTATTATGGATTTATAAAATAAACAAATTCACAACGTCCAGGCTCCTGCGACGCGATAGAACATGAAGAATCAGTGGGCAGATACTTCGAATATCTAACCGAAGATAATCCTCTAAGATTCGGAGTAAGTGGGGATGTTATGGAAGAATTTATAGATGCCGCAAAGGACTGCACCAAAAAGGCTCTAGCTTAAATATTCGTTATCTGTGATCGACTGTTGTGATTGTTGTTGACTGTACCTGAGATTAAATGATTATTTTTTTTGTTAACTGTTTTTTTTTCACGTTTTTTACATCCACACAAAAGTAACTGAAAATTCAGTTTAGGCCCTAGGAGGGCAATTATGAAGGAATTTACTGAAGTTACCACCAGTTCAGAAGTCAACCTTCTGAGAAGAACTGGCAAGAAACCCAGTACGGTTACATGTCTTATATATTTTGTGACTTAGCTATAATACTTTTTCAAACGCTTAACAATTGCAAAAAAACATGACCAGAAAGAATAAATAAGATAGGTAAGAAAAAATAACTGAATTGAATATTATTTCTCAATAGTTAGTTATAACTAACCAGTAACTAGTAAAAATCAAATTAAAGAGTACAAACAAATGCAATGAAATAGGTATAATTTATGATTTGCGAGGATAAACACGGAGAGGAGTATTATTAGGATCCATTGGGGGGCTATTTTCAGACATTACCTAATGCATTGACGACAGCGCATGACATACCCTTGGACTGCCAAATTAATATCTAAAAGAGGCTTACATCTAAGCTATATATATAATCAATCTTAATTAGTACATATAGCTTTAAATGTTAATCTATCTGTGCCAATATGGTTGCCAAAAGATTCTGGCAAACTACCAAATGCGCCGGCAGAAAGTCTAAATGTTATGAACGAAAATAAAATACAACAGATTAACATATACGTTAGAGAAGTGAAAGCTTTTCTTTCAACGTGTTAATATAGTGCCCATAATGACTACAGTGTATATCAAGCCAAATGTAAAGTTGGCCAAACTTTGGTACAAATATAAAGATATGGATCGCGGGGAATCTAAGCCGGAGAAGGATGTTGAAGAAATTAAACATAACGAAGAAATTGTTCCAGAAGATAAAGATTATGAATCGTACCCTCCAATTAATTTCTCATGGTTGGTAGAGAATAAAATTGCAGCAATGGGATGTCCAAAAACTGTGGCCAATTTGAATTATTTAGTGGATGTTGGTGTCAATCATTTGGTGACGCTATCACCGGAGAGGTGGCCTCCTATCCTGGACTGCAAGAAGAAGCTCCGATGGACTGAGATTAGAGTGAAGGAGTACGGAGCCCCGACTTTGAAACAGATATTGCAGTTTATTGCTATTTGTGAGCGAGCCGAGATACGAGGAGAGGTCAGTATTTTTGTTTATATTTTGAAAGAATCATAGCTCTTTACAAAAAATATGTGTTATAAACATTTCCTATTGTTTTAGTCAAAATTATTATAAAATATTAATAAATAGCAGATTTTAGTCTCATTTTGATTGAACATCGCTGTAATTTACGTAGATTTTTTTATTATGGGGTTTTAAAAATATTTGAAATGCTTTAAATATTCCTTATTCGCCAAGGATAAATTGAAATGTCTTTACTTATTTTATAGTCTGTTAAGTAAGTAACCAAGTTTGAAGATAGCCCCGTCTCTTTTTGTTATATGACGTTAGAAAGTGACGGATATACTTTTAACCTAGGTTTTACCCTACTTTAAACCGCCCATAATAAGGGGGTATTGATTGTAACCACAGAACATTGTAACTATAGGTGGTGGGAGTACATTGTCGACAAGGTCGCGGGCGAACTGGAACGATGCTGGCGTGCTACCTCGTGCATTTCAAGAACATGGCACCAGAACGCGCTGTCCTCACTGTCAGGGTACAAAGACCGGGTAAATATTAAATAGATGAATCTACGTTTAAATTTTACTTATACAGCGCCGGCGGCCCTGGGGTAGAGCGAGAGGAGTGGCCAGGTGGCAAGGGGCGCTAAAAAGCCAAATGCGAATAATAATAATATAAATTCATAAATTGAAATACAATTTACCTATAGGTATATTGCGAAAGCGTCAACCAAAGAGCGCTGTAAGATAATCTCGCTTTACCTTAATTAAGGGCTAGGGCCGGCGCTGTCTTATAAATGTAAAGTTAAGTGAATCCCTCCTCTGTCTGTTTGTTACATTTTACATACAATATTGATCATGTAGCAAACTCCTAAGAAAGAGTTAGTTAGGTACTTCATACATCGAGGGGTTATACTGGGTGACTTTTTAGTCACTGGCAGGCAATACTTGCAGGGGTGGAAGTACTCATCAATATGAACAACTTTTACTAGACTAACTGTGAAATCACGAAAAAAATATCAGCTGTTCCATACAAAAGTTCAATACCTACTCGACCAAAATGTATAAAGCAACCATTTTATTTTACGCGACATCTGAGTTGGTCTTGTAATAAAAGTTGTTCATATTGATGAGTACTTCCACCCCTGCAAGTATTGCCAGTGACTAAAAAGTCACCGTGTATAAGATCGTCCTTGTTTATTCCTTTCTATTAGTGAAAACCGTATCAAAATCCATTGCGTGGTTTAGAAGTACGCGGAGAAACAGACAGAATCAGATAGCGACTTCATACTATTTAGAAATGAATTTATAAGATAGTATTTTATTTATTTAAAAGTATGTTCAGGTTGCATAGAATGAGGGAAACTCGACAATAGATAATGCATCTTATTTCACAGGCTCCTGTGAAACCTACGAGCAGGAAAAGGCAGTATGCCACTACCACGACTGTCTCAGAGGCACCATAGACAAACCAGACTATAGACTAGTAGAAGATAAGGTTTATTTCGATCACTCAATGAAATATATGTTCGAAGAAGACGATGTAGAGAAGCAAAATGATGATGAAGAAATGAAACAAGCAATAAGCATACTAGGCGACCAACATGTAGACTGCAATGTTTATGAGTTGGAAAAGAATGGCGGCCATTTTGAAATAATAAAACACAAAAGGAAAAATAAACCAATGGTCATTAATCATAAGATTTATTTTTGAATGCATACAAATGTATAATTTTGTAAGTTGTATTTTGTGAAATATTATACTATTTCGATTATTATAGTTATAATGAGTATATTTATTTGTTCGGTTACAATTTTCTACTGATATATCGTAAATGAATATATAGACAATTATTTTTTACAATCTAGACAGTTATAATATTGGATATCTATATATAAAATTTATTATATATAAAATTGAATGTTTGTCTGTATGTCCTTTATAGATTCCGAAACCGCTGAACCGCGATGAAATTTTCAGACAATCTGCCCCGCGGGTGTACCTGTAAGGTTTGGTGGCGATCGGAGCACTCGGGACCACGGGTGAAACCGTGGGGCGGAAGCTAGTACATAATAAAAACATGTAACTAATTCCATCATGCCGATTTTTGAATAATTAAGTAATTCTTATTATTAAAAAAAATAACACATCTTTGTCATAACATTTCTATATACATTTTTTACTTTGACTTCAAACATATCATAAGGTCATTAGGTACTTTAACTTATAACGAATTTGTATACAATTAAAAATAAACGATAGACAGACAGGACAGTTCATACTTTTAAAGTATTTAAAAAAATATTTTATTTCATCCCAAAATTCTGAGATTCAAATCGTAGATGCGCCCTTGCCATACATAAGGCGCACGAAAATGTGTCAACGTTGGGAAGAGTGAGCTCACTCTTTCCGTCGTAGTCGCTTGTAGGAAGCAGTGAACGTAGCGCACACAGACATGAAACGTGGACCGTTTTTGCAAGCGCATGGCACATCTAATGATTTAAATCAAATCGCCCCCAATCAATACCAAATATATTAATATGTTAATGAAACGCATTAATTAGGTTGGGTTCTCTGTATATGGCAGCCGAGAAGGCCCGGCTGAGCCCACTGCTTCGGTACCAAGTTCAGATTTTGCACGCGCCACCTACCCCGTCGCACTTGGACCCTGATCGGGCAGTTAACGGAATGTAACACTAAATCATTGATTTGTGACATGTCCACAAAATTTCTATAATTAATCGATCCAAATTCATAGATTTTATCATTTTCCCGGAGACCCTGAAATATAAGAATAGCTGTTAGTACTTTGATTTCTTTGGTGATAGCTCAGGGAGAGAAGCCATAGCATGGTGGTAGGGTACTTTGTAGTACCCACCTGACTGGCTACCACCATCAAGTTAAAAATCTGTTGCCAAACACATACAGGCGTGTTCTGGCAGCTGCACTTGACAGCCAGTTCCTTCTGGGCTTTGTGTTCTTACCACCTTCGGCCACATCATCACTTAACATAGTGAGATTGTGGTCAAACATAAGCCTATACAAAGTAAAAAACAAAAAAATAACACTCCATTGATTCTGGATGTATAGTAAAAAATTTGATTTGTTTTTCAAAAAGATTCCCGTCGTTGCCAATAGATGGCGTTACAAAATATCTGAATCGCACTATGGTTTCGTTCTTTGTAATTATATATATTTCAGAAAAGCTTTAACTTTAATAATCATAGTAGACATAAATTTTGAACAGTAAATTTTTGGCGACGTATTAAATTCCAAATATCTGGAGTTTGATACGTGTACTGTACTGTAGTGTAGGTAGGGTAGGACACGGCCAGTTCCTTTCAGTAGGAGTGGGTAATATCAGGTTTATAAGATATCGAATTGAAACTATATATTGATATATGGTATCGGATTCTGAAACTTAGGCATGAGATGATGAGATATACCCGCAAAATTCAATACCCGGCCTCATACCCGTACGTATCGCCACATGCCCAGTACAAAAACCCAGTATTAAAATACCTATAGGTATTTTTCAGGGCTGACCTTAGCGGCCTTCTTCTGGAGACTCTTAGCGACCTTTGGAACATATTTTGATGACTAGGTAATAAATACAAGGCGTTTAATATATTTACCATTTATGTGCTAATCAGTAATTTAGTTTTTTAAACAATCTTTTTATCTAAACATGGTTGGTACAGTATATTTATAATTCAAAATCTTTCATTATTGTGTATTGGAAATTGTCAGATGGCGTTACATTTGCATGAGGCAGCTAGCTAGGTAAATCACACATCGTATTTTCGCTAGATGTCGCTTAGATTAAATATAATTTTATCTTGATAAAATTTTTAATGTGTTATTCTTAATAATTAAAATGTTACAGTTTTTTTGTTATTAATACGGAAACTGGTAAAATTAAAGATAAGAGTGAACAGCTAACGCTTAAAATTAATGATAGATTGTTGTCAGATAAATTGGAAGTAGCCACTGCTTTTGAGCACTTTTTCTCCAGTATACCGGGGGAGACTACTCAATGTCTTAAATCTTGTCCTAAAGTAGCGGAATCATTACTAAAGCTTCATATCAATAAATCATATCCTAGTTTTAAATTTAGTTATATTAATGCTAACGATGTTTTAAAAACTTTTAATTCCCTTAATATGAAAAGTACTGAAGATTTATGGGGTTTATCGGTTACGGTTTTAAAATCAATAATTGCAGTAATAGCACCTATTTTGTCCGATATTTTCAATGAATGCATTCATCAGGGCTCTTTTCCCGATTTAATGAAGTTTAGTAAAATAGTACCTATTTTTAAATCCGGTTGTAAGTATAATCCATCCGATTATAGACCAGTGTCCGTTCTTCCAGCACTTAGTAAAATATTTGAAAAACTGTTACTCAATCAAATGTTAAAACACTTTAATGAACATGAGATACTGCATGGTCATCAGTTTGGTTTCACGAAGGGAAAATCTACTTCCGATGCAGCTGCAAAATTATTGAAATCCATTTATGAGGCTTGGGAGGGTTCACAGGATGCAATTGGTATATTCTGTGATCTATCCAAGGCCTTCGACTGTGTCGACCACCGTACACTGCTACTAAAGCTAAACTATTACGGAATTCGTGGAACGGCTTATGATCTTGTTCTATCTTATTTATCTAATCGTCAACAAAAGGTAGGGATTAGTAGTACAACATCTGAGGGCTCTTTAATCGAAATGGGGGTACCCCAGGGCTCAATACTAGGACCATTTTTGTTTTTAGTTTATTTAAATGATTTACCATCTATTGTAAATGGCCTCTCAGATATAGTCTTGTTTGCTGACGATACTTCGTTGATTTTTAAAGTTGATAGAAAAGACAAAGATCTTATAAGAGTAAATGATACCTTGTCAATAGTCTCCAAATGGTTTACTGCAAACAATTTGTTACTCAACTCTAAGAAGACTAAATGTTTAAGATTCTCTCTACCCAATGTAGCACAAGTAGATAGTCAAGTAATAATAGATAGCAGTAATTTGGACATGGTTAATAAAACTGTATTCTTAGGTTTAACATTAGATAATAAATTACAATGGGGTCCTCATATAGATTCTTTGGCAGGTAAATTAAGTTCAGCTGCATTTGCTGTAAGAAAAATTAAACAATTGACGAATGTCGAGACGGCTAAACTAGTATATTTTGCTTACTTTCACAGTCTGTTATCATACGGTATTTTATTATGGGGAGCAGCAGCCGATATTGAAACTATTTTTATACTACAAAAAAGGGCAATTCGTGCAATTTATAGTATGGGTCCTCGGGACTCATTAAAGCATTTATTTAAAGAAATAAATATAATGACTTTGCCTTCACTCTACATTTATGAAAATATAATGTTCATACGTAATATAGGAATGTTTAAAACAAAAGTAGATGTCCATAATATAAATACAAGGCAAAGAGAGAAATTAATTGTTCCATATTTTAGGTTAGCCAAAGTTAGCAAGTCATTCCTTGGTAATTGCGTTCGTTTTTATAATAAAATACCTAACTCGGTAACCAAGATGACCGATTTTAAATTCAAATTTTACGTAAAGAAAGTTTTGAAGGAAAAGGCTTATTACAAGGTAGCTCAATATATTGAAGATAGGGATGTTTGGAAATAGTTTCACTCTGCACAGGTGCACTTCGCATATTTATTTATTTATTTATTTATTTATTTATTTAGCACATGGAGGACTTACAGCTAATAAAAACAAACCAAAAGAAGAAACCATAGTCACCAGAGGGCCAATTACAAATCCTCACGTATAGACTTATAATATTGTTATTTATGGTGTGAGCACATGTGAGCACATAACAAAAAACGCCTTATGTGAAAATACAATTTAAAAAAAATAAAAAACTTAGTTCGCATAATATAATACGAATGAAAGAATAGTGAAATAAATATAAGTAATAACCTACCGCTACTTGAAAAAATTTAGGCTTAAGCACCTTCTGGCCGAATTCACACTAGTTGAGAATGGATCTAGATCATGTTCCTTGCATATATCATTGAAATATCTGCTTGCACGCACGATGTAGCTGTTCTGCCTATAATTCGAAGATGTACGAGGTACACGTATGGGTGGATTAAAACGAAGTGTTTTACATGGCACATTAAAATGAAATAAGGACAATAACTCAGGGTTATCAATATTGTTATTGAGGATTTTCAACAAGAATAGACAGTCAGCAATTTTACGTCGTTCCACCAATGGTAATAGGTGGTACCTCTTACAGGATTCAAGGTAATCAGTTGACTGATATGGAATCTTTTGATGAAAGCAAAGATACTTTATGAAACGTCTTTGGATGTTTTCAATGCGGTCAATGTATCTATGATAACGTGGGTTCCATATCTGAGAGGCATACTCAAGCTGACCTCTTACATAAGTGCAATACAATATTTTTAATGTTTTAGCATTCGTAAAACACTTAGAGAGACGTATTATAAACCCAAGTAGTTTAGAAGCTTTTTTGACAATTGCATCAATGTGTGTGTCAAAAACTAGCTTACTGTCATGATTGACGCCTAAGTCACGAATAGTATTGCATCTTGGCAAGATCTGGCCCGCCAAAGTATAAGTAGTAGCTAGGACTGCACGTTTTCTAGTATAAGTGATCACCGAACATTTGGATGGGTTGAGATCTAGTCTATGAGCTCGACAATATTCTTCAAGCCGATACAAATCAGCCTGAAGTGCCAGTCTGTCTTCGAGCGTTGAAACAGTGGCAAATATTTTCATGTCGTCGGCAAAGCATAATAGTTTGGATGAATAGAGACACTGATCAATGTCATTCACATAGACCACAAATAAAAAGGGACCCAACAACGAACCTTGAGGCACCCCGCTGGGCACGGTTACCCAACTCCTCGACATGTAGTTATTAAGGACTACGGCTTGTGACCTGTTATCAATGTAAGACGAGAACCACCTCAAGAGGTCCCCACGGATGCCCATGTAGCTCAACTTCTTTATCAGGGTATCATGGTCGATTCGATCAAATGCCTTGCTATAATCTGTATAGATCACGTCAACCTGATTACCATTATCCATAGCATCCGTAATATAATCATTTAATAAAATCAAATTAGAAGTGGTAGACCGTCCTTTTAAAAAACCGTGCTGAAAGAAGCTGAGTGAGCTAGCAAGGGCGGGATATAATTGGTTATAGACAATCCTCTCAAATATTTTAGCTATAATGCACAGCTTGGATATAGGTCTATAATTAGTAATCTCGGTTTTAGACCCCTTCTTATGTACGGGTGTGATAAAAGCAGATTTCCATACTTTCGGAACAATACCTTGAGTTAAAGACTTGGAAAACAATATTGATATAGGGAGGGCAATGGAAGACGCACATTTAATTAAAAGTTTAGATGATATATTATCAGGGCCAGCACCTTTAGTTGGATCCAGTTTACGAAGTAGACCGGTCACAACATCAACATTCACTTCAATGTGACAGATATCACATGAAGTTCGGTTAGTATCATAAGGGAAAACAGGGGGTGCACTGGGATTATTAGATGAACGGGGGTTGAGGAAAGTTGACATGAAATAAGATGAAAAAGCTTCACAAATAGAGTCTCCAGTGAGTAGTGATTCATCGTTATAATTTAATGTATTAGGTATTGTATAGGAGTTATGCCGATTTTTAACAAAAGACCAAAAGTGTTTAGGGTTTTCTTTAATGGAATTTTCGGTGAACTTAAGATAACTTTTGTAGCATGAAGCTTCGAAAGTCTTGACTCTGTCACGCAAATATTTAAAAGTTAGCTCATCCGATTTATTGCCGTAAATCTTGAATTTTTTTAGATATTTATGTTTTTCTTTAATAGTATTGACGAGTGAAGAGCTGTACCAGACTGGATATTTTCTATTACGTACTAGCTTTTGTGGTATATATTTGTTTTGGAACTGTTTAATAGTGTCTATAAAGTACTCAACCGACTCATCCAGTGATCGGGTTGAAAATTCATGCTGCCAATTAGTGCCAGAAATCTCATTATTAATAGAATCAAAATTACCTTTGCTATAGATGTAACGTAACCGCGGCGCATGGTCAAGGGGAGGTATTTCAAAAATGTCAATATTGATTAACAGCGCAGGATGATGGGGATCAATGGGCACTAGAGGGTCAACACACTCACTAACACAGACTACCTTGTTTGAGAGGACTAAGTCCAACAGTTTTCCGTGCCTATTAGCTACCCCATTATGCTGTCCAAAGTCCAGCATACATAACTCGTCCGCGAACAAACATTCGTCACAAGTGGCGGGGTTCTCTGGAACGAACGAAAGGTTATTAGATGGAACCCACGAGATTCCACTCATATTAAAGTCACCTAAAACTAAAAACACATCTGAAGTATTACTCAGAGCTATATGGTTCAGTTTGGACAAGAAGTTACTTAGTTGATCCGAAAACGAGAACCCTTTGTTTTGTTTACACAAGTAAATAGCACAAATATATAGGTTCACGAAATCACGTGACTTCGAATTTTTAAGCCGTAAGTTGATCCAGAGATCCTCAGCTGAGGAGTAAAGGAGCGGTTGCGGAGTGACTAGTAACTCCCTACGCGTCGCAATAAGCACCCCACCCCCTCTCATCTGTCCAGTCATAGCATAATCCCGGTCACGACGCCACACTAAATAGCGATTATCAAATAGCTCTGAACTTGACATGCCATCCAATAGCCAAGTCTCCGTTAAAACAATAATATCAAAGGAGTTATGTAAAACCTGACGGTAGAATGAGTCTGACTTTGTTCGCAATCCCCGTACATTCTGATAAAAAACGGTCAAACATTGATCACTGTTCTTAGCCATCGCATATATATCCAACAATAATTGAATAAGCATCAAAAACAGTATTAAATAATAAAATTAGCCAATTCATTTCAAGACAAAAATAATTAGTTACGTATAAAAGAGGTATAAAAGTGTAATGCGGGTAGAGGTACAAAAATTTTGCAAGAATGTGTAAATCATTCGATGTCAGGCAGGACATGACGGTGCGAGCAAGCAAGCAGCAATATGTCACACGCATATGCGTAAGCGAGACAAACATGTATATAAGTATTGGTACTTGAAGGGGAGCAGCGCGATAAGGAATATAATAGAAGCTCATTAGCAGTGCAGAGGTGCTAAACCTTTTACTAAAACAAAGCAAATAATGAATGATGTGCGAACTTGGATACATTTTAAAAGTAGAAATGTAACAAATCAATCTGGGATGTAAATAGAAGCGGTTTACAAAATTTTGTTTAAATCTAATTCATTTCTTATTATAAACGTTTTGCAATTAACGTTCTTTCGCACATGAATCTTACCATGTTTCACCCAAACGAATTCATGGTGTTTCTCTTTAGCGGCAATTTTCGTTAAATTTAGAAGCTTTTTGGATTCTACACTTAAATGGTCATTGACATAAATACGTTGTGGTGCTCCTTGAAAACCAATGTCCGAAGTGGAAAGGCCCTTATCAGAGCGTGCAGTCGCAATAAAATCTTCTTTTATATATCTATTTAGGAAGCTCACTATCACTAATTTATCCTTGGAGTTATGAATAGGCACTCGCGAAATATAGTTGATCTGGGTCTTAGAACACTGGTAGTTGATTTTACTGCAGATGGCTTCAACGATTGAGAATAAGTTCTCATCCTTCTTTACAGGGACACCCTTAATCTCTACATTGTTTAGCCTAGAACGCTGATCAGACGAAGAAAGCTCGACCTTTGTTGAGGCCAATGCTGACTGCAATGACGAGACAGTGGCCTGAAGCTTTTCAAACTCGGAGGCTTTGTTTTCTAGATCGGCAAGTCTGGTATCGAAATCGTCGAGTCTACCACTAGAGAAATCACAACTTTTCTTCAGCTCGGTCAACTCATCTTTAATCAATCTAATGTCGCTGACTAAGGTTGGCAAACTCAGCAGATGCTGTTTCATTTCACATTGTTTTTTTTATTTTATTTTTTTAGTTTTAGCCATTATGTAGCGTATTCGCTATTATTTAATAAGAACTTGTTTGCGTTACATTTTATTATTTACTTGGTATTGGTATTTTTCTTTTTGATTTAATTGTATATTGTATTGTACATTTTGCTGTTATTGAAAAAATATAGCCAATAGTCTGATTATAAAAAAAAAAGAAAAATATATATAAAAAATGTAACCTTGCTGAGTTTCTTGCCGGTTCTTCTCAGTTGAAGGCTGATTTCCGAATCGGTGGTAGCTTCAGTAAATTCGACCATCATAAGTGCTCTCCTAGGGCCTAAACTGAATAAATGGCTTTGACTTTGACTTTGAATTTGGTTAGTTTTGTTTGGTTGATGATGTTATGAGACAATAATTTTACTATTATGTAATAAGTACGAATATTTATAAAAGCGTCATCTATCCGTGGTAAAGCTAATCGTGCAATTGTTTTATCAACACCGAGTAGTAGGAATTATAAAACAAAGACTTCACAATTATTTTAAACATAAGAAATGAAACGAAAACGAAAGTTACTTATACAGCTAAAACGCGCCAAAAATTCAATATCTAGACTATGTAGTTTAAAATCCGCCATCACAACTGAACTGACATAAAAAATCAAAACAGTTCAAAATAATATTTTGTGTCTTACCTAAGTACATACTTACCTAATAACATTTTAAAATATTTTCATCCATTCTAAAATCACCTCTACATATATTTATTAAAAGCGTAAAGAACCGTTATTCGTGAAAAAAATCATTTCAAAATAAATATTAATCTTTAACATTATTACGCAATTAACCTCTTTATACTCATAGAAATAAATAACAAATTTGTCTCAACGAATTACATGGTTTAGTACACCTAAATCATACGTTTCATTCAATACGAGCACGGTCGGGAGGCGCCGTAGCCATTTGGTTAACTTCGTATTCTGTGCCGAGGTGCGGTGACGAACGGGGACCGGATGCGACGGGTATGTACGTACCCGCCCGGTGCGAGTTACAGGTATAGCCGTATAGGTACATACTGGCCGTACTGTCATACGATTACGTTCGACGCGTAGCATGTGCGACTCCGACAATACCTATCGGGTATGGACCGGGTCTCTGCCGTACATACTCGGTAGGCGTACTGGCAAGCTCATACTGGGTCTTTAGACCTGGACCAGTATATACGCCTCATCCCTACTGAAACTATATATTGGTGTATCGGTCTGTATTTGGTAACACTGAACCTATAAAACGATGTTATATGAAACTGTATACCATATTATAACATGATATTGTATTGTAATTTATTATTCTCAAATCTTTTTGTCTTAGATACGTACGTTGGGTTTATCAAATATATTTAATGGTTACTTTATGTGAAGTAATATTTACTTAGGTAGTTATTTGTTTTAGTAAGTTTGGCATCACGTAGTGATTATATACTCTTTGTTTGGCATAAATAAACATTATTTGTAACTAAAATATACATAAAATAAACTTATTAATTACATTACTTATTTATAATACATTAATTTCATTTAAATTAATATAAATATAAAATAAAAAAATTGGGACATTATTCCTTACTCACGGCCATCTGAACCCAAACTAAGCAGAGCTTGTGCTATGGAAGCCAGATAACTGATATACTACATATACTACTTTTCTTTTGTAAATACATTCATATATAGTTAATTACACCCAGACTTAGGACAAACAAACAGACATGTTCATGCACACAAATGTTTGTTCTGAGTGGGAATCGAACACACGACCTGCGACGTGATAGATAGGGTATCTTACCAACCACGCCAACCGGCCCGTCATTTCGACCTACCTCCACAGTTGCAAAACGCGGAAAGTCCTAAAATGACCTCATATAAGTTTTTTTTTAAATTTTATATTAACATCACAACATTAGAAGACTGATGCGATGAAAAGAAGTGGAGAGTAGAACAAAAAGTTGGGTGTGGTAGTGCAAGTGTGGGGGTACAAATGTATGGAACATCGCTATGAAAGTGCTATACCATAGCTAAGTATATAACATTTTAGCTTACAATCGGCACAATGGACTAGAACGATACTGTTACTCTATAGCTTTTATGTATGCTCAAAGGTTTTTATGCTGTCCATATTGTTGTAACTCCCCACCAGATGGCGCTGCAGTGCATCGAATTCTATACCATTTGATTATAGTCTGTGCATGTGTAGAGCTAGTCAATTTTAACTCCCAAACACTAGAAGCACTATGTTATAGTTGAAAATGAAAGTATTTTTATTCAAATAGGCCTTATTGATTAGTGTTGGGTAGGACACGGTTTAAAAATGAGTTTGTAAGAGTAGCCTCTTTTTTGTACTGATACACTACAATGTCCCACTTCAAAAGAGGCGAGGTGTTGTGAAGCTCTGTAGTACATTTGAAGTAAAGAGTAGGTATGTATCGGTCGCGTCAATGTAGTAGGTGAATAAAAAGACGTGCTCTTGAAATGACATGCCTCTCTGTCTCTCACTCATTCACTCTACAGTTCACGTCATATGAAAGAGTAAAGAGTACCACGACATTAAATTTGAAGTAATACATGTCAAAATCTCGTACCGCTCTTACATTTTTTCGTCATGTACGGGACAAATGTACTGCCTCTTGTATGTCCTACTCAACACTATTATGGATAGTCTGACTCTAACACACAGTTTGAAACATTGTTTCTGCTGAGATGAGTCAGAAAGAAACTTAGCAATTAGACTTCAAAACCAACTCAGATTTCTTACATAAAATAACTAGTCTCACTGACATAATTTGTGTTATAATGGAAAAAAAAACAAAACGCAATCATACAAATGGCTATATGGATGTGAAATAAACTTGGCTCAAACATAGATCATACCCTGGAATAATATTTTTTTTCCTGGGAAACATAAGATCCCTCAGGAACTAAAGAGAGAGATTGAGAGAGGTAGAGCATAGCGATATGTCACTCAAAGAGCAGCTCATCTGGGGAAGTACCTCCACCTTACAGAATACTGCAGCCAAATAAATTAGTTTTGTTTCTGCGTGTAAGTAAGGTCACCAGAGCTCATCGGCGAGGGGGGAAGGGTCGGCAATGTGTGAGTGATACCCCTGGTGTTGCAAGTGTTCATAGGCTACGGTAACCACTTACCATCAGGTGGGCCGTATGCTTGTTTTCCGGGTATAAAAAAAAACTAAAGCAGATAGAAACTAGTAAGTTTCAGTAGACCAGCACAAGCCGCACTTGTTCACAAGTTCATTTAGAAAGAAATTATAACAAAAATCATACCGCTTCATATGCAGGTGATCCCTCTTGAACAACACCAACGGTAGCAAAGCTATGTTGATAAAACGGTACATCATCATTGACATCAAAGCCGATAACTTGGTTATATAAGGCACTATGTCCATTAGTATTTGTCACGGTAGGAGCACGTGATGGTCCTTCCCCATTTGGTCCAATCAAATTTGCATGGACTTCGGCTAGTCCTTTTTCAATAGCATTCATTATGTTCTTGTGATCATTTTGGAGGCCTGAAAAAGTTTTTTTTTTTTTTTACTTTATATAGGCTTGTTTTTGACCACAATCTCACTATGGTAAGTGACAATGTGGCCGAAGGTGGTAAGCACACAAAGTAATAATCGTAATTGGATGATGAGATATTTGAAAGTAAGGTTATAGGTAAAATTTTAATATGGGGTAGTAATACTCCGAATTATTGGCAACTAGGCAAGTAGATGATTGATAAATACGATGAACAAACTAACATACAATATAGCACTACTAAACTACTGAATTAATATAAATTTGTCCAGTCATACAAAAAAATGCAATATCAAGACAACCTGTAAACAACATGTTTGTATTTACTCACAAAGGATCTGGTGTCTTGCGTGTCGGACCTTGTAAACGTCGATATCTTCACGAGGATACCCTTCATCATCCACCAGAGGTTCGTACATACCCACATGATTAGATTCTAGAATAGTATTTGCTTCGCGAATTTCTCTCTCGATTCGATCTTTCTCTTCCATGAATCTCAAAACATGGTCTCTTGAAGGCCCATCAGAGTTGCAACCGACCATTTCTGTTTTTTTAATCTTTTTATGAATGTAATTTTCGCAATCGCTCCCTTGCTTTGACGTAGGTAGGAAAATTAATTTAATAGGGATGCGTCATGTACGATGATTTTTAATTTGATTTGATATCGATAGTCGCTACGATTGATAACATAAATTATTCAAAATATTTATTTGTTATATTTTATTATAAACAATCGATTTTGAACCGTTATTGGCTTGATTTATCTATACTGGTTAATATTTCCTTGTATCTGTGGTTTTTCCAGAAATGGTCCGAGATTGAGATGAATAGAAAAAATACAGATCTTGATTTGTGAAAGAGAAGAAATTTGAAGGTAGGTAGTTGCTTCTCTTTTCATAGTATAATATCTTAAGATAAAATATTATAGTATCTTAAGATCATCAGTATATTATTGTACCATGAAGATCATGAGACAGCATTATACTATGAAAAGAGAAGCAACGACCTACCTTCACTTTCCTTCTCTTTCACTGTTATAGCACTGTCTCATATATCTTAAGATAAAATATTATAGTAGCCGCGCCGCCGACCGGACCAATATAAAATGTACTCTGTGGACCGGACGCCGGTTAGCGCGGGGCGTGGCGTGTGCGCTCAGCGTTGGGCGCATTACAAGCTATTATTTATTTATTGATTGAGCTGGCTGGACTGACTGACAGCTATAAGATGTTGCCATAATAATTATACATGTAACATGGAAATAAAAGCATGTTATAATAATAATATAACAGTATCGATAACGTTATTTCGACGAAAGCTTTTAAGTTGCCTACACACTTTTCCCCTCGCTTATTGCTAATGGGTGGATGACAGAATCATTTTTGCAGTAATATTTCACTCACAAAAACATGTTTTGGGTTTATTTATATTTAATAAATTGTTATAACTTTTTGAAAGATATAATAAAATTGATACCTATAAAACAGTACCCTGGCTGACAGATAATGCGCATTCTAACCCAGTAGACCAGGGCTGCCACCTTTTGGGAAAAACAATCGGGGCTATCTATCAGAGACGTTCGGATTTCAGTTCAATTTAGGTCATCAAAAAGACTGCAGGAAATAATAAACGCGGGACGATATCATCGAAATCGGGACTGTCCTGGCTGAATCGGGACGGGTGGCAACCCTGCAGTAGACAAAGAAGGAGGTAATCAAAGAGTATACAATCACTACGTTTTGAGGTAATGATCCTTGAGTAGCACTAAGGATGCATAAAGTTTTTCATTGGGGATCGCGGGTGAAATCGTGAGACAGAAATCTTTGAATTTTGCATTTTTATTTATTTATTTTGTATTTTCTGTCATGCTATACCTACCAAATCCCTGATAGCCCAGTCACCGTACATTCGATAAATTTACGATTCATCACGGACAGTGCTGGCGGAGGAAGACCGTCGCTGGCATCTGCCCCATGACGTTCGTGACTTGTTTATATGAGAGAAGAATGCTTCCACACGCGTCTGCGGTAGAGCCCCTTCCGAGTCTAACCGCGTCCGAATCTACTTTTTTGTAGCTAAAATTCCACTTATCCAATCTTGACATCTAGCAACACTGAGCCTAAGAAGAATAGTGGTAGAATCACAGATAGAACATTTCTTCCACCCAACGGGGGTGGTAGAATAGTCCAATGCTCAGTGAAACGAGGATAGTGCACATTTCTTTTATGAATGTAATTAAGTATGAGTATGCCGGTATTCTCAAGAGACGTGTGATTTTATGCTTCAACGACTAAATATTCAAATGTCACAACTGATTTATAAATCAAATACTCTGGGTATAAAACTAATTCTTAGTTCGTAATACGCCACTCTTTCCTGACCCCTTGACGATTTCATTTGGCCATCATTCATTGACTAGCTCTCAAGGTAAAAGATTTATGAATCACTAATCCAAATCCTGTGAAACTCTACCCATTAGTAGATATTATATTCACAGGATTTGACCTCCTTTTTAAAAACTCTGTTAAAAACTAGCTTCCGCCACGCAGTTCCACCCGCGTTCCGCATTTACAATATTAGTAGGAATAGAGGAGTACATATTGAATGAAACTATGATAAATATTTGTTATTATTTATTTATATTTTGAAATCAATAATGAGATTTTAAAACTGTAGCTCTTCGAAATCATTATTTTATACAAAAAATATTGCAAGCTTTTTAGTAAATTTGCTTCGATTTTATATTTTAACAAATACAACAATGATTTAAATAAAAATGACCAGATTAATAGTTTTACTCTAATTATAAGACTTAATTACAGTCAGATTTATAATAAAAAAATTAACAAATAAATGTGAGTGTTGGTTAACATTTTCAAATGAAGGGAGGTTACATTTTAAGCGTTTAAATATTTATTTTATAAATCAAAAGTATTCTTAGCTTTTAAGTAATGTCTTTTGCGACAAAGTGTACTTTAGTTTAATCACTTAAAAATAAAATGTCCACTATGGATTTTTTTATGTGAGCAAATTACTTTTTGGTGAAAACAAAACGAAACTACATGACTTTGGCGATAGTCACGAATATCCTTTTGTTATTCACTGGCCAAATAAGTATTTTTATTCCCATCACAGACAAAGAAATTGTGCAATTATCAACGTAATAAATAAATTACATACATAAATGTACATACAAAAGTTGAATGACGATTGTCAACTCACATTATATTTGAACACAAGGATCGATAAAGAAAAAGAAACATGATTGTGCATTAGAAATAAAATAATCATAAATAAATTCTATTATCACCTTAACAGATCCCCGACAACAGTTTTCTAAAGATCTATCTTCACACGTAGTCTGGCGTTGCTACGAGCAAGAAAGAGATCAGAGAAATCGGTAGTTGGCGATCGCCTATCCACAATAGCTCGTTAACAAAATGGTCCCTAAAGAAAAATATTACAAAAAGGTTACGAAATCACACTTTTCTCTTCGTCTTCGTTAAAAGACGCTCATACGTATTTAACATACAAAAACATACACTAACAATTATGGCAACGTTGATAATAAATAAGAAGAAAGAGGGGGAATATACACATCGACAATGAAAATTATAGTCCAGTCGAAAACTCGCTCATAACATTGAACGTAACGGGGAAATACTGAGAGCACAAAATAAATAAAATAGTCCCAAGTGCATACTTGCACAGATTGTAGAAAAAATAAGTAGGTATACAAGGCAACAAGTGCAGACTTTAAGTTTTACTACTACCATCTATTGTTTTTACTTAACTTAAAAAGCCACATTCGCAAATTCGTTTTTTTATTAAGCTTGGCTTAATTCGCGAATTGGTTAATTCATTGTTAGTACATATAATATATCGGCTTTCGCCTCAATGCTTATGACAGCCGCTTTGCCATATCTTATGTGAGAATAATTGATTCAATAAAGGTGGGCAAATAATGTGATTTGACATGATTATACTTTTTCACAAAATATATTAATATGAAAATGTTCAAAGCGTCAAAGCGGCTTTCATTACACAGGTAATAAGTTCCTTAAATCACACCCCACAATCTCACAAAATGTATTAAAATTGTGAAGTGTTTTTTGAAATAGGACTGGCATGTATATTTTTTTATATTGTAAAGTCGTCTACAGTCGGAATGGTTCGCGTTTCTCCGTGGTTCGAGATGAGGCAGGAGTACCGCGTCGTGACCCCGGCGTAGTGGGCGTTCCAGAATCGGAAGCATCAGAGGGCTTTCGCAATAGCCGAGATACGGCAGTCTGTTGTCCAGCGCGTACTGGTGTCGTGCTGCCGGATGGTGTCCTTTGCCTATTACACAAATTTATATTAACAAATGTGCTACTTAATAAGATCGATCATGCACAAAGCACTACAAAACAAATCAAAAGAAGAACTATCCAAAACCATAGTTTTCTATTTTTTTTTTCAACAGCCAATTATAGTTTAAAAATTAACAAGTCTAGATTCCCTGTAAAATAATTATTTGCACAACAAAAAAAAATACAAAAAACAAAAATTCCTCAAAAGCAGACACTACGAAATGTTGTTATTACCTATTGAGATTACAGTTAGTATGATGATCCTTAAGTACTGGGATGCGACTTCTGCCAGGCGTTTGTCCATCGGTGGAGGCAAACGACCCACTCCTACGATGATGTTAGCCAGCACACAGATACACAGAAAATTAGTCACAGAACGACAGACAAGAAATAAAGACGTTAATGCAGATGCAATAAAAGTCATTACAAAATAGGGTATTTGTTCACTCGACACTTTTACGATATGTTTAAAATTACCACTTCATCATCATCATTGACTGCACGTACCCAACCCATTGTAAAAGTTATTCATATTGATAGGTATATCCACCCCAGTATGATTCATACACCTTATTTTATTATAACCTGTACCCCATAATTGCATATGCAGAAACAATAAATAGTATTTTTATAAGTAAGCAGTAACTAAATAACAGTCAAGATTAGTGTTGGGTAGGACACGGTTTGTAAGAATAGCATCTTTTTTGTACTGAGCCAATACAATGTTCCACTTCAAATGAGGCGAGGTGTCGTGAAGCTCTGTAGTACATTGAAGTAAAGAGTCGGTATATACCGGTCGCGTCAATGTCCGTCGTTGAATAAAAAGACGTGCTAATGAAATGAAGCATGTACTCTCACTCACTTACCCTACAGTTCACGTCATATGAAAGAGTAAAGAGTACCGCGAAATTAAAGAAGTAGTACGTGTCAAAATCTCGTACCGCTCTTACATTTTTGCGTCATGTACGGGACAAATGTACTGCCTCTTGTATGTCCTACTCAACACTAGTCAAGATATTAGTATAATATATTACCGAAAATAATAGCGGAGGCTCCAATATTCTGTATATAATATTTATATGAAAAATATCAACATGAATATTTTGATAGGTTAAAAAATGTTTATAGGTTACTGCAGCCTTAGCTATTTTCACCAAATTTCAATTCACAAAAGGCATGAAAGTCAATTATTGTGAAATGCTTAAAGGTAAGTGATGTGATGGATTAATAAGCTCAAAATATGCTCGATTCAAACGTAATATTTAGTACGTTAATTAGTCTTTGAAACGAAATACGAAATAACAAAAATGTTCTTTTCAGTTATTTATAATAAACAGTGCAAAGCATTCTCCCATCTCCGCAAGTGCTAAATGTATCAGGCAGTATTATTAATTATATACATATGAATATTTTGAAGTGTGACAATAATATGAAAGATTTGTGAATGAGCAAATTTATTTAAAACGACAAGCTGATGAATCGATAATATTGATATATGAATGAATTCGATGATTTGTATAGAGATGAATAATTATAGGGTATGATTACGACAAAAACAAAATTCAAAAGAGCATCAATCAAAATAATCGAGCAAAAATCGAAGTTAGCATTCTACAAGCTTGTACCCTTTGATGTCTCGCTGGGTCGGCTTTGATGCTTCGCCGCTTGATTCGCTTATATTACTCTCATATTCATTGTCGCTCGTCATTCCCGATATGCTGAACAGTGAGGAGTCGTCTTCGGGACTTCTCTGCTCGGACTTTCTCGAGGGATCTTGGGAAGTGGGACTAGGTTCCTGGGAAACCTCTCTGGAGTCAGATTTATGGGATACTTTAAGTCCTCTCTCAATAGAGGAGGTTCTCTGAGATCGATTACCGACATATACAGGTATCTTCGTCGATCCTTGAGTTTGGAATGCAGGGTGAGTATGGGATAGGGATTTGGGATGTTCAGATGCCATCGACGACGGCTGGGAATGTGTCGAGCTATTTTATGTCGTTTCCATTTTCGTAATTGTCGCATGCGGGAAGGAAAAAAATATAATCGTTTAGTTAGCATCTTAATTCATATTTCCTATATCGATAAATGTTAGTAATCACACTTGAAAAACTGAAGCTGTTATGTTATGGTGACTACTACTTATACATGCTATATGTCGTTTTCAATCCGAACCATCTATATTCTATACAAACACCATAATTTATTGTTGAAGCAACCACCACCTCTACAACATCCACAAGTATCCACAAATTGATATCGAAATCACGTGATATGTCCAACGACAAAAGTGCACCCCATCGATCTAGATACGTAACCTTGACGTCATAACATAACACCTATAATCCCTTTTAAAGCAGTGTCGTGCTCTTTCAACGCTTGTGTATTTCAAAAAATTTACGGCCGTAATTTATCTTATTAAACTGACAACTTTTGGACAGGTTACCAAAATAAGAAGCCTCTGAAGTCTCAAAAATATAATAATATTTTAGGAACCAGCGTCATCTCCAATTTAAAATGATTGATTATAAATTTCGACAGTAAACAATACACAGTTTCAAACAAATTATGAGCAAACTTCAATCCATTGTACCTCACTAACGCCGGCACCGGTGACAGTGTCGGTATACTGGACGTGCGGTACATCGCTCCACTAGGATACCTGTCCGTGTGCACATCAGTATACCAATTTAATTTACAAGTCTATTGTTTTACAGTTCATTTATATACGTGAAGAGACGAAGAAAACTTCTAGTATTTAACAAGAGAACATTCTTTCACTCTTCATTATTTTGGATATTTGAATGTAGAGCGTTTAAAGAAACCGTTATAAATACATAGGATCAATTTACAAAAGAGAAGTTTTCTCTCCAACCAATTGTTCCAGGTTATTGGCAAATGACACAGCTATCTTCATCCAAAAATTTAAAGAAATGCAATTAATGATGTTAAATTCTTTACCTTCCACTAGCCGGCGTAAGAAGTCCCGTGGGTGTGCGCGGTCTAGATCCACCATTGGGTGTGGTAAGGCCTAGTTTGGTGGCAGTGGCAGCAGCTCGAGCGGTTGAAGCGCGTGTGTTCTGTACTTTCCGCATTGGAATACGCGATGGTGTCGACACATCATCTAGAAATAATCTTATACTCAACATCGTGCTTTATAAGGAAGCTGAAATTTGTACAGGTGGTTATTACTACGATATATTTAGCCTGCAATCTAGGGACTATATATTCACTGCTTAGCTTACCCGTACTATCTAATGATAGGTTGGATCCATGCCGTGATGGTGGCTTTGATCCTGCTCTTGATCCAGGCCTTGATCCTGGTCTTGATCCACCGGGAGTCAAAGTTGATCTGGTCAAAAACAAACACAATCATGAGCTAGGAACAATTATCAAAAAAGTATAGCTTAAAGATGACTTTTGAATGCATCTGTTAAGTACCTTGGCGCACTGGGTTTTCGATACTTCGCTCCAAGTCCGCTGGCGGCTTCGTTATCACTAAGAGAGTCAGGTGTACCCGCGCTTAGAGACGATCTTGACGCGCGACCTGCAAGTCCACCCGCTGACATTGGCACTGAACGAACTGTTCTTTCCCGCACCTATACACAAATTGAGTATTGAGGATTACTTGTGATTCATTTAGGAATCATATATTAATTCATCCATTATTGAGAAGTAAAAGAGTAAATAGTAGACTTGAAAACAAGCCTAGTCATAAAAATGAGTCGGGATGACAATGTGATTTTAGAGTCAAAAGTAATATTTGGTATATGCATGCAATACTAATGGACCTGACAATTTAACAACTGAAATATCTACTTTTCTCACTAAAACATACACAAATAACTTACACGATTGACAAATGAACAGAAAAATAAAACCTGAAATCAACTAAATCAATATCAAGAGTGCAATTTCAACTGCGACACTTTCACATAGCCTATTTAGCATTACCCAGTGATATCCTGGAGAGGGCTGGTATCCGTGGTGGTGGGTATAGTGGTGCGCACCAGGCGTCGTTGACCCTTGAGATCTTGAATGGCCGTATATAAAAGCCTGCTTAGTGCCATGTGTTGAACCGACGTGTAGCGGATACGAGCACGGGAGCTCTTCCCTCTGCCTTAAAGCCTCAAATATAGGCTTCAGCTGCTCCAGAAACTCCTCAGCTAAACGCACCAATACAAAACCGGGATGCTTATATTAAGGAAGGAAGGGACACATCCGTTTACAAAACAAAAATAAATTATTTTTGCCTTCATAGTGCCAATCGTTATGCCGGACCGCGATTGTTTGCGACGAATTTCGAAACGATGTTACGATTAGTCCACACGATTTAGTCGAACGCGAAAATTTTACGATATGCGGGTATGATGGGATCTAGCGGGAAAGGGTGAACGAAATACGTTACCATAACATCCATAGGCGCTGACGTGCCACCTCTCCAATGCAGTGGTTCCAATGAAAGGGTATACTAACAAACAACACCAAACACTACAACGAGCCTGTGCTTATGCATAGCTTGAACACACTAATGCAATACGACCAAACGCTACGAGCTCAACACATGCTGCACTCACAACAATGCACCTTGTATATGGATCGAACAATCCATGTACAATTTGCAACAAAACAAAGCGAAAATTGAATCCCAAACCGATTGCTCCCTCCAACAACTACTGTGCATTTTACATGGTAATTGTGCGAAATTAAATCTAAGTTCTATCCTGTTGGAAAGAAGACTTAATTAATAAATTAAAACAAATTAGCAGCTTTACTTACCTTTGTGATCGGTCCAGTGGACGGTGGTGTGTTTGTGTTAGAGCGGGGCGTACGCGGTCTGAACGCTGCCATGCTCTGTGACACTCCATCGGCCAGTATGAATTGTTCTCGCAGTTCGATGTTGGTGCGTCCCTTGGCTGCATGCGGGCGGCGTCCGGTGCGCGGGATCACAAACGGAGGGGGAATGGGGAGGGGTAAAGAAAACCGTTCGGTAACAGGATAGATGGAGTAAAAAACACCAATGTGTTAAAATAACGGGATTACGTGCAGTGGAAGAGAGGAAAAGAAAAAAAAACAACAAACAAATCAGAACAATGTCAAACAAAAAAAACAAACATAACGCATTTTTAACAAAATATCGGGGTTTTGTAATTGTGTGCAGTTAGGAATAGGAACAATAAAATACAATTAGTTTATTCTCTCACCAATAATATGCAGTCAATATAAATCAAGAGCAAGATTTATACAAGATATTTGTAAGAAACTCTACTATTTTATAACATCAATTAGATGATGGATAGCTTCTGACTTATGTATCAAACAATAAAAGATACGATGTACCATATAATAATTTAATTATTTATTATGAAATAATATATAGTATCATATGTATTGAAAACTTGAAAATGTTATGTTCGGTGAAACACATCTTGCGCTTGTTTTATAAACATTAGTAATAACTACTGAATAAAATAAACTTCATAAAATATTTTATGCAAATAAATCACATTATCATGCTTTTACTTATATGAAGCAATCTTTAATTAATCTTTAAAATATTTTTCAATAATTATACCCGTCGTTATTATCATTAGTCATTAAAATAATATAAGTAAATATATTTATACTACACAGCCATTTTACACATTTGATGACATATTTATGTTTAAAAGCTTTTTAAGCTATAAAGCTATACATCAAAAGCATCATCTAAAGCACCAAACGTGTAAAACGACAATTTTTATTAATATAAAATATAGCAAAAGAAAACTACTAGACATCGCAAAAATAATATCTAAGCCACACCAACTACTGACGGTCTGCAATGGAACCAAACTTTCAAGTAGTGAAAAAAAAGGCAAATAAGTGATAATTTAAATTGAATGGTTCCAAAACAGATCGTATTTAACTTCTTACCGAGCGGGCAACAAGCTTCATGCTGCTCCGGCTTGCTCGGATCAGGCAGCGGTAGCACTAATGATACTACTTTATGTAAAGGATTTCGTAGGGATATAACAAAATATAAGAAAATAACGAAAATTAAAGAATTTTTCATAGGGGATCATAAGGATTTGGATTGGGTAAAGCGAATACGAATTAGTAAATTAGTAGCAACATCAAATTTATTGTGGACATATTCGACGCTTACTGTAGCTAAACATTATTGCTGATGCTAGCTTGAACGTTGATAAAGGCTTCACAATGGGAGTGAAGTGGATTGTGAATTTTAATGTAGTAATTGAGTGAACATGTAAAGATTGGTTAAAAATATTTTTGGAAGGCATTCCCGAATGTTTGTCATATTATATTAGTTTGAGATACTATTTATTTTAGCGTTGTTATTGTAACCAGAACCGAATAATTATTTATCGTATGTTAGCATACTAATATAACGAATAGCGTTAGGTTAAAACGTTATAGTTTACGCTGGCAACACCGACTACTGCGCATGTCAAATTCATCGCGTCGAAAAATAAAAAAAGCAAACAATTCGGACAATGGAATTAGTGATCGGTCGATTCTATCACGCGTCTTCAGTAAATTAAATGTTATAATTGAATTAAAACGTTCTCAAAATGACCGGAACGGTCATCGAAAACTTGAGTGGGCGTAAACTAGCCATATTAGTTACGTTTCTCTTATTGTGCCAAATAACATGTTTCTTGATCGGCGGACTGGTCGCGCCCATGCCCGCAAACGCGCAAAACATCCTCGGTTCAGTATGTAAAGATACTTCTACAGTTAAAAACGACACGACAAAATGGTTCTATATCCGTGGGAATTGCGAGACAGTCGACCTTGGCCTGACTCATCACGATTTGTCCGAGACCGACATAGTTTTCACTTTCAAAATGCCGGTGCCACGCGAAAATATGAACTTGGACTATTCCAGATGGCAGCAGAACCTCATCGGGGTAATCCAGGTGGATATAAGGTACCATTCGAGAATGGAAGTGCAACCGCGGAGTGTTGTTACGATCGACGCGCGTTTGGCGTATAGAAACAAAGGGGACCCGACGGACCAATGGAAACTATACACGCAGTCGGTCGAAAAACGACATCTAGACTGCGATATAGACTTAAAAAGTGAAGAATATCTGTATAATTGTTCAGCAATACCATTATTTGAACTCGGCTCATTACACCATGATTTCTATCTACTTAATGTACGGTTACCTGTTGACTCTCTAGGGATGAATAGCAACATTGGACATATACAAGACATGTGGTTAACAGTTATTAACCAAAATGGAGGTTTTACTAAGGTCTGGCTGTCTTTAAAGACAGCATTTTTCCCATGCATCATTGCAATATTAGTTTGGTTTTGGAGACGTATCCATTTATTGCAACGCAAGCCAGTTCTATTGGAGAAGATGCTCTTAATCTTGGGGATAACTCTTTGCCTTCTAAACATGCCTATTGAGTACTTAACTTTGCATTTTGATATGCCTTACATGTTGTTGCTGGGGGATATTAGACAGGGTTTATTTTATTCCATGTTGTTTTCGTTTTGGTTGATTTTTGCCGGAGAACACATGCTTATACAAGATGCGTCACAGCTGACCTCTTTGAATCAATACTGGCGTCATTTAAGTGCAGTAGCAATGGGCTGCATTTCACTCTTCATTTTTGATATGTGCGAACGAGGTGTGCAACTACGTAATCCATTTTATTCTATCTGGGTAACAGACTTAGGCACAAATCTCGCATTGACATTCATAATATTGGCGGGAATATCAACTGGGGTCTACTTCTTTTTCCTATGCTATATGGTGTGGCAAGTCTTCAAAAATATATCCCACAAACGTGAGTCACTATCGAGCATGTGTTCTGCACGCCGCTTGCACTATGAAGGGATCATCTACCGTTTCAAGTTCTTAATGTTGGCAACTCTGCTATGCGCTGCTATGACTGTAATTGGATTTATATTGGGGCAGGTAGCCGAAGGGCAATGGAAATGGGACGAGTATATTGAACTAGAATACACTTCAGCATTCTTCACTGGTGTGTATGGAATGTGGAATATTTATATCTTTGCACTATTGGTTTTGTATGCACCTAGTCACAAACGCTGGCCTGTTGCCGAAGATACATCTGATATGCAGAATTTGAGTGACGAGATTGAGTTTAGTCCGTTACCAAGTGAGAGAACTAGTGAGATCTCATCATTGACTTCATTCATTAGGAAGTCTACTATTGATTAATACCAATCTATTTGCAATCTCTAAAACTAGTATCAGTTAACTTTAAGCAATACTAACATTGAATCTCTTAGATGTAGCCATGTGATGAGCAATTCCTTAAGGCGTTGAATGCCTAAATTCAGTATTATTTAACTAGAACATAATCAAATATTTAACCAGGGAAGTGTATGCCATATTCAGAAGTGTTATCTTACACTGTTGTGGGCGTAAGGATAGTCTCGCACTAAATAGCCATTAGTTTTAAGACATTTTGTATTAACGTTTCGATTCTATAAAATAAATTAGACTAACATTCTTGCCTGATTCATAAGACTAAAAAACAGGTTGCTTGTTGACCTTGATTCGTTTTTAGAACGTGCTTCCAAAATTTTACGGTTTATTGTAATGTAGGTATTTGAGCCATGCTTAAAGTATTATTCGTCTTAATATTTGTTACTTATGTTTTTCTGTGATAATTTTAAGTTTTCTAACTGTAATTTTGCATTTCTTTTTCACAAGTAATTTCTTAAGGTAATGATGTTGCCAGCGTTACTTAATAATTTATCAAGTTATTATGTAAGTTTTAACATGTCTAAATTTTGTATTTTCTAGATTAAGATTTGTACCCGTATATGATAATAAATATTGTATTAAAATAGTTGTTATTTATTATTTTATAAAACACACACAATGGACAATTATTTTCTAAATGAAAATATTTGCCCGGAAGAGTTAATTTATTGTAGGTAACATATTATTTATTAGTTATCCCATAATTAGGATGTTAAACACAAATACATTGGTTACTAATACCCGTTTACGTTTGATTGACACTTTGAATATACCATACCTAAAGAGTTATATCATTTCATACTGATCTGTGGGCATTGTACATAAAAAACTAATGCCGAAAAATCAGTATGTTATAAAGATCTTTACAGCCCTTTTAGTAGATAAAAGTACTGAAAATACAACATTATTGTGAAGCCAATAAGATTACTGAAAAATTACTAAAGCTATTTCAAAGATAGGTATTTTGGCTTCACAAAAGGAAAAAAATAATGTGGAATTTACTCAATACTACATGGTTTTAAATTTTAATTATTGTTTGAACGAAGCCTAAGATATTAGGTATTGAATCTTAACTTCATATCGATTCCACATTACTTTTGTTAAAGTCTAGTATCTGATAAATCAAATAACATCATTACATTAATTTCAAGATCATTTAAAAAAAACTTTAATAATGATGTTTACATCTGATGGATTTAATCATTAGAAATCTCAAATTAATTTTGATTTTGCTGCTTTAATGTTAAAATATAATTATGTTGATTAGTTATTCATTTATTAATAAATGAAATAATATGTACCTTTATGGGTATTTGAAATGTTTAAAAGTTTAAAGCAGGAAAATCAAATACAAATAAGTCTTGTCTCATTTTTGTGATATGTACCTTTTTATCATTTTACTAGTTTAATTATACATCGGGTTAAACTTACGAGTCCAGTATAACTTCACCAACATAAATAGCCCATTACAAAGTTAAACCTATACTAATATTATAAAGATGAAGAGTTTGTTTGGTTGAACGCGCTCTCAGGAACTACTGGTTAGAATTGAAAAAATATTTTAGTGTTGGATAGCCCGTTTATCGAGGAAAGCTATAGGTAATTTTTTATCCCGGGAAAACATAAGATCCCTCGCGAACGGATGAAACCGCGGGGCAGAAGCTAATTCTCTATAAAAAGAAGAAAGAAAACGTTCCCCACAAATATGAGACAAGACTAACCCGTCCCCAAAGTCCCCAACTAACAAGTGTGTACATACCTCTGCACGGGTCATTCTTGACCAAGAACTCGTCGAGGGCGACCCAGCCGCCGCCGACGCGGACCATCACAGTCGAGCGGAGGATACGGACCAATCGAAGCTTTTGCGAGTCTCCGAACTGTATGGAAGGATTATGGTTTGAAGGCCGGTGGGTTTGATTTCCATTAAAGCCCTCGTAGGGCTATAACTAATGGCTTTGAATGATTTCATCACACTTCCGAGTTGAAAACGTAAGGAATGGCGAAAAATTCAGTGAGGATACTTTATGCTAATATACTGGTAGCGAATGGAAGTTAGCCTGGTAACAGATGGTGCCCTACCACCATGCCATGATTTTCTCCAATATTTTCCGCCACCAGTCATTAGTCGAGGTAGAACAGAATCATTTTACAAAAAGTTTTCTAATTCTAGGTGTGATTCCATACTTTGAAATTCTTGGGGACTATTGAACCCATATTTGACCCAATAGCCCCCAAACATATTTTTAGGGCAGTTGTTGGGAACTATTGCATCCATTTGGTCCAACAATCCCCATACCTAATATAAGACAGCAGCACTCACCCTGTACTTCCCCTCTCCGACCTGGAAGACCCTGAACTTCTGTCTGCAGGTACACAGCATCACAAGCCTCTTCACCTCATCGTGGATCTTGTCCGCGTCTGTTGGCGGTCCGCGACGTTCCACCTATATTAACAAGAAAAGTTAATTAATATAAATAAAGCTGCCATGTTAAAAATAGGGTTTTTTATCTCTTTTTTGCCTCTTTCACATTTAGGCGACTTTAGTAGCACGACAGTCGCGCGACCGACATTTTGTTCGTATAATGTGAAGGAATGTGCTACTGCCGCGCTGCTAACGTCCTAATGTGAAAAGCGCTGTTAGGCCTCGTTATTCTGTTTAAAAATCCTAAATAGCGAAAAGGGTCTGCATTTTTTTTTTACTTTGTATAGGCTTGTGTTTGACCACAATCTCACTATGGTAAGTCATGATGCAGCCGAAGGTGGTAAGCACACAAAGCCTAGAAGGAACTGGCTCTCAAGTGCAGCTGCCGGAACACACCAATAGGTGTTTGGCGACAGATTTTCAACTTGATGGTGGTAGCCAGCCAGGCGCGTACTACAAAGTACCCTACCACCGTGCTATGGTTTCCTCACGATGTTTTCCTTCACCGAAAACTCAAGCTCACTGTAGGATTCGAACCCACGACCTTCACCGCGGCGTCCGACGTCACTACCACTGAGCTATCATCGCCTTTAAGTTTTTTTGTTTGCATATTCAGTTTTAAAAAAATACTAAGCGAAATTTAACCTACCTATAAAAATGCGTTTAGTAATATTTCCTTAGGCTTGTTACGCACTAACGTATCACAATATACACTGATAAGATGTATAGAAGCCGCCACAGCATCAATTGATAAAATAAATATAGGTACTTATTGCAAAATTTGTTATCAACATATCATTGGTTCTCTGAATTTTCTGAATATTATCAAAAGATTAGATATAGCTAAACTAATATAGGTAATACCTTTTATTAGTTTTTGGACATTACAAATACAGTTTTTTATCTACCCTGCAATATCGAGGATCTATGTTCTTTATATTTGAAAAAAAAAACATCAATTCATTTTATAAGGATATCGTATTTTTCATAAGGTTTCTTACCCAATCAGGCCTCAAAGCAGCAATGAACTCCTCCCAGTCAATAAGACCTCCGCCATTTCTGTCAAACAGATCAGCCACGGCGCCCATCTCGAGTCGAGACGTATCGAATTCTACGAGATAAAATGTATCTTTTAGTTGAATATTACATAAAATTGTTTTTTTAATCTCCCTTATTCAGACCTGCTCGGTTGCGGTCCCGATCGAGTAGACAAACCGATTGAGTAGTCTAATGAATAGGATGACTCCTTTTTTCGGTACACGATCGCGGCAAATTAATTCTGTTACAGCATCAGCCTAAATGAAATAAAATCGTCCTTTTCGATCGGAAATCGAATGGATCTGAATAAGGGGGAATATCTATCTTTTAATAGGTAAGTTGAGACTTATAAAAAAAGAATTGTAAAGTGTTCAGTGGTAACTTATTAGTGACATTAAAGTTGTCACCAATAAAATATTGCTAAACATCGAATAATGAGCCAAAAGGGTTTTTTTCTTGATGCTGCTAAATTACACTTTTGTTACTGTGCGTTTGACCACAAACTCACTACCATAGTATGTGATGATGTGGCTGAAGGTGGTGAGCACACGAAATAATAGTTTTAAAGGGGTCACTAGGTATATATTAGTTAAATATTTGAAAATATTAAACCTCAATAATAATTCTAAGATATCAAATATCATGTAGTAGAAAAAAAATATTTAAAGCAGGTGTCACCAAATGGCGGACCGCGGTCCGGATCCGGACCACCGACCTATATTATGGGGACCAAAGTTTGAAAAACAAAAATGTACACATGGTTATTTTATTTAATCTAAACACAAAGATTTTATATAATATTAGTAACATATAGTAGGATTTGTAGGAAAGGATCTGATGGTCGCCAGTCATCATCTACCAACCGGACCGCGATAATATTTTATATTTTTAAACGGACCCTAAATAAACCTAATTGGTGACCCCTGATTTAAAGTAATATTTTGACTGTCAAGATTCAAAGCTAAAGTCACTTACTGGTGTTGATAATTCCGTCGATGAACTCGTTCCGTGGTATCAGTCCATTGTTGTCCTTGTCCATCTTGCGGAACAGATCCGTCAGGCGGGACTTCTTGTGGTTCATGAACTTGAGGAACTGGTGACAACAGTGAAAGGAATGCTATTATTATGGTGGAAGGTTTATTTTACATCGAACCTCTTGGTGGTCTTGTGTTTGGGGTTCTGGGGTTGAAAGCTGTCCGAATTTATCCAACTAATAGTGCAAGATGTAGATTTTATAAATTGCGTTTATAAATTGTCGAGAGGCGATCACGTCCTTGAAAGTCCTGTAGAGGGCCTCCCAATCCTAACAGATGAATCGATGGTTTAGTTCGGGTCCCGCAGGCCTCTATTTTAGCCCCCTAGTAGGGGTTAAATTAAAAGAAAACCCTTAGTGGAAACCTACGTTATACAGGGTGACTTTTTAGTCACTGGCAATACTTGCAGGGGTGGAAGTACTCATCAATATGAACAACTTTTATTATGGGACCAACTCTGAGATCGCGTAAAATAAAATGGTTGCTTCGTACATTTTAGTCGAGTAGGTATTGAACTTTTGTATGGAACAGCTGATAATTTTTTCGTGATTTCACACTTAGTTTAATAGTAAAAGTTGTTCATATTGATGAGTACTTCCACCCCTGCAAGTATAGCCAGTGACTAAAAAGTCACCCTGTATGTATATGGAACCTGTGCGTAAAATTTCGAGTTTCTATGCAATTTCGTAAAACTAAACCCTATATAAATCTAGAACCTCGATTTGGAATGAATGACCATACCGATGGCTGAATTTTATATACATAATATTCTAGAATTATACACGAAAGAAATGCAACACTTACCCTCTTTCTCCAATCGTCCCAGCTGAAGTTGGACACTCGCTGCAGTTCCTTCAAATGCGCGAGACGCTCGTGTAGCCTTCTCTGTCTCTCCCACGCGAGCAGCCACACGGTGCGCCACTTGTCCCACAGTTGTCTCACGCGTGGCGACCTGAACTCCGGTTCTGCACCTTTGCTGTTGGTGTTAGGGATGGTTTTAGATTGCACGCAGCATTGTAGATGTGATATTGTTTGAATTAAAGAGTGATTTGTTGTAAAAAAAAATGTTTTAATTTTAATATAAACACATTTAAAAATCAATCCATTTTCACTATATAATAATTTAATGAAATTACTTTATATTTTAGTTTTAATTCTTTACTATTATTGAACATAATATATATTTGGACATGCTATAAAAATTACATTGATAAAATAAATAAACTATGCATTTATTTGCAAATTACAAAGTCTAGCAGTTATCTAAAACTAGCATAATATTATTTATACAGGGTTGGCACGCAGAGAAAAACAAAAACAAAGCAACTCATATGCCAATTGCAACGCCCCGTAACCAATTCCCCAAATGACATAAACGTTATGTTCAGCGTACATCGACCCTTTACAAAGCACTTTTTACTCGGGAAGGGTATTAATACATCGATGGATGCCTTACCTTCCCTTTGGCGGGAATCTGGGGCCGTAGTGTGGCAGGTTGCGGTCAGGTGTCTCGCGACCAGGGCTCACGCGACTAAAGAGCACACGCAATTTTGAAATCACACGGTTTTAAACATCGACACACCCAATTCCAACGTTAGTGACAACCCTGGTTAGTGGCATTAGGTTGGTTATGTTTCGCGTCTATGTTAGTTGTGTGACCGCGCGCGGTGAAGTTAGTTTTTTTTGTGTAAATGTTGGTAGCGCTGTTAGAGCTGTGCTTTAGAAGTCTGCGTTTATAAGTGTAAGTTATGACTTCTAATTGTTTAAGTTACTATTTTTCAGAGGGAATGAGATTACAATTTTCTCATACCAAACAGGTGTATTTACACATATTTTATTATAATCAATTATCAATGTACTAATTGCATTTTTTTAAATAGGTATGATTTCTTACGATTGGTGTGTGCAAAACATGCATTTGTTTAACCATCTAATAATAATATTTCATGGACTTAGGTATAACATGCAATTGGTTTTCCTAAACGAAACTTATTAATTGTTTTACTTCTGGGCCATTTTATATTTCTTTTTTGAAGTATATCTGCAGTTGAAATATTGATATATAAACTCAATCAGTAGAATACTATATCAGTGAAATTTCCTTTGCTTTAGTTTGGAAATGCATTTATTTTATTAAAATTTTCACGTGATTGAATATCTTTGATTTATCATAATACATTGTTATCAAAATATTTTTGATAAACATTTAGGCACTTACAGACAATTATGTTTTAAAATATTAAAAATCCTTTTTTTTTTAATCATCTAAAATTTTAAAAAATACGATCTACATACAAACTACACACTCAAAATCAACACTAAAAAGCGAACAGGCAAAAAATACTAAAAGCCACAGATAATAAAACCGTTTAAAAATGTTGTAATCAAACCTTCCTCTCCTACTTCGACTGTGTATTCTGGACCTGCCCGTGTTGAAGCGTGAACATAGGAACGAGACAGAAAGCAACATTTAAACGTGTTAGAGCGAGACGAAGCTATGTCACTGTTTATAATTGTCAGAGGATGAGTTTTATGTTGTAGTTTTGTGTAGGTACTGTGTGATTAAGAGAAAATAAGATATGAATTGAAAACATTAATTAAATTCTGTAATATTTCAAGCCACATTTTTGTTATTTGCCAAAATAGTGACAAGGTGTCATAAGTTCCGAGAAAAAAATATTTTTTTGGTTGTCACGGATAGGCCAGGATTGTTTTTTATCAAAACGGTAATAAAAATGCTTGTATTTTTTATAATTTTAAGGTTAAAAACATATCCTCTGACGTTTCACAATTAGATAATTAACATGTGAAGCAGATGAATGTTAATTCACCATTGATTATTATTTTAAACGTTAATTTTACTAGTATTAATGGTAATTTTCAACACCCAATTTATTTGTATTTCTAGAAAAGCAAAAAATAGTTTCGCAGATTCAATTAAAATTTGGGATTTGAACCAAAAACAAATTGAAATATGGATTAAAAAACCCAAACAAAGAAATAAGTTCGTAAAAAGTATAAAAGAAAATTGACATAATTAATATGAAAAAAAAAACAAAAGAAATAAAAAGACAAACCTGAAACGCCTAGTTCCGTAATAGTCTGGCGAAACCGATCTCTCCCTATTAAGATCGTGTTGGGAACCCCGACTGTATTTTTTTTGTGATGGCAACACACGGAAGCATCACACCATGCAATGACGTCACAATATGGCGATGGCGTGGTGACGCGTGCATGAGTCGTGAGAGAGAGGGACAAAACGAAAAACATAAATGAGAAATGAAATGTGCGACACATAATTAAAGAAATAAATTAACTTTAAAGATATCTACGTATTAATCAATACAAATTATGATTTACTAAGTCATATTCAGTACGTACCCAGCTGCGCCTTTAGTCGCACTCTTTACAGATACTTTTCTTGGTGTACTTTCCCTTCCTACGCTTTGGCTCTTGACCTGTTAAAAAAAGTAAAAAATAAACAGTCAATGAGATAGGTTGGTTTGTTTCTAATTATTGTCAGAATGGAGGTTTTGAATTAAATTGAAGAATCAGGATAGAGTCTAACATTAGAGCCCTTCCAAAACTTAGCCACAATTTAAAAAACGTGGAAAAAAAGGAAATAACCAAATTAAAAAATTACCTGGTAAGCTTTGCAGACGCGGTCCACCTCGTTCTGTCGCTTCTGCGTGTGCTCCATGAGTTCCTTGTGGTCTTCAATGAGGCCTTCTAGAAGCTCGATAGACTCTGGCAGGGGTTCTGATTCCATTGCTAAATGTGGAAAAAGTCACATTTTAAAGGGGTTTACATGTGTGATAACCTACGACAAGTATCATTCAAAGCAGAAAACGAACATAAATACAATGGCATAAAGTCCAAAATCACGTAAAAAATCCAAAGTTTTCTTTCTTAAAATCCATCGAAATTATGGTTAAAGGAACTTACAAAGCAACGTATTTTCCAGTCCAGTGAGCCATTGGAGCAACTCTTCTAGCACCAGATCCAGATCTTTAAGGCTCTGCATATGAGTCTCCAACTTGCCACCACGTTGCATTGCCCATTGCCATACCTAGGAATAATATTACATTATTATCCTTACTTCCTTACTATTCTAACTAATATTATAAATGCGAAAGTGAGTTTGTTTGTTTGTTAGTTACCTTTTCACGCTAAAGCCGCTGAACCGACCGCGATGAAATTTGGTACGCAGATAGCCTATAGTGTGGAGAAGAACATAGGCTACTTTTTTCCCGGGAAAACATAAGATCCCTGGGGAACACGGGTGAAACCGCGGGGCGAAAACTAGTAATATTATAAATGCGAAAGTTTGTGAGTATGGATGGATGGATGTTTAACAAATCTTTCATGCAAAAACTACTGAACGGATTTGGATGAAATTTGGCAGAGAGATAGATTATAGTCTGGAATAGCACATAGGCTACTTTTTATCCCGGGAAAACATAAGATCCCACGGGAACGCGGGTGAAACCGCGGGGCGAAATCTAGTTATTAATAATACTTTTGGTAGGCGATGATAGCTCAGTGGTAGTGACGTCTGATGCCGCGGCGAAGACCTTGGATTTGAACCTTACAATGAGCTTGAGCTTTCGGTGAAGGAAAACATCGTGAGGAAATCATAGCACGGTGGTAGGGCACTTTGTAGTACCCGCCTGGCTGGATAACACCCTTATGTTGAAAATGTGTCGCCAAGTACCAACTGGTGTGTTTCTTTCAAGATTTGTGTCCTTACCACCTTCGACCACATCATCACACCCAAAGAAAAGAAAAAAATCTCGACTTGGCGGGTGCACTGCCGTGGCCCCAGATTTTATCGTTAGAATGCTGTGAGTCTCTTATACTTCTAATTACGCTGTAAATCTAGTACTGCTATTAGGATTCCGTCAATTAGGCGATAATTCATAGATTTTTATAATTGCTGTTCTATTGTATTTTACGATTTTTATTATCTTACGATTTAAGTTCAATTTCAAACGAAATGATTTTTTTTCTAAGTTGTTTAGTATAAATTAAGTTACAAAAAGAGCCGAATTTGTAAAATATTACCTGCCCGGGTGTCACTTTGCTAAATATCCGTATAACAGGCAACACAGACGTCACTAAATTCCTAGATTTCTCTGGCGAATTCCCGCTCATTTTTGCAAAATTCAAAATCCGAACATTTTTAAAATTACGCAATTATTTAGAACATCACGAGTTTGAATATAAAAATAAACTGCGTAGAAATAAATACCAATTGAGTATAGATTAGATAAATTGATTAATTATAAATAATTGTTATCGAAAAGATGCAATGTTGTTACTCACTGTTTTTGATTTTGAATGTGTTTGTTTTTATCCTTGACTTTATCTTTTAAATTATCTATAATTTAATCTATTTTTTAATAGAAAACGTAAATAGCCTCGGGGGGAAAATATTGTGAAGAATCCTACAGTAAAAAAGGGGCACATCAAGTTGAAATCCATCATCAACCATCTACCGGTGCATTCCAGCAGCTAAACTTAAAAACCAGTAACTTTCTTAAGTACCTTTAGCTAGCGACCTGCGGTTACACTTGCTATATTTTACCCTCTTATACTCAAAGAAGGTTTAGGTTATGCGTTATATGTCAGTCAGTCAGTAAGTTACGGAACTTTTTTGTAGCAGGAACTAAAAAAAAATGTCTAAAATCTCACCTCATCCCATCGACTCTGAATAATTGTAATCCAGTGTTTGATCACTGTAACAGCATCAGGATGCGCCTTGCTCAAGATAGAGTGAGCAAGCGTGATAGTCTCCTCCTTGTCTATCAACTTCTCGTTCAGTTCTCGTACGAATTTCTCGTGGTCGCGGATTTGGTTCTGGGTTTCCTGATCACCTTCGGGTAGTTGGCCGGCGAACCGGAGCTTGGTCTCCGCGTCGGAAAGCCATTCGAGTAGCATGTTCACGGAGCGGTGGAGTTTTTCAGCCTGTAATAAATTTATGGGGTTAGATAATTCGTAATTTGATGATAAGATAACATTTTTTTAAATTTATTTAATAACTAGCTTTCGCCCCGCGGTTTAACCCGCGTTCCCGAGAGATCTTGTGTTTTCTCGGGATAAAAAGTAGCCTATAGCCTTCCTCGATAAATGGGTTATCTAACACTGAAAGAATTTTTCAAATCGAACCAGTAGTTCCTGAGATTAGCGCGATCAAACAAAAAAACAAACTCTTCAGCTTTATAATATTAGTATAGTATAGATGTACTCGAGAAACGATATTCGAGCACCTTTTTTCGCGAGGATTTCTTTTTATAGATTTTGAATTTTTGAGTGAATTCTTTACACATAATTTGGAAAAATACCTATCATTAGATCTAGAAATGAAACCAGTATAGAGAAAGTTCTTTTAAAACTGGTATTTTACTTAATAAATGCTACTTTTATAGAAAAAACTACATTATGAGATATCTGATAATTAGAGAAGTAACTTTTATGCTCTTTTTTTTATAAGCAAGAGCCGCTCCCATAATTTTGCATATAGATTCTTGATATAACTTGAAAGATCCAGAAACTTTCTTATTACTGATTAAATCTCAATCAAATACATATAACCGTACCTCTTTGAGAGCTCCTTCTAGTTTGTGAGCCTTTCGTTCGCTGAGGCTCTGCACGGAGTCCCACGCTTGCTTCAGCTCGCTGCATTGTTGACGGATGCTGGTCGCGTCTTCACGGGGCACCTAAGATACATTATACTTTAATAATAAGCTCTTTAACCGACATAAAAAGAAAGGTATTTTAATATTCCTTTATACCTTGAACAGGTAGTAGCATCAATGATAAATTTAAACACGAAAATTTTACGGAGTCTTAAAAAAAAGTATACAGATATAGGGAAATGGTAAAATATTTAAATTCTACACTTACAGTAGCTTCCAAATCTTTGCCCGTCTTCATGACGGATTGCATTTGTTGTTCCCGTGAGTGCAAGTCTTCCTCGAATTGCTGTTAAAAAATTGCAAATTAAAATATGTTTTTTTTTTACAATTTATGTAAGAGTTCATTTAAGATTAGTAAACGATCTAATATTCCATGGCAGAAGTGTACAAAAAGAAATACTTCTTTACGAAATCCCTACTCATTTTATACTAGCTGTCACCCGCTGATTTAACAGCGTTCTCAGAATAAAAATAAATATCCTATTCTTATCTCTGTGGTCTCAACTATCTCTCTGCCAATTCTCATCAAAATCGGTTGGGTAGTTTAACCTTGAAAACGCAACAAACAGACAGACACCTACTTTTGCATCAATAATGTTAGCTGAAATCAATAACATTATATAATAACCGATTTAATTATACTCTAAAATAATATAAAAGACCTTATGCTGTTCAATGAGAGCCATGACAGTGTCCAGGTCCCCGTGTACGGGAGAGTCGGCTCCCAACTCCTTCTGCTGTTTCTTGAGCCAGTCGAGTAATGCTGACATGGCGTCCTTGAACTGACCAGAGTACAGGAGGGCTTCTTCTAGCTTGCGTTGTCTATGGAAGGTAAGTAAAAAAAAATATATACTTGATTAAAAAAAAGCAATGACAGTGCCGTGACCAAGGTTCTTACAACGAGTTTGAGTTAGGTGAAGGAAAACATCGTGAAGAAATTATAAAATGGTGGTAGGGTACTTCGTAGTACCCAACTATCTATTTTCAAGATGAAAATCTGTCGCTAAAAACCCATTGATTTACTTCAGTAGCTGTACTTGTCAGCCAATTGTCTTCTAGTTATTATAAAAAAGGTCGGTCTATAGGCGACGGTAGCCACTTACCATCAGGTGGAACGTAAGACTGCTTATCAGCCTTCTGACATAAAAAAAACAAATGTCACTTGCATCTTGTTCAATCTACCAAACTGAATTACCTGTCAACGGCCTTAGAACAGACAGTAGTCCACTTCGTCTTCATATCCGACATCATGGTCTTGAGGGTGGGCTCGTCTCCCTTAGGAGCCTTGTCCTTGAGCTGCTTGCCTGTCTTCATCGTGTGGTCGTACACCGGCTGTTTGGAGGCCAGAGCTTTTTGGAACTCGCGGTGCTTGTTCAGTCTGTGAAGAAAATTATTGATGCCTTATTTGTACCAAAATTCTGCTTATCATAAAGTTCCCACTTCAATATATACCTGGATGGTCGAGATTTGGTTAGCTTTTGGTTTTTTTTTGTAAAATCGCGTGTTTTTAGGAAAACCTTTAAAAAGCAAAACCTTATCTAAATACAAAATTTGATGCAAATCGTTAGAGCAGTTTCCGAGATACGCGAAATAAATTTATAGAAGAATTGCTCGATTTTCGAAACCAAATATTTAGTATAGTTCAACATAGCGAAAAAAAAACTTACTCGATAAAAATGTATGTAAAATTCTAATATCTATGTCGAATGAAACATAATTTTTGAATGTCAAAACGGCCATCACAGACAGCCGATAGTTTAGTAAGATGGTGCTTACCTTTGCTTGATCTTCTCAGGGTCGTTGATCGTGGCCTCAGAGTTGAGCTCATCCAGTTGCTCTTCGGTGTTCGAGAGCCAGTTCATCAGGTTGTTCCTAGGAAACAGATCCGAAATTAATTTAATATGAAACTGGAACAAGAAGCAGTCAAATTTTCATTTTTTTCTATGAGACATGTTCGAATCTAGTTTCTGCTCCACGGTTTTCCTTGGGATCTTATGTCTTCCCGGTATAAAAATGATAGTATGTTTTATTTCAGGGTACGACCTATTTATCACTTTTTCATCCAAATACATTCACCCATTACAACATTGGAGATCCTTAGGGGAGGCCTATGTCCAGCAGTGGACGTCTGGCGGTTGAGATGATGATGATGATTAAAACATGATTGAGTAATAAACATATATGTACACAAACTATCGTATTTATTACGTTAGTTAGGATACAATAGCGAAACCATCAGAAGCTGAAAAATCCACAATATTTTTGGATTAACGTTTTTCAAAATATACATACGTATCCATAAAAAAGACTTACCACATATCATTATACTCCTTAGCCTCCTTGAACCCATGGTCCAAGGCCCTGGTCCTCTCAGCTGCCTTCGACACGACCCTCTCCCACCGATGCTGGACTGACACCAGCAGGTTCTTAATCAGGATCACGTCTTGTTTCTGACTGAAGTACTTCAGGTGGGTGCCCTTCTTGTCCAAGTGTAGCATCGTTTCGCGATGTGTTGCTATCTCTTTTTGGAAGGATTTGTGCTCTTCTATTTGGGCTGTAAGGGAAGAAATATTTTTAGAGTCAAAATTGTTTATTTGACCTCTTTGTTTACTGAATCGATATAGAAAGGGACAGAGACATTTCATATTCGTTTCTAAATCATTTAGGTTTTTTTTTGCGAAAGTAAAAGTATAAGTTTATTATATTACGGCCGAAAATCTTTTACGAGACAAACATGTAAGTACGTAATTACGATTCAAAGACAATGAGCAATAACAAGAAGATCGCCAACGTATTGCCGACATTTTCCAAAGCCTAGAAGACTACTGTCTCTCAAGTGAAACTGAGAGTGTCGACATTGGAACTTTACCAGGCGGGTACTACATAGTACCCTACAACCTTACAGCCTGAAATAAAATACTTACTGAGCAACGTCTCCATAACCCTCGACACGGGTTTGGCGGACGTCAGGGTCTTCTCAGCGCTGGTCAGCCAGTCGACGAATGCTTGCAAAGCATCGTGGAATTCTGTCGCTTCTTTCAACGCTATTTCTAGCTTTATCTTCTTGTCTGACGCTCTAAAATTCAAAAATTCAAATTCAAACTGCACAAAAGTTATAAAACGGCGTAGATGCCTAGGAGAAAATTCAACCCCTAAGGGGGTAAAATCTGGGGCAGTTGAAACTAAGATGGCCATTACTTAAGATGGCCATGGTATCCTGCCAATTTTTGGGCCACTCTCTTCTGTTCGTCGATCTTTCCAAGATATTCTGCCCAAGTATTATCATTATAAATGTTGATTTTTTTTTTATTACTATCTTTAGGCCCGAATCTCGCCATGGTCAGTGATGATGTGACCAAAGGTAATTACACAAATCTTAATAAAATTTAATAGAAGGCTAACTCCTTACCTAGCAGTAACATTATCCCATCTTGATTTGAGATTCTTCAGATTATGATGTAACTGCGATGTTGGGTTCGGCTTCTCTTGTCTCTTGAGGTATTCCTGGCCTTGTTGCAGTACCGCTTCCACTTTGGGACGATTGGCTTCGATCTCGTTGTATACCTCCTGATTTTGGAAGGTTTCGGATTTAAGTTTAGGTGGGTAAAGCTTTGATGATTCCTGAGCCTATTAATTAATGATTTATGACTATTTACAAGGAATCTTTAATTTATTTATGTATTCAATTAAAAAAATATATTTATTACGTCAATTTAAAGCGCCTATAGGATGTCATTTTGTTATTTGCGGCAATAGCGAATGGCTTTAGTATTATGTATGTATTCAAAAATAATAAAAAAAACTGCAGTTTTGGAGCCCATTCTTTCTAATTCAAAACTGACATAAAAATAATTATGTCCGGGAATCCAGGCGCAATAGACGTACTGTTTACCTGGCGAATTTGTCGGCATGATAAAAGTAAACATGATGGATTTATTATTGTGTTTTTACCATAAATCTCTCGAGTTGTTCAGAAGCTGTCTCCGGCAGACCTCCCACTGGTTTGGAGGCGGTTATCACGCTGTCCACTTCCGATAACCACGAGAGAAGGTCACCAATTTCCGCGTTAAAGCTGATGTAGAAAGTAAAAAAAAAAAATTTTTATTTGTTTCTTTTTTTTTAAATGATCAATTTATTTAACTCCCGACGAGTTAGCGAGAAAAAAGAGAAATAAAAAAATTTTAGTTGACTGTTCATAATGCCGGCGGGAACTCTTTTCAAGCAGCGACAAAAGTTTATTAGAAACTCGCTCCACTCTTACTCGTCGGCGGTGGGATAAGTTCCTAAAGGATATATAACGGAACACTTTATTTGGGACAAAATACTAACACACGGCTTCGAAGGAAAACTGTTAAAACCTCCTTGAATCTTTTTAAAGGAAGATTTTCCTCAGGAACTTAACGCCCCATATATGACTTGACTTTTGCACAATGAATTATAATGTATAGAAGCAAAAGACTTACCTCTGAGCCTCTCTGAGTGCATCCTCCAACTCTGTCTGTCGGTCTCTCGCCTTCTGCTGCAGTTCACGCCACTTTCTATTGAGTGTTGAGAGTTTCTCAGCTGTTTCTCCCGCTTCATCTGTACCTATATTATTGATTCAATCATCAGTATTTGTTGATTAGGTATTTTGAAGGAAAACTTCTTTGGGCGCCAAGTAAAATATCAAGGTGGAAGTTGAGTGCAACATGTAATGGAAATGTAACGTTTTGTTACAGTTTTACTTCTGTCAAACGTAATGAGTTGCACAAGTTTTTTTTTTTTAATTAATTTTCTGATTTGGCAAGATTTTATATTTCATTTTTGATATTTTTCTGGAATAGATTATTGACTTCGTTAGAGTTCTGCATTTTTAATCACTTCTTGTATAGAATCTCTATAAATATGGTCCTTCGAGCCGGATAAATAAGTATAAATTTTAAAAAAAATTAGGTCTACGTTTGGAACGAACACAAAACTGCAAAATAAATTGTCTATCTGTGTAAAGTACCTAAAAATACATTTTGTAGTCACATTATCGCATTAATAGAAGAATAAGCATGACGTAACGAGCACAAACATTTAAAGCTTGAAGCATTAGTGCATTGTAGCACTTATTACGTGATGTGACGTCACAGGGATGTGTTATCACGGAAGAGTTAGGGATGTAAATTTGGAGTTAAAATTATTATTATTATTTTCTTATGATTTTATAGAAAATTAAAGGCTCTGAGAAAATAGTGAAATAATGTAGATAGGTAATTTTAGAACAGTTGGTATTGTAAACATTTTTTAAATTACGAAATTGTTAATTAAATACTTTAAAGAATTTTGTATTATTTAAAAAATACTGGGGCCATAGGGTCGGATTTTGCTTTTCTATTGCACCGACAGCATACATTCGTATTTTTTCGTATCACGCAACAATACAATTTTTATTGTGTATGAGCGAGATAGCACGAGTATCTTGTTGTTGTATTTCAAATCTAAACGTAAAGCAACAAGGCATGTATTTCATTGGTGTTAACGAACATTATGAGTCTGCTTTTCATTACTCATTGTCGATGTCTACACTAATCTATACTAATATTATAAAGAGGAAAGATTTGTATTTTTGTTATGTTTGTAACGAATAAACTCAACAACTACTAGACCGATTTCAAAAATTCTTTCACCATTAGAAAGCTAGATTATCCCTGAGTATCGTGGGCTATATTTTATCCCGGGAACGCGGCTGAAACCGCGCGAAAAAGCTAGTAACTTATAAAAGTGGTAGTAGATATGTTTTTTTAAGTGTTATAGAACAATATGTATGTTTTAGTGTAAGCAAGAAGCGCGGCCCACATACCCGTACCCTGCTGCACGATCTGTGCGCCGGCGTCGTTGAGCGTGTCCACGCTGGCTTGGTGCGCCGCGATGTCGTTCACGAGGACCTTCAGCTTGGCCAGCTCCACTTCCAGGATCTGAGGGTCGCCGGCAACCTGGGAGGTTCAAATTTGACGGTTGATTCTTTGGATGACACTAAAATGCCTATGCGTGGGTTTCTTAATTCACCTACAGTGATTTATACGATGGAAATACTCATAAATATGAACGTTTACTAATGGACCAAACCTGGAATCGCGAAAAAAACAACTTTTCATACTAATATATATGAAAAGTTCGAATTAATATTTCACAATATTGAGTCAAAGGTAGGTGGTTGATAAATGCGTGAACATTACGCTTCTAATTTCACTTAAGTTTTCGTTTCACAAAATTTCGTCAATAGCATTATTACTAAGTAAAAATAATCTAAACCCTACTTTAATGTATATTCAGCTAATTTCCTTTATTGTTATCATAACTTAGCTATATCTTTAAAAGGCTAAGGCTAGGCTACAAAACAAAAACACGCTTTCAAGAATAACAATTTGATTTCTTGTATTTTATCTCTATATTCATGTTATAACAATAAACTTACAGGTTTGAGGGTGTCCAAAGTGTCACACGTATTCTGTATCCAAGTGAGCAGTTCCTGTAATGCGTGCTGCAGTTGTCCGAGTCTCAGCAACGCCCTCTCAAGCTGCTGCTGTCTCTCAACCATGCCTCTAAGTAACGCTGACCAGCGGGAGTTGACTTCTGTCAATGGTTGTTTGATAGCAGCTGCTTGTTCCGATGACGTCCGCTCTGTGAGCTCTTGCGCTTGTCTGGGAGGTTATTATTGGTTATTTGGGATTTTAGATGTTATGTGGTTGAATTATGGTTTAATTTTGGTATTTATAATTTCTGTTACTGTAGAACTACATGTTCAAGTAACCGGGGCATTAGTAATCTTGTAGCAATGATAGAAGATTGATTTTCAATTGACACATTATATTCCTGAATCATGACTTCAGTTGATTTCTGTACCTTATAAAATATTGATTATTTTTATTTTAAGCTAAGTTACTAATACCTAAACCATCATTCAACCAATCAAAGAGAAAGACAAACAACATGATTGTGCAAACTAAAACAGTAAATGTTAGTAGAGAAACATGACACAATAAAACTACACAAGTAGCAGAACACAGGAGATAGAAGCAAGATTTTAACGCTTTCATATTCACGTTAATATTCTTCACATTATATTATAATCATGATTTATTAGATGATATAGGTATATCAAAATATCTGTTTTTAAAAATGTTACTAATCAAAAAGCAGGCAAGAGTTTAAAAATGTTGAAATTCTCATTTTAGAAAAAGTTCTTCATAAAAGCAATAATTAAGTTTAATTTAAGATCCTATTTCAATTTGTTTCAGTAGAAATACGATAATATTCCAGACATGAATATGAGAGCGCAAGAAACAAGAAAGAAACAAACAAGTACAAAACAAAAACACGCTTTCCAGGAGCATATAAAATTCACATCCAATCAAAGCTAAACAAAAGATTATACCCATCTGTAAAGATACATTGTACCGTATTAAATTTTGTTTAAAAAAATGGCCGAAAAGAGATGGAAATATAAAATTGCGTCGTGTGAGAGTGTCACAACATTTTGGACTATGTTCAGAAACAAATTATAGACTGGTAGTTTTCTTGTGTTCGGCACGGATTTTGGGCTACGTTTAATGATAGTATGGGCGCTAAAATGCGTTATAAAATGTTAATGGAATCCCTTACCTACTATTATAAATATAATGTTCTAAAACTAAGTAAGAGCTGTATTAGAAATTGAAACTTAATGACTATAATATATTGTCAGAATAAAATAAATAATAATAAATGCGAAAATATAATTATTGGTTTGTCCATAAGGAACACGCAGCAACGGAACGACGTGATTTTTTGCATAGATATTGTTTATGGGCCAAAGAGTGCCATAGACTTTTTATCCCGAGAACGCGGGTGAAACCACGGGGCGAAAGCTAGTGAATCCATAAACGCAAAAACAGCCCTAAGAGTATTCAATCTCATCATACTTGAAAGCCCAAAATCCCCGATGAAAATTAGTTTCTGAACGCTTTTTGAATTTGTCTTTTTTCTGTCGCTCCTTGAATGCGCTAAATATCACATCCATCAAACGAAGCTGACATTACTAACTATGTACATACTGTAATCGTTTCCAAATGAGTTTGCTATTAATAAATTCAAAATAGCATTAGTGTTCATATTTTACCATTTTGGAAACATAGTCTTTTGAGCCAATTTTTAAAGAATAACACGATATACAACCTTCTCTTTTTGTTGTCAATCACTCTAATGTAAATGGGTCTACAGATCCTACTCGTATATGGTGATTGCCAAAGATTTCCTCAAATTAATAAAAAAAAAATGTAGACTTTTGACCGCGTCTGTCAAATCAGGTTCAAAAGACTCCGTTTCCATGGCATTTTTTTTTCTGATCATTTGGAACCGTGAATAATTACTCAACAGAAGCACACTCATATAGTGTAATGTTACTTATTCTTGCCTCATCAGACTCCTGCATTGTCGTTTCAATCCATGGATAGGGTTCACATAGAAAAATATTCAATTAGTACAGTGGATTATTTTTTAGTAAGGACAATTTACTTAATGGACCCATACTTATAAACATTTTGGGTTCTTTAAGAACTCTATTTTAACAATGTTTTTGCGCTTATAAGTAAGAGTGTTTTATTTGTATATTAAATATCTAAAGGGTTTTGTAAAATCAAACTACGATTTTTTAAAAGCATAGGGGAAAACATAATTCAGTTAATTTTAAAGTCAACCATCACCAATGTTATCCTATAAAACCTCACAGGAGAATTTTTATCCCAATTAAATTATCAAACAATTGTATAGAAAACACAGGCCCGTATTACAGATCACAAATTAATAATTAAAAATAAACCCTACGTTGTAGGTGCACGGTTTAAATAAAATTGATGCAATTTTGACTTAAAACATAGCTAAATAAGTTTTGTTCTGTAATTCATTTTGATTTTAAGCTCCCTGATGATAAAGCCCTAACTGGCTTGAAATATTTATGAAAAAATCCAAAGATCCATCATTAAAAATCCCTGAAAAACCCATTAAAATTCCATAAAATCTATTGACTCACCTGTTCAGTGCCTCTACTTTAACCATATGAGGGTCGACCTCCTGCTTGAAGGCGGCAAGCTGCGAAATCTGTCGCTTGACCGCGTCAATGTCGGACCCGAGTGGACCCATACGGGAGAACTTGTCTTCTGCTTTGTCGAGGAATTCTTGAAGGTTCTACGTGAAAATTATAAAGTTTTAAAGGGTTGTTTTTTGAACATACTGATTGGGACCTTAAAATTACATTGAAGCATATGACGCGTTATCAAAAAGTTGGATTCCTTTGGGAATATCCGAGTTTTCGTTTCGATGAAATCCTTATTTAGTATCTAACCTTTGATCCTTGTTGTATTGTGAAATAGAATATTAAGAATTTATATAATATTATATAAGAGAATATTATATTATACTAGCGGGTCCGACAGACGTTGTCCTGTCCAAACTCGATTACGACGCCATCTACCGGGTCCAATTGTATTTTCAAACCATCCAGGGACCCACTCATATATACACACAAAATTTCATCCAAATCGGTCCAGCCGTTTAGGAGGAATTAGGTGACAAACACACGTACAGAAGAATTTTATATATAAAGATAACCCAACAATAAGGCCAAAACTCACTTGCAACGTATCATGGAATTCCATAGCTTTTTCCATAGCATCTATAAGGTTCTCTTCTCTTCTAGCATATAGCGCTGTGATGTTATCCCAAGCGTTGTCTAAGTCTTCCATGTGCTTCTTGACTTCGGGCTTGTCTGGCTCGCCGCATAGCGACATTAGGGTCGAGCCGGTCTTACGTACTTTCTCAACCTGGATTAAAGTGGATTAGAATGGATTAGATAGCTTCCGATCCTAACAAATAACCCTAATTTCGAGTATTTTGTATACTCCTACTACTTTTTCGTTATCACGAAGTTGTATATCACAAAATTAATACAGATTTTTGACATAAATTCTAAAAATACCATTAAAATCTACATCGATCTAAAAAAATTACATAACAATTGAATTAAAAAATTGGGACCGTTTTAAAGTACTTTCTTATTTATATAATTCTTAGGTATTTTAATCATTTTTGGTCCATCAGAGAAGTAATCTCGCTAACTCGGAACACAAACAGTAGATCGTCAATATTGACCTCAGGTTTGGTGTGGTCGATCTCGTGCCTGATCTCCTGCAGCGCGACCTGCTGCGCCTGGATGGCGCGCGGCTGCGCGGCGGGCGGCGGCTGCGCGGCGAGCGTGTCCTGCAGCTCGGCCAGCACGGCCAGCAGCGCCTCCAGCTGCTGCCAGAACCGGCGCGCCACCTCCAGCGTGTTCTCTAGCCCCGCCCCGCGAGAGGAGCTCGCGCGCTGCACTTCCGCCCATAGTCTGTTGACGGTTGGGGGTTGGGGATATACATATACCCGTTGATGAGATGAGATGAGATCAGATGAGATACTCATTGTGGAATACAAATCTGCCCCAAAATTGTGTAGCGGAATATTAATGTTATCTAAAGACTTTATGGTTTCGAAGCTTTGTGGGCATCTGTAGTTTTTGAAAATTGTAATTGTTGTGATTGTAACTTTGGGATAATACCTGTATAATTTCAATCAACACTTAAATAGAATTTTGCTAAGTGCATATATATTTATGTTCGTGACAGTACATAATTTAATCTTGAGACACCCCACACAGAATATTATTGCTTGTGATCACCCCAATGACCTATATTACATAAAACCAGCTTGAAAACGACCATAGCTGACAAAAAACTATAAAAATATTATTTAGCTGCAACTCCATACTGGAACTCACCGCAATCACTAGATAAACTAACATAAAGACTCACTTATTAAGCTTTTCGAGTTTATTTCTGATGTCTCTGACAGCAGGGTCACTCTTATTGGCCTTGCTGATGACGTCAGAGGCGGCACGTTGTACCGCATTGTAGGCTTCTTGACGTTTGTCCAGATCTTCTACTAGAGAGTTGTTCTCGTCGATTTGGTCCCTGGAATAATTTTGGGGTTATAGAAAGAAGTTAATTGTGACATTTGAATACATATTGGAATTAAGGTGTTTGATTGACAAGTACCTTCGGTGCATATCTTCATATCGAATAGTAGCATTTCGTTCGTTTACAAAATATGACTGTTATAATTATTTCTTTAACAAATTGATGTAAAAAAGAGTACAGATTAAGGAGATTCATAAAAAAAAATCCCAAGAAGACCATAAGATAGTTATTGTATTCAACAAGATGGCTATAAAAAAAGTGCACGAAATCTTGAAAAGTACAATTAAACTCACTCAATCTTAGGTGGATGAGCAGACACAGGTTCAGCTCGCTGCAACTGGTCGGCAGCACCGGACAGTGCACGTAGCATGCCCTCCAGTTTGTCAGAGAATTGAGATGACTCTTGTAACGCCTGAGGGTGGAAAAATTTAATTGATTTAAGAATGGTGTCTAGTGAAGAAGAAGAAGGTGATCTAAATCACCATCGATAAAGAATAAATTCTGTTATAAGATAATGCACAATGAGTTATGTCATAACGGCAAGTAACTGATTTCATTTCGGTTGAAGTAACTGCTGTTGCTGCTTCCATCAGCTACAAACCAAGCCAAGTAATACAATTTAGAAGCGTTAGCCCAGAACACCTGTACTGAGACATAAATTCCTGTTCCTCTTCCTCTCTTCCATAGATAAGTCGTAGTCTTAATAGAATCACTGTTGCATATGGCATTAATCATGATTGTATCTCGGATCAAAAATGTAGCCTTGCTGAGTTTCTTGTCGGTTTTTCTCAGTTGAAAGAAGTAACTTCAACTTTCATAAGTGTCTTTCTAGGGTCTTAGCTGAATGAGTGGCTTTGTCATAGCTAAAATACTTGAGTAGATTGTTCAGTGATGTGATTGGCATGTTGTCAAGAGCCGAGGTAGTCGTGTACCGTACCTGCTCGAGGTCCTGCTGGCGACGCCTGAGCTCGGCCCTGAGCGCGTTGTACCGGTCGCAGTCGGCCTCCACGATGTCCTGCACCTTGCCGCCGTCCTCGGGGCCGCACAGCCGCGCGAGGGCCTCGCCCGTCTTCACCAGCTTGTCCACCAGCGGCTTGTGACCGCCGATTGATTGTTGCAGCATCTGTCACAAACAACACACAGTATTGGATACGTCGTAGATTTATATGTTCATAAACTATGTGATCCCACCCTGAAGTTTATAACTGTTTTGTATAAAGTTTTGTCGAAGAAAGTTAAATAAAAATCCTTTACTGGTGGTAAGAACGATTCTCAAATGTTAATAGATGTTTTTTTTTTTATCTTGAATGTTAATTTATGTTTTATTTTGAAAACATTCAATTATTTAGTCTCAACTGAATGCTACAAAATGTTAAACAGCGTTATTTAACACCGATGTAGGAACTCCTTCACCTAACTTGTAGCAGAAATATTAACATAATAATGGGTAATCAAGAGATAAAAAAGGGGTCAACGAAATCTTTGAAAACTGTACAACAAGCTAGTTGAATAAATAATGAAATTAGTTTTCTGTTTATGAAATGTCCATTAAAAGTCGTAAACATTGGAATATGAAGCCCATTGAAGCAGAAAAAAGCTCAATTTTAAATGACGTTTACATATGGCAGAGACGAAATGACAATAGAATCTTCTCAGAAACCTGTTTATTTTTTTGAGCTACAATGAATAAAAGCCCATAACAAGTGAAAAATGATGTTCTTACCTCGTTTTTGTCTTGCTGCTGGGCGATCTGCTCTGGTCTGAGCGCGGGCATAGCCAACATCTGGACTTGCTTCTCCATATCATCCAACCAAGACGATAACCTGTTCAATTAAATATCACCCTTAATTATAATATCAATACTATACAGTTTTGATGAAAATTGTGAGAGGTGCATTGTCTTGAAATTTTACTCTCACCGAACCCAATTAAGTTTCAAAAAAAAATATGCAGATTTAAAAAAGAGATACATACCCGTGATGGGTATCAGCGAAGTGTTCAGCCAATGGTAAAGCCTGTTCCAAAGCGGCAAGACGATCAGCACTGAGGTGACCAACTTCCTCCATGGTCTCCTTCAACTCTTCGCTTCGGTCGCGGATTACCGCTGTCTCTTCTGATGATTGACACTCACGGAGGACCTAGAGAAGAAATTTTAGCTTTAATTTGAAGTGTTTTAAGGTTGATAATGAGTTGAGATCTTAAAAATAATAAGACGGGTCTTACTGTACCGAATCATTGGAAACTGTCGATATTTTGAATTACAATTGAGAGAGACAACTACCGCTATCGTAGGGAAAAACCTAGTGTGATAATTTTGGGCTATAATTACAATATCTTTATTTTTTTTCCCAAAAACTCTGTAAATGACTTGTATTAAGCCCTTACCTTCTTAGCTTGACTAAGCAGATCCCTGACGCGGACCCTCTGCGCGGCCACTTCATCGTTCAGGGGCCTCTGTTCCTTCAGCTGCGCGCGCACCAACGACGGCTCGCACGATGGGGGTTCCGCATCACGCAGTTGACCTTCCACAGTGCGCAGCCACTCAAGCAGCTCTTCCATATCGCCTACTACTTCCATTGAACGCTGTCGAGAAGAAATGAGGTGTTAAGAATGTACAATTTGGCTTAAGCACAAGCACGCAGGTAATTATTATTATTTTATGATATCGTATTATAATTGATATTCCTTTATTAATCCAATTCCCTGAAATAAGTTAGATTCTAAACTTTACGTCATAAGGTTCAATTTCAAATAACGCATCGTACCTTCTTGCTAAGCAGCAGTCTTTCTGCCTTCCTCTGGATCTGCTCAGCAATGACGTCGAATCGTCTGTTGTCGCGAGTCACGATGCCTTCAACGTGGGTAGCCCCTTCTCCGGGAGATATCTGTCGAGTAAATACTTGATGAAGTTTGGGCATAGTATATTTAAAAAAAAATTGATGTATAGACTTGTGTTTAATCACAATCTTCACCATGGTAAGTGATGATGCGGCCGAAGGTGGTAAGCACACATAGCCTAGAAGTAACTGGCCCTCAAGTGCAGCAGTCAGAACACACCATTACCACAGTACAAGCTCGTGTTATTACAAGACAAAACAATACCCCAGATAGATTAAAAATAGCCCCAAAGTCACAATTCAATACCTGACACAATTGTGGCCCAATAAGGTTGATATTGTCCAGCACTGGCCTGAACTCATGCAGTTCAGCTTCGAGCCTCAAGATGTCTTCTTCACGAGGCTCCACAGATTGTAGACACGTTTCCGCGCCTGTCATCCATTCTGTTAACCTGGGAGGAAAAACATGGTAGTTGGTTATAAAATAAACTTTTGATAAGATACGAGTATATTTAGATTGTGAAATAAAAAGTAACCTTGCTGAGTTAGTTACCGGTTTTTCTCAGTTTAGGACTAATCCGAACCGGTGACAACTTCATTAATCAGTTCATTAATCATTAATCAGCTTCGGCCTTCATAAGTACCCTAGCGCCTAAAGTGAATAAATGGCTTTGACTTTGACTTTATATTAGTACAAAGAAGTATACTCACTTGTTATGGCTGTTATACAACTGTTGCACCAATGGCAAGGTTTCAGAAGCCACTCTCAACAGTTCCGCTCCACGACTGGTTAGATCATTGTACCTCCTCTGCAACGCGTCTAGCTTGTCCTTCAGTTGTAGAGCCTCGTCTCCTGAGATGTGTTTCATCAGCTCTAGGCCGGATTCCACAGTACTGTCTACCGCTTCTTGTTTTGAGGCTATCTCTTCGGTCTTTTCCTGAAGAGAGAATAAAAATATGCTAGAGGCTTTGAGGAACAGAGTGGCCTAGTTAAAGACGTCACAATCTATTATGCCATATGCAACCATGTGACACAAAAGAGATATCCTCTTGTCAAAACGGGCCTAGCTAAACATGACTTTTAGAGTCGTAATACAGCAGCGAAAATTTTATGGGAAGAAATTTTGATATAGTTGCAGTTCAGACACCCTGGAATCCTAAACAAATTCACTTACAGCCAACTCATCCATCTGCCGCAGCAGTTTCTCCATATTGACAGGCAGTATCTTCCTCTTGGCGAGGTATTGCTCCATGCCGTCCATCCACGCGGACAGGTCTTGGTACGTGAGGACCAGGTGTCGGAGACCCTTGCGAGAGTTGTCCAGGAGTTCCCCGACGTTTAGACTATGGTCCACTAGGCCTTGGTATCTGTAGGGAAATTATATTGGTTAAAGTACTGAATGATTGAGTATTTTTGTAGACAAAATTGTAAATACAAGATGTATACTTTGAAAAGGCAGAATTTGTAACCCTATTTTAGAATCGTTATGCTGAACAAATTTTACTTTGGGACCAACTTTGATATCGGGAATCACAACTGCTGAGAAATTAAGGTAAGACTAAATTCCCACAGTGTCCGCAGTGCTGTATAAACGTTCATTCTGTTAATTTCTGTGAAAATAATTTTACTGACACATGTTTTCGCTTTAAAAGACACTTAATTTATTATTTTCACATAATAATAAATTAATTGCTATAAATATTTTGAGCCCTTGCTTTGATTTGCTCCAACCATAAAAAAATCACGAAAAGTCTTCTATGTCAGAAAACCATCACCAATGGTTGAATGTGGTATGTACCTGTCAGTGGCGGCCTGCAGCCTGTCCGCGAGCGCCGACGCTTCGTCGTCTCCGACCAGCCCCATGAGGGTGGAGGCGGTCTCCGTCAGCTGCTTGAACGCGGGCTGCTTCGAGATTATGTCGTCGTGCAACATCTGTTGGACATTGTGTAGTTTGAACACGTGTTGGTAGGAAATACATATACTTAATTATTATACATGCGAAGGCATCTATTGACGCCTAAACTACAAAATTGATCGCCATGACTTTTTATCAGGTGGATATTTTGAGATGGCAAATTTCAAAACCGAAGCTATCTCGAAATATGCACCCAATATAAAAAAAAAACCGACTTCACTTCATCCCTAAATATGTCTATCAAGTTAAAACATACCTTATGCTCTCTGATCTTGAGCTGTATCTTCTCCTCATCAGTAGGCACCAGCTGTAGTGACTTGACCTTGCGTTCAGAGACGCCGAGCCATTCCACCAGCGGTTGGAGCTCCTCTTGGAATTGTTTGGCAACCTATAAGTCCCAGAATGTCCCAGTTATTTTATTTGTACTTGGAAATGTCGGTGCTGTGCTTTTATTTATTTATTTTATAGCGACATCTATCAACAGAAGAACACACTACTGATAGGTAGATGGCGCCTCAATAGAGTATAGTTGCAAAATCTACATCACACTATCGAAGTTATCTCAGAACTCTATATAAAATTCGAATGTCACGAATGATCGGTCACAATGACCTAGACTGGAGGAACATCTCCCATTTTCAATGGAGGTATCTATCATCTCGCTCCCCATAGAGTTCTTGTTTAGATTCATGACAACGATTCACAATATATGTCTGTGGAAGACTTTATTCCCAAACTATTTACTATTTTTATTTAGGGCAGACTTAATTAACGACTCCGCCAAGCACCATTTAAATCTACTACGCGACGGCCAGGTAACACCGCAGTCTATTAGGTATCATGCATTTGAGCATCCGCGGCACGAAAGAAGAATCAAACAACCAACTCCGACTGCACATTAAATTAATTAATCCAGAAACTCCAGATAGCTGAAATCTGTATGAATGCCATTCAATTTTCAGTCGTAATACCACAAAAATAAGAATCTCACCATCATAGCCAGTTCCAGGTCCAGCATCCTCTGCTGGGCCCCATTAGTGAGGCCGTCGAACCTGACCATGAGGCCCTTGAGTTGTTTCTCGATGGCCTTCCTCTCGGCCGGCTCGCAGCCCGCGGCCACTTCGTTACCCATCGCGAATAGAGACGACATCGAGTTCTGACGGTCCATTAGCATTTTCTTGAGGAACTGTTGGGAGAAAAGTAGGCGTTAGACGGTTTTTTTTTATTTTGTAGACGGTCCACATATTAATTAAATATATTTCTTTTACTTCTATTTTATATGTATTTATTTACCTTCTGCTCCTGTAATTGCGCTTTCACAACCTTGTAATCAGCTGAAGGTGGTTTCTGGTTGTTGACCATGTCTTCGGTATCTGCTAACCACTTCTCCAAACCGGCGAGGGCTTCCGCGAACTTGCCGGACTGTAGGAGACCTACGTCCAGGCGACGCTCACGTTCGTTCATCTAGGAGAATAATGTTCTGATATATTTTGCGAGATTTTGTTGGTATTGCCCCAGGACACTATTACATAATGCTTCATGAACTTCTTGCATTGGCTCTGAACCGCAGCTTATAATAGCCACCGCGATAGTATATAATTATCGTATGTTTTTTGATGTAATATCCTCTTTGACTTCATCTACATAAAGGCCATTTTCAAAGTAACACTGATACTTTGAAGAGTAAAACACGTGGCTGTCACGTCACTGCATATCCTCTCGCCTGTTCAAATTGTATTTTAACCCGATCTAAATTAAGCACACAACTCCATAAACAACCTACCTTCTCTTTCAAGGCATTCCACTTGTCGTTCATCTTCTCCAGGTCCTTCTCCAGTTGCTGGGTGTTCACCCCCTGTAAGGCTGACCTGACCAGCCCCTGACCGATCTTGTTGCAGTGCGTCACGTTCTGACCGAGCGGCTCCAGTGTGCGACGCTTCAGTTCCGCGAAGTCTTTCTGCTGGGATCTGATCTGTTCTACTTCTGATGATACTGGCTTGAGGCTCCTGACTTGTTCTGCGGCCTGGTGGAAAGTTTTTTGTTAATAAAATTAAAATGAAGGTGTTCCTACGGATAATTGTTTATGAAAGCAAAGTAGGTAATCATAAGTATGATTGATCTACTATTACATATAATAATTGTGAATGTTTGTATGTTGTCGACTCAATTACGCAAAAACGGCGGAATGGATTGCGATGAAACTTGGCATAGAGATAGATCATCCTGGAATAGAACAGGGTATACTTTTTCCCGAAAAAAATAAGATTCCACGGGAATGCGGGACAAGATTTGTCGTGAAAAAATGCAAACTAATTCACTTGTCCACATATTTAGTGAATTTTTAAAAAAGGCCTTTTGTCTAGACCATGGGCGGGGGAGCTATAATTATTGCTTGTGAGTAGGTTTCAATCCTGGTAGGCTATTCTGAACTAAAACTCGACGGTGAAATCACGCAGTCTATTCTCTGTCTCAATCGTGAACTTCTGATTACCGAGTTGCACGAGTGAGACAGAGAATAGTCACTGCGTGATTTCACCTTCGAGTTTAAGTTCAGAATAGCCCAGCAGATTATGCTTTAAGTGTGTCGAATGTACTTTCACATTTTGACACCAAGGTGCCTCTGCAGGAATGTTATCAATGACCCATAAACGACTGAGTTTTGAGAATATTAGTGTTACCTCTTGCACATCATCCATTACAGAGTCGTACGCCTTGTAGAATGCCTCCAGCTTGCTGAGCGTGTCGTCCAGGTCTTGTTCCTTGGCACGAGCCCGCTCGTCCAGCTTGGCTAGCTGCTTGCGAAGACCTTCCACCTGGACAATGGAATATTATACATGTAAGCAGTTTCAATACGGATACAGTACACCCATTTTGTATATTGATACTTTTTGGGCGGGTGAAACCGAGGGGTAGAAGCTAAGATGATCTGGAAAATTTCCCTAGAAAATCCAATATAAACAATGAATATACAGACCTGGTCCCGAGTATTAGCAGTATCGACAGTGAACCCACTATCGACCAGCATCTCAGCCGCTCTCTCAGTGTCACCGACCAGGTCATCGGCCTTCTCCAACCGCTTGTAGAATCGGCCGACGTCGTCCAACTGTTGCTTCACTGTCTTTATATCGCGGCCTGGGGGCTTCATTGTGTCCAGTTCTTTCTCCAAGTCTGTGAGGTCGTGGGATAGGTTCTTGACTTTGTCCTGGTGGGGAAAAAATATTGTTTTATTTAATGATTCTTAGGACAACTACTATTACGGACCATCAGATTGTCGAATGAAGTCCCCATTACAGTTTTCTCCGCGCTACGATATGGGGTTCTTGTGCGTGAAGAGAGCCCTTCAAGATTTAAAAAGTCCAGAAGGCAACTGGCTCTCAATTGCAATTGCCGGATTTTCAATTTGAACTTAGCCGAAAGGTCAAGGTAATTGTAGGATTCGAACCCACGACATTCGCGGCGTCATCCGACATCTCACTACCACTGAGCTATGATAGTCTTCTTGTCAACCTGTTTTCATAAAAAAGAACTAACAAACCATGTAGTATTTTTTTACTGTACTTAGGCTCAGTGGCGGTACCTTCATACAAGCCCAAAAGCCCGGCTTGCCTAACTTATACCCACACGTAACAAACATCGAATAATTTGAATTTCGCGCTAAAAAGTTCGCGCGGTCATACGATGTAGGTAAACTACCCCGAACACAGCGGCCGGCGGCCGGCCGGCTACGCTCACTACTACACGCGCGCCGCTTCATGCGTACAGCTCACACGTTCACAATATTCCACATCTTCCATCCCGCTCGTACGCACGTCTGCAAAGCTAACGCAAGCCCAAAAACGGCGGCTTGAACATCTCTCTTTCTAACCTATGAAAACTACGCATAGTGAAAATAGCGCTACTTTGTTACGAAACTGCACATTAGTATGGACGGGCGAAGCATTGATTTACCATGAAGTTGTCTGCAGATTTTTGGCGCGAGTATTGCGCATGCTCGTGTACATCGTAAAATAGCTTCGTTTCGCTGCAACTTCAGTGCATAGACATTGTTTGTTTTGGATTGTTTGAGTTGAAAGAAAAGTTTTGTTTGTTGTCGATTCATTGCAATACTTACTAGATAGTAGATTTGTGTTTAAAAAATGGAAGAAATAGTGCGTTGTGAGGATATGAGGTGTATTAAAGCGTTACTCGACCAGGGCAAGGTAAAATGTTTGACTTTTTCTCAAAAAAAGTTTCACCAAAACCAACGCCTGACCTGTGTATTTCTCAGAGCAAGGGACACAAACGTAAATTCAGTAGATCTATTTATAATACAAATTGGATTGCGGGCTGTTCTCATTTGAACAAGTTGTTTTGCTGGAGCTGTTTGTTTTTCTCGAACGATACAAATGTTTGGAATACGTCCGGTTATGACGATTTAAATAATCTATCTAGAAGTAGTATGCCTTCAGTGTGCTTTGGTTAACTCGCCTCAAGGACCCTCAAGGAGCAAGTGATAGTTGAAGACTAAGATTACTGATTGAAGAAATAACAAGATGGATTTTACGTCAAAAATATAGGTTGGGCTTGCCCTAATCTAAAGCCCTAGGCACGCCACTGCTTAGGCTAGAGTCGCCTTTGACCAAAACTGACCCCGCAACATAACTGAAAGTTCTAGAACATTCCAAACTAACCTGGAAGTGTGTAACAGCAGCAGCAGCTCCCGCTAATCTTCCCCGGGCGTCTCCAGCCCTAGCCTCGAGCTCGTCAAGCCTGTCAGCCAGAGCCAACGCCTGTTCTTCTAGAACCTTCCTAGCTCTGGCACCTGCTTCCTGACCGCTGCATTCCAGCGCTAGAGATACTATGTCATCTGCTGCTGAGTTGATACTCTGTGAAGGATGATGGAAGTTAGGTTTAGAGGTAAACGTCGACTCGAATCTAGACTCAATAACTCACTTGCTTATCAACGCCTGAAATTTTGCATAGGGCCAATTATGAAGTAGACGAGGAATATAGCCGGATTTTTCGCAAATCAACCCCTAAGGGTCCGTTCACATAGACCGGCTCGGAGAGCAGAGCAAATTTTGACCGTATTTACAATTAAGCTATAGGAGATTTATACATGGTTTATTTTTACATTTCAAATCGTAAGTGACCCATACCAATCGCTCGTGACCTATACCAATGCGAAACGCTCTCCGAGCGGGTCTATGTGAACGGACCCTAAGGGGATATGATAAGAGATCGCGGTTAAAACAGCGAGAAGCTAGTTTTATAACAACAACAATAATTATGAAGGCGTGCAAATTGGAAGTATTTCCCAATTCCGCCCAAATGTAACAAACAACATGAATTGGGGTTTACCCGTCTGCGGTAAGACCATAAAGGTTTTTTTTCCCAGAACATGTCATCCACTATATTTATTTCGTATTATAAAGTTTCACCCGAATTTATTTGGGAACCTTGTCAAAGGGGCCTAAATCAAAATGAGAATATCATCGAAGACGCTGTTATTTAGAATACCACGACAAACCAACCTGCAGCGGTGCTCTCAACGCATGTATCTGGTCAGCGAGCCTAGCGACCGCTTCAGCAGCCTGCGCGGGCGGCGCTTCAAGCGCTTCCAGCAAGCGTTCCTCGCAGCGCTGCAGCGGAGTTTCCACCGCTCGAACTCGTTCAGCGAACTCGCCCAGTTTACGAGCTGTGCTCTCTAAGAACTCCACTTGCTTTAGGACTTCTGTTGAAGGTAAAAAATATTTTAAAGATGATCGATTGAAAAGTTTTTAAATGCTCCAATAAAGTCTTCAAACTGATATAAATTTACAAAGTAAAAGACATAAGGTGCAAATTCACTAACCGTTGTTAATCCTGTCCCATCGGACCTTAATGCTGTCGAGCAGTTTTCTCACCACCTCCTGGTCAACGTCACAGGATGAGATGAAGGTCTCACCGAGCGTCTTGTTGTTCTCGTATTCACCAGACCTTAAACAATCATAACAAACTGAGCTTGCTGAGGCTTCTAATTTTTTGATATTTTTTCCTTTTCAGTAAAGAAAAGAATACGCTCGATCGTCCCCACAACGATTCAGTCGGACATTCCTACTGCAGACCTTTGGGATGTGGAATAAACTCCCCATTACGGTTTTCCTTCAGCGTTACGATATGGGGTTCATCAAAAGGGCCTAAAAATAGCTTTGAAGTTAAGATCTAGCTAGAGGATCTATCAATTTTGGGAACAGCAATCAAGATCCTCACCTCTTCCAGATATCATTTCTGATCTGCTGCAGCTCACGTAGTTGTTTCTCGACCTCCTTCTTAGTGAAAACTGTGGCCGGCAGTTTGGCGAGACGCTCTTCAGCTTCAGAGAGCCAGGGTACGAAGGATTCTTGAGCCTTGTGGAATTTGCGGCAGTGCTCCTGTTTTTTGGATTATATGAGATTGATATGAAGATCAAATCAGTTTCGAAACATGTATTTTGCTATTTTGGACAAGAAGGTTGCTATTGTTATATGTTTAAGGTCCAATTTCACTAGTCTTAATATCTTCTCAGTTACACTAAGTAAAGGAAATTAATAAAGTTGAGAATTAAATCCTAGTAATATGTCTGTGACAACAAAAAGTAAAGTCAGACAGTTTCTAGATTGATGTACGTATAACTTACCATTGCAGTTTGCAGTCTGGTGTACCTGTCGACTGTTTCTCTCTTGAGTTTGTCCCATTGAGTCTGAATCCTGTCCAGGTCTTTACGCAGGCCTTGGTGTGATGGCTTCTTCTCCATCTCACGACCTGAAGAGATTAGCAATTATTTAGTCTGTAAAAATATTACGGATTTTAAAATGGCGAACGAGAGATTTGACATCCTATATTCATTCATAACATTAGAAAGAGAGAAATTCTCTTTATGGATAGAGGATAACAGACAACAAGACGAAGACAACATTGTTACATTAAATCTGTGAGAGCGATCTGTGAGTGCGAATTTACGTTTGGGCATCACGATGAGACATGAGATGCTTGCACCAAATGCACAAAAAGTACTCCGGAATTATTTTATTCCCCGAAAAATTTTAAGGCAACGATAGCTCATTGGTGATGACGTATTTGAACCCTATAATAATATGCCAAGCACTAACTGGTGTGTTCCAGCAGTTAGACTTGAGAGCCAATTGCCTTCTAGGCTTTATACAGGTCGACAACACATTGGCAATTATGGTATTGCTAATGTCCATAGGCGACGGTAGCCACTTACCATCGCCTGCATGCTTGTGGCTGACAAAAAAAGAATCATGCAAACCAACTACCCATATGGACTTGGAGAAAAGAATTACTTCTGTCAAATGTAGTTTGAGGGATAGGTTCACTTTATTAATATGTAGGATATAAGGTATTTATTTAATCATAAGAAACTATTAATATGATTGATGAAAAACGTGAGTGTATGATCATGTAAAGAAAGAAAGAAAGGAAGAAAGAAAAAGATTTTATTTTGAGTACGCCATCCAACGTGCTCACATTATATGGGTACCTAGGATAAAATTTTAAATGTAAACATCTGTAATGAGCGTTACGCCTACAAACTGCATTAGCAGTTTGGCGATGTTATAGTATGAAGTTGGTGATGGGTATTATGGGTATAAATAAATTTTAAAAAAAACTTACCCTTATCAAGCAGCATGATCAACTCGTGTTCCCGCTGCGTCAGGTCCCTGTACAAAGGCTCGTGTCGCTCCAACTGTTGCTGTAACTTGGTGCTGTCTGCTGACACTTGCAGCCTGCCCGGTAGTGAGCCCAGCTCTGATTGGAGCCAGCCGAGGGTCCGGGCTATGTTCTCTTCTAAGTTACGGCCGTCCCTGGGTGGTTTTTGTTTTTTTTTTTACTTTGTATATTTGACCACAAAAGTCAAAGATAATTATACAAATTAAGGAACCTAGGAAGGAACTACGAATTTCGCTAGATTTCATATAACATTGGTCTCTCTTTTCTAACATATTTTGTTTAGTACCTGAATCTTCTATTGAGCAATATGGAGTTTATTTTCCTTTTCTTTACCCTACATCATATTAGTTATCTATATTTCGAGTCAATTACCACGCTGACCAGATTTTAAGAGATTTTGACATTATAACTGTAATTCTAATCTTGTTTCCTATACTCACTTGAGAGCAGCTTCTATCTCCGCCTTCCTATGGTCGAGTTTCCTCTGCAGGTTGTCATATTGCCTGGCAACTGCAGCCAACTTGCTCTGTATGTCCTGGCGGGAGGCCGGGTCTGAGAGCACGCTGGCTAAAGCTGCACCGGCCGCTTCCAAGTCGGCTAACAGCGGCCGTTGGCCTTCAAGTTGGCGTTCTAGGTTCTGTTGGGGATATCGAATAGTTAGATTGTTGTCGTAGTCGTAATTAGAGTTGAATAAACGATGTTTGCTGTGCCCAAATTATATGTTGAAAATCCGAAATGTTTTCCACCTTACATTTACTATAAGGTCACAGCCGTCTAAAGAAATATGTAAAACTAAACTAAGCCACTTTGGACAAGAGTTTGTCTTTTTGGCATATAGATAGATATGGACTGTCTAATGGGGCCTTTTTAAATGGCACCATTTTAGGGGGAATTAATGAGTGTACCTTTATATTAAAAGTCAGTTAAGGACATATTTATATCCTCTTATCGATAAGACTTCAATATTACAGAGGTAAATGTTGTTCAAAATATAACTGCTTTCAAATTCTAGATTAACAAACCCTACGGGACTACTCTCACCTCAATCTTCCTCAGCTGGTCTTCTGGCTCCTCGTTACCAGCGAGGTCGTCCAACTTATCTGCGATAGAATGTAGCGCGGTGCGCAGGCGCACTAGGCCTGCGTCGAACTCGCGAGACGTGTCCGCTGCTGCGCCTAAGCTTGAGCCACGTTGCTCTAGCCTGATGGAGATTTATAGTTGTTAAAATCAAAATAGTAATATCCTGGGACATTCCTCACACACACCCATCTGATCCAAACTAAGCAGAGCTTGTACTTGTACTTGAAACCATAACTGATATAAATAATTACACCCTGACTCAGGACAAAAAGCTATGTTCATGCACACAAATGTCTGTCCTAGGCGGGAATCGAACTCACGACCCATGGCGTGATAGGTAGGGTATGTTATCAACGACGCTAACCGGCCCGTTAATAAGGGAGCTTATTCGATTGTGATAACATAGATTCGGATCTTACAATCAGCTTTAGCTTCAGAAGAAGAAAAATATCTCGAAGAGAATTAGCACAGTTGTAGGGTACTTTAAGGTACCTGCCTGCCTGACTGGCTACCTCCCATACATTGAAAATATTTAAGCACTCATCCTTCGAGGCATCGCGTACTTACCACCTTCGGCTACATCGTCACAATGAATTAAAAAAGCAGTATTTACTTGTTCAGCAGATCGTTCCACCGGTCCCTGAGGTCCTGCACCTTGCGCGCGAGCTCGGCCGCGTCGGGCGCGCGCGGGGCGAGGCGCTGCGCGACGGCCGCGCCCACCTCCTCCAAGTGCGCCAGCTGCGGCTGCTGGCTGCGGAACTCCTCGCGGAGGACGAGCACCTGGGTACCGACCGGTTTAGATTTTAATAACACATTGTTGCTTGTTCCTAAATCTACGTCAAAAAATCTTACTGGATAAAATTTGCGATGGTGATAAAGGCCGCCCATTTTGACACTGACGATGTGATTGCTGTTAATGTCCTCTCTTTCTTTCAATAAAAAGTTATCTATCTAACTCTGTTATCGCGTTAATTTTTGAATTCTACTATTTTCATTATAATTATCTTGAGTGCCTTTTCTTTGCATATTATGTATCTCCGATTCACAGCAAAACTTTAGTTCCCGGTTGGCCAATTGTCAATTTTGGAAGCCAAAATGAATAAACGATTTTGTATCACACTAAACATAACTTTAAGTCTCATTCCATTTCTTAAAATATACTAATATAAATAAAACATACTAATATAAATAAAACATACTAATTACTATATTGATTCCTCAAGCTCTAACTCCGAAACGAAATTTAGGCACCCGTATGTCTTTACAAATCCCATGATTTCTATTTTGAGTTACTGGGTCCTTCTCAAGTGGTAAACTGACGGTAGCTTCAATTACTATCACGGTCATAAGTGCTTTTCTATGACCTAAACTGAAAGAGTGACTTCAATTCCCTTACACAAAAACTTACCTGTTGGACTTGTGTCTGCACCATCCTGGAGTCCGAAGAAATGGGTCCAAGCGCGGCCATCATGCGGTCCTTAGCGCCGAGCCACTGGGAGAGGTTGCTGTGAGTGTCGTGGAAGTCTTTCATTTCTTCCATTAGACGGATTCTGGGTGGAGAAAATTGATTCACGATAAATATTTTAAATGATATTGTCCGTACAACAAAACCGATAACGAAAATCTTGTGTTTCTGAACCAGTGGTAATTCTAGCTTTGCCCCTATAGAGCCTAAATTTAACAAATGACCGACTTAAAAGATTTTCGGCGACCAAAATTTTAATTATCAGTACACTTTTGTATTGCTATTTTATTGGCGTTAAATCAATTTTGGAAAATTTGTTTTAAATAAATTTTCTCTAGCCATAATTTTCAAGAAATCACATTATATTGATTGAAGAATAGAATATTCGAAATTTTTCGATAAAAATTAAAAAAAATAACGGTTTCTATGAAGGAATTTGAAGAAGATAAGTACTCACTTGTCCTTGAAGGCGTCATGTAGTGATTTCCACCTGGAGGCGACATTTTCCATCTCATCGTGAAGACGATCAGCACCTTGTACGCTTTGCTTGCGCTTTAGTAGCTCGCGGACCTGGGAAAAGAAAAATAAAATTAAGTTGACAGAATTTTGAAATCAAATAAAAACTTAAAAGAAGAAAAATATAGTCGGCCATATTGCGGCAAAACTAAAAACTAACAGTGTACTGACTTTACAATGAGCTGTCGAAAACGACAAGTGGCGCCCTCATTTCAATTATCACAGTTTACCGGAAACTACTTTGTTTATACAATCTTCAGATCAAAATGTACTAACCTGGGTCTTAGTAGAGTCTAAAATGCTTTGTTTCTCATACATCTCCTCAAGTACTGCGCGGGCTTGCTTGATGGTCTTATCTGCTTCCTCCTTCGTGGTCGGTACCGAATCCTTTGGCAGCTGTCTTTGTACCTATCAAATATAAATATATTGTAGTGTAAATTCTACGATACATTGTATGGATCTCTCAAATGTAGAATAAAATAGTCTTTGGAATACATTCAATATAAAATCCACCTGATAAGCTGACCGATTGATATATTTACAGGTTTCTTCCTTCTTTTCATTCCGAAAGAAAGAGACTGCTTTGTGAGATATCTGTCAGTTAAGCTATCCGGAACTTATCGGCAACCTGTGAGAAACCCTTAATCTTCTCGAAAAGCAAAAGGCATATTTGAAAAGAGAACACGAAAGTTTTTCAAAAATATTTAACATACCTTATCCAAGAAAGTATACAGCGAGCGCAAGCTCTCCATATGCTTCCTAATTTCTTCCCTAATAGAGTCGATTTCAGATTGTCTGTCGCTCAATTTTGTGCCAATAAGGCTGTACCGGTTGTTGATCTCCGACAACTGTTGCTGTACTGGTGTAAGTTCTGTAATGGACAATGCTGTTTGAATCAGGGTTATACTTTTAAAAAAGTTTTTCCAGCATTTTTATTGACGGCAGATCCATAATTAATGCAGAAGTTAGCCAATACCTCTTAAGAATTATCCTGGGACTTTCCTCACACACGGCCATCTGATCCCAAACTAAGCAGAGCTTCTATTATGGAAACCCGATTACTGATATACATTTTTTTTTCTAAATATGTACTTATATAGCTAATTACACCCAGACTCAAGACAAACAGACATGTTCATGCACGCAAATGTCTATCCGGGATGGGAATCGATCCACGATCTGAGGCATGATAGATAGAAAAAAAGTAAAAATGATCCTTTACCGCCAAAATCTTTTTACTGAGTTCCCTCCTCACCACACCTTATACACCAAAATTATTCATTTCTGTAACATGCTATCGGATCTAAGTAAATTCTTGGTAGCCCCAAAAGTCAGCACAGATTATCATCTGATGATGAAATAATTACCATCAAGATGGAATCCATCCTGACTGGAGCGGCGTGATGAGAAGCCGCTGGACGTTGAGTGAGTGGAGCCGGGACTAACCAGTCCATGTGCCTTGTTTGGTGATGGTGATCTACCGTCTAGGGTACGACCTGTAATATATCCTCATTAGTTATCTATGGTTGAATCCAGACTTAAACTAATACCCTGTAAAGTTATCTTACATCATTATCTTCTGTTTTTTGCTTTCGACCCGCGGATTCGCCAGTTTTTGTGCGGTATCTAATGTTTTCCCGAAATAAAAAGTACTCTATATCCTTTTCCAGGACCTGAAGTAACTTATTACCAAATTTCATGAAAATCCGTTCAGCCGTTACAGAGCTAAGTGGTAACAAACATAAACAAGACATTAGCTTAATAGAATTATCTGTCTGTTAATAATTCTATAGAATCGCTTCAAAATGTCTGCACAACTGCATGGTTTTCTTTTTTCTTTGAGAAGTGATGATGGGGCCAAAGCATCGTCTTCTGCCAGATGACTAATGAACAAAAATATAAAGTTATACTCACTAGGTGTCTGTCTCTTAGTAGGACTATACAGCTGTCTCTTTCTGTGTGGACTGTCAGCGCGGTCGCCCCGAGTTAGGGCATCATAAACTGCTCCGGCTTCGTTCACCTGTACGATTGAAATATGAAGTGAGATAGTATTATAGTGCAGTCCCATTGATACATAAAGCAGAGGGAGATAGAAATAGTTATATATGATCTCATCACAAGTAAGAAAGAGATCGATAACGAAACTCAACGGCAACTGCTGCTTGAATAACCCAGTGATACGAAACGACCGAATATACTTTGAAACTCACATAGCATACCAACTTGAGGTGGTTTGAAGCAAGCCTAAATAAACCCAGGTTTTAAATACATCTGTCACTTACTAAAATCATAATAAAAAAAGAGACGGGACGAATCTTACGGTATTTATATAGGTACGGTATATTTTAAACTGAAAATGACACCCTAACACAGTTGGATAAAGTCCAAATTCAAAATGCATACCTTATCAACAGTAATGCTAAAGTCCCTGTACTCCTTAGCCAGTGGTCTGAGCTCGTCCTGCTGTTGTTTCAAGACGTCCATATCAAGGGCGACTGGTTGGAGACGACCCACTCGGTTCTCCATAGACTGTAGCCACTCCAGGACCTAGATAAACATATCAGGATATTTTATTAGATCAGTTTTTTTTACTAACTATGATAAATGATGATACGGCCGAAGGTAGCAAGCACATAAAGCCTAGAAGAAACTGGCTTTCAAGTGCAGCTGCCGGAACACACTAGGTAGGTGTTTGGCAGCCAGGTGGGTGCCACAAAGTACCCTGCCACCGTGCTATGGTTTCCTCACGATGTTTTCCTTTACCCGAAAGCTAAAGCTCATTGTAGGATTCGAACCCACGACCTTCGCCGCGGCATCTGACATCACTACCACTGAGCTATCATCGCCTTAAATGATTTGATTGGATAATATTTCCAAATCTTATTAGTTTTTAAATCGGCTTTAGCAGTCAGTAGACTCAGTACCTAAGATTACAGTTTCGCTGTTTAAAAATTATCCTATAGGTACCGAGATATAGAGGGTATGTTCCGTTATACATTGCGAGCACTGTTTAGTACTCTTACTGGGGAGAAATTCGTTCCGTTATAGACAGTATACTGCCGCAGTATCCTAGGGAAACATATGACGTCATAAATCGTCGCCATTTTTGTACTGTGAGCACTGGCGTTTTCGAGGTAAAGTGCTCTCAGTACTATGATCACGTGATCATCGGCGTCCAGAATGACAGTTTACACATACGTGGATGACACACAGTATACTGGACTGCGTTCCGTTTTAAACATTTAAGCAGTACCCAGTATAGCTAACTATAAAGGAACGGCTTCTCAGTATACTAAATGACGTCACACCTTACAGTGCTCGCAGTGAATATCGGAACATACCCAATGTCTTCTGATGTCCACCGTGCGACATTAGAAAGACAATTGGACGTTGTGAAAATATTGATATGACAAACCTGAATCTTGAGTGATTCGTATTGGTTGAGCTGGTCGGCTCGCTGTTTGGACAGCTTCTGTTTCTCTTCCAGTGTGGCGTTGAAGTCGCGCCATTGGTTCTCCAATGCCTATGAAAAAGAAAAAAAAAGTGTATCACAAAGCGGAAAAATTGCTTGTTTGGTTGAACCGTAGCTCCTAATTTAAAATTATCTGTGCATTTGAAGAAAGCCTATATTTTCGAAAATATAATTCCATTAAAAGCAGAGCAATAAAACTCTTATAACATTGGTGGTTCTTCTCAGTTGAAGGCTGACTTCCGTACCGGTGGCAACTTCAGTAGCTTCGACCTCCATAAATGCCCTCGTAAGGCCTAAAAGAAAAAATGGCTTCTAAAAAGCTTCCCCCTTACCTTCATCTTGTCCCGAATGACATGTGTATCGGTGACATCCTTCTTTGAGATGAGTTGTTTGCCATTGCGCAGGCATTCCTCTAGGAGTGGCATTTGTTTGTCTCTGTCAAAGAAATAGAAGATTAATATTTCTTAAAAAAGTAAGAGCAACATGTGAGTATGCGCTTGCGCAACTTGTCAGTAGATCGGTACACTTTGATGATTCATAGTTGATCTTAGATTATCAGAAGTTTTATGTAATTTATGGACGTATCACGATGAAAGAAATTCAAACGTCTTTGGTTTATTTATTAATTTTGTTCTTTTTTACAATATTTGAATATATCCTTGCCTTTAATTACTATCTATATATTATGTATTTTTTCAAAATGGCTACCAAATTGAATATCACTTGAAAGAAGATGCTCTTTCTTACCTATAGTGTGCCAGATCTCCAAGCCTGGTCCTCAGATCTTCAGCAGACAGCCTGCTAAGCTCACGGCCTTCAGCTTGCTCAGCCAGGTGAGCCATGGCTGAGTCTAGAGTGGCTGCTTGTTGGCTGAACTCTGTCAACTCTATTGATACTTCTTCTAGGAATTGGCCGCGTTTTATCGAACGTTCTAGGAGTTTTTCATATCTGAAAGGAGTGGAAAACGTTGGAGATTCCACGGTTGGAAGGGTCATACAAATACTATAGATTTTTTTTCTCCGATGGTAACTGTGAAATTACCATTAAAGTTTAAGTTTCGACCTCCAACTGACCAAGTCTAGTAAAGTCTCTAAGTTTGTTGTATTGTCAGTATTACGACATGGGGTTCATCAAAATGGCTCAAAAGTGCTTTACAGGGTCAGCGACGTTTTTGAAATTCTTCGGTACTGATGTCTATAGACATAGGTGACTATTTAACTTAAGGAGGACCGTCTACTTATTTATGTACTTGAGAAAAAATGCTTGATAAATGCTTGAGCGTTCATTACATCGCTTTTCACCGTCGCCTATGGACATTTGCAAAACCAGGGGGATTGCCGCTGGGTTGCCGAACTTCAAGGGCTTTATTATGTCTTTTTGAAGAACTCAACATAGTAGCGTCGAGGAACCATAACGGGGAGTTCATTCCATATCTACATGCAGTAGGAATCGTAGCGGAGGATCAAAGGCTTCGTGGCCCTTTACTCTTTGGTAGTCTCCCACGTTCGACGTTCCGGAGCGGTTACCTCGCATAGATATCGTCGGCGCGCTGCTCCAGCTTCTTGGCGATGCGCGCGTTGGAGGGCGTCAAGGCGGCGGCCCGGGCGCCGGCGAGCAGCTGCGCGAGCGGGGCGCGCCGCCCCTCCAGCTCCGCGTGCGCGATGCGGTGCTCGCGGCCCTGCTCCTCCAGCCGCGCGCGGTGCAGCGACGCCGGCTTGTGCAGGTTCCTGGCGCATAGCGGTCCGGGGAATATTATACCTTAACTCTACGGTTTAGGCTGGGAATACACGTCAGATTTTTTCATCCGATAGTCTGATCAGACTATCCACTGCTGGACATAGGTCTCCCCTAAGGCTCTCCAATAGGACCGGTTTTGGGCGGCCTGCATCCAGCGTTTTCCGACGACTTTAAACAAAGTCGTCTGTCCACCTTGTTAACGGACTTAGTGACAATGCAGTCAGAGAATTCTTGTCTAATTGAAGATAGGGGAAGAAATTATAAATGAAATGTAGCATCTTCTAGGCTGTGTGCTTACCACCTTTGGCCACGTTATCACTTATTATGGTGAGATTGTGGTCAAACACAAACCTATACATAGTTAAAAATGCTCCAAGACTCAAACTGTTTAATTCTTAATCCAAAACTTCGGTAAAAGAAGATTTAAGAAAGTTGAGATAATTTCAATGAACTCAAAATTTTCTCTCCATAAATAAAAATGAATGGCAAAATGTGTTGCTAAGCGCAAAACTCGAGAACAGGTGGACCAATTCCGATAAGTTTTTTGTTTTAAATATTCGTTGAAGTCCGGAGAAGGTTCTTATGAAGAGAAAAATTTAAAAAGTTCGGGAAAAACTGAATGTATGGGATTTTTGTATGAACTCATGATACCGATATTTTTGCGTTAAATAGCCAGTTTATTGAGGAGGGTTATAGGCTACTTTTTTACTTGAGAACGCAGGTGAAACCGCGGGGGACAGCTAGTACTTTAATAAAACAATGTAGTCATATTTATTGCACTCCCACAATTCTAATCTCTCAATAAGAACATCCCAAAATAACCCTAAAGACTTACTTGAAAACATTCTCAGCTTGACTCAACCAATGGGCCTGAGTCTCCGCAGCATCCTGCAGCCCTTGGCATTGCAATAGAGCCGACTCCAAATCCGCACATTTCGATCCGACGGCGTCGGTTAGATCTTTGTAACGAGCTGTCAGATCTAAGACCGGCACTTCCAGTTGCCGGATCTCCGATGGTGTGAGGTTGCCTTCTAGGGATTTTACTAGTTGATCGCAGGCCTGGAGAAGAAAAAAACATCTTAAACATTCTATATTACTCAGTAAGGAGTTACAACCTATAAATATAAAAAGACATGTTCTGACTAACTGATCTATCAATGCACAGCCTAAACTACCGGGGCTATAAACTTGCACCCACTAAGGAAGGATGTTTCAAAATTTAGCTTCTGAGGGGGGGGGGGGGGGGATAAAATAGGAGATTGCTAGTGTTACATAAAAAATTGAAGAACCAAATGGTGCTTAAGGAAAGAGAAGATCGGAATATCTTTTATTTATATTTTGTGGCTCCCAGCACTTTATTAAAATATTAAGTAACCAACTCGGTTCCAGTTCAAAAGATACCGAGGTCAGTCGTCTCATCTCTCTTTCTTTTTCATCAAGTTATCTCTGTCATTCTCGTCACAGTTATTCTACGTGATTCCTAAATAATACTCCAGAAAGTTACTCACATCTTTAACGTTGTCAATGAGGCGTCCCTGCGCCAATATCTCACTATGCAGAGTTTTGGCCTTCGACAGCTGGGATTCAACCGCTTTCGGTTCACCGCCCACCGGCTCCGATAGTACAGCGTGAGCTTGGGGTTCAATCTGTCGACAAATTATAGATGAAGTTAGAATAGAAAGATTTGGCACGATGCGACGGACACTTTCTTACAGATTTTTGAAATATTTTGAGGGAGTAATTTGAAAAATGCTAGAAGATATATTCGGCCGGTCACCCGAAAAGACTCATTTAACCTCAATGAAACGTGTATAGTTTAATATCAATCGAGACATAGTGTCATCAGATTCCGGTATAGCTGCAATGTTTAAACAATATCTAGTCAACGAGTCAATAATTAAGCGGGCATACCTCCTCGATCCACCGGTGCGCGCGGTCGAGCGCGTCGCGGTAGTGCCTGGAGACGTCGGCGGCGCCGCGCAGCCGCTCCTGCAGCCGCTGCGCGCGCGCGCCCAGCTCGGCGAGCCGGCGCCGCGCCGCCGCCGCGCCCTCGCGCACCGCGCTGTCGCCGGCCGGCACGTGCGACAGCCGCGATGGGAGATGAGTGCGGTACTCGTTCAGAATCGACAGGAATTCCTACGACAAATTAAAGTCTTCAATGAGTAGAAAAAACGCTCGCTCCGAGTCGCGTTATCTAGTCCTAGAAAGGACAAACGGACGTTCGACAGATCGACCCCGCTGCGAACTCACCTTGCTCTCGTCGACGAACTTCTGAGCCGACATTGTAATGAACCTCAGATCGGCTTGATGCGCGATCACGTCCGACACGAACTCCCTCACCTCTTCGCTCTGGCCGGGCAAGTTGTTCAATTTGGATAGTGCCGCTTCTTTATCTTCTAACGTTCTGTACGCTGATTCCATCCATGTGTTGAACGCGTTTAGCTCGTTGCTGGAAGAAAATTGAATTTTAATTAATTTCTCAAAAGATTTTCTATTAGAATAGAATAGTTAGAATAGAATATTTTTTTATTTGACAGTATATATCAATTCATATATCTATTCGACGCGTTCCATGGAATACATAATCCCAATTACTAGCATACTAATTCCTCATGTTTTTTTTCCAATTAATAGACATTCAGTTGTTTGTTAGTAAATCAACAAATACGCTATTAAGAAGCGGTTTGATGCGTATTACCCATCAATATAAATCCTTCGAGCCGGATGGGGTTGGTCCTTCCAGCCGGATTAGAAATATTTTTGAAATTTTGTTTTATGCTAGTTAGCAATTTTAATGACAGTCAATGTTGGCAGTCAAATATGGAAATGTATATACACCCCCTTACAACGACAACGACCGGACCGGGACATATAAAAGAAAGACAGGAATACAACTCACCCGAACTTGCCGAGCTCGTCCCTAGCGGCGGCGAGTCGTCTCAACATCTTGTCACACTTGTCCGTGCACTTGTCGCAACGCTGCTTCAGTTGACGCACGCCACGCTCCAGTGCTGCCACCTGTTGGGGGAGGAACAAGTAATTTACAGGTGTAGGCCATTGTCTTTTATGACTTACACTTGACTCGCAGACAGGTCAATTATTGACAAGTTGGCTAAAGATACTAACGGCCTTATTCATTTTTATTAATAAAATTTAGCTAAAACACTGAGTGTTCACGCATTTATCGACCACCTCAATCATTGTCAAACAATATGACGGAATTGACGTGATCTTTTAAACAGCTTTTTATTTGTAAGTTTGGAGACTGAATATTATTTTTGGGTTAAGTAAATATCCCATCTGATGCTAATACTAGCATTACTCCTTATAAAATTAAATAATTGTATTCATATATATAAGCCTTCAACTCCGAAGCACGGTTCTTAAGTTTAAATTTAGCTCATACCTCATGAGGAGCCAGCACATCTCCACCGGAGACGAGGAGCTGCTTGGCTTGGTCAGCGCACGCGGATACTTGTCGCTGGTGGCTTTCCAGGTCATCCTTTATCAGCTGGAACAAAAGTATTCGATTTGGATTAAGAATTCAAAAACTTCATCTGCACATTAGGCATCTATAAACTTTACTACCCTTTTGGGAGGATGTATCATAGTCACAACCGATGACCTAGTCTGACTTATTAGGAGCCACTGGAGTTAAAAGCGACCCAAGTCCATTTGATGGGGAAATATATGCTAATTAAGACACTGTGTTGTTCAAGATAATAATAAATAATAATAATCAATAGTCCAACAACCAGTCCAGCAAGTTCCCCCCCATAGACCCAGTATAGTTCCCTGTTTTCTGTAATAATCCTTGCACTTAGTGGGTGCTGTCTTTACCTGTATCTCTTCAATAGTGCAGACAGAGATAGTATCGCTAGGTGTACGCATCCCAACACATTAACATATCTTAAAGGGGCCTCTACGTGTTGGATCTGTATCCCCACGCACGCCTTTAAAAAAGACCGGTCCTCGCGCCGTGATGTCAGAAAGATACATTATAATAATAATAATAAAGATGACTGTATCAAAAATTGTTTGGCAAAACAATAATTCGAAGTAACAAGTAAATATAATTATTTACCTTGAGTATATTGATCTGGTTGCGTAGTTCATCCAGATCTTCCTTGACAGCTTCTTGATTAGCCAGTCTCTCTTCGACAACGGCGATCCATTCGAGCAATTTAGACAGAGTCTCATCACAAAGTCTGTACTTCTCTTCCACTGCTTGCTAAACATTAAAAATAAATCTTTTAGTCTATGTTCTGTTTAAATTTCGAATACTTATATACATAGCTCCAGTTTGACTGTGCATCATGTGACTACGCCAAATTTTACAATGCATTTATCTACATAAGTGCAGTTAGACATTTATACATGACTTTTATAGAAACATCGAGGTGTGCTTTTATACAAGAGTATATCAATTCATATATTTGCAATGACTGTGGATAGCTTAGTGACATGCATGATAGAAACTAAGCTGACCACACTGAACCTGTAAAAGAAGCATCATTTATTGACAACGAGTCTACGCAGAGAGAAAGCAAAGACAAAAATTCCTGAGAAAAAACAACGAATAGAGAAAGCCGACACTATAAAACAGCCAATCACAAAAGAGCATGAAGATGAGAAGACACAACCAGTCAATTCTGTTGCGCAGGTACATAGAACAGATCTAAAACATGCTAAAAGCGTGTCATGCAAGCTGTGAACATTGCAGACGTCAAAAATCTAACAAACTTTTGACATCTACAAATTAACGCCTTCGCGTTGTCATGGTTTCAACATATTCCGATACTTAAACTAAATGTAATTGATTAGAGTTAAATTGTTAAATATTATAATTAATTATAAAGAGTACCTTCTTGATTATCTGAAAGTTTGAAAAAGTATTGTTTGTATAGTATAATATGAAGTAAAGGTAAGAAAGTAATTTATGAAAAGTACAAATAATTCTATACAGTGTAGATACACGTAATTTTAATCGGACGAATTTACATTTAAATAAAAATTAAAAATGAGACGTTATTTCACTAGATTCGGTCCCTTTCGGTGATAAAAGTAATGTAATGAAGAAGATAGATGGCATTAATGAAATAAGGTCTCACGTTGACGAGCATTTAAAATAAGACGATAATGAATCATAAATACTACCTTCCGTGTTTGTGTTTGAAGATAATGTTTTACCATTTCATGATATTGTGAATGTTCGCGTCGCGAGTGTCCGCCATTTTATCAACATCACAATAGCATAGCGTTGATCATGCATTCCAAAATATGTGAGCACGGGTCCAAGGAATGAGTATATCGTATTTAAGGGACTATCGAATAGAATACTAGAGAGCCTTAACTCTGAATGGGGTCAGACCAGCAGTCATAAAACACTGGTTTCTGAATGAGGAAGCAAACAATAAAGCTGGCGAAACAGGGTGTATGAGATCACCCATTTCGACCTCTTTCGTAAATTCTTAGCACAAAGTGATTATGGGAGGTTAGGTATTTGGCGAGACGGTGATGGTTCTTTATATCGTCGTTAATATGATCCCTCACAGGCAAGCATTCACGATTTAGCTCAAAAGGGTTCTTTAGCATCGCAGGCAACGGCTGGAAATAAAAAACAACATACATCGAGCCTTAGTACAATGGGTGTAAGCACACTTTGCAATTGCTAGTTTTCCGACAGTGTTTGTTGGTAAATGGAAAACTGACAATTGTTATATGAGCGCTGTAACCTAAACTTAAGCATCTAAAGACGACACAAGAGGCACTGAAGTATTTAGAATAGTAAATAAGAAACTAATTTACTATTTACTTACTAAAATTTAAGCGCAACAGTTTCTGCCTACAGTGATGAAGATAATTTAACGAAAATTCAAAATTCTACTATGTTGTGAAAATAGAAATATGTGCTTACTACTCCAGCGCAAAAACATAATCCAATTTTTTATTCTAAATATTTATAATAATGAACATGTTACACGATAATAGTATTTGCCACATTTTACATTGTGACTTCACCATGAATATGATATGTTCCAAATCGACACTGTGAGTCTTGTGGGTGTCGTGCCATGCCAATGTTTAAAGCCAAACGCTTCAGTTAAGATAGATCACCTTATAAGAATGGAAACAGGAAAATGTAAAGCAACACCTTTGCTTGATAGAAGCACAACATAAGAAAGCAAAAAAAATAGAACTCACCCTCGTTTCTGCTGGCAGCAAGTAACCCTTCTTTAGAGCTTTAACCAAATCAAGACTGAGTCCTTTCTTTGGATCGATGATGAGCCTGCCTTCAATCGGGTCGACTAGTTTCTGTTCTATAGCTTGAACCAATGGCCATATTTTTCCCGTCTCTGGTTCTTTGACGACGGTACTAGATGCATCTACTATTCCTTGATGGATCGCCTCTCCTAAGTTTAATCTCTTTCTGTCCATGACGCTTGTTGTTATGAATGGATCGTTCAATGCTCCAGTTGTAGGGTTGTAAATGCCGAAATTTAATGTTTCGATTAAGCTGAAGCTCTTCTTTGGCGTCATGAGGAGACCGCTTTCAATTGCAGCGGATAGCGTATTAAGTTTAGAGGTCTCAGTATCTAAGATGTTACCCTTTTCAGCGTCCATGAGACCTTTTCGGAATGCTTCGGGGAGTTTTACTAACCTCTTCTTAAGATTATCTTTTATGAGCGCCGTGTCTGGATCAATATAGCCCAATATGGCCGCGTCTTTTATTGTAAGCACTTCGTTGGAGTGTGGATCAGTAAAACGAGCGGTGCTCACGTTGAGATTACCGTTTTCTATGGCTTGTTCAAACGTTAGAGGCTCACGAACATAAACTATCAAACCGTTTTCAAAGACGAAACAAAGCGTTTTCGACCTATTTTGCGTGTCAAACGAACCTTTCGCGCTTTTATCGATAATTCCCTCAATAATGCCTAATTTTAATGGAATGTATTTATTTTTGTGAGGATCTTTTATAACAGCCGATTCGGGATCGATAAATTCGTACTTGATGGCTTCGTCTAATGTGAATTCTCTAAGGATGGGTTCTCTTGACGCGTTGGATTCTGGGACGTAACGTTTAGATATTGTTTGCGAGGTTAAAGGTTGGATAACGGTGACAAGTAGTCCTTTGTCAAATGCTATGTCTAAACTGTATGTTTTCTTAGCCTTTGTATCGAGTATCCTACCTTTAACAACGTCTACATCACTTTGTTGGATGGCGATAGGCAGTGGTTTGAATTTATTAGTGAAACTATCTTTAACAATTGTCAGTTCAGGGTTTAGGAGACCGATTTCAATAGCTTTATTTATATCAATGTATTCGTTAGTGCTTGGATCTACAATTTTGCCATTATCAGCTCTGAATAGACCGTTTCTTATTATTTCTTCCAGACTTAGATTTTTCTTTGTAGTTACAATAAGACCGCGGTGTTTAGCATCAAGCAAGTTAATTTGGTTGCCATTAGGTAAAACATATACATTATTATCATCATCGACTATACCGTTTTGAATGGCTTCATCTAATTTGATATATTTACTTGAGGGAATGTGTTTGATCAAAGAAGTTTCTGGATGAATCAGTTCTTCCACAATTGCAGTTTTTAATGTGACTCTCCTCTCAGAAACAGGGTGAACGAAAACTAGTTCAGTAATGTCGTACATGTTCATAGCTAACGCGTCGTACAGAGTAAATCCTGCACTTTCAATATCAACGATAAGACCTAAGCTCATAGCTTCAGATAACGATATTTGAACGTCTGAACAAGGTTCATGGAACTTTCCACTCCTCCTATCAATGATTTCACTGCGACAGCAGTCGGCTAATGATAATGGTTTTTCTGATTTTTTATCAAAATAACAAAGATATTTCGGGCTAATGATAGATCTCCTAATTGCTTCATGAAGAGTAATCTTACGGTTGGTAGCAGGGTCGATAATTTTGCCGGTGTTGTCATCGTATAGTCCTTGATGCAGGGCCCTTTGAAGGCTGATGGGCGCCTTACTATCTACAAGCAATCCTATTTCAAATGCTTTACGAAGGCTTATTTCTTCGTTATCACTATTAATATTTCTTATCCTACCGGTCTGTTCATCAACAACACCTGCTTCTAATGACTCTGGTAAAGTGATTTTATCCCATTTTCCTAACCTATTATCACGAATATGAACCGAGTGAGGATCGATTAAATTTATCTTAATCGCCTCAGCAAGTGTATACTTCTTGCCGCTCTGTGGGTCCATAAATAAACCAGTAATTTCATTATAAACACCTTTTTCGAGAGCTTCTACAAGTGATAGAGGTTTGCGTACCTCGACCAATATTCCTCTTTCAAATGCTTCGCGGAAATCAATTTTTTCTTCACCTAATAAGATTGTGCCGGTCCTACTATCAACAATGCCCTTATCTACAGCAAATTCAAATGGAATAACCTTTCCGGCAACATGTACTAAGGTTGATTGTGGATCTATCATACGCTTCTTAATAGCTCTATCAGTTGGTATTTTTTCTTTGCTTTGAGGATGGGAGAATTTTCCAGTCTTGGGGTCGTAGAAACCTTTAAAAACTGCTTCTGGCAAACTAAGTTTACGTTTAGCTGGAACAATCAAACCACGCTCCGATGCGTCTGTAAGTGAGATTTTATCGCCGTGTATTGGATCTCTAACTTTGCCTTCTTTTGAGTCAATTATGCCGATTTTAATTGCGTCTGCTAATGAAATAATTTCTCCTGTAACCGAATTCCTTACAGTCAATGCTTCCGGATTAATGTTTCCTAATTTAATTGCATCTTCAAGTGTCATCGTGACATCATTGATAGTAAGAAGACCAGTTTCAGGGTCGTAGAAACCTTGAACCAACCCTTCTTGTAAAGTCCAAGGTTTCTTATCACTAAGTAAATAACCTTTATCACTCGCGTCCTTTAAATTGAAAACAGGCGATGTTATAATACCCTGTTCTAAGTCTATTAGACCAGACTTGACAGCTTGATCAAATGGTACGACTAGTTCAGAATTATCATCTTTAATTTTTACATCAGAAGGATCTACTAATTTGTCTTTAATAGCTCTGCTAAGAGTAATTATTTCTCCAGTTTTTGGATTCAATATTTTACCGGTATCAGGTGAGTAATATCCTAATTCTATAATATCAAACAAAGAGAACGTAACCGCTTTAGTTGCGACTAGACCCTTTTTCAATGCATCGTCTAATGGAATGTCTTTACCAGTCTTTTTATCTTTAATTTTGCCTGTTACGGGATTGATTAGTTTTGTGTCTAGAGCTTCAGACAATGGTATGAATTTCTCCAAAGATGTGTCTTTAATTTCAGAAAGCGTCGGATGGACTATATTTCTATCAACAGCTTCTGAAACACTAACAAGCTGTTCTGTTATTATATCCCTAATCTTCCCACTATTGGGTTCATACATATCGTTGACAATTACTGCTTCAATGGAAATCGGCCGTCGAATTATAGTTATTAAGCCTCGATGTATAGCAATGGAAATTTCTATAATTTCATGTGTTTCTATAATTGTAATAACTCCGTCATGAATTTCAATTATACCGCGCTCGACAGCATCAGATAAAGTTATTACTTCATTTGTTCGCGGGACTTTAATAAGTAAAGATTCGTGATCAATAAGGCCCTTTTCGACAGCTTCACCAATAGGCACTAGCTGACCAGTATTAATATCTTTAATTTCACCAGTTTTAGGATTATATAGACCCTGCTCTAAAGCTGATTCAATTGTTACTTGTTCAAGAACTGTGACATCTTCAGGTTTTTCAACTATCCACCCTAGCTGTATACAATCTAGGAAAGATACTCGTTTTCCTGTTTTAGGGTTGACCATTTGGCCTGTGGTTTTATCTATGATAGGCCTAGCGATGGCCTCGTCAAATGTGATATAGTCATCAGATTTAGAACCTAAATCTTTTACTAATATAGACTCTGGATCGAAAATCTGAAGGCTATAGACGAGTTCTTCGAAGGATATCTTAGCACCAGTTTCGGGATTTAAGAATATTTGTTTTTCAATATCATAAACCCCTATTTCAGATAGCTCTTCGGGTGTAAGTCTATGGGAAATAGCAACGCAATACCTAGGTTTTGATTCTTTAACTACGACGCAATTTTTGGACATAACATCAACAGGCGTAAACCTACTAATTTGTTCTTGTTCTAAAGAATCTTGAACGGTAAGAGGAGACTCTTCACCGTTTATAATAATTCTACAGACTTTGGGTTCTATCTTGCCTTGTGCGATTGCATCAATTAATAGAATGTTTTCGTAAAGTGGTTTTACGGGTTCCATTTTTTCTTTTGTAACGTTTTGTTCAGTTATTTCATCAATCACTCTTAATGGTTGTCTTTCAGCATCAATAAGCATTGTTGATATAGATTTGCCATCATGTATCGGTGAAGGTGTAGTTACCCCATACTCCATTGTTTTATGTTCAACTGTTTTGGTGGAACTTTCGGATACAATTGGACCGTATTGTGAGGTTTGTGTTACAACCACTTCACCTGGGCGAGATGTTGTTGTTGTAGAAATGTGATGTTCTACAGTCGTTTGTGTGAATATTGCATCCTGCGATTGTAATTTGGACAATAAGTCCTCAGGAACGTGTGCCTCAATGGATTCTTCATATTTTTTATAAGAATCGGGATCGACTAAACCTCGCTTGTGAGCTTCTTTTAAAGGAACTTTTTCTCCTGTATTGGGGTCAACCACTACAGCACTTTTGACTACTTCAATGATCTTCGATGCTGCAAATATGGGTGCTCCAACAACAGCAATAAGCCCAATTTTGGCAGCATCTGCAATGCTTATTTTCTTTCCAGATTTGTCTTTGATTTCACCTGTATTTTTATCGACTATACCCTTATTTATAGCCTCATTTAGTGTAATCTCCTTATTTGTCTTAGGGTCTTTTACTTTGATTGTTTCTGAAGGGACAATGCCTCTATTTACAGCTTCAATTAAGTTATCGGATAGCCCCGATGTAGCAGAAATAACAACAGATGTATTAGGATCATATATGACACCCGGTGCAACTTCAACAGGTTTGGAAGTATCATCTTTTTTCTCACCAATTGTTTTCAGAACTTTTTGCTGCTCTACGATCGTCTCTTCGGTATCTCTCTTAGGTTGATCTTTCAATACTTCTGCAGTTTTTGGAGATATTTCTTTTGGCACCGTATTTTCACCGTCTTTATTTAGTGATAGTTTCTCTACAACCAGTTTTGACGGTTTCTTTAACTCTATATCTGGTGATTCTTCTTGTACTTCAGTTATATCTACTTGAACTCTGTCTACTTGGTCTGGATACTGAGCGAAATCGGTATCATACGTTTCAAAGGTAGTCTCACTTATGCCGTGAGGACGACCGATTACTTCTTCCGTAATAACGTGATAAGAACTGGACTCATTTTGAGTTATTTCAACTGTTGTAATCTTGGAAGCTTTTGTTGTAACAACAGTGCTAGTATGTTCAGTTATGTACTCAGTTGGTTCCGATTGAGATACAGTAGTTTTAGCTGTAGTGGTAACTTCCCTTCCATCTGGAGTAGTCTGACGGAATTCTTGGACAACAGGGCTTTTTTCAGCAAAATCAAAGTCTGCAGGTTGACGTGGTTTTTCATCTACCAACTTAGCTTCAATTGCCTTGTCTTTAGGTGTCATTATGTAATCCTGTGTAAAAATTTCAGACGTAGCAATAATCGTTTTTGGAATAGTTGTTTTACTATGGTTCTGTTTAGCGGGTTCTTTGTCAACTATTGGTGGTTTTTTGTCCACGAGTGTCTTCTTATCCACCTGCGGATCTCTGTCAGCCCGTGATTCTTTATCAACGAGTTGCTCTTTGTCAACGCGTTGTTCTTTATTAACACGTGATATTTTCTCAACACTTGGTTCTTCGTCAACGCGTGTTTCTTGGTCAACATGCGGTTTTTTATCAGAACGCAGTTCATTGCTAGTATGGGATTCCTTGCTATCGCGTGGTTCTTTAGTTTTGAGATCCCGCGATGGTATATCTTTTCCAGTTGAATCAAATTCTTTTGTTTTAGTTTCTGTTGTTTTTAAAACAGTTATTATTTCTTCACCATCCGGAGTAGTTTCTCGGTATTTATGTACGACAGGTTGTTCATATTTTTTTTCAATTCTATCAATAGGACTCTGTTTTCTATCAAATGTGTCTAAATCTCTTGCTCCTTTTGAAGAACTTCTCTTAGGCTCCTGTAGAATATCTTTTTCATTTGAAATAAAATCAGTTACAATAGTTGTGATGGCATGTTTTTCGGATTCCTGTGGTGTCTGAACATTTGAAGATTTCTTGTTTGGAGATTCAGGTGACCTAACGATTTGTTCTTTAATAATGGTTTTCTCTATAGTAACATTTTTATCAGAAATTGGCGATAGCTCTGGTTTTTTATCATGTGGCTTTTGTTTATGCGGTTCATCTGTTACTGTCAATATTTTCTTATCAGTGGTTACTGGTTTACTATCTATTGGCTTGGAAGAGTATTTTTGAATAGTTCCAACAGCTGAAGCTTTTTGTAGTGTTCCATTATCTTTGCTGAGTTGTGTAGTCAAAATTGATTTTCTTTCAGGTTTAACATCTGTATCGTCAATATCTAACTTTTTAGATTTATCAGCGGAAACAACTCGACTCGATGTTTCAACTGCTTTTTCTTTTTTAGGTTGCAGAATTTTACTAGTCACTGCCTTGGCTCCTTGCACAACTGCCATACCGGCTAATACAGGAGCGGCTACTACTGCAATTAGCCCCATTTTGGCCGCATTTTTTACATCAATTGATTTACCTGATTTTGGTTCTTTCAATTTACCAGTTTTCTTATCAAGTAATCCTGTATCTACAGCATGTTGTAATGTAAGAGGCTGACCAGCCTCAACGTTGTATATAATGGAATCCGGATTAATTACTTTTTTTTCAAGAGCTTCTTTGAAAGTAATTACTTTATTTGGTGACTTTGGATCTCTGAACTTTTGTGACTTTTCATCGAAAAGTAATTCAAATGCTTCATTTAAGTCAAGCATTTGCAAATCTTTATTTTTAGGTGATGTCTTAGTTGGCTCTGAGGGTACTTCAGTATTTAATACGCCAGAACTTACAGCCTCTGAAATAGTAAGAGTTTCTCCTGTGTTAGGATGGGTAAATGTGCCACTTTCAATATTGATGTAACCATGAGTGAGAGCCTCTTCAAAATCAATGTTGGTATCGTTGGTCAAGAACTGTTCCTTGCTTGTTTGTTCATCTCTAACAATGCCTTGCTGACGAGCTTCGTCCATTGTAAGTATTTCTCCAGTTATTGTGTTCCTAATTTCATTTGAATTAACTAATACATAATTTGCTAATAGTTCAATCATTTTGGTTGTAATTGTGTGTTGTGAAGAGAATGTTTCTGTAATTGTAGTGACCACACCGCTCGCTTGTAATGCTTCAGTGTTAGGTTTGACTGCGAGACGACCTTGTTCTAAGGCCTGATCTAGAGGTACGACTTCTTTAGTGTTTGGGTCAGTAAATGTACCTTGTTTTAAATTAACTACACCTTTTTCCAGAGCATCTTCCAAAATTACAGTTTCAGATGACTGAGGATAGGGGATAGCCATTATCAAATCTCTTACAATGGCATCTTTAACAGAAATAATTTCACCCGTCAATGGATGTTTAATTTCGCCTGTATGGGGATTAATTATATTCTTTTTAATAGCAACATTAAGTGTCATCGCTGCAGGGGGAATATCCTCAACAGATTTATAAGGCTGAATTTCTGGAAAAACTTGTGCATTTACGGCTGATATTAAATCTAATGGACCATCGCTAGTTTTGAGGATATTTTTCTCATTATCAATGATGTTTTGTTCTATGGCTTCAGCTAGTGTAATTTTTCTGCCAGGGGCAATGGTAACACTGGATAGGGGGTCTACTATGTCACAAATTATAGCTTCTCTTAACGTCAGAAGATTACCTGTCTCAGGATGAATTATTTTACCAGTAATAGGGTCTAATAATCCTTGTTCCAAAACTTGAGGTATGGAAAGACTCTTAGCTAACGGAATTAATACTTCATCTTGCCCCTCACCGTCTAATATTCCTCTTTTGAGCGCTTCTTTAATAGTCACAACATGTCCATGGATAGGATCCACAATTTTACCCTTATTTTCATCAACAAAACCTAATTCTATTGCCTTGTCAAGCGTAATAGGCAATCCTTTTTCATCTTTAAATGTTTTAATAGCTTCTAATATTTTGGCTGTTTCATTATCTATTAAGCCTTTTTCTACTGCCTCGAGAGGAGTAACAACGCGTTTTCTTAATTTTTGTAGCACTACTGGTTTTGAATTTAATATTTGGGTATCCCTTACCTGCTGATGAGCGATATTTACTTTATATTTGGGCTTGGCTGTCACAGTTGTCTTAGATAACTGTATAACATCAGAAGGACGGACTTTAGATTTTTCTGATGGAATAGTTTCGATAACTCGCCTATTATCAGCCGATAGACTGTTTTGAATGGACTCAACTGTAATGAAGCCATCCGAAACAGCAGCTCCTACTGATACAGGTTTAGTTGTGACTTGAGAGAATGTTACTTTGCTGGTACTAGGTTTACTATGGTTTCCTTGCTGGGTCAAATCCACAGGTGATTTTACAGTCTTGGAATCTTTGTAAGTCTTGTATGTAACTGTATCTATTATACCTTTTTCATATGCTACATCAATTGGCAATTGCTCACCAGTAGTAGGGTTAACAACCATCGTTACAACTGTTTCAGTAGTAGGTGATGACCTAGTAGTAACTTGTGAAAATGTCAGTGTACTTGAGCCGGGTACTCTTATATCTTGCTGAGAGTAAAGTTGGGTCAAATCTTCAGGTGTTTTTACTATCTTGGAATCTTTATAAGTCTTGTATGTAACGGGATCTATTATACCTCTTTCAAACGCTACATCAATTGGCAATTGCTCACCAGTAGTTGGGTCAACAACCATCGTTACAACTGTTTCAGTAGAAGGTGATGATCTAGTAGTAACTTGTGAAAATGTCACTGTACTTGTGCCGGGTATTTTAATATCTTGCTTAGAGTATTCAGGAGATTTGTCTTTGATGGATAATTCGTATTTCTTGTATGAGATAGGATCGATTAATCCTTTCTCATAAGCTACTTCAATGGGCAGTTGTTCTCCAGTATTAGGGTCAACAACAACAGTTACGATTGTTGATTTTGAAGTTGTCACGGAATTACCTTCAGAATATGCCACAGTACTTGAACCAAATGTTCGCCTATCATGTTCTTGTTGAGTAGATTCCAACTCAGGTGACCTATCTCTAAGAGAATCTTCATATTTTTTGTAAGTAACGGGGTCTACTAAACCTCTTTCATAAGCTACTTCCATAGGTATGTTTTCACCGGTTGACGGGTCAGCTACCATTGTATTTTTAACAACTTGGATGATCTTTGATGCTGCTACTAAAGGAGCACCTACAACTGCGACGAGTCCTACCTTAGCAGCATCGGTCAAACTGATTTTCTTTCCTGATTTATCTTTATAATTGCCCGTCCGCTTATCAACGATACCTTTATCTAAAGCTTGTTTTAATGTAATTAGCTTACCTGTTAGAGGCTCAACAACTTTAACAGTACTAGATGGTACTATTCCGCGATCTACTGCTTCTAAAATATTCTCAGACACACCAGAAGTGGTAGAAATAACTAAAGCCGTTGCGGGATCAAAAATTACACCCGGTGCTACTTGCACAGGCTCTAAGGCAGATTGCTCTTCAGAGGTAACCTCATTCATTGGACTATCGTGCATTTCAGATATTTCCATTTTGTCGGGCATGCCCGCCACTGATGTAATAGTTATGATTTTTTGGGAAGACATAGTTGTTGTTAATTGAACAAAAATAATGTATGAATGTTTTATAGCCTCTTCCATTGTAAGCGTACCATTGGGATGTTTATAATGTCCTGTGCTATCTATGATGCGTAATTCCAAGGCTTTGTTAAGAGGGATTTTTTTCCCGGTTTTTGGGTTAACCGCTGATGCCGAGTCAGGATTAATGATGTTAAGTTTTAACGCTTCCTCAAGGTCTAAAATTCTATCAGTACCAGGAATTAAAAACATACCTGTAATAGGGTCGAAAAGATTTTGTTGAATAGCCTCTATAAGAGTCCATCCACCGCGTGGTAATTCAATTGTATTTTTCTTAATTGTCATTGATGTCACTGATGGTTCTGTAACTACAGATTTAGACGTTACTGTTCTTATTTCTTTCACCAAACCTTCTCGCGCTTGTATAGTTTCACGTGTAGTAAAGTCCGGACTTTTAAGTGTCTCAGGTCTATAATCGCGTTGCACTTTGCCTTCGGGACTTAGCGGCATGTCTTTGATGAATGACTTTTTAGTGATTTTAAGCTCAACTACTTGACCGGGAACTAAATCTTTTTTAGTGATACGATCGGAAATATGAACTACGCGCGGTTCATTCTTTTCTACGCCTAGTAAGCCATCATCTAAAGCTTGTTGGATTGGGAAAACGGTCCCAGTAGTAGGATCTGTGAATGTTTGGGTAGTCTCATCAATGAGGCCTCGCCTTATAGCTTCAGCAAAAGTGATTATAGTTTCAGATCTTTGAGTTGCGTTTGTATTAGTTACTGTTACGTACCGTTTGACCGTTTTCGTTACAGTCTGTAATGTGAGAGTAATATTCAATAAGGAATTCAACAAAGCCGCACCTTCCGGTGTGATCATATTTATTTCAACAGCTTTATTAAATGGAATATGTTTTTTATTTGCGTCTAGTAAATGTCCAGTCTTCGGGTCTAAAATATATTTAAATACCGCATCTAAAACAGAAAGTTCTTTACCGTTTTCATAAATACCTATCTTACGATTAAACATTTCTAGTACTTCAGGTCGTACAATAGAAACTTTGGTACAGTCTTCTAAGTACACAAAGTCTCCACTTTCCGATTTGAGGAAAGTCTCACCATTAACGTATTTTAGATTACTTTTACTTAATGCAGTATTGAATGAAACAAATTCACCCGTCTTGGGGTCCCTAAAGCCATCGATATCAAATATGGACCTCTGAGAAACTGAGGTAATAAGACCACGATCTACCGCTTCGGGGATAGTACATATTTCTCCAGTCAAGTTATCACGGAATTTATTATCGTGAAGGATAATTTTAGCACCTAATGCTTCTGATAACGTGAGAAGCTGACCTGTCGTCGTATCAGTAATGCATTTAACATTATCACTATCAAGGACACCAACGGAAATGGCTTCTAAGATATTCAAAGAAGCCCTATTCGTAGGCGATAAAATTTTACCATCATTTGTCATTAAATTGTTATCACATACGTCTTTGAGAGTCATAGGTTTACAGATGTAGCGTTTGCTTGATGCGTCTTTGTAAGAGAACTTTTCTTTAGTAATGTTATGTACATATTTAGAATGTTTCGTGTTTATGAGATTTCTCTCTATCGCTTCAGCAAGTGTGACTTTAGTATCGTTTTTAGGATCAACAACTTCTCTAACGTGAGGGTTGATTAATTCGTTTTTAATAGCAACGTCTAATTGGAATCTATCGCCCGAATTTCTGTCCAGAATCCAACCGCTATTATCTACTAAGTCTTGAGTGATAGCGTCGGATAGACACAAGGCGCTCGATTTTATTTTGATAATCTCGTTGTAAATGAGGTAGCCTCGTTGGTAGGCTTCGGCAATCGTTATGTAGCTCCCATTTGGTAACCTATAGAGACCTCTCTGTAGATCTACTTGTCCACGATTTAATGCGTCCGAGATACTCATTCCTTGTGTGCTGGGCATTTCGCCTTCAACTGTTACCTTGATTCTTTTTTCTGCTGGATCGGACAGTCCCTGTTCAGCGTCGTACAGTTCTCTCTGTATAGCTTCTAGTAATGTGACTTCGTTGCCATCTTCAGTCATTCCACATGGTCCCGTCAGTCTGGCAGCTAGTTTAGGGTCAATAAGACCTTCCTTTGCTGCTTGTTCAATAGTCATGGTTTGTCTTGTGTCAGGCGATGATAGTAGCCGACCTGTTCTTACATCAAGTATTCTCATACTGATGGCTTGGCCTACTGTCAATATTTCTCTCGTCTCCGGATGAATGATACCTCTCGACTCTATAATATTGGGTCCTTCGTACATTCTGTGGACCCGCTTTAGTTTCCGAACGTCAGGTCTGTCATCATCTGTTAATATGGTTTTGGTCGTATAATTAGGAGAGCTGAGTTTGCCATTGGCCATTGATTTGGCAGGTGCTTGACCATCAAGCTCTGTTGAATGTGACGTTCTGACATATCTGTAGTATTAGGAAAGTATGGTTAATACCATTTGCTTTTTATGCGACAGATTATGATAATATATGGACGTTTTTAAATACTAGATAATAAACATGGAAAGTTGTAACAATCCACTAGTAGCCAATTGATTTTTTATTCACATTTAACTTAACCTTGCGCTGCAGCTGTTCTGTTTTTTCGCTAACATTACGAATATTTATTTGGACTTTTTTCTAATATCTGAACTGACTGAACATATTCCTAACTTACCACGTGGATATACAGTTGTTGTAGCTATAAGTACTTACTTTTCAGTGGTATATTGCGATGTGTAGGTGGTTTCAGTGGTCAAGTCTTGCATGTTGAACTCTTGTCTGAAGGACCGTGCCGACCGGGGCGCCATTGCCTCCACGAGACGCTGGAAAAGATGAAAGACTTAGTTTATAATTCTGCCATTTAAGACAGGTGCTTTAAAGGATATTTTTGACTGCCATTAATATTTGTTCAATAATGTTTAAATCGACTAGTTTATTAATCACTTCTTTATTATCATGATCTATTAACAATATTAAAGTTAATTTACGTTTATGGGTTGAGGTGTAATCGATAAGCAAGGGGAGCAATACTTGCTATTGTGCATAGTGAACTATTTTTATGCAAATACGAGCCTCCCTATCTCGGATTCAATGTATCTTAGCAACCAGACAGATTGTAGCAATAAGGGGGAATCATATTTAAATTTTCTGGTCTAGTAGGGTAACATATTGATGAGTTTCATAATACGAGTAGGTACACATTATTGTTGCAGCCACATCCATCATCATCATCATCATCTCAGCCGCAAGACGTCCACTGCTGGAAATAGGCTTCCCCTAAGAATCTACAACAGGACCGGTCTTAACATCAATGTAATTCAAAATTACCGGTGACTTGATATGATGTTCTTGATTGTTCATGATAATATTATGTTCTTAAAAAATATCTGTCCTGATAATCATTAATATTAGTATAATTTTATGTTACTATATTATATGATATCGATAAACAACGTTATTCTTAGTAAGCCAAAGAACCGATACTCCCGAAATAATGTAAAATAAATTAACCGCAAAATTCTTGTACACAAATTGTACAATATTGATTTTGATCAGTTTTGGAACTACTCTACAGGTACTTAACACCCGGGTGGGTAAAACTTATCAATATCGCATAGTTTATAATTTGCCCATAAATTTTCATAGCAATTACTTATTTTAACTACTGCAAGTTACGTACCTATCCCAAAGTTGATGATGGCAATATGCATCCGATTCAATACCTACGTAAATATCGACCGAGCAATCGTTTTAAATTACAGTCTGACACGAAAGCAACATGAAAAATACCATTTAGGGAACATGGTGTTGCGGTAATTTAATTCGATACCGACATTCATACAAAATATTCGAGACTCACAAAATTTAGGAACCGAGTAAAAAACATCGATTCCACCTTTATTGAAGATTCGTGACAAAATGTTATTGTGAACTGAGGGGTGAATGACCTAACGGGTAGGTATTACACAATTCCTATAATTTCAATAAGGCAAGACGAGGTTGCGTACGATTCTTTAATCGGTGCAGTTTCCTTTTTTAGGGTTGTCATCATTGAATAAATTCAGTCGTATACGGATAACGCTTTGACAGTTCAATAAAATGTTTAACGCAACACTGGGTGATAACGGGATCCAGAACAAGTAGATACAGACATGGAAATAAATTGTTTACTATAAAAAATATAGCCTAACTATGGAATATTGTTTATAATATCTTTTTAAATAAGTATGTGAGTACACTGTATTTGATTATAAGTAAATTCTAGTTTTATAAAAAATAAAACGTGGACAGTGATAAATTTAAAAGAGTAATATTTAATTTGGGTCAATATAGAAATAAAGGTAAAATACCAACCCGGCACTCGTACGCGAAATCATACTCGTACTCCTCCATTTTCAACACCACAGTATATAAACACAACACTAAAGTTCACTTAACACTAACATTTTTAAACAGTATAACAAATCACATAAAAAGTTCCATCGCGTATTTTAAAATGTAACCTAAAAACAATGTCATTAATTACCCATTGAAATTTAAATTAAACCAAAAAATACACACACTCAAATGCAACTGGCGAGAAATAAACGCACGAGTAAACATTAAAATTAAATTAAGAACACAGCTATCTACCAAACGTGCTGGTTGAAAACTGAATGAAAGCCAATGGAAAATTGTAAATCGAAAAAAAAAACGAGGATTCTAAATATAAATTATTTCGTAATGGCTTCGGAGGCGTCTAGACGCGTGTGTGATTGTTTTGTCGCTTATTTAATTAACTAATTACGATAAGAAAAACAGCTGTTTGGAGGAAGCTCGTTTTTGAGGTTATGAAAAGTGACTGGCCCATTCGATACTCGGTGGAGGAAAATTTGAGGTGGATGCGCGCGCATCTTGCCACGGCGGTGCGGTACAGTGACCGGATAATCTTGACACTATAACATATTATTTTGATTTTACGCTATGGTGCTATACATTTATATATTTCTACGTTCCTCATTACATAAAAAATATTGTTTCTGAGAATGGAATGCATTTCAATCAATGCTGACTTTTTAATTAGTTTGTTTGGTGCCAGAAAATTATCGAATGATCAAACTCTAATACCGTAACGAACGCGCGACCTTTACTAATACACACTAAATGTTAGATGAGACAGTGGACTTAGATTAAGACATTTATTAAGAGGTCTAATTGATGCTACAAATAAAGATTCTTTATCGATTGCCAAAAGAATCAAAATTAGTTGACTATCTCACGGGTCTTGTCAGCTCTTTACTTCGACTACTAAACCTAATCCTTTACTACGTTACGAGTAGATTACACCATTAACAATAGTTGAAAAATCACATTATTATCAAAGATATCGATATCTAGGTCATAATAAGCAAGTGTGTACAAGTGTCCAGCAATGTAATGCATTGCATTACATTGCTGGACACTTTCTACATCGCTTAGCACCAATTTTAAATCTCTATGTAGATTTTACTCGAGTTTCCTTTAGAAAAGATTCATTAACAACCATAAAACTGATTGCGATCGTAAAAGAAAAGTATTTGTTGTAGATTATGCATGTTTGTTAAAAATGTTAAACATCGAATAAACTTTTTTGATTGAAAACACTTTGTCAAATGACAAAATGTCAAAATAATATTCAGGGTTGCCAGTTGAAATTAATGTTTTATTGTTTTTAACACAAATAATTCTCTCATTAACTAACTAACTAATATAATATATCAGTCAATACATTTACTACTTATATGACAAACATTAACAAAATATAAATAATATTTTAACATCACTCTTCAAAGGCCGGTAAGCATAATAAATATTTACTACCGCATATAACCACTTCATAGCTTTGCCTATATTTAGAATACTGATTCAATATGTAGGTAATATACGAAATTAGAACATTGTTGGATAATATAGAAACGGTGGAAATATAATTTTCGTAAATGATAGTACCAACAAAATAATCTTCGAATTTAGACGAATAAATGACGGAATTGCGAATAGACAGGTACTCCATGATGGTTGGACCATTTGAAAAAGATAAATAAATTAATCACATGGATGGCGAAACCTAGGCATTGCTGATGAGGATATTCGTTATCTCAAAATTTCACAGTTCATCTCCTAACTGCTAAAGAGATCTCAAGCATATTGTTAATTAAGTAACTTTTGGGAGCAATGATAAATTAAAATACTGCCATGGCAAATAAATCTATAATGCCTATAGTAAATCTCTTAGCTTCCATTCTTCTAATCATAGAGTTTATCACAGACAAACTTTGAAGAGACTGGAATTCACTTTTAAAATATGTAAACGATCAATTTATTATAACTACAACGTAGCTCATACAAGATCCGTAAAATACATAATCACGTCATGGAGACGAGTGGAGGAATAAAAAGTGATTAGGTGACCGCAATGACGTAACGCCATCACGGCATCAATGAGTTATTGCTCATTGATCGGGTACAATTGACGGCTCCACGCGATTAGCATTGCTAAATTCTAAACGTCATGGATTTCAAGGAGAATCTTCGTCCAACTACCGATCAAAATTGGCTCCTATAAGGTTGAATTTGATTTTGGAAATATTAACCAGCTTGATTCACCAATTATAATCATCATAAATAAGTCTGTTCTGTCCTGTTAGATCAGACAGTAAAACAAATACCTAGGCTTCAAGGATCATACATAGGCTTTTTCTATCGATTTCCTAAATGTTATTGTGTCATGTCTTGCGTCGCTTGATTTGATTTGAGCACGTAAACAGAACAAACCAAAATTAAAACTGTGGAAAGCCAAATCAATGCCAAGTGTTACAAAAACAAGCCAAAACACTGGCATGACAAGTCTTTTACACGTAATGTCTTTAAAAAGACTGACATAACTATAGAGAGAGAAAAAATAAAAGGGATTTTACAAGACGTGTGAGCGGACGTAAGATGAAATACAACACTTTAGTTGCGCATGCGTCGATCTTAACGATTGTCTATTTTCGGATGAGCTGTTATAGAACTACAATGTCTACAATGGATCAGTTAAAACGTTGTTTTCTAAAGGTAAATTATTACATTACTTCCGTTCGCGATGAAATCATGTAATCAAGGATTTTATAGAATGAACGTTTGAATATCAACATAAATTTAAATGAAACATTATAATGTTATAGATTTACAATATTAATTGTTCAAATTTCATCATAAAATTTGAAGATAGTTAAGTAAATGATAGAAATTGGGATCAATCAAAAATAAGAATCCATTCATAACAACACTACGAAGCCCGAAATAATATAAACTTGACAAAAGGTAATGTTATATTATAGGGTGTATATAAATATACAATAAAAGATGTCTGACCAATTATAGGAACAACCAAAACCGATGGAAAATTGGATTTCGACGCCAAGAGTAAATAGACTAAAAAAACAAGCGTTCACAACATTAATAATGAAATTTCCTTCATTAACCAGACCGTAAAAAAGAAAGCGATTAACAATAGATTGTTCCACGTAAACAAATTACAGTAACAAGTCTATCAATAAATTAACCGAGCATAATACTTGAAGAAATCGGGTTTAATAAATGCTCCTAGCGTGATATCTAAATATTATTTACAAAATAGCATTTTTTTATCGCAAAAACGTTAAAATATTTGTGATCAATAACAGAAATGACTTAAATTCAATAATACAATTTAACATCATACTTCTAAAATCATGTTTGCCTTGACAGAAGATTTACTACCTAGTCAAATACCTGCAATTGGTCGACATTAGGAATTTCGACCGTATCACATTGAAATAAGTATGTTGATACTACCTGCTCTATTAACGTATAGATGTCAATGGCAAATATTGCGTCAGTTTTAACGAATTTAAATCCATAGAATAACATTGCTTCCTTAGCAGTATTTACTTCATTTGATTCAAGGATATGAAGTAGGTTTATCTGTTTTACCGTCGATTGAGTTAAATCATTTCTGTTAAAATTCTAATTAATAGAATTATCGAGAATTGTCCGATCTTATTTTTTTTTATATATCCAGCTTCCTTCTCCTGACTTCTTATAAAGCTCAGTTATTTGTATATCAATAAGCTAAATCTTCTACACTAAGAAATATTAATAATAAGAAATCTCTCCATATGTTTATACAAATATTTCACTAGTAACATTATAAAATTTACGCTACATAAAATCATTGAGTTGGCAATTTATTAGTTCATTGACCTAGATAAACTGAAACTGCTCTTGCTGTAAATTTATTTTTTCAACAGTAACTATAAATCTTTGTGGATATTCGGTTTTTTTACGCAATGATGTCCGCTTTAACTATTCAAATCTGGGTACCGGATAGTATTTATTATGTTTTCGTTTTCATAGTATTGCGTGGAGTTTGTTTATCTGATGGTATAAAAGTTGTCTGTTACATAAAAGCAATCCGTATTCAGAAAACAATAAAATATTTGTAAAGGTTAAGTATATTAAAATTACTCTTCCCAAAATTTTAAGCAAATTTATATATTAGATGTTGATGCTAACATCAGACAAGAATTGACCACAAAACCAGACAATTTAAATCCCAAATGTTTTACACACATGCGATGACCTCGATCCAATGTTCTGAGAATGATTTACCACTGACATTGGATAGAAAAGCCTAACCTGCAACCTTGATACTGAAATTGCGTGGTACATTTAAAGCTTCATTTGGTGCAATTACATTTAAACGCTTAGAGTTAAACGATAAAATTTATTTGACCTCAATGTACCAAGGCATCAAGGAAAAAGCAAATTACAAAAACTACAAACATTAAAGCGTTTGATTTAAATAGTAGTGACTAAAGACTATACAACCGAGTGCCCAACAAAATATAAGTAAACACTTACAGTTCCGAATAAGAAGCAAAAATAATCCATATGGCACAGGTAAAAGTGGCAAAAGTCGTTTGATTACTGTTGCAATAATAACACTAGCGTTTATCAACGACAAATCAAATGAGAACAGTCTATTATCGGTTATTACATTACGCGGAGCTTGATTTTCATTAATCGTGTATTGGTTTCGAGGCAAATGTCATAAGACTCGTAAAAATAGTAACTCTGGCAATTGTACAGTAATGCGAAGTCATTTTATTGTGAGGAGAGTTGCCAAATGACAATATGAATGGCACGCTCTCAATGCGCAACTTCTTCTAATACGGTCTGACGAAGGATTAATAATTTAGAGCAATTGCTATATTTTGTCACTATGTTAACTTTCTGGCGTGTATAGTTCTTATATTCTGCTGCATAATGCAACGTTAAGGTGTGACTAATATTAAGAATGTATCAACACACATGCTATATCCTTTAAAGTATTTTTTAAATTATACGAAAATATTTGAACAAACCACATTCCACTACAATTCAACTAATATTATTAATCAAATAAAAGATTTTATAGACATAAAAAACTATAGAACTATTAAAATAGACGCTACTGATTTAACAATAGATCTAAAAGCCTATTAGTATGTTCGTGTAAAACGACGTAACCTTATATTTGTGAGTGAAGAGGTTGAATTAATCAAGGTGACTCTTACTGCCGACCTACAAAAGGATACTATGACTATGTTGAGTAGATCTAGATACTATTAAAGGCTTGAATGTAACTTGTATTGACTATAGAAAGATATCAATGGAAACCGATTCTATTTTTTAAACATTAAACAAGGCAAAGCAAAAGAAATATTGATGTATGCGAGTCAGAGGGACATCATCATCATTTTCTTAGAATTTACTAATATGATACATGTCGATGATAACTAATTAGGATCATTGAGACTTGAATCTTAAAGTATATGTCAGATACACAAATATTTGAAGTGGTTCTTTATGACAGATATCTTGTAATACAGTCTAGTAGATCAAAAGTATCTCGTTAATAGTTTTAATTTGAAGGGTATCTTTGAATTTCTAAATTGTGTCCTTTTTATCTTCTAAGCTAATCCGATCTATATGTATCCATAAATAAATCAATACATCGAAAGCAGTACCTGAATCCTGATTTACCTTTATTTTATTGTGCTTAGCAAAGCTTTTCATAAAGAGATGTCAGAATACATTAACCTACGACTTTTCGACTATTGTCTATCTAAAGATGCCAATACAGAGAGTTCATTCAACCACATATAAACAACAAGGAACTGAATGCACTGCCATTTGCCAATCATGAATGTCACATCTAGCTTCTAAATAGCAAATGAAAAATAGAAAAACTAAATGTACAAAATTCAAGGAAAATGAAACAATTCGTAACACCGACGTATGCAATAACAGAATTTAAGCGGAAAATACGCAAACATACTTAACAATGGTAGACTATACAGACTGCAGACATATTACCCGCATCGCTTTATGTTGGCAAAATAAAAAAGAGGATTTACCAAGGTGATGTCATTTCGAGGGATTCAATGACTATTTTTGGTAGTAAGGTTAGTTGTTGTTTATGCTAATGATAATGCAGGTCAAGAGACGCCACGTAAGAGAACATACATAAGGTTACGTGATAAGGGATGTCATAGATAAAAATTAAATGTACTAGCCCGACATGTGCCGCAGTACATATTTATTTATTTTTTTCAGAAACCTTCACGCAAGTGCCAACAACTGTACAAAGTTTCAACTCAATCGGATGAAGATGCGCGAACGCATTGAAGCCGTTGTATATGTGGAAGATAATTATGAAATTAATGTAGTTGATGAGTACTTTAATGAAAATAGTTACATTGGAAAGATAATTAATTAATAGACAATTGTCGATCCTATGAATCAACTATGAAATAATCTACTATATAAAAATAAGTCAGGTTTTCCTTCCTGACGCTATAACTCCAGAACGCACGAACCGATTTCCACGGTTTTGCATTCGTTGGAAAGGTCTCGGGCTCCGTGAGGTTTATAGCAAAGAAAAACATAAGATCCCACGGGAACGCGGGTGAAACCGCGGGGCGGAAAGCTAGTACAGTATAAAATCAACAAATAAAAAAAAATAAGATTAGTATTTTGGGAAATTTTCAAATGTTTTTTTTTATTTACCTATAGCTAAATACATAACCAAATATGATGTCAGTAATCCTGAGCATTACAATTATCTTTATAAATGCATTATCGATGTTTATTTCTATATCTCAAATAGCGAATCATATTTATACCACTTTTGAATCTATAAGATTATATGTGTTTTATTGTCACGACCTTGAATACGATAAATAAACAAATAATACATAATGTAGGATATGATAAATATTTCAAAAGTACCGAATGAGCCAAGATTTTATCAAAATATTGGTCCAATGTTTGCGAGAGCATTTCTTTGTCCAACTTTCATCATTTTGCTTTCCTACAAAACAAGTATTACAGAACTAGTATAACGACTTGAAAATCAACTTGTCATGTAACTGTAATAATTTTTTGTCAATCAAACCGGGTCCAATTAAATGCAGTCACATTTTACACGTAACGTCTGGCTGTAAATGCCGTCAGTTAATTCAACATTTAAGTTTTGCGAAAGGTAATCATTTATTGCAATTATTATGTCCGATAAGTTTATCTTCTGCATACAAAACTATAGATAAACCTAAACCAATGCTATAAAGATAAAGAGAAAATATCGAAAAGAATTTCTTTCAGCCAGTTGCAAAATTGAGTTATGAAATCATTTTTCTTAATCCCACAATGTTTTAACCTTTTTCATCACAAAAATAATTTTATTAAAAAAAAACACTAGCACTCAAACACTTATTTGCACTTCGAAATTCGTAATCCAAATTCAAATTCGTTCGTGTTCAGAACCGCGACGCGTGGCGTCGATCGCCAGTCGTCGTTCGCGCGCTACTAAAAAGCGGACGTATATCGTCATCGAATCAAATTGTTGTCTGCTATCTTTTCACAACTAAACTTCCGCTTGCAGCGGCTGCAGAGTTTTCATTCAATATGAATTCATCTGAATTTAAAATATGCTTCTTATTTTTTTTAATATGGTTCAATCTTTAGGTCCAATATTAATAAGCCTGCGTTCTACGATTGCTTTAGCACTTCCTTTGTACATGCAAAAGAGATAATTTTGTTTGTCGTAGAACCAATTAGCATTATTCATCATCAAGTAACGTTTCTAATCAATTTGCTTCAGCAAGTTAATGAATTGAATTATTTCTTAAGTAGGTACTAGCTAAGTCGTATTGTATTGATCTGGTTTTGCTATGGCTTCATGCGATCAAAGTCTTAACTTTACCCTTTCATAACCTAAGAGATCTTGAATAGTCTTTGTATAACCATCTATCTGATATTGCAACTGGTCCACTACGTCTGTTTACATTACCTAACCACCTGTCTATCAAACCATAGACTACAACTAATGCAATCCATATTATTTTTTAATCCATGTAAACATAATGTTGGTGTTGCAAATATATAAATAAATAAAACCTCTTTAGTTTCAATATCTTTGAGTAACTCATGATCTTTTAAGAACATTACCTATTTGGTCCATATCTGCACGCCTATTACACGAGTTGTCTTCTTCTTGTGTATATATAAAAAGAAAAGGTGACTGACTGACCTATCAACGCACAGCTCAAACCACTGGACGGATCGGGCTAAAATTTGGCATACAGATAGCTATTATGATGTAGGCATCCGCTAAGAAAGGATTTTTGAAAATTCCATCCCTAAGGGGGTAAACTAGGAGTTCGCGGGTGAAATCGCGGGGCGGTAAGCTAGTATTTTATATTATTCGACCTAGGTCTTCCCTTACAATAGGAGCTAAATTTAAATTACTGTCTACTTCAAAATCATCGTAGCTTCGTAGCAAATTCTTATCAATATTTCTCGTAACATGTTTGAATGCTTAAGCTCGTTGTCGATTTACTAAAGCCTATTGCCTAATGCCCTTGGCATTACTTGTTCAACGTGACCTAGCTCTAACTAACCCTGTCCATTTTCAGATACAGTTCTTGATAATGTTCTATGTGGATTATCCTAGTTTCCATAATCGTCAACCTTTTACGATTAAGATATTTTACTCCTCAGTTATAGAATCAAAATATGTTTGGCAGTAGACATCATAAAGGACAGATAAAGGAAAAAACTAGAAACTGGATAACCATAAAAATGCTACTAACGTAACGACCAAAATTTCAAAGTCCACAAAAACTTTTAATGACTTCAAATCCGTCACTAAAGCTGAGTTTCATTAATATCTTATAGTTTCAAACTAACCTGTTAATGATTATTTAATGTCATTCCGACCTTGACACTGTGACCATGTGCTGTATGTCGCCATATCACAATTACGTCATGTATAGTTTATAGCGATTTATAATTTCCTCACGCAACCGTACTTGTGTTGAAAACACCCGGTAAATTGTCACGTTTTATTCTAAAATTAGGTGTATTACATTGCATATCTATAAGTATAATGTTACTATGGTTTATCCTTATGTTAACTGTCTTAATAAATGTGCATATTAAACTGTCGTATTTGTCAGTGATGTCACAGTAAAGATTTGCTTTGGAATAGCTACAGTACATGCGTTAGTTGATTGCCCCTAACTCCTGAGGGAGTATCTACTCCATACACTTGCTTTGCACGCCTGTGGGTCGTGAACATATTTGAATTCTTCAACTCATTTCTTATCAAGATCCGTGCATTTTTTAAATCGACTTCAAATAGGAGGCCTTTGTTTTTCAAGTCAACGACTATTTTTTATAAGTACACACAAAGAATTGTATATGCTTTATTATTGGTCGATTTTTCTTTGAAGCAGTTGCTTTTCGTCTTCAGAGCTCATTTCTTTTCTTTTTAGTGCATACCAACTTTGAATTTAGTTTTTATTGAATTTTTTTTTATTTTTATTTATTTCATAAGTAACAGCCAGCATTTGTTTCTGCCTAACCTAGCGTTCATAAATAAAGTGGGCACGTAAAACAACATTTATTTTTATGCAGATGTTTTTTGATAATCCTTTAAAGTGTGTGCGGTGATGTAATCGGTATGAGCAATTAAAAACAAACGTATTATTTTGTTAGTGTAGGCTGTAACCGTACGGTGTTTTGAGGCAATTTACAAAGCCTTAACGACCTGTATTTCCAAGGAAACGATGTAGAGATACCTACATTATTTTATAAAATACTAGCTAATCCCGTGGGTTGTAATGCCTGTTATTTTTTTCATAGTTATTTTCCTTTTTTGTGAGAAACCATCGCAGGCGCACAATAACTCAACAAAGTAGTGCAAGCGGAATATTTTGCCTTAAGTATGATCAATGTAAAAAAATCTAATAGCAAAATAATTCTTATATGTTTTACACGTACACACAGCATATTAAACATCATCGCATAATAGTCATCGAATTAGCTGACGCGATCTATTCAAATTTTTTTTTATTTTTTATTATTCGTCATCAAAATTGACGTAACTAACTTTACTCAACTTTAGCTATGCGTTCTAGAATATTTATGGCTTGTGACGAATCTATTACGAATAAAAATAAAACAATTAAATTAAAGTAAATTAGTTCTAGCTTTGTTTAGTTTTATTTGACCAAATGTACACGAACTGCAACAAAAAATCGCATGAAATACTTACTATCACTTTTTGTGGCATCTATCATACAGTTTGATGACCTTAGATAGTTAATTATTTTAAAATATCAATTAGAATACCGGATGTCCTAATTGGAAGACCATTTATATGACAACTATCTTCCGCTACGCGATTTTTAAGCCGCTTTCCCGCGATAAAAAGTATCCTATGTGTTAATCCAGAACATATTCTACCTGTGTTGAAAATTTCATCAAAATCCGTTCAGCCGTTACAAATATTCACAAACAAACAAACAAGCAGACAAACATTGATAGAATTATTGCTATGAGTACCTATTCAAATATTTAGCTTTTACCTTTCCTACCAATCCTAGAACATTCAAATATTATCACGCATCATATTTTATTCAAAAACATGGTCATAAATATGAAACTGACAGATGGATATTTTATTTAAAAAAAAAAGACATTTAATTGACTTTTTATGACTATTAGTTAGGTTATTTTTTATGTCAGAAGTCTAAAGTATCTACTCCGTTCAGTTTGGTAACGTATAACACGGAAACTAATGGTACAAACAGGTATATTTTATCTGTCAGATAAAACCTAGACTAAGAGCAGGATATCTAGTTTACACTCCATCCTATTTTGTACATATTTACAATTCTCGTTTCCAATTGATAAGTAATGTAAACGGATTTGGCGCATATATTACGTAGTAAGTAGTCTGTGACATAGATAAGCGGCTCTATTTATAGCTATATTATTATGTTTTAGATCAGTAAATAAATATTACGTTAATAGTAAACTTTGACCGGTTAGCAATTATTTAGTTCAAGTATAATGATTGTTTTTTTTTTATTCACGGTAACTAGCTATAGATTTATTTAAAGTACCTTTTTAACTCCTTATTTTTAAATTTTTTCATACTAGTAGCAACGAGGACTCAATGTATAAATAGACCTGATAGAGAATGATATTCCCGCGACTTGTCACACTAAAACAGTCACTACGCAGCTCCCTATAGACACCGCGCAATAATACATAACCTAAAACCTTCCTCGTGGAATTTACTAGATAACTTTTAAAAGAGCATTCAAAATCCTTGCAGTGGTTCTTGAGTAATTAGCACACTAACAGACCGACAGAGAGACGATGCGTTTTATAATAGTATAAAAGAATATAAAACTAAAAAGTAACAGCTGCCTCGGTACGCAATCTCTTGAAGAAATAAGCCAATTCTATGGAAGAAACATAACTAAAGACTCTATGCTCTAAACTCAAAAGAGATATAACAATATTTACATTAAAAAAATCCTCCATTCAAAAAAGGAAGATTCTAAATTCAAATGAGGTTACGACCTTACCACCAAGGACGCGAAGCCAAGAGGGCGTGAAGAGTACTTCGTGCATTAAGGAGTTTTTGCGTGCAAATAACAGATCATGTCATTGACACCTCAGACTGATGCTTCAGAAATGGCGTCAGCGCTTGACGTTTTTACGTGCTATTTAATATCTTTAAGATACTCCTGTTTCTTTTCTGTTAACTGCATTTTAGAGCAGTATAAAAAATGCTTTTATGAAAATAATAAAGTCTCTTCGACATCTTTAAAGTAAAATTTTAAGGAATTTGGACAACTCTAGGTGATTGACTTACTGACTTATTTACATTGACAGTCAATTTCTGCAAATATTTCCTGACCCTTAATATTGAGGATCTTCAAGGCTGATTAGATTATTTCTAGACAAGCCAGCTTCACTCTAGGCTTCGTCATCATTCCCTTTGGACAACAGCAGCCAAATACAATCCCGTTATATTTAAACAACTCTTCAGTTCATGTCTACAATTCCTCTCTCTCTCTTCAATACTTATTACTGCACTATTTACTTTCAGTATCAATTCTCAACGCAACGTTTTAATTATTTTAAAAGCACTCGATACTGAAGTAGCGCTCTGCTTCTCAAACGAGAGAGCATTTAAATCACATTAATGGATTGTTTATTGATATCGACTATTTGTATCTCGAAATAGAGTGAGTAATTGAATGGTCATACAATTAATTACTGAGATTATGAATAAGGAGCTTTATGTTCAGCAGAATGTGATGTAAGTAAATGATTATATATAGCAAAGGTCTAAGAAATAATGCATGAATTAATCAAATGTTCATTATTATATATGTCGCAGATGGATTGCCAAATTAGCTGTTTTACAAAACAGTTATTTTACAAAACAGGTCCATTATGTAAAACAGCTGAACAACGTTTAGCTGAATTGGCATTGCGCTACGTTTAATAAAACTGCTACCTAAGTTTAGACTTAATGCAGAATGGCTTATCTGTAGTCACAATAAGCTTATTGTATTTTTTTTTAATAAAGGAAGAGAATACAACATAAGTAGCCTTATCGCGTAAGCTCTCTTCCAGGCAACCAATAAGACTATACTAAACAAATGCCAAAGAGTGACAAACATAGCGTTACAAAAAGTAGCCATTGCTATATTGTACAAAAAATTGCACAATAAAATTTGGGTATATCTCAATAACAACATAAAAGGCGGCAAAATAAATAAAACCTTTATGGATGAAATCATCCACAGATAATCTAGCTGTAAAGTAACTTTACGAATATGGGCTCACCATTTAAACCCACGCCATGTACTTATAAGAAACGCGTAGGACGACGATAAATTATACTTCATTACAATCAATTTAATGAGAATATACAATGCATACTGGTAAATTGTTTAGATAGAAAAGGTGGTGACTGTACCCTACTTCAAAACTGACAGGCCTTCGTCAAATTAACTAAACCTTTCACTATTCGGTGTCATATTTCATAGCAAATGTCTGGAAATAAACGTCTTTCTTGTTTGTGTAATGATTTGCCTGAGACATAAAATTTTATTAACTGGATGTTTCACTGTAGAGATAATACGTACAAATTAAACTTGCTCTCACTTCTGTAATACTTGCAGATTATTATGTGCTATGCTTGGAAAAAAATTAAAAGGGGTAGATTCGGTACTCATTCCACAGCGCTTGAGACAACAAAACTTTGTCTAACTGAAGCATAATTACTCAATTGTAAGTGTAGCTGTCGTCACGTGCGTGTTGAACAGTAAGATTCAACTAAACATTTAATGTAAGTACATAATTATAATTAAAATGTTTTTTTTTTCCGCTTACAATTGAGTAGCAGTGCTTCAGTCTGATGTAGATTTCTTGTCATGTAACTAAAAACCGTATAGTCCTTGTTTGTTATAATCTAAGTATCTGAATCAGATAATTAATAATCAACAAACCACAACTATTTAACTTTTTAATATCACACCCTCTATAGAGCGATCATTGGCTTTCATACCTTAATTTACGATGTCAAGTCAAATTAAAAAATAAAACGAATTCGACGACCGGTTTTTAAAATATTCCAAATTTGAAAACGTTTTTACGTAAACAGCGGTCGTCCAATCGGAATTCTTTATTCAAAAAGCGAATTAAATAAAAATCCTTAATTGACTCGTGACCTTCGTTAAGGTCCACGCAGCATGATATAACATGGTGACATCACTATATAAGTGAATTATCTGACACTCACGCGCATTCAGTGTCGACGTGTTCTGACAACACGCAAGAGACAGCTCTTAAGCGTTTGACATTATGCGTCACTTCAATTCGATTCTTTATTCAATTTTTTATAAACGAGTTTGACAGTTTTCTGGGACAAATATCGTCTTGAGTTTGCCAGTTACAGTTGATTTAATATCCTACAAGATTTATAGTTGAGATTTCCAAATGGAGATAATAAATATTATAGCTAACAGGGTTTTATTGCAGATATAAATTGAGACTCGTTTTATAGAGGTAATTATAAAAGTCGTCCTGATCTATTTAAGACATAAGCTAATTTAAAAAATACTTACATAAAATGCCGTTAATGATACATTAATTATCTTATTATTAGAGACATAGAGGTTATTTTAATTTAACTCGTAAAGGACACTTCATTTTTTTTTTATTTTCATAAACAACCGTCACTTTGCAGTTGCTATTATAATTATTATTAAGACTACATTCATCTATTTATACGATATAATTATAGACCTTAATACGTCCGGCATAAAGTTCAAAATCCATTTCGCATATTAGAGATGGTATTGCTAGTTCTACTGTCCGTGTTTCTACCAGTGGTATATAAATTGCTTCTACATAATTTTAAGAGAACATAAATATAACCTAGACATCCTTAATGCCAGAGTGAATAGACGTTTTCTGGGAATGTATCCAGAAGATGGCCTTTTTTAACTCCTTCTGGCCATACATAAACCCATTTTATATAAAAAAGTCAATCTTCTTAGTATATTTTCAGAAACATCGTCTGAAATATGAAATAATAAAATAAACTTACCAACGTCACAATGTCTCCAGGATTAGCGGCGGCGATCCTCCTCAGTCTCTCATACAGCATATCCAGTAATCTTTGATATTTCGCGTTCAGGTCATCTAGCTCCCTGGCCACCGCTTCGGAGCCGATCGGGATTCGTTCGGGATCTGTTCGGCCTCTCGTTCGGAATCGTTCGGCCTGTTCTATGTCCGCTTGTCTCTTCAGTTGCCTCATGTCCAACGATGGGTGGACCTCGTCGCAGAGCCATTCAGCATAACGCTGACATCTCGACGAGTGAATCTATTTCGAGTTAGGTTCGAAGCAAGTTAGGTTTTTGTATGTTAGTTTTTGCAGACTGTTTTTTCCACTTTCAAATTTGTACGTGTCTCTGCTTTGGGGAAATTTAAATATTGTCGACTATGTTGATTAAATACTGAAGTTTAAAATAAACAATCTGCGTAATATAAGCATTTGCATTAGATATTATCATTCCTTTCAAATATTCCTCATTCTAAAGTCATGGGTAAAATAATATTTTTACTGTCATTCATTCAAATCGTAGTCTTATTTGAGATTTGCAAATACCATTAAAATATGACATTGCCTACCTCCTTTATCATGCAAACTACCATTCATAACTTTATGTACTGACACAACATGTTCAAGTCCAGCTTCAGCTACCCCAGGATAAAGAAATCATGCTGGAAGAACATCTAGGCTGGCCTGTTTACAATACAGGTTTTTTCAAGCGTGCAACATTCGATAGTATGTGCCAACACTTTTACACCCTTATGACGTGCACGTAACGCTACCAAAGCAAAAGTCATTTTTGAAACGCGACAGTAAAGAAATATGTTCCTTTTTCAATAACACTCATACAAACGTCATCACGTTTCTACTAAATTGGTAGTATTTTTTTAAGCTCACAACACTGACACGCCCAAACAATGCATGCGAAACTATCTATTTGGAGGGAACAATGAACTTGTGTTTCATAACCATTGAATACTTTATGGGCCGGCCGTTCTATGTACAAGAAATTAATTAGAATTTTAAATTTCGACTTACTACTTAAAAAAAAATATACGCGTCGACCTGAGAACCTCCTCCGTTTTTTCGTCGGTTAAAAATTGTGTCTGCTTGTTTAATATTGTTTTTTTTAAAGCACACAATGCGATTTGGAGCAGCAATATATTGCTGTTTAAAAAGTATGTTTCGGTCACGCACATCTCACATTCAATGTGTTTTAGTAATTATTAATTAGTACAAGCGAAAAGATTGCAGTTTTCTTTTATAAAGCATTAAAATTAATTAGAAAAGCGAAATTAAATGCAGAAGCATTAATATTGAGGGCTAACAAGAACATAAAACACTAGTTATTTAATTAATGACGTATTGTATACCGAAAGTCACTTGTCACCGTGACAGGTACCGAGTTGTTTGACAGTTAGCCCTCTTTAAACTTGCGGTGTAGAAGCAAAAAACATGCGTTTTGAAACAAATTGAGTCAAGAAAACCTCGGCTATACGAAGAGACCTCAAAAAGACCCAAAAGAAGAAAACATCGAAGCAAAACGAGGCAGAACGGGACGAAACGCTGGACCAATCATACATCACAAACAACCTTTCAAGATCTCTCAATTGAAAACCTATTTGAAATTCGAATAATGAACATTCCATGAAATATTCTAATTTTAAAATATATTTTTAAGAAGCATTAAATTTATTAAATGGAACAAATTGGTCTCAAAAATATTTCAAGGAATGTGACATACCAAAATCATTTTTTCAGTTCAGTTAGGATAGTTACCTTGGCCTCTCTAATGAATCTGCCACCGTCAACATTAACTTTTTCAATCTTTGGCGTCCTCTCCACAACACTGGTCAGTAGATTCTGTAAACCGACCACAAGACAACCCAAAAATTATTTTTAAAATTAGTAATGTGCATAAACAAATATTGTGCTTTAAATTTGTTATCGATTGTATTTATTACATGCTGTCAAAAATGTTTGAAAATGAAAAAAAAAAAGTAATAAAGTACTTATTTCAGTAATATTTAGTAAAATTTTGACATGCTCCTTACTTATGTGTTTAATAAATTAAGTTTTAACTTTACTTTATGTAATGTAAATTATTAAAAATTAAATTATCGTGCTAATATTCTTAGATTTTTAATATTATTTATTAATTATTTCTCGTGCATTTTTAATAACTAAGAAAATAATCCTAGATCAACTAAAAACTCTGCAACGCCGAAATCACTGCAGTCCTAAAAAACTGTCAATATTTTTTTATATAAAACAATTTTTCAACACTGGCAACATTATTACGCTAACTCACCCTTGTCGGTTCAAACTGTTCTTTCGGCCTGATTTCAATCGGAGGCTGTGCTTGGAGCTTATTGTATGAATCGTCTATCCATTCCGCCTCAGTTTCTAAGCCAGCGTTGTAGGTGCGCAGGAGTTGGTATGCGGCTTCACAGCTTCGCAACCTGTATGAAAATTATAGTTTTTAAGACCTAAGGTAGAGTTAGTAGAGAATCATTCTTACGTTCTCGAAAAATTACTTGTTAGAAAAAGTCTTCGAAATTTGAAGTATTAAACGTTGCAAATATTTTTTATGAATATGGGATTTCGCATCAAGATATAAGGATCGTGATAATAATAGGAAGTCTGATAGAAGAGATCAATGGAAGAACCGTACATATAGTGCCGTTTCCAAACAATAGGATTGCTTACGCAAAAGTAATTGTAGATGGCGCCACCAAAAAACAACGGAAATGTGTCCAATGGCATGCCGCGATTTAACATTAAGTAAGACAAAACATTAGTTTCGTCTTTTCATTGTAACCAAGGCGTCATCTGTTTACACACATCTCTAGCGACTGAAATTTACATTAAGGTTTTTGGTGCTGTAGTATCATTTACAGAGTTTTGGAGCTTTTTTTAAACGAAAAGCTTTTGTGGTAGCTGTGGCTGAAATTGAAAATCTGTCGCACAACACCTATTGGTGTGTTTCGGCAGCTGCACTTGAGAGCCAGTTCCATCTAGGCTTTGTGTGCTTACCACCTTCAACCACATCATCACCTACCATAGAGAGATTGTAGTCACACAAAAACAAAGAAAAAAAAAGTTGTTGTAGATATAGTTTGGGCCGAAAGTTTTCAATTAATTCAATTATTTTCTAAAACAATATACATACCTCTCAGCCAACTGCGTGCAAACACTATTCCATCTATTATTGAGCTGAGACACCTCTTTGTCCAGTCGCTCCAGATCTATATGTTTACCCGACCGCGGCAGTGAAGAGTGGGGTAGTGCCGCGCGTGAGCTCTCGACCAGGCGTCTGCAGTTCTCAGCGTCATCGTTCATTTGGTCCACTTGGATTTGTTGCTTGCTCACTGCTACTTGCATTCGGAGGAGGTCTTCGTGGATCTGTAGGTGTTTTATGTTAGCGACTATTTCATGGTCGAAAATGTACAGGATACTGGACTCTATATATGATGGACCAGTTAGCGTGGTTGGTAAGATACCCCACCTATAAGGCCACAGGTCGAGGGCTCGATTACCACCCAGGTGAGACATTTGTGTGCATAAACATGTATGTTTATAAGTGTAGTATAATTATGTAATATATCTGTTAACACGTTCGGTGCCAGTGACACAACGTGTGTGATCTAAAACTTCTTAGTCCTATGCCAGTTGACACTTATCCATGACTACGATCATTTCACCCAGCATAGCGTAAGGGCTTAGTGAATCGTTGCCAGCCGGCGCCGAAAGTGTTAATTTCCACAGTACAAGTTTTGCTTAGTTTGGGATCAGATGACCGTGTGTGAAGATTGAGGAATGTCGACTCTTTAATTATTTCAGAGAAATATTTACATAATTTTTTTTCTACTTGATTAATACTTAGACAATCTCAAAATCCTTAACGAAAGAGTTTTCTAGTATAGGTTCATTTATGTAATAAATTTGCTGTTCTCATTAAAAAAGCAGATGCAAAGCGATGCACGCTAGGTAAATTTTCTTATCACTGCTTTATGTTCATAATTGCTTGGCTATACTGACATTACTCAAATACATCGCAATGACTGAACGGTTTTGGATGAAACTTTATAACCCGGAAAACATTGGGATAAAGTCTTCGGAAGATCATCAATCTTAAAATGAATCTTAATATAATATAACTTACGTCTTTCAATAACTCTACATCGTTGGGCAGGTCGTTGAACTGCGCCAGCTTGATCTCAAACTCTGATATCGTCTGGTGGTTCTCCTCCATGCTGTTTACTATTATTTCCACGAACTTCAACCTTGTGAGAAGATAAGAGGGTAAAATAGGAGATCCGCGTATTGGAAAGCTAGTATTAGGATAAAAAACGAAATGTACCTTTCAACAAAGAGTTGACTCTTGGACTGCATATCGTTCCACTTGCCCATGACTTTGTCGAGGCTCTTCTTCATGGCGGGCGTCTTGAGGGCGATACCTGGGGACAAGAGACATTCTTTTTAATATTTGAATACCTACATTAATTTAATCAATTTTGTTCATCGTTTTCGACTAACAATGTAAATCGGGCCTAGCATAATGTAGCGAATAACGCAAAAGCGGCCTTTGCGTTGTTTGTCGATTAAATCGAATATCAATTTTCATTCGAATAATTTTTCGTAGCGACGAATGAATCGACAATCGAATGTGCGTAATTATAATTGTCGATACATTTGAATGTTTTTTTTTTTGCAACAATCGCCCAACGCCCATATAATAATATGTAGTTTACATTACTATCAGACGATGCTTAATATCAGAATTTCCCTCCTTAGAGCTCTTTAGTAAGAGTCCTTACCTCTAAATGTAGTCTGCACCTCCTCAACATCATTGGACAGCGTCAACAGGCTGCTCTCCCAGTCCTTATGCTGCAGCACCAGGTGTTCTAACGTATCCAGGTCCCGCGGGATGTGGCTCGTTATCCTCTCGTGCAGTTGACGCTCCAGCACTTCCAGACGTTCGAGCAGATGAGAGGATTGTTCTGTGAAGATACGCGCTGCGTTCTTCGATTCCTCTGTTGGAGTTATTGGGGATATTGGAAATATTAGAGAGCAGAGGAGTGAAGAATATGGGAGGCTACATCATTTTTTTTTTCTATATCCACATAATACATTTTTTATTGACACAAAAATTTCACAATACTAATGTTAGCTCATTCAATTTTCATTCACTGAAATTAATTACCACAAAAATAATAGGTAAAGTTCCACAGAATAAATACGAATATCCGAAATTTAGACCACCTGACAATCGCCAATGGATCCTCGTCCTCTCCACAGATCTTTCTTTATAAACAAGAATGCACTTCTGATACATTTAATATGTTATTAAACGAACGAATTAAATTGTATATTTAGCACACGGGACGGCCAGGCCGCGTTAGAATCACTGAAAAATTGAGATCTTGTTCACGTAATGACATTGGTGCAGTATAGATATTGTCAGTACGTTAACTTTGGGAGAAAATTACACGTGTATTAGTTCAAAAATATATCAGTAAACATACACTGTATAAATTACTAAGAACAGCATTCAAAATATGAAATTCTGACAATATAATGTGTGTAGGTACCCGTAATCATTTAGAATAGTAAGGTTGGGGGATGATGTTCAATAATAAATACTGCAGTAACTGCAAGCATTTTATATACAAATAGATATTCCCCGCGGTTTCACCCGCATAAATAAAGCCTATAACCTTCCTCAAGAATTGGGCTATTTTGTGTATAAAACACACAATTCACACGCACACGTATATAAATACTACTTTAAATACCAATTGTCATTATGACTCGCCATTTTAAAAACAATCTCATAATTGACCTACTGGACCTCGCATAACTGTGTAACTCCCACTCTTTGCTTGATTGGAAATTGCAGAGATAATACTGTCTCAATCTCGTCAGTATTTCAGAACACAAGGTCAATCAATTTAAGACCAGTTGGTAAAATATCATGTCATCACTTTATGCCATTGCGCCTATTTAAATGACGATTCAGGTGATTGGCTGAATTAATAAACAAACAGATTTTTGGACTTCATTGATATTCCGGGGATTTTTCGATTCACGACGTACGAATCAAGTCTGTATAATAATAAATTAATTAATGCTGCTTTCCTCACATAATTTTTGTTATACGTTGTTTTCTCTAACTGAACTGATGGAAGTGGTTTTCAAGTGCAACTGCCGGAACTGGCACATGGCACACAGATTCAATAAGAGTGATAGCCAGCAAGTACTTAAGAGTGTCTAACCATCGTGCTATTATTTCCACACGATTTTTTCCTTCACCGAAATATCAAGCGTTACTATGCCATCCAACAACCGAGCTATAATTCAAAAAAGTTTATCAGTTACAGTGGGGAATACAACATCAAGATGTTTAAAAAAGCTATCAATTGTTACCCACAGGATTCAAGGTTGATAACTCGAATAAATTCAATTGAACCGTCAAAATGTGATTCAATTACTAAACATGATATCACCATGAGTTAGCAGCGTAGGCGATTACGTCTTGGGTGACATAAGGGATAATGAGAACACTTATTTTAGGGGAACTTAAATTGCTGACACAGAAAAAAGTTGGGTACAATCAGGAGCCCAATTCTCGAGCAGTAGAGATAAATATCACATTCGATATTTAACGTAAAACATGGCAGATATCGATAAAAATATTTTTTTGGTATTCTCAAAATATCCCACCCGATATTTATCTATCGTTAGCATGTGATATTCAACGAGTAAGTATTGAAATATTAGATATTTTTGTGATATTTTCTTTCGATATGAGACTTTATATATTTATCGAACACAATATTATATACTTAATATATAAATAGGAAAAGACAAATTAGTTTGGTACCATTTTCTCGGCTGTTTGTGAATCGATTATTTATTTATTTAGTAGCTCATTAGATTTAGTGTTGTCAATAAAAAAAATGAAAAAGCCACAGCGAAGCGTGACCGAGTTTAGCCAGTTATAAAAACCATAAAATACTATACCTCCTCTTCCCATACGGAATATTTTTTTTATTTTCTTCATCTTGACACTCAAATAACACACTTATTTGTATCAAAATAAAGCGCACTTAACTTTAAAGTAACTTCACTTGCCAAACATTATTTCAACAGTTTATATTGGATACATAATCGGTGAAATTCATTCGATTGACGTTTGAACTAAAATTAAATGTAATTGCATGAATCGATTGATGTTAATTTTGCAATGGTCACCTTGTCTATTGGTAGTGTTTAGATTTTAAATTTGTCTGCTGAGTATGTTATATAACAATGATATACGAACTCTAATCTGTCTTAATACTATTAGATACAGCTGTAATCACCTCCTTTCTTTTTGAAGTCGGTAAAAATCCAAGTGTTTATGTAAGTGGTATATCGGTATTTAACAGAAAGTAAGTGTAAGTACCTACTTATGATTTTAATGATAGTTTTACAACTAGATATAAAACTAGTTGAAAAATGAAAATGAAAATATTTTTAATTTAAATAGGCCTTCACAAGCACTTATGAATAGTCTGACTCTAACGCACGGTTCGGAAGGTTGTTTTTACTGAGAAGAGCCGGCAAGAAACTGAGCAATTACTCTTTTGAAAACCAACTCAGAATTTACATAAAATTATTTATCTAGTCTTACTGACAATGTTTGTGTGTATATGACATGGAAAAAATATATAAAAGTATCAAAATTATGAGTAATTCAGTAAATAAATGGATTGCAAGCTTAAGTAGACCAGCCCCCACAAGCAGCACCTGTTCACAAGTATGATGCATGTGGCAGCCATCGCCCTCCTCGCACATATTATAGGGAAGTGAGCGACCCGCCACACGACGCCGCCGCAAGCAAAGACCCCAAAGTGAGCATGACTAACTTAAGCTTACTACAAATAATAAAAAAAAAACTATTTCAAGAAATACTAATTAAAACACACAATTTGTTATCACTAATGTTTAGAGACCATTAATGTTTATAAAACAAAATGATAACAATAATAGTATACAAAAGTAACAAATCTATTAGAGTCTTTGAAATAATCATTTACAGTATAATAAGCCTACTAATACAGCTTTAATCCGTTCCTAAAATTTTTGCGAAGGCAAATTTAAAATTGAAGTAGGGATTTTGTTATAGAAGCGTTGTAAAACAGACATATCGCTAATAAATTAAGTTATAATATACCTAAATTATATTTATCATAAAATTTTTAATTCAACTAGGTATTACATTATTAAAACATCAAAAACACCCAAACTCTGACTAGAACAAACTTCTATCTAATTAATTAAATACCATCTTTAAAATAATAGATAACTAATCACTTAAAACTCACAGACAAAAATAAAATAAAACATAGCCATCAGCAGAAAAAACCACAACGATACAAACGACAAAAAAAAAAAAAAAAACTTAAGTACCATTCTGCGTGAAAAAAAACAGCGCGTAAATATATAGCAAACGTCTATCGTACGGTCGACTAATTACAACTGACAGTGGTCCTGTAGGACGGATACGTAGTCCTTTGTCACTTACGCGTTTGACGTTTGGAATGTGAGGCCGCTACATTTTGATAATTGGATTTTATTAGTTTTATTTGGTGTCGAGATACTGATAAGATTCTTTTGTTCGTGATATCTTAGTGCAACATAAAAAGTAGCCTATATTCCTCAATATTTTTTTTACTTTGTATAGGCTTGTGTTTGACCACAATCTCACTATGGTAGGTGTTGATGTGGCCAAAGGTGGTAAGCACACAAAGCCTAGAAGGATCAGGCTTTCAAGTGCAGCTGCCGGAACACACCAATAGGTGTTTGGCGATTGATTTTCAACTTGAGGATGGTCCAGCCAGGCGGGTACTACAAAGTACCCTACCACCGTGCTATGGTTTCCTTACGATGTTTTCTTTCACCGAAAGCTCAAGCTCATTGTAGGATTCGAACTCGCGACTTTCGCCGTGGCATCCGACGTCACTACCACTGAGCTATCATCGCTTTAAATTTTTCGCCTTTTCATTTTAATATACCTATATACAGGATGCTTTTGTTATCACTGGCAATACTTGCAGGGGTGGAAGTACTCATCAATGTGAACAACTTTTATTATAGGGCTAACTCTGATATCGCGTAAAATAATATGGTTGCTTCATACATTTTGGTAGAGTAGGTATTGAACTTTTGTATGGAACAGCTGATAATTTTTTCATGATTTCACAGTTAGTCCCATAATAAAAGATGTTCATTTTGATGAGTACTTCCACCCTTGCAAGTATTGCCAGTGATAACAAAATCACCCAGTATAGATTATTATAATTAAATAGAAACAGCGGAACAAATCCAAAGATATTTACCACAATTACTATAATAGGTTGAATTCTAGACACTTATATGGTACATATTACAACCGCTGGGATTTATTAATAGTTTAAACAAGTACTGAATTATATAAAATTAACAGATTTTATTATGTATTTTAATTTTACTAAGACAACCTTTTCACTCTACACTAGCAAATCAAGTATCAAAACCATGAAGTCCCAATGTCGACGCTACAGTACGAAGTACACCCACGCAGTAAATAAGACTATCAGATCACTTTCTGCGCGTACCGCACTTGCGTACCACAATGTGTCGTCGCCTGTACTCAGTTCTGACGGTTGAATTATAAACAAGGCGTAAACTATCTAATGCTTATCATTTTCAATTTGTTTCTCGTCAATTGATTACACGTCGAATATTGGATAAATCATAAATAGGTTAATTGATAAATAATTAATGAATGGTAAATTAGATATTTTGTAAGAAAACCAATCTTATATTTTGTTCACCTTTCATGACAAAACGTAGTGTAGTTTAATTTTATCTTTAAATGGTATGAAACAAAGTCGCTATCTGCCTCTGTCCGTTTCTCCGCGTACTTCTTCTAAGCCACGCAACGGATTTTGATACGGTTTCCACTAATAAAAAAAATGTATATAAATTACACCCGTGCGAAGTCGGGGCGCGTTGCTAGTTAATTATATTATAGTTATTATGGAAATCTAATGCTGGTATTCCTAAATATGAAGTAATTAGCTTCTTCCCCTTGAGTTCACACGGGTTCCCCAGGGATCTTATGTTTTCCCGAGATAAAAAAAGACCCTATATGTTATTCCAGGATAATCTATCTATGTTCCAAGTTCATCCAAATCCATTCAGCCGTAATTGAGTCACAAACGTCCAAAAATACGAACATTCGCATTTATATTATTAGTAGGATTCATTTTCTTTCAGTGTCAGCGGTTTTTTTTTTACTAAAGCATCATAAAGGTCTTTTTTGTGATAGATTTCATAAGCTTTTTTATCTCGAATAATACTCTCCAACAGATTGAATTTCTACTATCAGAATCAGGATGATGTCAATAGTAATAGATCTGACATAACGCATTTGAAGCCACACTTTTTCACTTCTAAACATTTTTAATTGTCGTCAATATCAAATAAACAAGATGATTATAATGTCAAAACAATGTTACCTAAAAACTGTGCAATTATCTAATCAAGTCAATAAAAAATAATGTTTTTAAATAGGGCTGTCAAACGCGCAAAAAAACCTATTAAACTCTTAAAAATTACGCTTTTGTTTGACATGTAATAGGTTTATTTATAGAGTTCCCGCCACCTAAGAAGTCACGTGGAATTAACCAAAATCGATCTTATTTCTTCTACGATAGAGGTGGGCCTATAAAATAACTAGGTATATCTTTTCTTCCTTTCACCCGATTTTTATGAATTAAAGCCATTTTTTTTTTATTAAATATGCATATATGACAATATATACAGTACTAATAACAAAAGAACAATTTTAAAAATGTTTATCCGTCTGTCTGTCTGTTTGTTCCTAAATGGCTGGACTGATTTTGACGGAACTTTCTCTGGCAGATAGCTGATATTATAACGAGTAACTTAGGCCACTTTTATTGGTTACAGGCAAAGTTTCATACTGGGCAAGCAGGTGAAACTACGGGGAACAGCTAGTATGTAATATAGATGGATAGTCAGAACACGATGGAGCTCAATACATACTCATAATAATTGTTCCTACACGCAGTCATCACTCATCAAATGTACATTAAGGTGTTATTACCCGTTGGACCTGCGTCTCACAATTATTTTATCAGTTGAATCGTTTAATTTATCAAGTATCTAACGGCAGTAGGCATGAAGGTACCAGGAGGGCAGAGGTCCGATAAAATTGTCGGTGTGACGCGAGGACAAATCTATGATTGTTCTTTAGACATGTGTTAAGATGAAATCCAACCTTGAACATTGGGCTCGGATTGCCATCGGCTTACTTCGTTAAAGCCTAAGTTGTCTCTAAGTAGATAGTCCCCCTTATTCAGACCTATTCGGTTGCCATTCCGATCGGAAAGGTCGATTTTATTTCGTTAAAAAACTGATGCTGTGTTAGTCGCAGAATTCATTTGCCGTGACTGCCTCATTCCAAATCGAAGTCTGAAGTGAGAATATAAGAGCCATCCTATTCAGTAGACTACTCAATCGGGACCACAACCGAGCAGGTATGAATGAGGGAGAATAGGCGAATATGATATAGATAAAACATGGTAATATAATATGGATGTCGAATAAGAAACACTACTTATTAAACTTCTTCAATCTCAGCTTAGAGCTGTCTATACTATGTTTGTTTGAACGCGTTAATCTCAGGAACTACTGGTTCGAATTGAAAAATTATTTCAGTATTGGATAGCCCATTTATCGAGGAAGGCTATAGGCTACTTTTTATCCCGGGAAATCATAAGATCCCTGGGCAACGCGGTTGAAACCGCGGGGCGAAAGCTAGTTAATAATAAAGTACAAATGTAGTTACCCTCAGCCCGGGCGCGTCGCTCGAACTCGTCGAAGAGCCGGTTGACGTCGTCGATCTCCCGGCGCAGGCGGCGCAGCTGCGGGTCGGCCGCGTCGCCCTCCAGCAGCAGCTTCTCCGCGTCCTCGTTGAGGGCGCGACGGATCGCTTGACGCTGTTCCGCGCCCATGGCCACGAACTGACACAAATATACACTCACCTTAATAATAATAATAAGTTTAATGTGGATTTAAAACAATACAAAAAACATGTTTTAAATTATTTTTTTAATAAAAAGGAAATCTAATTAGAATGCATTGTCATCGAGTTGGGAGCTAACCTGAAAGTCTCAGCTGGATAGCTAATCGGGAAGTGCTCGAAATTTGAGTTGCAAGATTCCACCCGGAACGACAGACAGACAAACAAGAAAGTGACTTAATAAAAAAGTGGTAAAAATGCGTAGCCACTTGCGAGTTCAAAAGACGTAGCTTTGAAAGCCATGTTAGTATCGTTTCTTCTAACGTCAAACTAATTACGTCATAACGAGATAAGTACATTTAACCAAGCTGGGAACTATCATTCATTGTCATTGCAATATTGCAGTGATTTTAAATGCACTTAAACCGCAGCAAAATAATAAAAAATACCTATAAAATATTTAAAAACAGTCTATTTAAGTGCTAAAACATTACTTTTATAATTCTTAAGTTGGTTAAAAACTAAATTAAAGTGTCACACCAACCTGCGGGAAGTCCCATCCCTTCACCACCTTTATGGTGGCAAAGATCATGTTCTGACGCATCCTCAATTGCTTCCTCTGCCATAGCTGTATCACCTTTAGAAAAAAATATCATAAAAATACGATATACACAACCAAATTGAGGGAATCGAGCAAACGCATCGCGTTCACGATCTAAACTATCAGAATAATACATTGATATTATTTAATATTAAGTATAAATAAATAAATAAATATTCTGGGACACTATTCCTCACACACGGCCATCTGACCCCAAACTAAGCAGAGCTTGTGCTATGGAAGCCAGATAACTGATACTACTATTCTTTTGTAAATACATACTTAAATAGATAATTACACCCAAACTCAGGACAAACACGCATGTTCATTCACACAAATGTCTGTTCTGATTGGGAATCGTACCCACGACCTGTGGCATGATAGATTATAATCTATACTTTAATATTATAAACCCGAAGAGTTTGCTTGTTTGGTTGAACGCGCTAATTCAGGAACTACCGATTGGAATTGAAAAATTATTTTAGTCTTAGATAGCCCATATATCGAGAAAGGCTTTTTATCCTGAGAAAACATAATATCCTACGGGAACACGACTGAAACCGCGGGGCGGAAACTAGCAGTAACAAGTATGTAAGTACAACGGACCCTATCGTAGCTGTTCCGGAGGCTGCCGGCGGCGTCGACGGCGTCGGCGCAGGGCGGCGGCAGCGCCACCACGGCGCCCGGCACCTGCGCCTCCGTGCCCGCGCCGCCCAGCCGCACCAGCCACCGGCTGCGCCCCGAGTTGTCCACCACTGTCACCGCTGAACCTTTCTCTATTGCCACCTGAGAACACAACAACGAGAAAGGTGAGACGACGTCATTGCTATCTCTTTCCCGCATATCCGAGCAGAGGGGCGAGACTGCCTTCGTAAATTCCAAATTGATATCATTAAGAATGTGCGTCCGATTATATTTGTCATCGATGGAATGAATTTACTAGATATTTTGCTGAATTGATGGAAAAGTTTCAGAAATATTGGACTTTAACTTCAGGACGATAAAGTCCAATTTTTCTGTAACTCTATTTTAAACAAATATTTATATCATAACGCATTAAGCTGTATTTGGAACATGTAAATCTTCTTTCTTTCTTCTTATTTCTTGTTTCGAAACACAAAACAATCTCCATATAAAGATCAATTCTTATTAATCATTCTAACAGATATTCTATCACAGCCCAGCATCTAACTACAAATTACTTACATTGGCATGTTTGTAAGCACAAACTGTCTCAGCCCTCAAGGGTCTGGTAACAGGTGCTCTCCTTTGCTTCACAGGTCTGACTTCCTGAGCTTCCTCCACCAGCTTAGACACTGCTGCTCCATGGGAATTGAGTTCCTCGCGAAGATCTTGCATGCCCTTTAGGAGACGCTCCCCTTGGTCAAGTGTGAATTCAGATTGGGAGAATGTTGTATTTAAAGCTTCTTCGCGTCTGTTGGAATATAATGGACAAGTTAGCTGACAGGTTTGAGGGATCTTTTAGTTGTTTTAATACTGTTAAAGTATCAAGTTATTGTGTTGCAAAGAATAAGTATTTTAAGAGAATAATTTACCAGTATTTTACGACAACAATGCTAAATAATGTCTCAAATTTTGATCACCAATTTTATTATATAGTAACATGTCTATATTTTTTTCCATTAGTTGTCTGTTTGGTTAGCTATTGGATGGCACAATAAGTTTTTTCAAACTATCTGAAATAAATGTACTAGGCATTATAAATCTGTAGTTAAAATATAACTTACTTCTGTATCCACTTCTCAGCTTCCTTGACTTCTTCGAAGAAAGTATGATACTGCGTGGTGTGCTTCAGATGCGTTTCTAGACAGAGGGTGAGCTGGAGTACCCAGGCCCATTGGGACTGCATCACCTTTTACAAAATATTGTAAATTATTATATTATTAATTATAGTTTTTATTTAGTTTTTTATTATAGTCTTTTTTTTTTTTAAGTTATACTTTTTTTGGCGCGTTAGGGAAAAAATGATGAGAGTAAATTTTTACGATGCGCGCACACCCCGACCTGAAAAACCGACAACATGAAGTTAGCTAGTTAACATTGTCAGGTTGTCCCATACACAGTAAAACAAGAAGTTTGTATCAAAAAAAAATTAATAAAGAAGTATAACTTCTTACGTGCGTACATAAGTACACACACACTTTTTTTTATTTCAATCTCATCTATCTTAAGGCGATGATAGTTCAATGATGAAGGAAAACACTATTTTGTAATACCGTCCTGGCTATACCACCTTCATGTTGAAAATCTGTCCCCAGACACCTACCAGTGTTCCGGCAGCTGCACTTGAGAGCCAGTTCTTTCTAGGCTTTGTGCGTTTACCACCTTCGGCCACATCATCACTTACCTAACTGTCTTCCAAATAAAATAATTTCTATGATAACTTTTAAAATGCTTCATAATGTTGGTAATACAGAAAGTGGCACGTTTTTCAAAATCAGTAATGACCACTACTGGCACAAGTGACACTGAGCTCTATTGTCACTACTGACGTGTCAATTCAGAATGACAAGCAATCTACATACTACGCTTCACTCGCTGATTAGGGGAAATTCCGTCCAGATTTTTTATAAGTCTATGCACCAAAAATAGTATTTAAAATTGAGTTCTAATTCAATATACATAGAGTTCACAAACCTGTAAGTGACTTTCAATAGTCTTGGTAGCCGGGTGATGTTGGGCGATCAACGCCTCCCCTCGGTCGATGACGTTGCTGAACTGTAGCTCGCGCTTTTCTAGCGACGACATCAGTTGCTATGGGAAAATTAACTTTGTTAGTTGGGAATAAAGTAGATTTGTTACGAACATAATGGACAGTTACAGCCAAAATTTGCTAGATATATCTTTTTATAGATTTAGAATGGTTTGTGACAAATGAATAGTGCAAAATGGAGTGGTAATGTTAATGAAGGTGCTAACGATGATGAAGATGATGAAGGTGATAATGTTTATGATTATGACCATGGGGATGAAGAAAAAGATGAATCAGTATTGAAAAACTCAATTAGAGCCACGTTTGAGACCACTCATAAACTCACACGGTCGATAAATAAGTAATCATTATACCATTTATGATTATCGACTTTATATTGTAAGATATAGACATCAATTTCAACAAGCACGAAGAAAAGAAAAGGCAACGAAAATGATTATTTTAACACAAAATGAGTGTAAAACAAACCTCGCTATCGTCCCCAAATGAATGCTTGCACAGAAACAACACAAATCATTAAAAACTAATTCATAAAACGACAATTTGCACTTTTACTGCCATAAGAATAAAGTTGAGTATCCACTGAAATCTATTTACACGAACACGATCTTATCCTTGAATTGCAAGAGATAGGTTCATAGCCACAATTTGTTTATAAATTAAGCAACGCTACTTTTTGAGTGAATGCTCAGCTTTATGGATTTTGTACATAGATTTTGGAATGGACCGTATCGCGTCGCATTGGAAAAACATGCATGTAAAATCCTGTATCGAATTAAAGACTAGTTGTTCCCCGCGCTTTCACTCACGTTCCTGGGGTAAAAAGGTATATAACCTTCTTCAATAAATGGGGAATTAAGATTTTTTAGAATCTGATTAGTAGTTTCGAAGAAAACTACGTCCAAACTTACACAATCCTAACATTTAATATTATAAATGTGAATATGAGTTTATATATTAGCTGTCCCCCGCGGTTTCACCCGCGATGGTCCCTACATAGGCTACTTTGTTTTCTCGGGAGAGGGCTCCACACTAATAGGCTAAACTGAATACTTTGCGCGAGACACTTCCAAAGTGCTAAAATGTGTGTCCCCCCCCCTGTAACTTCTAAAATAAGAGAATGATAAAACTAAAAAAAAAATATGATGTACATTATCATGCAAACTTTCACCGAAAATTTGGTTTGAACGAGATCTAGTAAGTATTTTTTTTTGTACGGAACCCTCGGTGCGCGAGTCCAACTCGCACTTGTCCGGTTTTTTATTTTTTGTAAGGTTAAGATGCGTGTAACTCAATCGGCCCAAAACGGCACAGTGCGATGCGATACGATAAAATCTCTACAGGAATTTGTACATACCTTAGATGAATTAACATGTGTTCGGGTGACAATGTGGGATGATCAAGCGATGAAATTAATAATATTAGTTAAAAGAGGTAGATACGTTTGTTCATCGCAACTTTAGAAAGAGACAACATATTTTCTTACACCCTATGTCCAGAGGTAATTAAGTGACTACCGTCGCTTATGGCAGTACTAGGAGAATAATTATCCTCAATATGTTGCCGACCATTAAAGTCTTGAGTCTTTGACGGGCCGGTTGGCGTGATTGGTAAGATACCCTATCTATCACGCCACAGGTCGCGGGTTCAATTCCCACTCAGGATAGACATTTATTACATGAACATGTCTGTTTGTCCTTAGTCTGGGTGTAATTATCTATATATGTATGTACAAAAGAAAAGTATATGTAGTATATCAGTTATCTGGCTTCCATAGTACAAGCTCTGCTTAGTTTGGGGTCAGATGGCCGTGTGTGAGGAATAATGCCCTAGGATATTTATTTATTTTTAACTTCTTTTGATATGAGTCGAAAATATCGACCCAGTATATAAAACGCAATGTTTATCTGTCAGTCTACTTCAAACGTATCAACCTCTTTCCACCACAACAAATCCACAAACCCAATCATATAAACCTCACCTCGTAGTAATGCTGTACAGCCGGCAGGTTGATGTGAGGATCAGCCCAATCCCTGGACAGTTCCACCTGTTCTTTCTCGTTCAGCCAGTTGAGCTCGGCTGTTGCTGATTGGAGGAAATCTTGTAACGCGTCCAGATCGGATATCCTGTTGGTAAATTTATTAAATTATCTTTTTTTTATGCCAAAAGGCTGAGAAGCAAGCAGGCGGTCCAGGTTTTTTTTTTATTGTACAACATTTTCGGCAAACAAGCATACGGCCCGCCTGATGGTAAGCGGTTACCGTAGCCTATGAACGCTTGCAACACCAGACGTATCACTCGCGCGTTGCCGACCCGAAGCTACCTTTTGGGAAAGAAAACCAATGTTCTTTCATATATTTTAATAGGGCAAGATTGGAATTTGGTATGTACATGGATTATTTTTTAATTTATTTTCAGTCCCATTTTTTTTATATTAGGTACCATTTTATTTACAACAAATATTTACAATCATTGTATAAAATACAAACTATAATATATAGAATCCCATCTTAAGTGTTAAATAAATTTATACTATCTGAAGAATTCATCATGTGAAAAAAAAAAGTTTTAGTTAAAAAAATAATATTTAATACAAGCTTTTTTTGGTGACTGTACTTTTTGTTGACTGTACTCTCATTGTGTTCCAATATACTAATGTATAAAATATCAAGTCAATCCGACCACTGGAAGTGGGTGAAATTCGACATGCAAGATTCCACCCTAACAAACATAGTTACATATATACATTGCAAGTTAAATAAAAGCTTGTAAAATACGCACCGTTTAGTGCTAGTAGACAGCAACTCAGCATACAATTTCTGTAGTTGGCTCAAATGTTGATTATAAAGGTTCAATTCCTCGCCGGTGAAGTTGGCACGATTGTGTACACACTGTTCCACCTAAACACAAAAGAATATATGTAAATAAATAAATAAATATTCTGGGACATTATTCCTCACACACGGCCATCTGACCCCAAACTAAGCAGAGCTTGTACTATGGAAGCCAGATAACTGATATACTACATATACTACTTTTCTTTTGTAAATACATACATATATAGATAATTACACCCAGACTCAGGACAAACAGACATGTTCATGCACACAAATATTTGTCCTGAGTGGGAATCGAACCCACGACCTGCGGCGTGATAGATAGGGTATCTTACCAACCACGCCAACCGGCCCGTCAATGTAACAAAAACAATTAAGAGTACATCTCTAAATAATCTATCTATACTAATATTATGAAGCTGAAAAGTTTGTTTGTTTGAACGCGCTAATCTCAGGAACTACTGGTTCGATTTGAAAAATTATTTCAGTGTTGGATAGCCCATTTATCGAGAAAGGCTACAATCTGTTACTTTTTTATCCCGGGAAAACACAAGATCCTCGGGAACGCAGGTGAAACCGCGCGGAAAAGCTAATATAAAATAAAGTCGCTATCTGCCTCTATCTGTTTCTACGCTTACTTCTAAACCACGCAACGGATTTGATACGGTTTTCACTAATAGAAAGAGCGATAATCAAGAAAAAGTTAGTATATATAAATTGCACTCGTGCAAAGCCGGAGCAAGTCGCTAGTTAAATATAAATAATCACTTAGAATTTTATTTTTGCAGTTCCTTTGTGGTAAAAAAGGATTTACCACTGCGAACTATATATGCAAAATAATGTGTCAGTCGGAACGAATTTTATTAAATAAAATTTGACACACAGATAGAATATGTTCTGGTTTAATATATAGGGTACTTTTGATCTAGGGAAAACATCCGATCCCTCAGGAAAGCGAGGCAGAAAGTACATAAACGTACGTTAAAATTAAAATTATAAATGTGTAGTTTCTATGTATGTTTAATCACGCTGTAGCAAAACAGATTTAAATGAAACTTAGCACATAAATAGATCACATCCTGGAATAAAACAGTTTTATTTCTAGACTAGCTTCCGCCCCGCCGCGGTTTCATCCGTGTTCGCAAGGGATCTTGTGTATTTCCGGGATAAAAAGTAGCCTATAGCTTTCCTCGATAATTGGGCTATCCAACACTGAAATAATTTTTCGAACCAGTAGTTCCTGAGATTAGCGCGTTCAAACAAACAAACTCTCTAGCTTTATAATATTAGTATAGACAAAGTCAAAGCCATTTATTCAGTTTGAGCCCTAGGAGGGCACTTATGAAGGTCGAATTTACTGAAGTTACCACTAGATAAATAAATAAATATTCTGGGACATTATTCCTCACACACGACCATCGGACCCCAAACAGAGCTTGTACTATGGAAGCCAGATGACTGATATACTACATATACTACTTTTCTTTTGTAAATACATACATATATAGATAATTACACCCAGACTCAGGACAAACAGACATGTTCATGCACACAAATATTTGTCCTGAGTGGGAATCGAACCCACGACCTGCGGCGTGATAGATAGGGTATCTTACCAACCACGCCAACCGGCCCGTCTATATAGAAGTATAGATAAATATAAGATTAAAAAAGAATGCCGGTAAAACCGCGGGGCGGAAACTAGTGTGACATAATAGATAAAGATTTGTCGACCAAACAGGATATTTAGTTCAAACATTACCTTTTAAGTTTTACAACGGGAAGTAACATTCGCAGAAACACTGATGAAATAAATTAAACTAGTTTTCCGCCCCGCGGTTTCACCCTATTTTACTCTCTTTGGGGTTGAATTTTGAAAACCCTTCCTTAGTAAATGCCTATACGTTATTTAAGGAACCTGCGTGCAAAATTTCAAGTTTCTAACCCCAACAATTTAGGCTGTGCAGTGTGCATTGATTGATCAGTCAGTCGGTCAGGACAAGTCTTTTTATATTTATAGACTAGTTATTCACCCGTTGCTTCAAGTTGCTTTTTTCTCATTAGCCAATTTCGATGAAACAAAGCGCCAAGCTAAGCCTAATGAACTAGTGGAAACTTCATGAAAATTCAGTGGTTTCGAAGATTACCGTGTACAAAAAGACAAGAAAAAAAAACTGCGTATTCCGTTACTCTTACTACATAACCCACACATAAATAATTTTCATTCATATTTTTAATACATGCCTTCGAGTGGAACTGATCAATCTGTTTGTGTTCACGTTGGTGTTTGTCCAACTCGTGTAGGACTGATGGCAGGTCTGAACCGTAGTCAGATTCATGAAGCTTTTTCTGAAAGAAAAAATAATAAGTATAATTGATTTAAACGAACTTACTTGTATGTGAAGTTATATCATAAAACAAACACCTATTGGTGTGTTCCGGCAGCTGCACTTGAGAGCCAGTTCCTTCTAGGTTTTGTGTGCTTACCACCTTCGGCCACATCATCACTTAGCATTGTCAGATTGTGGTCAAACACAAATCTATACTAAGCAAGAAAAATATCTAGTTTGTTTCGTCGAAGAAAATGGTAACATCCACACTGAGCATACACACTCCAAATTCCTAAGTGGATCCTACAATGAGCTTGAGCTTTCGGTGAAGAAAACATGGTGAGGAAACCATAGCACGGCGGTAGGGTACTATGTAGTACCCACTTGCCAGGCTACCACCCTCAACTTGAAACTGTCAACAAGTACTACTGGTGTGTTCCGGCAGCTGCACATAAGAGCCAGTTCCTTCTAGGCTTTGTGTGCTTACCACCTTCTACCACATCACTCACCATAGTAAGATTGTGGTCAAACATAGACATATACATAGTTTAAAAATTTCATTCTTACCAGTTTCTCTTTACACCACTTAGTAGCTTCACTCAGCTGCTGGAACTTAGGGTCCGCATCGTGGACCCTGGTCTCCAGCACGGTCCTGGTCTCCCTGCGGACCGTGGTCTGCTGGACCGGCATGCGCACTGACGACAGTCGCGGCAGCAAGCGACCGGTGAACGATTGTCGCGCGTTTAGCCAGCGGTCGTGCAGTTGTTGAACTCTGAGAAATTAAATAAGTGAGGTTTTATATTTTTTGTTCTTCTAGCCAAAGAGCGTTAAATTATGTATGTATTTAGTTAGCATTTTCATAGCAGTAAGAATAGGATAGATATTAAAATATGATCACATTTATAAGAATCAGTACTTAATTGGTATTCGATTAGAGATTTTTAAACTAACTACTACCTCAAGTATCTCTGTTTGGAACTTCTAAGTTAAAGTATAGAGCAACCTATTTTACATCATGGACGTTTAATATAAAGCATAATTTTGTGAAACAAATCTACAAACATTCTGAAAACCTGCCAAACCAAACTCAACCTAATTCCGTCATACAAAAGACTCACCGTCTATGCAACTCAGTAGCCTGCGGATACCGTCCCTCCCTCAATGCTTGAGCATCCTGGAACATTTCTTGTATAGTAGATTCCATACTCCTCAAATCTTGTTCTATCTGTTCCGCCGCCATTTTAGCTTCAGCTGGGTGTACGCCACGTTCTACGCGACGGATTTCGCTTTCGATATGCCTTTCGACGTTGTCTAGGCCGCCTTCGGTTTGTTTGATGTCTCTGTTAGTGACAAATATATTGTTATATAGGTGGATAAGTAAATAAAATAGTTACAAGACAGATGATCCGACTCGAAGGACCATCAGTCTGGCTCAAAGGACCAACTGCTGTTTTAAGGCGATGTTAGCAAGTGTATACCGTCACACTTAACAAACATCGTCATCTCCAAATATCTATCTCAAATCATCATCATCATATTCAACCCGAGGATCTCCCATTGATTTCCACAAGGAGCAGTTTCCAGTGTGAGTACCTGTGCAGCTTCTCAGCCCGGCGCTGCAGCCGCTCGAGGCGGCGGATCTCGTCGGCGAGGTCCCGCTCCCGCTCCTGGTGCGCCATCACCAGCCGCGCCCACGCCTGCTCCAGCGCCTCGGGCCGCAGGGTCGGCTCTATGTCGCACTCGCCCACCGATTCGAAGTATTTCTGCAAAGATACAGTGCGTTCAGTCAACAGATCACTAGATATTATTTTTTATATATATTTAAATTCAAGAACTATCTGTGTATAGATTTAAGAAATTAGTTAAACAAAAGTTATGTAAGAAAGGGTACTATAAAGTTTCTGATTTTATAGAAGACAAGAATGCATTTAAATGAAATGTTCGCTACACAAACTATTTCATTAAAATTTTATAAACTTTGTTATTAGTAATTAAATTTTTACATAAATAAAAAAGAACAAAGATGTATAAAAAATGTCCCTTGCTGAGTTTCTTGCCGGAGTCTTCTCCGTCCAAGTGTATTCCGAACCGGTGGTAGAATCATTTGTAACGTTCATAAGTGCCTTATTAGGGCCTAAACTGAATAAATGATTTTTGAATTTTGAATTTTGATAGGACAGTATCTAATGGGAACAAAGCGATTAATAAAGGTCTCCAAAGTCAGTCAGTTTAGGATATAGGAATATGATAGCTTTTGCCCCGCGTTTGCACTCGCATTCTCGAGGGATCTTATGTTTTCTCAGAATAAAAAGTACCCTATATGTTATTCCAGGGTATAATCTAACTATGGGTCAAGTTTCATCCAAATCTTCTGTAAGCTTCCTCCATAGTAAGTGCCGGTTTATGCTGGCCTAGAATCGGAAAGAGTGGCGTGCAAAAAGTGAGTTGAATATTTCGCTCACCTCCAATTCCCTGTAATGGTGGAAGAGCTTCTGCTTTTCACGCTGTCTGAGCGGCACCTCCTCGTTGCGGAACCGCGTGCTCTCGCTGAGCAGCTTCTTCATTTCTATCAAAGTTGACGGGAAAGCACGGTCCTGCAACACAAATATCACATACAAATATAAGTAATTTCATAGCCAAAAGTGCACGATTTTCATTGAAACAGGCGCAGGGCTACGCAGCCTGCTCTATATATGTTCATAATAGATATGATACTTGGCCCTTCAAGCCAGATTTTTGGTCCTTCTAGCCGCATACATAACCTAGATCTTGGAGAAAATCTTTTAGCTCGAAGCTAACTCATTCGCATATTAAATGAACATCTTTCCTGCATACCTAGAATAGCTAATCCTTCGAGCCGGATAAAGTTCTTCGAGCCAGATAAAAAGACCTTCGAGACGGATAGTTACTTTTTTTTTAAAGAATGTGTTTGAAGCTGACCTGCATAAGTGCACACTTCTCATGCAGCCAGGCGCGGTGCTGCGCAGCCTGCTCGGTGTAGGCGGCGGCGCGGCGCTGGGACTCCGCGTCGAACAGCGGGTGCACCGCCGGCGGCTCGGGGAACGTCTCGTACAGAGACGAGATGTACGTGATCAGGGACTTCTCGTCCGGCTCGTGGGTGTCTACATCTGTTACGAAAAATATAGAAGGTGTAGTTATGACCTTTTGAAAAGAACAATAGCTGAGATTAATTATAGCTCTTCTTAATAAAATGCAATCTTCAACATTGTTCGACCACGACATTATAATTTAAAATTATGTAAATGTTACATTTTCTTTTTACCTTGCTAGTTATTAACATGATAATGATTTTTTTTTTAAATTCAAATAGGGCTTCCCAAGCACTTAAAATAGTCTGACTCTAACGCACAGAACGGACGGTTGCTTTTGCTAAGAAGAGCCGGCAAGAAACTCAGCATTTACTCTTTTCAAAATAGCGTACATACTATACAATTACTAAGTGATATTATGGTTCCGAAACTAATTTTTATTAGTATAAAATAAAATAAACGAGATCGCTATTTGTGAGTGCACTGTATTCTGCCTCTGTCTGTAGGCAGCCTTTTTTTCTTTTTTCTTTTAGTTACAATGTTAATGGGAAGACAACACGTCACTCACACCTACACACTCAGTGAGTTCAAATTGCAGCAATTAGTCGCATCGTAAGTGTGTCGCACTGGCGCTTATCGCAATGGCATCGCGCAATACAATCGCAGCTACATTATTTACGCCAAGTTACAGATAAACTGTGCGAAACAACATTATTTCTTTTGGCTACAGTTCGTGGAAGTCAAGTTCGTTTAATGACTTTGTATTTTAGAATTTTGTGCTTTATATTTTTTTATAATAAAACTAGATAATACCGGGCGTGCGTTGCAAAGATTCTTTTTTTATTGTTTTGTTAGAAACCATCGCGGGCGTGCGCTCAACAACTAACCAAAGTGTATAAATGTCTATTATAAGTTTGAAGACATATTATATGATCACCCTAGAATTAAATATAGGATACTATATATCCCGGAAAAAATTTAGAGCCTTCGAGATTTAATAACATTTTAGAGACTACTAGGTACATTAATTGAAAATACTAATGCGTCCGTCTACAATTCATAAGTGCCTGTAACGGCCTATTTATACATAAATTAAATTTCATTACATACAAACCCTAAAACTGACTCATAACACTAATGCATAGAAACAACCAATACCATACAAATTAGCATATCCCAATACAAACGTAATACACGATAATTATGACGTTATTAAGGTATTCACATAGCCTCAGCTGTCATGTCAAGTGTAGAAGACAATGGATCGTAAACTTACGATCAATAGGACCTGTTACGAACCCGATTGTGTTGGGTGAACGACGATTGGGCTTGGCCCTTTAAACTATTTTGTAACAGCTTTTGACCCGCGGTTTTACAGATCTTAAATTTTTCAGCGGGATTTAATGTCAATTTTTTTTATTACAGGCTATCTTTTATTACTCGTAAATAGAGTGAGTTTTGAGTCGTCGGGAATACGTCGGGAATATTTAGTATATTATAACTTGAAAAGTTCCACAGAAAATTGGTTAAAATCTATTACGAGGGAAGACAATCATGATTTAGTAATTTAATATTTGCCTCTATTCAAAATAAATTATCCAACACTAACCAATGTATAAAACATCTAAAAAAAAGGGGAAACCACGATTATTTTATTCAATTTATCCTTATTATGATTTTTAATTACCAATCTAACCATAAAGAGTATGCTATATAATTATGACGTCACATGCTTGTATTTCATATAAAACTCCATATAAACCTATCGTTTTGACATTTCATAAAAAGTTGCTGATTTGAATGTCAGTCAAATACCCTATTACAAAGCGCGCGAGCCTGCTTATATTAAGCTATCTCGCTCAGACGTAAGAGTAAAAATAATCGTCACGCACAATAAACTCAAATAATGTTTGTGAATCGAATCGTCAGAATCGATGCGTAACAATTCAATGCATGATTGTTGTGTTGTGAGAAGTTAATATATTAGGGCATGTATTGTTTTACACTTGCCTGAGAATTTATTGTCTGTCGTGGCAAGCAAGTGAGACTAAAGCCGTCACAATCTAGTAGGCCCGTTTTGACAAGAGTCTCTTTTGGTCTCGCTATAATTTGTCACTTTTTGTCCATTTGGGCATTCAACATGTGAAACTTTCGACAAGATTTTATATCATATAAATTGTATAATGTAATAAATCAATGGGTGTGATTAAATTTAATGTTTATTTTTTAGATCATTTTAATAATTTAATTAATGTATTTTTTATTATCATTGTATCATTGTAGTTATTTAAAATACTGATCTAGAATTAAAGCTATGTATCCAACAATATGAGCCTGATCAACTTAATTTATAAACAGAAAAGCACTTTTGAAGGTTATATATTATTTAACCTCACTTTCACATCAACGTCACATTGAATAAATCATAACAGAGCCTGAGGGTACTAATAATGGTCATGACTCATGAATCATCAATTAGAGTGTTTAACATAATCGTGCAATCAAATGATTCAGAAAAAAATCATAGTCAATGTAAAAAAAAAAAAGAACTAGCGATCCGCCCCGGCCTTACACGGGTAGCAGAGCATATACGCTTACTTTTTTTTTATAAATATTCTATACTATAACTCTTTTGGTTTACGCGGCGCATGTTAAGCGTCGGCATGATTTTTTTCTGACATCGTCAACAATCATCGTCATATTTCAGCCAATTTACACAAAACCTTTTATGAATTATATACCAAAACCTTCCTCATTAATCACTCTGTCTATTGGTGAAAGCCGTATGAAAATCCGTTCAGTACTTTTTGAGATCATCGCGAACATATATACATACAGATAGACGCGGCAGGGGACTTCATTTTATAATATGTAAGGATGTAACCTTGCTGAGTTTCTAGCCAATTCATCTCAGTTGAAGGCTGACTTCCGAACCGGTGGTAACTTCAGTAGCTTCGACGTTCATAAGTGACCTCCTAGGGCTTAAACTGAATAAATGGCTTGGGCTTTGACTTTGGTTAAGCTTACCTTCAGGGTCCAAAAGTCTGGTAACGCCGTATTCCTTTTCCACCACATGGAAGGCAGTCTCCAATCGCTCACGGACTTGTCTTGATCTGAAATGTAAAAATAAAACTTAACTTATAGTTGTGTTCCTGCGCGTGAGTAAGGTCGCCAAAGCCCATCGGGGAGGGGGGACGGGTCGGCAACGCACGAGTGATACCCCTGGTGTTGCAAGCGTTCATAGGCTACGGTTACCATCAGGCGGGCCGTATGCTTGTTTGCCGACATTGTGGTATAAAAAAAAAATAACATAAAAAGTTTACTTTTTAACTAAAGTCGTCACAAACTAAAAGGGCCGTTTTGACAAGAGGATATCTCTTTTGTTCTCGCTATATTTGTCTCTTTTTGTCTTATGGATGAATTTGGGCTGTCAAAGATTTTCGTGATGACTTCAGAAATAAACGAGCCCATAAAACGACTTCGAGATACGTTATAAAATGCTGTTTTTTTTTATACCACAATTACAAACATATTTTTTTTAAATTACAAACATAACAAATAATATTCCAACATTTACAATGTATAACTAGAGGCGTAACAAGCGTGGACTTTATTGCGGAAACAATTAAAAATAAGAAGGCTTTTATGATACACTATTCCATTAAATCATGACATGATCTTGAACAATAAACTTAATGGCATAAATTAATCTTCTAAACCACTTCCACTTAGGTACCATAGATAGAAAAACCCTCAACTCACGTTTGTGACCTACCCTTTTATACATCACTAGCTTCACCTACTGTTTCACCCGCGATCCCAGGACATAAAGTATCCTACGTGCTTTGATTATTTATATGTCTAGATAGATAGACAGTCGAAATTGTGAACGCGTCGAAAAAAGTTGCGTCCAACTGTTGGTTCTTAAATTACGCACACTAGGAGAGACAGTATGGCGAAGAGCGAGTGTAAGACGTAAATTTCATGGACACCAGCATATATATATTGGCCTGTTTGTTTTAGTTCTGTAGTAGCGCGACTATCCATCTAGACATAAAAATAATCAAAGCCTATGTGTTAATCCATAACATATTTATTCTATTTGAGTGCCAAATTTCATCACTTTCGAATTTATTTAGTAGGAAGTAGGATGAAGACACTAACCTGATATTACGCCAGTCAATCAGATCAGGACGGTTCCTATGAATAAGAGCGTTGAAGGCCAGCCCATCACGCCACGAGGACGTGAAGTCAGCTACCCTGACTCCAGGGTACTTGGCAGTCGAGCGACGAGCCCAGCTGAGGAGGGCCTCTCGAGCGGTCACATTCGGTTCTTGACCCACTACGATGTCCGATATCTGGTGAAGAAAAGAAGAATTTGGTTAGAGAATTGAAAACTGTATTATTCGGTTCCGATTTATATAGTTACATGTTTTGCTATTGGAATAGATTTACCATCAGTTAGACCGCCTGCTGTAATGTCAGTCTACTGACATGGAAAAGAATATTGGAATGATTTTTCTAAATTCATATATTCATCAATGTAATCAGAGATACATCCATACTGACGATGCGTAGAATATTATTATTTATTTGATAATATTACAGAAGGCTATAAAACGCATATACAGGGTTATTGTTAATTCACCTGCAGTGCTTGACAGGGTAAACGTAGGAAGTACTAATATAAACAAGTTTTATTAAGAGACCAACAATGAAATCGTGAAATAAAATTTTTAGCAAGGTTTTGTTTTTTTTTTATATTTTTGCGATTTCAAAGTTAGTATCATAATTAAGAAATTAAAATGGGTACGTAATTAACAAATCTCAGTGAACAGTAGTTAACTGTGTAACATTGAGGAACTATTAAAAAACGAGACGTTAGCAACTAAAAAAAACCGTTCGTATCTACGTATAAGTAGTTCACAATTTATGAAGCTGAATATTCCACTACATAAATACGAAGACTCTAAACCACCTCTCATTCAGTATAATGTTATCAAGAAATTAACATGTCGTGAGAAGAAATCCAATTATGTTGTTATCAAAAATGGGCTGTACAACAGCTAGTTTGAGATACCATCACGATTAGGAAATCCAAACATATTGTAATTCGAACAAGGTCTAAAATTCTTTAACATCTAAAACAAGAATAAGGTGGGATAACAATACCATCTCATATAATTGAACTTAAAAAATAATATTAATAACGCTAAAAATTATTTCAATAGAATTCAAAAGAGAATCAATCGTAGCGAAACGTTTTAAGGTAGGTTTTATTTTGATCATAACTATACTAAATGAGAAAAAATTGTTCCAGTTAAGTTACGATTTCGATAACGATATTCCTAGATTAAAATACGAATCTGTATAAAAAAATATGGCAGATATTAGTTTATCTTTCTTTCACGTCGTACCGGAGCTAACTGACAGTTAGAGATAGACTTTACATCCAAAACCGAGAGACGGAAGCTAGTGTTCTCCCACATAATAAATTACAATTCCTTCACTTGAATACCATAAATATACAATCAACTATAACAGTAAAAGGTGTGAAAGCAAAAGATCGAGATTCAAGAGCTAAGGAAACTGTACATAATAAAGTAAATGAAGTAATGCAATTTGAGAGAAAGCCCATCAAACTCAGGGCAGGTCATTGCACAGCTATTATGACGCCTGGCCGACATCCAGGGCCGATTATAGCTCACTATGAGGAAATGTAACTGGCATAGATCTAGATTCTAGATACAGTTTAATATCCTGCGGATTTGAAACCTTTTGATCTTCCTCGTGAAGGAAAATAGCTAAAAAAAAAATTCTGCAATTCAAACAGTTTAGGCCCTGATAAGGCATTATGAACGTTAATGACTCTACCACCGGTTTAGAAAACACTTGGACTGAGAAGACTCCGGCAAAAAACTCAACAAAGCATGTTTTTGTAGATCTTTCTTTTTAATTTATGTACTTTATTTCAAATTACAAACGAGAGAACATTTAATTCAAATGCTTTTTTGTCTTCAACAAAATCAGAAACGAATGTACTCTTTCTTACATAACTTCTATTTAAATAACTTTTTAAATCTATACACAGATCGTTCTTGAATTTCTTTGGGTACTTTATTATAGAAACGTATACATTGCCCCTTGAATGAGTTCCTCACTTTGCTGAGCCAAGTTACTGGTACAGCAAGTGAGTTTATAATTATTTTTTTAAAGGAAAACAGGTTCAAAGAGATTGAGTCACTGGTAAATACATTACCAACTTCGCATTGAAACATCCCGAATCAATAAATAAATAAGATTCCTGTAGTAAACTTTAGTCCAAGGTAAACAAAAACCTAGACAATTTCGCATAGAATTTTAAACGTAATCTTTCCAATACGGTAGCAAATTATAAAGTAATGAAAAGCAATTTGGAAACTTCTCAATCAATCTTCATGATGAGCAGCATACTAACTTCTGAACTTGATCAAAGTTACCATTGGGTCAATCATGATAATTCTTCATTACAACATGAGCAAAACAGGAAAATCTTTCTTGCTAGTAAGATTGTTGGTTATACATGTTAATCATTAAGCAATTGATTAGGACTTATCTACTATATAAAAATAAGTCGGGTTTTCCTTCCTGACGCTATAACTCCAGAACGCACGAACCGATTTCCACGGTTTTGCATTCGTTGGAAAGGTCTCGGGCTCCGTGAGGTTTATAGCAAAGAAAAACATAAGATCCCACGGCAACGCGGGTGAAACCGCGGGGCGGAAAGCTAGTTTGTTATAAAATCTTAAATAAATTAGATGACATATTTTTGAAATCTATGCTAGGTCCGTCATGCTGAGGAACTTTTACTATGTGACCAACTGAAATCAATAATATTTTAACTTTTAACTCTAAAATTTCACTTTAGTGAGTGAAATTTTAGTGATTAGGCAAGCTTTTTATTTGTATCGTAAAGATTAATATATAAATGTAAAATATAAGTATATGTTTGTTAATTTGATTAATGTTATAAATATCATCCTACAGATACCAAATATGACTATAGAAGCAAAATCAAAAACCGTTAATCCTTGCTAAATGACCGAAGCTACGCGCCCACACAGAGTTCAAGATTTTACTCTATTTCTATTTGATCTTATAATAAATCTTTTGTCACGTATACAAAATGAATAGCTTTGTTACTTTTCTGTGCAAAAACTACCTTTGTTGTAGTGTTTGTACTAGTCGTGAATGTATGAGTTCGTTCTATTCTTCTACATGACAATATGAATTGAGTCTCGTGTCTATTGAAATTTAGTAATTCCTTTTTATATAATGAAATAATTATTTGTAGTAGAACTCTTAGTGCAGAGTTCGCCCGGGGAAGTACTACCACCATATCTAATTCCGCTGTGAAATAGTAGTGCACTTGTATTACTGTGTTTCGGTTAGGTTGGGAGTCGGTGAAATTACAGGCACATGTCTCAAGGTTGGCAACGCGTGAGTGATACCCCTGACAGGGAAAATATAATATTGTATTTTCTTTGCCGGTGGTGTTATGAGCGTCTATAGGCTACGGTAACCGCTTACCATCAGGTGGGCAGTAAGCTTGTTTGCCACCTAGTAGTATTAAAAAAAAAAAGATTCATTTATGAGTGAGTGTTGATTAAAATTGGCGTCTGTTTATAGATGAACAATAATTTTTTTCTCAGTAATATTATAATTAAGTGGATCTTTAGCAAAGATTATAAGGGACTGTTATTTCCTGGAATTAATTTATTAATTTACTATAGAATGTATTTGTGCTTATTTCTGTAGCATACGATATTTCATAACTCTGTCTAGTGCCTTTATTTTATTATATCTAACACTAGTCTATATTAGTTACATCTTAGTCCTATAAATTGTTTTATCAATACATAAACATTTAGTTCTCCGCAAATATTTGCAGTAAAGATGCAAAATATTTCCAATAAAATTGAATTTATAGCCACATCTATCGTTATAGTTTTATTGTTATTTTCAAACGGTTTATCTTGGACCGCAGTGAATCTAATATTGTCAAGAATACGAACTACAGCACTCAGTTGATCGAATCGATTATTTGATACGGTGTCAATACCCTCATATAAAAATTTTAAGTAATAGATTAATACGAAGTTTTTCTTTGGTTTCTGAATTGGTTTAATCTCGATCTTCACCATTCAAATCTTAAGATAGGCAAGCAATAGCCAAAAGATTATAGCGTTTTAAAGATCTATCGAATGAGCCAGCAAACATGCCGACTGTTTTTACTTTAACAACACATTGCACTTTGTTGAAGGCTTTAGTTGCCAATGAAATACTATATTTAACAAAACTTATATTAAAGATGTATCATTGCAAGACAATGGATTTTAGATTGCCAAGAAAGGCACTACGATAACTTGTCAGCCAATAACTGACGTCTGATTTAAAGGTTTCATACCCACACTTACTGATTAACAACCTACACTTCAACCTAAGAATAAAGCTGAATTAAACAATAATTTTACAAATCTTAAATAACTAATAAAAGATAATCCATAATAAACTCAAATAGATGTATCTTTGATTAAACAGGATTCTTCCGAAAACCTGATTGAAAATTATACACAGAATATATAAAAATACGTTTTAAATGTATAAATAAAATATCGCTTGAATTAAACCAAAACTGGTATTGATAATGTAGATGAGTAAATAAATAGAAACCTCAAGTTACATCTTCAAGGACAAGAAAACATACCTACAGAATATGTAAAACTATATTGTTATTGTTACTAATAACATGTTTGAAGGAGATTTTAAAAAGATACGGCGGATTAGTCGAATTTCGCCCCAGGGGATATTTAATAATATGCTCGTGTTACCATTTTGGATACCATATACGGTCTGAGAGACCGCAGTGTTTGTAATGATTTAGCGTCGCTTGAATTCAATGACTCAATCGATGATGATTCTGTTTTCTTATTGATTCTTCTAATTAGGACAGAGGCTATTTAAATTATTAACCTATTAGATTCATTTTATTGTTATTTTCACGTTTCTGTAAGACGGCACTTATTTCAGTTAATTCATATCAATAGGGGAACTAATAGTTTAAGTGTTTTTTTTTGTAAAGAAAAAGACAACGAATCAGAAATTTTGACAAACAATGCAGAAGAAAAATAGAAGAGATCTCAACAAAGGAAGGAGGATAGAGTCTCTAAAAAAGTGACTGAACCAATCAAGTCCAAAAAGTGTCTGATTAATACTAGAAAGGTCATGTCGAGTTGTAATATATCAATTGTTTATTAAAACATAAATCTAGGAACGTTTTCAAATGATGCACATGAAAGTATAATTACTGTGACCAATGACGTGTAGACGGGAATCAGTCCATGAATGCTTGTATACATAAACACACTGTTTGCTCATTGCCACTTTCGCTCATGTTAATTAAAGGTGCAAAGTCGTGCAGCAAAGATAGGTATTAGGAGGTAATGTCCATTAAAGACATGGGTAAAGAAGTGAAAGATGATTCCAATCGGAGCTTAGTTCAGTATGTAGTAATCGATAATTTAAAAGATATCAACGTTCTGTACTATACTACAAATTTTGCACGCAGCAATAGAGTAATTTTTTGCATAGAGATAGCTTATCAGCCGAAGAGTAACATAGGTGCTAGTATTAATGAAGTTAGCATTTCAAACATTAAAGTTTATGTAGCTGAAAAGACGTCGTGGAAGAAATGTCTATTATCAAGATTTGGGTCTAAAAAGCATGTTATACAGAAGACTTTTCGCATTCTAGACAAAAATAGCTCTCTTAAGTTGAAGCTTCTATAAGCTTCAACAATCTACTTATAGTAAATGTTTCTTTACTGCAGTTGGACAAATATTAACATGCAGGTAAAGTCTAAGTTTCTGCGTGAAAAACTAAAGTCTCGAAATAAATATTTATTTAAAGATTTTCAGAAAACTCCTGAATCATTAACATGCCTCAAAAATGGCGTAAATTTAAAATTCATAATGCACTTGACACACAAGCAATATAATACTTAAGTTACTTAAACAAGTACAACCGATTAGAAAATTGAAAATTGAACTTTATACTGAACGAAATAAGAAGGTATAGTTGAGTTAGGTGTGGGCGTAAATGCTGAGGAATTCGTGATGTCATACATATTGTGTCAGGGTCTTCACTTACAAGACACTTGGATAGACTTTATAACTTATTTGTTACTAGTAGAAATAGATTTGAAGACGGTGTTGTTAATTCAGATTACTAGTTATTTTGAATTTAATAAAATCACATAAGTAACGATGGACAATTAGCTTTAGGACCCATTGATAGTGCATAAAATGAAATATAGAAACAGATGGAAGATTGCGAGTATGTATGTATTGTGAGTATGATAGAAAGAGTGAACGAATGTAATGTGTCAGGTTGTGTGTAAGTAGATATAAATATTGTCATGAGCATAAAGATGTATACACATAACAAAATTTTAAAGGGATATCTCATAAAGTATTGAAATTGTATAGTGTTAAAAAAATGTATTTTCGCACCAATATCTCAAAGTTGCAATTGTTATTTCACGAGAAAATCACTTTTGCTCGTGACTGTATTTAAGTCTTACAAAATTTTAATAATCTTAATATACTTTTGTGCCCTGAATAACTTAAGCATGAATTTCTTGTGTATTTTTTATTTATACTATACTCGGATACATTTTTACACATAGCTATCTGTGCTTATACTGCTTAATCACCAGTTAGTGATTTTGCAATGAACTTTATCGGCTTTGGATGGTGCCATTTTGATTTTATATAGATTCAAGTTCAACAAATATTAAGAGTTATAACAGTTTCGTTAGCAATTATAACCTCAAGTCGTGAATCAAAATTCGTATCAGCTTTCAACCCACGGAATTCTTATTCAATATCTTTAACAATGACGTCATCAGCTGTTTCGCCAACAAATGTACCATACTAAGTGGTTACTTCACTGATTTTATCTAAAGATGAACTGCTAACGTTTCATTTTGAATTTCAACAAAGGAATTCTTTCTATTTATAGAATTTTAGCGATCGTTAAAAACAATTTATTGGTTCACTTTAATTTTTGCTTACCGTTTATACGATGTGTCTTTAAGTAGTTATGAGCAATAAAATGTTGGAGGCGTGTAAGCCACCATAAGAATTTTAATCGTGAGGATTTTTGATGACGTCGTGCAAGAGCTATAGCTGCCTTATTAATTGGAAAAAGATATATATAAATTTCAAAATATTATATTCATTTCGCTAATACCAAACAAACACTATGGATAAAAAACATAATTCATGTTACAAAAATAAACTAAGAAACACTTCTAATGAATATAATCAAGACCAACAATATCAATGAGTCAAAACATTGCAATTTGATCATCAACCGCTGATGGACTAAACTTAATGAAACGATGGTCACGCTCTAAGAAATAACAAAGTTAAAACTACTGCTCCTAAAATCCAAAATGCAAGACACAGCGAAGACATATATGCTGTAATAGAAATACAAGCGGCAAACCTAACTTTGCTAGCGGTTTGCGGTGGGAAATATACGAAAAAATACCACAATGGTCAGTTGTTCTGACTGTGAAATATGGATCGACTATGCTTTGTCGGTAGGTCTAATTCCGTTTTTGTTGTACGAATCGTCGACCCTAATAGACTATTGTGATGTACTAGTATGTAGCCGTTTTTGGTGATGGTCGAGATTTGAGATTAGCTCTTTTTTAGCACAACTTACCGTTCCGCTTTTTTTCATTTTGACACTTCTTGTTTTACAGAGGATTTGTTTCGAGTAATGCTTAGTTAATTCTCGTCTATGTATTAATTAGATTAAATGATATTAGTTCGTTTTGTTTTGCGTGTATTTTTTGTCTAATATTTGAGTATTATTTCATACATTCATTAACAAGCGAAAGAAACTTATATTTTACTTCAATGTTTCGAACTTATTTTCCAAACAACGCAGCGCTGTGCTTACTCGTGTCAGATCAAATCGATTACCTGTCTCGAATGTTCAAATTGACACCAAAATCAAAGTAACGATCTGTCGACACAGTCAGAAATAGAATTAAATTAAATGGATCGTGACCAAATTTAAGTTCCTATAAAAGGGCACGTGGCGCCTCATCAGCGATTAGATCCTATCCGGTATTAGGAACGGTATCCGCTTGACAAGATAGTGTTTTTTTTGGATCATTCAATGGTATTCATAGCATTAAGTACGTGTCTTTATATTTCATATTTCCTAGTTTAATCTATTTCTATCGAATAAATGTCAACCTAAGAATATAAAGTCTAGGAAATCATAAGGGATTTTGTTTTGTGTGATAATTTGTACCAACATGAAAATTTAACAAAATTTAGGTTACATAATATTTTTACAGCTATTTTTCCAATTGATGCAGAACAGTTTAAAAAAGTTATAATTATAAATGTAAAAAAATGTTATAAAGTAAATTTTTGATGATAATTTGTGATAACATTAACTCAGCAGAAGTGGCAATATATCATATCCAGAAAAAAACACTAGAAACGACAATGAAAAATCTAGTTTATAGATCGCTAAAGCACTGTTAAACAATACATAGCAAAAAGTGGCTCAGATGTTCCTTGATTTCAATAAATCATCTGGCAGATATCATTCAATAAAATCATTGGAACATGAACAACGAAATTACATTTCGATATATGTATAAATACAATTACAAGTTCACTGACCTAAAAACACTTGAAGTTCATGCTGGTCCGAATACATTGATCTTCAATCGATCAAATGTCTAAAAATAGTGCAACTAGTGATATAACAGACTTAGCTTCAAAGAATGCTGAAGAGGTAGGTACTTATCTGGGAGGTAATTAATTGACATTGAAAGTTCATCTGTTTGTTGGAAAATAAATTATAGGTATGATGGATCAGTAAAGGTAAAGTTTTCGGTGAACTAACTACGATATAGGATTCCATTTAAAAATCGTTTCAGGGTAGTTTTAGATATCAGAGGGAAAATTAATATGAAATTGCAAGATGGTGCAGCTGTTGTTTCTAATATACAACAATAGATTCTAAAGGATCATCAATGAAAAGTATTTTTTTGTTTTCATCCACCATCATTAATTTTATTAATATAATAATATGCAAATGACGCAAGAATTTTGTATAAACTTTACGAATATTCAAAGTCTTACCAAAAATCTATATATCATATTCATAATTTTAAAAACAAATGCACATTTTTTTCTCTAGAGAAACTAGACGATAAATTCTGTAATTTATGTCCTCGTTCATCAAATATGATAAACGTGAAATTTGTCTATTCGTGAGCGTCTCTCGTGATAGCTGATAACCGTCTGGCCACGACCTAATGAGCTTATACAGACTTTTACATTTATCGGAGCACCCTTTAAAAACATAACGGTTCATGACGCGGAGAGTGGCGCGGGCGCAGAAAGAAATGCTCTATAATAAATTGTGAATAAAGATAAATACAGTTTCTGAAGTTGCAAAGCGGTGAGATTTTTGCTTTATTAAGGTGAAAAATGTTTTGTTGGAGATATAGATTGGGTTTTCCAGATAAGGAGTTTTTTTATAGCAAGAAAAAGCTGATTATAATCTAAATATAGAAACCAAAAAGCATAAAATTTGTATTATAGTGAATACCTATTAAAATTGGAAACCAGATAACTGATAAACTACTTAATAATAACAATATGATCATCATCATCATCATCAACAACAAGTCATAAACTTCACAGCAGGGATACTCCTAACAACAAGGGAGATTTAATCATCCACCACGCGGTATATATTCACTAAGCGAAATAGCTACCATCACAATAATAAGAATTTTAATTAATTTGGATTTGATGATTTCCTTCATAGAAAAGCTAGTGAATCCGTAAATACATTAAAGTAGGTGCAAAAAACATTTACTTATTTAATCTTGCTATTCATGCAAACAAAGCACCTTTAACAATCTTTATATACTTTAATTCAGACGAGAACATCAATAAATCAATGGAACATAAAATTTAAATAGCTATGTTACCAACTGTAACAGTAAATACGAATTTAAACGCTGAAAACAATTGGCCAATTACAGAAAGGCAAGCCTGGGTATAAGAATTGTTGGCTGCAGATCGTCGGTGGATACCTGCACTGGGAACTATTGTTGGACTCAAAGAATTGGTTGATTGTTGGCCTTATCGAGGCATCTTCTGCTTCATGTTTATAAATACTGTAGAAACTTAGTAAATGTCAATCCTACAATGTCAAAATGGGTAATCATTTCACTTGATGACGAGTTAATTATAACATTAGCTAATATAGTTGAGATAGTTAGTTTAATTGTCCTTGAAGGACAGGATAAGACAAGACTTCTGTCTTGTCTTATCCTTGTTGATCTATTGGTGCAATTTTTGCTTAGTGTAGGATTCGGTAGTTGTTACAATAAACGATTGTTGAAGTTCAAATAAGTTTATAATTAATTAATTTATAAATAATTATAATATCCCTAGAACATTATATCTTTAGTATTATTTATAAAAGTAATATCAGTCTATGTGTCTATTCTAGATGTCTTGTCAAATCCCTTGAGATAAATATTTCACACTCACAAGTCACAGTCACAATTTAATGAATACTAGAAACATGCATTTACAGTAATAATGTTTTCACTCCACAATTTCTAAATTAACACCAAAGAAAATAAAAGCCTGCCATAATTTCAATAACATTTTATTCAAACGATAATTTAATATACAAACAGTAGATGAGATCAATGCCACTAAAGACAATTCGATTTGTAAACATTAATGGTGAGATCATACATAATTCGTTGACATCATAACCTTAAATGGTCATCGATAATGTAAGGATTTAGACCAGCCAGTCATGGATGATGTCATTAAGGAAACAAGAACTGTAGAAATTAGATTCCATGAAGATAAAATCAAATACTTAGGCTCAGAAAACAAGATTGAATGATTTAAGAAAACAAGAATATAAAACAATACTAACATGAGAAAAAAACAAGAAAATAGAGAAGGACTCGAAAGAAGATTATAATTATGATGATGATAGTAAAAAATAGAGAGAGAATTCTATTCAAATTAAGAGAAAACTATTCAATTGAAATTCTCGTACTGAAAGAAAAAGTGAAAATTTAGACACCAGCAGGGATTCAAGATTGCATGGTGGTAGGGTACTTTATAGTACTCGCCTGACTGGCTACTACCCTTATGTCGAAAATCTGTCGCCTACCATCTAACGTTATGATCCGGTAGCTGCACTTGAGATCAAATTTCTTCTAGGCTTTGTGAGCTTACCACCAACAGCCACATCATCACTTACCATAGTAAGATTGTGGTCAAACTCAAGCCTATATATCAAATAACAACAGTTACTTAACCCAATTCCAAAACAGTTCGAAATTCCACAACACATAAATATTTGCCATTTATTTTGAATACAAATGAGTTCATACGCAGAGATTCGATGTTACATTTAGAAAATAATAAAAAAAACTCATAAATAACAGCAACATTCGACACCTTTTAATGGGCTGTTGCTCAGCAACTCCTTATATAGTAAGGTAACGGTCGAAGCAGTCAGTACTTGCAGAGATCAATTAGTGAACGTCGTTTATGCTCTCCTGGTACTTTTTGAGAAGATAAAATTGACTGTTAATTATTTTTGCGTTGATGTTTAGCTAGTTTCTGTTAGAAAGTGTCATAAGATAAAACGATAATAAGAGATTTAAAATTAATTATTGCGTTTCTTACTATAAATTATGTTATTGTCGCAAGAATTCTGTCTTCAAAGTACATTGGTGCATCTTTAAAAATAACTACGAATATGAAAGCAGCATTTTTCATGAATGACTCACGTTTAACTTTTTTATTCAACACTCAAATCAATGAAAAGGACATTAAAACGGAAATCGTAGAATTTATTAACTAAGTTGATCATAAATTTAATAATAGAGACATTTACGAGACTAAAACCGGAAACTATGTATAGTTAAATGGTGTTTAGCATATTCGAGCAAAGAATAAAGTTAAACGGAATCCTGTTTTAAACAGAACGGTGACAAGTAAAAACGGTAGCAAGATAAAACGACTGTGATTTCCTAGAATTCCTGTGTGTGAGAAGTAAGTCAAATGCTAAGTTGAGATTGTTGTAAATATTTCGAAATGTGTAATTTTATCAGTTAAATTGCGGAAGTTAACTATGCTTTTTAAAAAGAAAATCGTTTAGCCTTGTTTAAATTGCAAGATCGGCCTCCTTCGCTGGCAGAGGGCCTTACTTGCTCGACCCCTCTTGTCTGGTGACTTTGTAAAAGTCGTCCAGGAATTATCCATTGGAATAAAGCGAGATCGCGATTTATTATACATCGAAAATTCTTTATTGTCTGTATTAATTTAATGATGCAGGATGATTTAAAGTTTTTAAGCAAGCTTATAAAGCCAGTTTCAATATATAATATTACCAAGTCACAATCAAGACTTGCAATTCCAGCTATCGCATGACGATTTGTCGTCTTCTCACTTTCCCAATTAGTGAGCCCTTTGCTTTCTACGGGGCAGCGGCGCCGGCGCAGGCGTCGTGATTATTAGCACGGAACTGACACTTTCGATATTGTGTCTTCAGGGTTTATTCATTAACTAGGGTATTCACGACTTGCTATTTTATTTGCTTTGTTTCTGCAGCTAGGTGTGCAACTTTTAATACGATAATTAAATGTAATAATTATTCATTTGTCTTTTTAATATAGTAAGACTGCAGGTGCTGTGCCACTGCTGAGTGCAATAGGTATCGGGCTGCTCTAATCACGCATTTCCCCGCCCAGCTACCGACGTCGCAGCACAGCATTTGCTGTCAAACTATACCCTCCACAGTACTTGTAGGTACCTAATTTGACGATAACTAAATCTCTTACAAATAAGATTTGTTCAAAATTGCATTGTCAAGCATATTCATTTTATTTTAAGCATTAACTCATATATTTAAATATCCATAGTAATAACTATGATTCTCTCTCCACCCTTCGCAGAATACACGAACTATATCCATATAGTTCGTCACGTCAAGTTCACAACGTTAACGCATCGGTGCGCGCGCGTCGGTCGCTAATGTCATGTGCAACACCGCACCTGTGTTTCCTGTCCGCCATCTTGGATAAGTACCGTGTCCTGGGATTGTGAAGCTTATCATTTTGAATTTGAATGGAGAATATATTTTGCATACATTCTCACAAAAATAATTCGTAACTAAGAGATACAGGATCTTTAGAATTAATCGATAGAGTATGAGGTAGACATAGGAACGCAATACATATCAATAAGAATTACTAATTCTGTGACTAATATAATGCAGGGACTAACCGATTTCTTAGAGCCTTTCTTCATTCTCATTACAAATTTGCTCTCTAAAGAGCAAAACGGCATCCTATTGTTTTTTTAAGGTCTTGCATATATTGCTTGATACGTCATTAATAAATTAGGCAAGACAAAAGCAAACGGGAAATAGTTCTAACATTTTTTCAAGTCGGTCTGGCGTGTTACCCGAATCTCACAGTGATGACAATATGGCCGAAAGTGGTAAAGGATTTATAAGAGCAGCGAATAACCGTAAACGGGTACAACAGTAAGTGCTAATTGCCGAAACAAAGAAAAAGGTCAAAACACAATTGTTTCTTTTACTTCTTATACCACTGAACTGTACTAAGACTTTAGTAAATTGTCAGACACGCTGCTTCGGTATCAACAATTGTACATACAAGTGATTTCGACAATCGCAGTCAACGGCGCGAATCTCCGCCATCTTTGTGATTTATGAGTGTGGTTACATGCCGCTACCGTCGTGTGTACGCGAAACTGTGACTAATCTTTGTAATCTTCATCTGCACTCTATGTTACTTCAATGTATTACGCTTTTAATGTTACATCTGTATCATGTACGGAGTTTCTAAGTTAAGCTGGTGTTTCGACATTTTGAAAATATATTTTAAGGTAGCTAATGTCTATCTATATCATTATTTTTTAAGTCAGTTTTATTCTAACATTCTCAAATAGCTCATTTATCAATAGAAGTTGTGTATGTAAAATCACTCAGAAGAAAATTCCCATGAACTCCTTGGAATCTTTTATTAGATAACTAGCTTTTTCACGCGGTTTCAACCGAGTTCCCGGAATAAAATATAGCCCATGTTACTCAGGGATAATGTAACATTCTAATGGTGAAAGAATTTTTGAAATTGGTCCAGTAGTTTTTGAGTTTATTCGTTACAAACATACAAACATACAAATCTTTCCTCTTTATTATATTAGTATTAGATAACTAGAGTGTAGTAGTAATAAAAGTTCACATATTCACGTAACAGAAGAAACTGTACCATTATACATTGAATTAAAAATCAGGAAAGTAACACTCTTATATTAGTTTTTACAGTAATACAAAAAGAGTTGCATGTTCGCTTCACTTAACATTCGTTGGTTAGAAGAAAAAATGCAACCTTTTTTTTTTAATAGCTACTAATTACTTATTCATGAAAGCGTATCAAACAATATTTGCAATAGAGGGCCTAAGATATCGCCTTGTGGCATTCTTCACAGGAATGAAGATAAATGTGAACAATGTATTGCACAATTGGTTTAATTAATCATGCAACAAGATGATATATGTACCTATTTAGCTGGAAACCTGCAAGGAGCAAACTGTTCTGATTTGAGGTATGAAGATTGAGTAATATTCTCTGGTCTCTGGTCTACAAGGTCAGTAAGAAATATATTTTTAAAAGTTCTTATTATTCTTTTAGTAGATGCTCAACTCTAAGCAATCACAAATAGAGCATTATAATTCTCAAGCAAATTATTGCAGAAGTCAACGATGCGTGAGATCTCAGACACGCCACTGAAAGTGTACGAACTAATTTCCATGCCAATAGGAGCAATTAACAATAATAAACATACATTATAGAGGAATAAAATTTGGGAAGATTACGAATTAAAGCCCATGTTTTTCCAATAAAAATCAATTCAAATTCTGATGACGCTGTACCATATACTACTACCATACCATACCATAATGTTTAAAGATATATTCTATTCATCAATTAGCGAGTCTTGATCATAGTATTTCTATCATTCTATTAATTAAGTCATCACAAGAGAGCTAATTAGAGAATTCAAGTGAAGTTTCGACAAACTTCGTGAGAGCGGTCCCATGTAAAAATATTTGCATGTATCTCACGGCTAATTACACAGTTAAATTGTTCATATCTGCCTGCATGTGGCCACGCCTATTCTACTCCAATAATTAGACAAGAAATTATCATGTATGGCTAGTTATTAAAATACAATTAACCTATATTTATTTAGAACAGGCATTCGTTTCGGCTTTCACTGAGATCATGTCTCTATTATTTGATAACACTCAAGGTGTTGCTGCATCAAACGCTTCATTCGATCTTGATTGTACAAAAGCAATTTGAGGTTTACTATGACCCATCTGGGTGTTTTTGATTGTTATCTTAATTGGTGGCCATTAAGTAGCCATAAGTAGACCAAGAAATAAATTTAAAAACTTCAATTTTATCAATGAAATATTTAACTACAATGTTATAAACATGAGATCATCTCTTAACCTTAGTCACATTTACTTAGACTCGACCTACATCACCTTTGGCATATCCTTATAGACTACCAGTTGCCCTTTAATCTATTTCAGCCTTTAACACCTCCGTAATAAGATCCACTTCTCCAGATTTAAAGGTCGCTGGTGAAGTATTAGACGCCTCTTCGATGTGAACCGTCGTGACATTATTGCATTTATTTCTAGAGCTGAACTTTGCATTTGAAGTATGCACCGTCTATTGTTGTTTTATCTATCGCTTTCGATCTTTCTTGCGCAAGAGTTTTATGTTGCTTTTTTTGGAAAATAAATGCTATTTTAGTTTGGGTACAGACAAATTGTTTTGATTCAGGATGTAGGCTATAAACATCGTTTTAATACGTGGCATGTAAGTTTTGGTGCCTGAGGATCGTCCAAGAATGGTGATGGAATCAGATAATGAAAAAAGTTCGAAAAAAAAAATTGGTAATAAATATCTCTGCTCTTATCCTGATAACCAAAATTATATATTTTGAAGAACAGCTTAATTTATGAAAATAATCACATCGCTGACTTTGTATGAATAAAATCACAATTAGCAGTATCCAAATTGATAATTCATGCATATTTTATTTCTATTTTAGCGATCAATAATTATTAATGAATAATTTACTTTTGGAAATAAAATTCGTAACCGCCATTATTATCTTTACGTAGTATTTAGTTCGTCAAAAAGAAGACAAAGGCTCAGATTCTTACAGCCTAGTCGTAATGTCTTTATATTATTTTTATATTTAAAAAATATTATGTATGTATGGTATAAATGGTATGTTGTATAGTAATAATATTTTTGTTGCATATGAGTTGGATGGCGTGCTTAAATAAAAACTTTTCTCTCTTTCTTTTCTTTTCTATGTAAAACAGTTTGAATCTGCACCATCGTTTAAATATTCTATTAGTTTTATCAGTGTTGGGTATTTCATCAACTTAATCATCGTGTACCAATTATACATTGAGATTAACTACAGTTGGTGAATAATCATCATCATTGATTCACATCCGTGCAACTAACTATTAGGTCTCCTAAATCACGCGTCAAACTGCATTTTCAATTGACAATTCCTTTGTTCAAATTGCTTTGTCATGAAATTGTGGTGTACTGTAAATTAAACCTTCACGTGTGATGACATGATTGATTATTGCCTAGCACAAAATGGCACTACATAATAATGGCAAATGTGTTTCTGACAAAGAGAGGGAAGCATCTAAGATCGACAGTAATTAAAATTCAAGAGAATCCTTAGTAAATAAAAAAAAAGCAATATTATTAAATTATTGACGGGCCGGTTGGCGTGGTTGGTAAGATACCCTATCTATCACGCCGCAGGTCGTGGGTTCGATTCCCACTCAGGACAAACATTTGTGTGCATGAACATGTCTGTTTGTCCTGTGTCTGGGTGTAATTATCTATATATGTATGTATTTACAAAAGAAAAGTAGTATATGTAGTATATCAGTTATCTGGCTTCCATAGTACAAGCTCTGCTTAGTTTGGGGTCAGATGGCCGTGTGTGAGGAATAATGTCCCAGAATATTTATTTATTATTTATTTATTTTATTATTTTTGTCTAAATTATATAAACCAAGCCTAATTGTGAAATATCTACACTGCAAGAAATTGCATTAAGTCTTGATTAAACAGCTAACTGTTAACATTAACACATAACCAAAGGCAACAAATACATAAATAAAATAAGGGATGACGTCACCAAGGCTGCGCGGGTCATACACTCGTGCGCAGTTTGTTACTGACATTTGCATACCAATATGGAGGCAGATTAAAGGCTTGCGCGCGCAGCCATTTCGATTACATTTCAATTCTTATCCTACTTCTGATGGCTAGACTAATTTAGACATGATTTTTTTACAACTTGGATAAATGGATAAGAAATAAACTTTTATATATATGTATAATTATGTTTATCTATATATAATAAAACCGTAGACCCAGCGTGTCTGTCTGTGCATTGAATATAATATTTACCAAAAACTGGCAAAGAGACCATATTTTCGCCTGCTGTCTGTCTATTTGAACACCCTAATCTCCGAAACTACTGAGCGGATTTTGATAGGGTTTTTAAAAATTATTTATGCTTAGCTTAACGCTTCGAATAGGCTTTATTCCATCGAAATCGACTGAAGGGAAAAATAGATATAGAAATTTCAGTTGAGTTCAAATTGTACAAAGCGTTTAAATTATTGTGTTACTTCTAAATTCTACTTTAGGACTGTTACAAGAAGATTTGATATCAGAAATTTCATTTACTGTTGATACTAACTTATTTATAGTCATAATATCTTCAATAGAGGTCAAAACGTGTACCTACAATTTCAACTATACATACTTCTTCAAAAACCTGTATTTTTATTGCTCTAAATCATCAAACATTACATGAACTACATTTGGATTCTACTTCATTTGACTCGACACTCATATACTCACACCATATGGCACACAGTACAAATAGCATCTCTCAAAACTTCACGTCATTAAGTATACTGCATGCATTTAAATCTCTTCGGAAAGATAAATTGCCTGCGTCCATATTAAGAATGATTCGTTTGCTTTCAAGTATACAAGTATGTCCATACGTTGGTTAATCAAGAGACTTTAATTGCAAACGTAAATCACGACATGTCTTTAATTCAATAGATAAGGAGGTTGAGAATGATGCGCTGGAAGGTAAAAAGGTCTAAGTATTTGCTAAGGCAGAAATACCAGCTAATATGGACTTACCATTACGAAAATGTATTTGTAAATATACAGTTTTTATAATTGAGAACTGAGCTAATGCTAACGAGTCAAAACTAGTTATTAAATAAGAGCAAAATATTAAAAGAGACTTTAACGAAAAGAAAATAAATTAACTCGTATACAAATTGAGTAAACTAAGATAATGATCATAAATGTTATATAATAACATGAAATGGTGAGAAGTAATCCGTTTAGTTAAATGTCAGTCAATGAAGAATGAGAAAATTATAGAGGTTGCATTTAAATAAACGAAGAACACTCATCCACTTTTAATACCATGTTTTCCGAAGCGTATAAATAATTGATCTAAATTTCTGTGCATGTTAATTTCAAAGGTGTTTAATTGCTATTCTCAAATAAACGATTGTCATTAGTTAATGTCTTAATTGATTGATGTTATTCACCTCTTGATACATTGAAGAATTTAAACATTAGTTTAAGTCAACAACAGGTTATTAATAAGGATTAGAAGTTTAACTTCACTTTAAAACTTCCGTTTTAATCCGTTTAGAAAGCTTTAACATAACGAGTTAGAAAACGTTACCTTTACTTTTCTGGGTAGTGACTCCATTTCAACGTGTCGGTAACGCTCAGCGGATCTGTGCACCTCCCTGCTGCCCCTAGCCAGATCCTCAGCAGACGCTCTTTCCTCACCACGAGTCAAAGTGGTGACCTTCCTTACGATCCTTGTCGTGATCCGCCGTTGACCGCTCATCTCGTCTTTCTTCGAGATCTTCGTCGACTCCAATGATGAGCCTAGGACCTCGGTCGACAAGCGTTTGTTCGTATGAATCGCCTGCAAATCTGACCCTCGACCGCCGGCTGACAACGGTATATCCAGAGAGCTCTCGCCGTCGTATTCGAAGTGCGTCTGATTCCCATCATGGACAATCCTACCATTGTAACTCTCCTCTCTGTAAGACCCCGAACGATAGCTCGACGATCTTTCCATCCCCGGGTAGTTCCCATCGTAAACTGTCTCATGTCTGGTCAAACCTTCTCGCAAGCTTCTCGGGACAGAAGCCAGGTTCAGACTGGTAGTGATAGGTGAGCCTACAGGGGATGACGTCGATTTCTTCAAGCTCGACTTGCGCGGTTTAGATTCTTCGCCTTCAAGCGTGCCTTGGACGAAGAGGCGCTTGCTGTTGCCTTCTTTGACAAATCGGTACATAGACATTGTCAATTTGTGTCTCACTCAGGCCTCACAGGCCGCGGCAATGCATACTATTGACGTCGTGGTACCGAGAGGCACTGCAATATCATTAGCGCGATACTTATTATTGATTCGATACACGTAAGAACTATTAGTACCGGTGACAACTCTTATGACACCGTATAATTGGTGAACACCGAGCAAAATTAAGAAAGTGTCAAAGGTTTTTGTTGAAACTAAAAGTCTTGGTTATGCTAACCATGTGACGGATTAGGAATGTTCCTCGCGCCTGATTTGGGCAACATGGGCGACATATATGGTTAGGCCCTTCCGGCGGACGTCAGCCCGGTACAATGTCTTGTGGAAACTTTAAAGGACGAACATAAACCAGTTTTAAAATTTCACAAAAATGTTTCAACACAATTAACGAAAAGTAATTAGAGAATATGTGAACATAAAGTAAATTAATGAATCAAAATATAGATACACGAAACTTGAGTAAACCTTGACCCGAATTCGAGTAAACAAACAAAGTTTACATAACACTAGATCAACAAGTTTACGACCACCTGTGATCACATGAAACTACTTCCTATCACAAATTAATAGAGATCGTATTTGTCCTGACAAAAAATATTGACTCCTTCAAGAAGGTCACCTGTCAAATTTGAATATACCTTCACGATTGTCAGAAGACATTTGGCTGCTGTAGGTTCATACCCAACTGATGTACAAACATACATATTAGTACATAATAGTAAGATCATGTACAGTCACAGAATAAGTAATAGTACGTACAGTAAAGGTAGCAGTGAACGTGCTAATTATTATTGTTTGCGAGACTTCATCCAACTTGCGACCTGTTGCGTAATGTCTGAAGCCAATGACTGTGGAAGTGTTTAGATCTATTCTTGACTTAGTATAGAAATATTCTTTAAGAGACAAAAGTTAAATTTAAGTTTATTTAAGGATTTAAAGCAAGTCACAAACCAATTGAGTCAAACTTGTTTAAGGTTTAAGTTTACTGCATTTGAGAGATATCAAAAGCTATTTATAACGTCCATGTTAATTTATTAATTACTACTTTTCCATTTACATTGTCACCAGCGTCTAAACTTCCATGTGTAAACGGAAGTTTTTCCAGCTCTAGAAAATCTGATACCATAGTAACAGATGAACTATAAAAACTAACGCGTTTTTTTTTTTCATATCGTTTTATTCAAAATCAAATCATACATCATGTAGTGATATTATTAATACATATATCCTGTGTGGGATTGTACTAAAATTACTGACTTTTTTGCGGGGGAGATTGATACTGATAATTCAATGGTAACACCTACATTATAGGACCTTGCATGCCTTTATATGGGGTTGACATTTTAACTGCGTAATTGACGGTTCAGTTTTAATAGAGCCTCAGGAATTCCTGTGGGCAGTTTATTTTGCAATTGTCCACAACTATTGGGGAAATGGGAGACTTGAGAATTTTTGCTGTTCGAAAAAATACCGAAGTTTGAAGGCGTAATAAAATTGTCTATGAAATGTCCGACAGATATTTAATTAAAGAATGCTGAATTTTGTAGTAAGTATATGTATATGACGATAGCAATCAGTAGTAGTTCTTGATTCAACTTGTTTGTTAAGGATCAAAATATAATTATCTTTAAATTTTGAAATACGGGGACTGATCAATTTATACTTTTGTACAATTATTAATCTGTGGTTATTTGGCACCGAAGATCTCGGGCTTTCGTACCAATTTTTTGCAACCATGTTATACTCTGTGACATTATGACACTAAACAATAAAGTTTCGCAACGTAAAATTTGCATGCACTACTGTAAAATAATGTTTAACATAATATTATGGTGTTATTATGATTCTAGAGATAATGCCAACTTTATGTTTATTGCTAAATGTCACGACCTTTGTGTGTGATTATTTAACAAATTAGCATCGCCATACAAGTATTGTAAGACAGAGAGAACAATAGGTACTCTGTAGTGCATTGAGTAATAATAAATTAGCACTCATTTGAGTATCCTAACGAAGAATTGCTAAATCCATTGCTGCAAGTATTCATTCATAAATTCCTAAATGTCACCACGTAACCGTTACTGTCACCGGTATATTTATCGGTAAAAACGAAAAATCGCGTATCGAATCCACAATAAGGCACGTCACTAAACTCAACACAGTGTAAATAAATAAACAGAAAAAAAAAATCTAAACACACCAAAATCGTTCGTTTTTCAAATCACTTGTTAGTACGTTAGTCGTGTTAGTTGATATAGTTCGATTCGTTCGGTATTTGAAAAACTTTTGAACGCGGGAGACGCGCGGCTTTGCCGATGGCTTGCAGGTGACTGGCGCGAGCGCATATGCCGGCAGCAACCAGCCCATGACGGCTCACTTTGGAAAAAATGAAGTATTTTGTACGTGGGATCATAATTTTTGCTATTAATTATGTGATCTCAATTAGTATGTGCGTAATGATTTTTATTTTCATGGCCGAAGCGTCAATGTCAATCAGGCTTCGTGGGTAAACAAAGGATCCCTCCGTTGAAACAGCTGTGGCTTTACTATTTTTGTTTTCCTTTAAAAACACGTTTTGAGTTCTCCAGAATATAATCGATATAGGTCACATCGCACGCGGCTTTGCATTTTTTTCAACTGGTAAAGTTCAAGGATTATTAAGGTAAATTATCTACTCGCATACTACGGGGTAAGAGAAGAGTTTTCTATATAAAGAGGTTGCAATTCTGTTACATTTTTATTTGTTCTTCTTCCGTTGTTCGTTATAAGTTTTCCTAATTACTTTTTACTTGGCAATACCAAAAATTCACTTTATAATTGTCCTGAGACATACATCATTCAAGGAAATCTGATCCCAAACTAAGCAGAGTTTGTAATGGAAACCAGACAACTCCACTTACATTTTTAAAATACTTAATAATACATTACATATGTAATAGGCTCCTTTTGACAAGTAGATATCATTTTGGTCACCCTATATTTAGTCTCTTTTTGACACATGGATGCATATGGGCTGTCAAAATAGACCTATTAGATTGTGACGACTTTAGTATAGTATAATTACACCCAGACTCATCGTCATCATACTGTATAATCCATATAAATAAATAAAACTGATGTTTCTGTAGTAAAGTCGAAATGTTATTTTTACTATATGCTTATGAAAGTATATACGGTACTTACAACAAAAGATCATTTTTTAAAATATATCTGTCTCAAATCAATAATGGCTGGACCGATTTATACGGGACTATCGCTGTCAGATAGTCAATGTTATAAGGATTAACTTAGGCTACTTTTACGGGAACGCGGATGAAGCCACGGGAAACAATTGGTAATATCTATTTATCTACTATCCAATTGCTTCTTCAGCAAGGCATAGTGTATAAATAAACCGAATTTCCATAATCTCTTCACTTTTGCAATTGTTTAACACATTTGCTATTGTTAACACGACGCGGGATCAATTTGGCAACCTTTACACAATAATCGTATGCGATACATAGCAATGTAAACGCATTTTATTCTCGATACATATCGCTAATGACCATTACAAGATCTACATTGAATGCAGAAGCATATAACCAGTCGTAGATACTGGGAGGGGGGGATTGGGTGCAATCAAAGTCAAAGTCAAAGCCATTTATTCAGTTCAGGCCCTAAGAGGGCACTTGTGAACGTCGAAACTACTGAAGTTACCACCGATTCGGAAGTCGCCTTCAACTGAGAAGAACCGGCAAGAAACTCAGCAAGGTTACATTTTTTATATATTTAGTTGTTTTTTTTTGGACAATCTGACAATGTTGGCTTTTTTCCATTAAATGTTTTACAATTATTAAAGAAATATAATACGCATAAACACAAAAATGAGAAAAAAAAAATAATATTAATAATAACCTGGACAAGTGCCCCCTTCTCGTTTTTTTTTATAGTAGCTTACGCCCCGCGGTTTCGGTTCTTATATTTTTCCGGGATAAAAAGTAGCCTAAACCAGACAATGCCAAATGTCATCCAGACCCATTCAGCGTTCGTTATAATTACGAAAGTTTGTATGGATGGATGGATGTTTGTTACTCTTTCATGCAAAAACTACTGAACGGGTTTGAATGAAATTTAATCACACTGATAAAATACATTTTGGATTAACATATAGGATACTTTTTAAGACGGGAAAATATAAGATCCCTTGGGAACGCGAGTGAAACCACGGGGCGGAAGCTAGTAACCGATTTATAGATCCACAGATCAGCCTATAAACCTGATAGGTACTACCGCGTGGGTGTGCGGAATTCGCCACCTGTTTATACCTATTTAGTCTGTCCGTATGTCCTACATGTTAATGTTAAATGCAATGAATTATGTATTTTATTGGATGATATAAAATATGGCATTCATTGCATGTCGGTATGAGCTTTGATTGACATTGTTCTGTAAGTAATTGATTGATGTCAGAACAAAAGTAATTTGAATTACCTTCTTAAAGTATATTTATTTAATTTTTAATAAAATTATATAATTAACTGTCACGAAGAGTAATAAATCGCCACCGCCATTGAAATATATTTCTTGTATTATACTTGTAGCATTTTAGTTTTTTTTTCATTAGCAACTTATCGTTAATAAATTAATATTATTTATTATTATACATTTAGATAAATTGCTTATAATAAAAAAACACTAGTTTAAACTACTTACCATTCATTTTATATTATTTTATGAATTAACTACGATCGTACTAGTAGCGCCATCTATCGAGCGCAACCGTAAGCGATACAAAGCGCCAACATTAATTTCAACATCGACTGTCACCGCCTGCTACTCGAACCATTCGAACAGCGCCATCTATCGTCTCATTTAAGCAAGCAAGCGTTTTTGTTTCTGCGCATAAGTACGTTAAATTTTTTCTCTGACAACTTACCAATATGGTCTGCCAGAGGTGTGCATGTACAAATAAAGTGTGTGAGTAATAAATAAAAAACAGAATTTAATAAATAAGTGAGAAATAGATAATTGAGGCAGAATTGTTTTTTTTTATAGCCTCGAAATTCACACACTGATTAAAACTTGCTTTTTCCTAACAATCAAAAATAAAATAAACCAATTTATTTCTTTTAATCAATACCGATAACTATAAACTTCCCTTCATTAACCTTTAAATTAATATGACATCGATTAATCGTCTTAATAAATCGAACAAAGGTCAACCAATAAATCGATTCCTTAATCGAATATCTTATAAGTACGAATGAGTTATATGTAGCAATGTCCTGCTAGTTAGATTAGATTATTGCTTTATTTGTCAAACATAATTTACACGAGTCCATAGTTAATTTATGATCATATTTTCTTCAGTTTCGGAAAAGGATTCCATTATTCTATTAATATTTGCAATTAGATCAAAAATTTCATTATTTCATTTCATTTTCAATGGATTTGGAAACTTGGCACATACATTAAGTAAATCAAACCCTGGAATAACATGAAGGGTACTTTTTATCCGGAGAAAACATAAGATCCCTCGGAAACGCGGATGAAACCGCGGGAATACATAATTGCATCTCTTTCTATCCTTCATCAAAATCATTAGGTTTGTAAATTCGCTTCAGAGAGAATATATCTGAGAACTCAAAGGGTTCAGGTATTAAATCTACACCATCACGATCGTACCATACCACTTACTAATTGCTTTCGATATGGAATATCTCTGTCACTGTTTAATTACAAGTGCAAGACAGTGACGAGAAACTATAACCTAAAAAGTGAGTTATAAGTCTACTTAAAAAAGGTGTTACAAAAATTCAATGCCAGGACACAGTGTGGTAGAAAGTGTTTGTGTTGCAAGGAGGTAAGGGTGCGCAGGCGGCGCGTGGGCGGAAACATCTGGTCTACGGCCTTCGACGACCTACATGATATGATGTAGGGCCTGGGTCTAATGGAAACAGTTGCTATTGCTACGTTGGAAATTGCGTCATTTAACATTAATGATAGGCGATATGTTTAAAAATCGGAGCTGGTACGATACAAATAAAGGTTGATTTTCCATAATCGATTTAAGTCCTCAGTTCCATGTAGTAATTTTCATCAAGATGTTCTACGGCTAGATATTAAAGTATGTGAAATGATAATTATACCCCAATTTATTGGGTCTATGATTCCCATTCTTTTCTCTGGCTTCTCTTTTCGCAACTATTTTTACCTGACTGCGCCAAAAAAGGAGGGTTATGGACAACTTGTTTCTGCTTTCAAATATTTCAGAACTCAATCGATATCTTTAAAATAGTTGACGCTGCTTTCAAGAGATGGCGCTACATGCACATTATATAGTGAGATAATCATGAACTTCTTGATCGAAGTTAAAAAAATATTTTGAAGAAAATCTATTCATAATTGACCAATTTTAAGCGAAACCTCTTAGATCTATGATTATGATCTTCCTTATTTTTCTTTTACTCAAGCAAATTAGTCCGGAATGTATTGAATTTAATTAAAGTAAAGAAATTATTTTGATAGTTTACTAATTAATACTGCATAACAATCGAAATTTTTGAAGTTTAATAATTTGCACACGTGTGCTAGCCGACAATGCCAGCCGGCCATTGACCCCCGACCTGCGTAACTGTATGTGCGCTGGCGCAGCCTCCGTTTGAACTACGGAGGCTTGAGTTAAGAGTTCCGGGTTTTGACTATGATGGGAAGCATTCTGAAGATGAGAGATTTGTTTATTGGTTTACTACTTTTTTACCTACTATATCCTAATCATTGATGTCATCTACGTGTGTTAAATTTCGTTCTACCAGCGTTAAAAGCTGCACACAAAAATTCTAACTTCATTGCTATATTTGGTATACAGGTCGATACTTCGAGGTGGCATATATTCGACACCGATGTTGAATTCGTCATGCAAAAACTGAAATCTCGAATACATTTCTTTTTAAGTCACATTCTGTTCGAGCTAATTCACCCTGTATACCTAGTTAATTTATGTCTTGGTATAAAATATGGGGTACTTTTTACCCCGAAAAACGTAATGTTACCATGGGAAAGTGGTTAAAACTGCGGGGCGAATGCTAGTAAGCATACACAAAGTAGGTATAGTATCAGAGATATGGTTTCCACAGTAAACTGTTTTGCAGGATCTCGAGAACAGAGCCACCTACCGGGTCCAACTATAAGTTAAGATCCATCCGGGTGATCCCATACAATAAATCATTTATATCGTTCAATCCGTTTAGGAGAAGAATTGCGAACACATGCAAATTGGAATCTATACTGCATCTAATATTATAAAGCTAGGGTTTGTTTGGTTGAACTATTTGAAAAATCGAAAAATTATTTTTGTGTTGGATAGCCCATTTATCGAGGAAGGCTATAGGTTACTTTTTATCCCGGGAAAACATAAGATCCCTCGGGAACGCGGGTGAAACCGCGGGGCGGAAGCTAGTTTTATATATGAAGATTTATTCACATTGACAGTTAAAATATGGCGAATATTGACAGCTAGACATCTCTAATTATTTTATTTATTTTTATTTTACTAACAAAATAAATGATTTTCAGTACTACTCGCGCAGTTAAAGCTTGCAGTACCCAAGGCAAGCTCAATTCGTCACCCAGCGACAGTGGGTGTGGCTCGACCAGTTCATATCCTGCTACAAGTACATAGCGTGATATCGAAGAAAGTTTCAACGTTTAAGTACAATGAGAAAGCTGATTGCAACTGTTAAACTAACTTAATGTAGCATAATCTTAGACAACTAGGAGTAGCTAAATGTACCGTTTAGTTTTTTGAAGTGTAAACTTCTTTTAGCGCTAAGTTTGTTTAAAGTCTTCACTTCTGTCGGCACTCGCAGTGTGCAATTTTTTTTTTATACAGGATGCCAAATGCTACTGTCATGCTACACTTTGTCATTACTTGAGACTTAAAATAAAATAAATTGAAATATCTCTCTTCTGTTTTTTTAAATTATGTAATTTTATTTTATTTTGTAATTTGTTTTTAACTATGTTATTTTTTGTCAATTATTATGAATGCATAGTACCGCAGCCAAATAACTTATAGTTGAGTTCCTGCGCGTGAGTTCTTACTCACGCGCAGAGCCAGAGCTTACCGGGGTGGGGGGAAGGGTCATCAACACGCGAGTGATACCCCTGGTGCTGCAAGCGTTCATATGCTACGGTAACCGATTACCATCAGATGGGCCGTATGCTTGTTTGCCGACAATGTGGTATAAAAATAAACCTACATAAATGCGACAACATAACACCTGTAACTGGTGACAAGGCCTGTCTAAATAATCTGTATTATTACACTTATATATTGTACTGCCTATAAGAAAATTATGATACAAAGTCCGAGTATGATGAAAAAGCCTCATTAACTAACCAAATAAGCACAAGATTTATAATATATATATCTTAATAATGTATGTCCGTGCACCCATTTAAGACAGTATAGCCTTATAAAAAATTCTCATATATAGATATCTTAAACATACTTATATAAGGTATAATTTACTTTAATTAAGTTATTCAAACCATAAAATCCAATGCTACAACGATTAAAGCTATAGCTCGGAAAATAAAACAGTTATAATAAAATATTACATATCAGCATGTATAAGAAGTATGTATATGTAAATGGTAGGGTTGTCAACGTCAATAAAAAAATATTATAGAAGTAAATTTTGTTTAAATAGAAAGGACAAGGGAAATAAAATACATATTTGTTTATTACTTTTTCACGTGTCAACTAATATTATGCAATTGATCACAGATGAATACGTAGTTTGTATTACTGCGACTGTCAAAAATATACTTTACGTCCTGAGAAAATAAAATGCAATTTTAACCGCGAGACTATGAGCTAGTAAACATCAGTGCATTACAAAAATAACATGCGGTTGTGTGGATGTTTGTCTTTGACGACGACGACGAATTTGGATGTAATTTGACATATAGATAGATCATACCCTGATATAAAACGGAAAAAAATACTTTAACATAAACTTTAACATACTTTGAGAAACCGGATAAAAGCCCAAGCTATTAAATATTAAATCTTATACTTCAATAAATAGTGACAGCCCTATTTACCAATACAATAAACCTTATTTAAAAAGTAAGTTGTATGCAAACCGTTGCATTGCATAAATCGTCGTCAATATGCAGAATACTTATAAAGTATATATGAATAAACAATATCAGTTATTATTTTAAAATGACATCACCATGTATGGAGCGAGAGGTAGCCGTATACAGGCTGGTGTGAAAAGTATGTCTAATTATAGAATTGATTTGTGCTATATTCATTTTAAAAATGTTTTATTTAAAGCATTTAGATTGGATTATCATCTATACTAATAATATTATAAAGCTGAAGAGTTTGTTTGTTTGAACGCGCTAATCTCAGGAACTACTGGTTCGAATTGAAAAGTTCTTTTAGTGTTGGATAGTCCATTTATCGAGGAAGGCTATAGGCCATAAGATCCCTAGGGAATGCGGGTGAAACCGCGGGGCGAGCTATCGGTTCTGGTGAATGGCCCTACCGCCCCGTGACAATAAATAACCCGGGACATTCCTCACACACGGCCATCTTATCCAAAACTAAGTAGAGCTTGTACTATGATTGCCACATAACTGATTTTTATTTATTTTTAGCTGTTCTCCGCGGTTTCACCCGAGTTCCCGCTATATTTATTTTTCTATGTTTTAATTGTTATTCTGCTATTCGGGGCGGAGACAAATCCAACAAATCAAAGATCATAAAAATCAGTCCAGTAGTTTGAGTTCTAAATGGTCTAACTTACACGACTTTGTATTATACATATTATATAAGATAATTAAGGAAAACTAACAGGTATTACTTACTTAGATAACGTACAATATTTATAAGGAAAAAAATGCTTTGAGCTACTAATAAACTACAATTGTATTGCATAATATGAAAAATATACTTATATCGATATTTACACCCAGACTCAGAACAAACACACGTGTTAATTTTTCTCAAGTAGGAATCAAACCCACGACATATGGCTTGGCAAGTTGGGTATCTAAATTCCGCGCCAAACTTCTTGTATTATAATTAATAACAATCACTCATATGTAACGTCATTTTCTCCAAGAAAAACATGTATTAATGAATGGGACATGAAGGTGAACACTCTGTACACAGGCGCCGCGCCGTATAAGGGGTGTAGTAAGTATGCCACCGCTCTGGCAGGTTATATGTTACCACCCACGCTTGGCTGTATAAGCCGTGTGATTTTTTTTTCTTTGTTTAGTTAGACGAGGTATTTTATTATGAAAAGTGAAAGATGAGTGATTTGTGATTTATAACTTTTAAAACTTCACTTTCAAGTTTTTTTGTTTCTACTTTCTTTATTCAATGGAACTATTATGTAAATAGAGCAATGATTTTACTTATTAATCACCTGTCAAAAATGTATCACTATTCTATTAGGTAAACGACGCCATTTTGATTTTCAATTTAAATTAAATGAAATTATCTACCAATCTATTTTAATGTCACTTAGTATGGTGTGATTGTGGACACCATATTTAAGTGATGATATGGCCGTAAGTGGTAAATCTCTGGATAATGGATCTCAAATGCAGCTGCCACAACATACCCGTACGTATTCTATGACAGATTTTCAACATTTTTCAAGCGAATGTGTTTGTTTCTTACTTTTTTTCCTCGGGAACGCGGTTAAAACCGAGGGAGGAAGCAAGGCGAATCGAACAAACAAGTCCATATGTAAGGATTAGTGGTTCTTGACTCACGAGTCACAATGATGTAACGTTCATTGTTCGCGGAGCCTGCCAACTGAATAATCATTTCACTTTCGCTTCATAAAATATTTATTATTATAATTTATAAGCAGAAGAATGAAGGCCGCTAGAAATAGGTAGCTGAACGAATATTTAAATCTCGCTTTGTCTAGTATTTTTTTAACTAAGGTTTAATCGACTCGTCCCAAATATATCTAGTCTATGGTTCAACTAATCCCATGGAAGATTAGTTGAACCATAGACTAACTTAACTATAACAATTTCCGTTAAAAGTAGCCAATTATATACCTTTCCTTTTGCAAAATTAAGTTTCTTGTCGATCTGGAGAATCTTTACGGATGAGAATAAGAGAGCGCGTAAGGAACTTTACCAGCGAGGGGGCAACTACTTTAAGGGCAACTCGAAAGAGGTTCGAACCTCAGCTTGGGCAGTTGCTGGACATATTTCCCTGATATTTTCGTAACAGCATGGCAGCAATGGCATGTGATGATGTGACCGAAGGTCGTAATTAAGCACACAAAGAACTGACTCTCAAATATGTCTACAATTTCTTAATATTCATGTAATAACTAGCTTCCGCCCCGCGGTTTCACCCGCGTTGCCGAGGGATTGTATGATTTCCCGGTTTAAAATTAGCCTATGTCCTTTTCCATACTATAGGCTATCTGCATACCAAATTTCATCGAGATCGGTTCAGCTGTTTAGGTGTGAAAAGGTAACAAACAAACTCACTTTCGCATTTATAATATTAAGTTCGGGTTAGGAAGTTAGGAAGGAAGATAGGATTAAGATCTTGAGTGAAACTTTATTCAAATATTGTATACAGCAACTACTTAGCTTTCCTAACCTTACTTATCTTTCCCGATATTTACCTTTACCAAATACGGTACCTATTAAAATTAAATTTCCCTTTCAATTAGCACGTCCTTACGAGACGTGGGACAGAGATACAGATAGTATTACGTAACAAGTGAATGAGAAAGCGAATGTGTCTCAAATGCTGAAGAGCTTTTGATGTGACCAATCTCTTTGAAGCTTTACATAAGGCTCTTGACATTTCTAGTTCTATGAACAAGAGCATTATGTGTACCGACTCTAAAGTGGGTGTGTTGTGTTTTGGTCTACTTTCTATATACGTGTTCTGGAGATGTATTATGTAATTTTCTATTAGACTTTATTGTTTTTTAATTTTAAACTTTGAATCTATAAGTCTGCAAAACCTTTCTCAGTGTTCGAAAGCCAGATTCTGTTTAGACTTTACAAGCTTACGACCTTTAGCCACATCATCACTTACCATGTTTAAGAAACGTGGTGAAACAATTACTGTGTTTTCTGATTCCTACAAACTAGGGTTTTTCAAGAGCTGGATGAATAGGCATCGTCGGGCAAACGAGCAACTTCGGTTCCATCATTGTCCTTGGTCGAGTCAGTGACCAAACACAAGCCCATTTAATATAAAAAAATACACAAGCCTACCAAACATTTAAACAAAAAACCATCATAGTAAAAAAAGCCGTTATTCAATCCGTCCAACATGAAATTTGAACATATAAAAAATATTACTGACACGTAACTCGTAAAATAAATAAATTACAAGACCTCACATTGAGAAGTTTTTATAGATCTGTCAATAATTTAGCGTTATAATAGACTTGTTTTGAAGCCAAAACTGATAAAGTTTTGTTCATGAAAATATATCCAAGATTACTATAAAGCCACACATTATTATTGATGTAATCCTGAATGACAATGACACAATGAGAATGGAAAGACTGGAAGCGTTCGAAGAGCTGTTGGAGCATGGAGAAGATCAGCTGCAATGTGAGGGTCACAAACATGGAATTGCTACGGAGGGTTATAGAGAAACCATAGAGAATAGAAGGGGAAAATGATTGATCATCCAATATGGAAGATAAATGGAAACCAAGGAGGGGAAAGATAGGAACAACTACAGAGAAGACATAAAGATAAAAATAAGGGTCATGTCGTTAGAGAGAGAGGCACAAGAAAACGTGTCTGAAAAGTAGAAGAATCTACACCGACAATAGTTTAGCATTTAAATATAGAAGAATTTGGAAGAGGATTTTTTGACGATAGGGATGTTGCCGGTATTTAAAATAATTTGTTATCGATTATTTTGTAAAATTTATCCTTTTTATGTTGTATAATTATGACAAAAACTTCCAATTCCAAATCCCAATTTATTATTTATGGCTCCATCGTGCCATCGATGACTGCCAGTGTTATGGTTAGAAAAAACAAAGTCATATAATTTTTCGTTTTGACACTTCATAAAAAGTTGCCGATTTGATATGTCAGACAATATTTCTATTCTCTATAGAAATTGGAAAAACGCCTCAAGTGGTATTCCACTTGAGGCGTTTTTCCAATTCATAGAACGAATTCCTTGCATATAAAGTAATGTATGCTAATGTAAAAAATGTACTCTAGCTAGTCAAAGTGAATTGCATACCTATTCGGGTGTTGAAATATCAGATATCCATTCAAAATCTGATCAAAGACACCGCAAACTAAATGTACAATAAAAATAATAAGAACCGGTCGCTATAGCCTTTGACAAGGTTAAAATCTCGTTTATTTCTTAGAACACGATAATATCACATATATATACAACAAACAAACATACATAACGTAACAGTAAGCGATCTGAATGCTTGATTACTATGTCATGGCGACGACAAATAAGGATATTTGGCTTTCAACTGTGCTATAAGTGTGCAGAAATGTTGCTGTGTTGCCAGCAATACTTTTCCATGTACCTAAACTCAAATTCATAAAGTTACAGAATACAAGGGTGCTTTAATTAAACCGAAAGCAGTTATAATAATATTAAAGACGATTATTGATAATTTTTCTCCATATTTTTTAATTTCAGGTACGATTTTATCTATGAAGTAGGTATATTATATAGCATTAGAATAGACTATAGATAGAGTAATGAAACAAACTGTTATTCGACGATTATATTAACAAAATATATGAAATTGTTGTTACTATGTATTTTTTTTAAATACTTGATAATCTTTTTTTTTTAAATATAGATAATTTAGAAAGATATGAAGTAAAAAAAGTAAAAATTACAATTTATTACGGTATAGCAACACTTATTTATAGCGGTGACTTAGAAAATATTGTATTTCACAAATTTTATGCATTTTCTAAACGTTTGAGCTACCTAGATAGTTGTGCAACTGGCAGGAGTTAAAAGTCAAAGAATTGATTATTTTAATTTCTATCGGGCGTCTTGAAACAAATTGGCGCGTTATTTCAATATTTAAATTGTCAAAGCTAAATTGCAGACTTCTTGATGGATATATTAACATTATAAGGTAGCTGGAAGCAGCTGTAGAGCAATAGACTCTGGATAGTTATGGCAAATCAAGGAATACTTTTTTTAAATATGAACTGGCCGAAGGCAGTAAGGCACATAGAGCTTAGAAGAGGAACACACCAGTAGGTGCTTGGCAACCTATTTCCATGTACTTTTAAATTGGTTTAGAGAAAAATAAATGCCCACGTAATTTCTTACAAAAAAACCTGCGTAAGTTGATCTTGCTCTCAGACAAATCATGTATCAAAATGCCATCATGACTAATAGGGTATTTGACTGACATTTAAATCAGCAACTTTTTATGAAATTTCAAAACGATACGTTTATATGGAGTTTTGTATGAAATACAAGCATGTGACGTCATAATTATATAGCATACTCTTTATGGTTAGATTGGTCTTAAAAAATCATAATAAGGATAAATTTCATAAAATAATCGTGGTTTCCCCTTTTTTTAGATGTTTTATACATTCGTTAGTGTTGGTTAATTTATTTTAATACAAATAAGTACCCTATTACGACAACGTCATATATTTTGTTAGAATGCACATTCACTTGCATTCATGAGAAATAAACAAAAGCACATACTCGTTGCGTAATTATTTACGCAACGTAATCTGAAATTGATTACCGCCTGTTACTTTCTTCTATAGGCTACAAATATCTTTTTAATAAAATAAACAGGTAAAGATAGAAGAAATTAAATGTGATCTTAATTATAACCTCAAACACGTTTCCTAGATTTCATGATATATGGCAATATCCAAAAAGTATTTAAAACAGTCAGTATAATAATAAAGTCAAAGGCATAGCCAATTATTCAGTTTAGTCCCTAGAGGGCGCTAATTAAGGTTAAAGCTACAGAAGTTACCACCGGCCCAGAAGAACCGGCAGGAAAATCATCAAGGTTACATGCTTTATTATCCAATAACCTAATTTAGGTTTTTTCTAATGTTAAATAACTGGTATTTAGTGACATGTCGACTACATCACTATAAAAGGAAATTGTAAATAGGATTACTGCGAAAAACCACGAGCTAATTAAATGGGCCAAGGTTGTTTGAATCACTGTAATATCATACATAAACATACATAATAATACGGATTTAATTACATTGAAGGATGTTAGGTACGAGACAGTTATTAAACCCCTATATTATATACCCCTACTCTAATGAAAAATAATTTCCTAATTATCTTAATACAATTTTTCCAAAGGTTGAAGATGCTGTAGTCTAGACTAGAGAAGTCTTTTAAGGACCCTCTTGAAGAACCCCATATCGTAGCGCTGAGGGAAAACCGTAATGGGGAGTTCGTTTCATATTCTAATGGTTCGCAGTAGGAACGTTGGACTGAATCGTTGGGTGGACGATCGAGGCGGCTCGAGGATAAGAGGATGAACTCCTCATCACCAGCGATGGTAGAAAGGTGATGATGGCACCAGGTTAAAAACTTCTTGACAACACTCCCCATTATAAAGACAGTAGCATATACAGAGAGAGCCTATATCTCTCCGAAGCCCATGAACAAATCATACAGCTCAATAATGAAAATATTACAACGAACTGAAACCATTAATCAATAATTATGAAGTCATAGACACATCATCCGCATAATAGACAAATACAGTTGTTAAATTAATAATCATAATTTACGGCCAAAATCTCGATCAAGTCAATCTTATGTGACTTTTCATCAATGTCAAATAATCACCGTGTACATGTACAATGTATAATACTCAATTAAGATTAGCATCTTAAGTCTTGGATTGAGTGCTAACTTTAAAATCTAAATAACAATGAATTATTGCTTTAACTTTAAGGTCAAACGTGTTTCTGTTATCAAACTATCACGAATGCGATAGCGAATGATCTAATTTTGAGTTGATTTTGACTTTCAAATCACTAGAATTACGTATTAGGTCACAAATTGTTATATTAGGCACGCGTCTTACATACAAGTACCTACTGTATGTAATTGTGTATATATGTTCTTATAGCTCTTAAATAAATAATATTCTATTCTATTCTATTCTACTGAAGTTGCGGCCTAAAACTATTATGATTCTTCGTTGGAAATGCTCAAATGCTTTGCATTGCTAAGGAAATATAAGTTACTCGCTATGCATGTATGCACCTCTCTGTAATGTCTACATAAACTTTAAGATCTCTATAAAATTTCATAAATTAAGTATTCGGTTTGGATGAAATTCTTTTATCAATGCAAATCTCGTGGTCAAAAATCATCAAAAATGTTGGCATACGCCTACACCGTTGATTTCCTGATGTACAAAAGTATCAAGGGTAGACTTTATAATTAATTTCGGTAAAATTTGACAAACTGTATCTTAAGTGACACAATGTGTCATTTTCAGGATCAGGTTCCGTCAGACCCGGTATATTCATAAACCAAATAGCAGAATCATTGCAGACAATTCCTTCATCAATGCTGATAATAATTATCATTGGGCCTACACCACGACTAGGAAATTATTTATCCCAGTCCATTTTCCACCTATCTCTTTCCTACATATTTGTATCACCAAATACATCTGCAGATTCAAATCTATCCAATGGCAAATTTCAACTTTAAAACCTGTCATAATGAATTCACTTACTTGGAAGTGCAGAATAATTGTCCATATCAGCCCTAGCGTCAGCTTGGGGTTCCCGTCGACGATGTCCTCTGCCCTGATGTTGACGAGCTTAATCTTCTTGTACCTGAGGAAGTCCAGCGCCATCTGGACATTTTGCAGCATGTGGAAGCGCATCCGACCTCTTTCGCGCGGCTGGAATTTAGAAAATAATTATTAGTTAACTAGCATTTTTTTACCACGAATAGGCCAGTGTTTGACCACAATCTCACCATAGTAAGTGATGATGTGTCCGAAGGTGGTGAGCATACAAAGCCTAGAAAGAACCCCTCATTCACCCGCAACTAGCTTTCTACCGCGTCGTTTCACACGTGAACCCCTATTTTATCCTAACAGTTCAATACCTACTCGTCCAAAATGTATGAAGCAACCGTTTTATTTTACGCTATAACAGAGTTGGTCCCATAATAGATTACATTAGTCAGATTTCAAATTGTGGTTTTACAATAAATACAGCGAAGATATTTGCTCATTGATGACCAAGATCATATTAAAGTTTATTCAAAACACAACCTTATTAACAACAACACAAGTCCTTCACTATTTAACTTCACCACCCGTTTTCCTGACCTGACCAATGACCTCGTTAGTTCAAGGGTTTCGCGCACGCCATGGGCGGGGTTGTGTAGCTGGATCATTTCCGTTACCACACCTGTATGTGCCCTGATTAATTCCAATAGATAGTTACATGATGGATAACCCTTTTATAGTCTTTAAGTGAATATTAGTCTAAATAAGTTAATATAGCGTTATTAAGGTGGTGATACACCTCCAGCGGTAGTGACGTCAAATCCTGTACTGAGAGATTACGCGGTACCGGTAGCCGGTACCGAAACCATAGTCTCCTGGTAAAATTGACTTGATACGAAAAAATCTTAGATTGGTCCAAATTAATTTATTCAATGTGAGGAGAATTTGTGTTAGTGAACTGAAAAAAGACTCCAAGAAGCAAATCAAAGTATCATCCCGTGACGAAGGTCATGGGTTTGAATCCTACAATGAGCTTGAGCTTTCAGTGAAGGAAAACATCGTGAGGAAACCATAGCATGGTGGACCCTACCACCATGCTATGGTTTCCTCACGATGTTTACTTACTACGACTTTATAGTACCCGCTCCTTAACGTAAAATCGACAGATGAAGGGGAAAGTCGTAAGATGGAATTGTAGAAGGTTTTTGTGGATTTACAAAGTCTTATGGTCGTGAGAGACGTATGGCGTATAATACCCTTGATCGGATTACGTTTTTTTTATTTACCTTGGTTTAAGAATAAAAAATGACTTTTGTAATTTACATACTTAGAGGTCATTGCGTCATCTTTCCGGATTCCATATTCAAATTACAGATAAAAGTATTGATACGACTATTTAATTTCCCAACATTTAAATATGGAACTATAAATTTTGATTTAGTAAGAAAAATTGTTCTAATCTAGGTATCATTTTAATATTTTAATGCGAAACGAATTCGTTTAATATCGTTGGCATTAAATAATAATGAGTTTCCATAGTAATCGATTGACCGTCGACATATATGTTGATTTAATTTGTCGATCCCATTCTTCAGAACCCATTACATTATTAATTATCTGTCTAACTTCATCATCATTGTCTGTCAAAGTGACAATGATTGATAGATGACAATTAATGTAACCAGTTAAAGAACATTATTTGAAATAAAGCCTTAGACATGTCAAAATAATATTGCTTTAATTTTTAGAAGAAAGATAGAATATAAAAGAGCTACCAGCTACGAATGTTCTCTTTTTAATTGTCATTGTAATCCTTGAAGAATTAAATATTTTATTAAACAAAATAAGTTTATTTTAAATAAAATAAATATTCTGGGACATTATTCCTCACACACATTTATTTCGAAGAAGATTCCTCGAACAACCGAATTCGTTGCCGTGAATTGACAGTGTCACTGTCAATTCACATTCTCATTAATAACATGATATTATTATTAATCAAGCTTCTAGAAGCGTTAAATACACGTGTTTACTCACAAGGTGTTCGCCAGAAAGCACCTCCAGCAGCGAGATGAGGTTGAGTCCATCGCGCAGGTCTTCGAACAGATCGTTCACGTGGCGGTTCACCTGTGCAGCATAAAATACATGTTAACAATCAACAAAAATCAATATAGGTGGTTGCGCGAATAGGTAAATCTATCTATTTTAATTTATTATTTGATTGACACGCATATCGTCCTATCCTTTTTCCACTCCTGCACATACCTACTAAATAGTATTGCAAGAGTGAGACGTCACGCACCGCATCCTAGCGGAAATATATTGGACTAATTCGCTAGCTACTGTCTTTCTTCACTTCCGTCGTGTGAGTCGAAAAATATGGCGTGAAAACACAACGCTCCGCCCATTTAATTTCTAATTTGGTACTTTATCGCATATTAACCGCAACTTGTGTCGTTTTGAAGTTATGTGAAGTTTAGTGTGTGCTTCTACAACGATTATCGTTCAATTCTGGACTCTGGAGCCTCATACGGGCTGATTACCGGCTCCCGGCTCGCGTCACACCAAAGCCGCCACGACAAGGATCACTCATACTGGAGACTAAGGTATTGTGCATTTCCTCCTTCATGAACTGTATCTATTCAAATTCCCACAGTTCAATTTGTTCCTGTCGGGTGTGTCTTGTCAATCAAATTGGTAATTAGTTAGCATTCGTACTCGCGCATCGACCGCCATACTTTTTCCTTGATTTGAATTTCGATCTAAAATAATTAACATAAAATCGCATCACCCGCTCAAACATTATATGGTCCTTCTCCCTGGATTTGAATTAGTTACCGCAATCATTAGCAATTCGAAATTATTATTTCTAGACAGTTCATTCTCACATCGGTAGTCAATATAGGTTAGGTACCTACACACCTACAACTTGGGTAATTATTAATTTTTCGTTTGTTCACCGCACTAGCTCACAATAGATTATCGCATATCGCTAATTACCCAAATTACATCGAAGGTGGTTAGGTATAACTTGCAATTTGTCGCTTAAAATATCGCTAACGCGTAAGTAAACATAAATCTTTCGCTTACTTATTTACCTTTTTATTTCGTTTCGCCCCGCATAGGTAAATAGGTAATTTTCGCTTACTATTTCGTTTTGTTACTTCGCTTCCTACTCGAGACTACCTAGTCTACCTGCCTATCTAGGCATAGTTACATTTGTTAATTCAATAATTCAATTATTGATACAAAACCTAATACAATCAAGTTCGTAAACAAAACATAGACGTGACCGTATATAGGTAACGTACCTAGATACCTATAGTTGTTTCATACTGTTGAATATTAGTTAGTTTGTCATATCGTTTAGAGTATACTGTATACATCGCGTGCCTACATCTATACGTTCGTACTCCACTATAGAAAGGTTATTCAGTATACACGGACTATTCCGTTCTCCGCCGCTCATAGCTATTTGTTATTATTCTACCCGCTTTTGTATTTATAATTTATTAAAATGGCTCCAAAGTCAGATATAAATACAGAATTAAAACTTTTGTATGCTAAAAGGGATATGCTGTTTTCTCGCATGCAAAGTATTTGTAACCATTCAAAGGATAGCTCATTTAATGAAAGTTTTTTATGTGAAATGGAAACTGTTGATAGATTGCGATCGGATTTCGAAAGTGTGTTGGATCAAATCAATACATTGGAATTAAAATTAAATCCTGAATTTGTTGTTAATTATCAGTCCCTCTCGTCGTTTGAGGACTCATTAGGTCATGTCAAAAGATGTGCCAAGTTGTTGCAAGTTGACGTCAAACCCGTCAAACCGAATCGTTCGCCTAAATTGCCTCCGATCCAAATACCGGAATTTGATGGTGATTTAAAAAAATGGCCTTTGTTCTTAGCTAGTTTTTAAAAATGCAATACATAACAATACATCACTTTCGGAATCTGAAAAATTATACTACTTATTAGGTAAGTTAACCGGCAGAGCGCGCTCCGTATGCGCCGGGATTACGCCTGACGCCGAAAATTACACTATAATTTTCGATTTGCTTATAACTAAATACGAGGATAAACGTTTGGTAGCTACTTCGTATTTAGATCAAATATTCGAACTTAAAAATATTACGTCCGCATCTTCTGTTAATTTAGAATTATTTCTTGATAAATTCGCTTCGTCTGTTGCCGCTTTGAAAAACCTAAAGATCAATGACCTCGCTGACTTTGTATTTTTGTATATCGCGCTTAAGAAATTAGACCCTGAAACCGCACGTTCCTTTGAATTAGATAAACGTAGTTCTGAAATACCGTCGTTTGATGATCTAGCTTTATTTGTACGCGATCATATCAAAATATTGCAACGTACTTCTTCGTCCACAAAACATGAAGTTACGAAGAAATATTCTGATCGTAAAATTGATCCACCATCAAAATCGCTTCATACTACGCCGCGTGCGTCGTCGACTACATACGCTTACGCATCCAGTTCACAATCGCAATCGACTTCGTGCTCTTTATGCAATAATCGTCATGATTATTTATATAGATGTTCCGTATTTCATAGTTATACGCCAAGTGAACGTTTTAATTTTGTTAAGGCTAATAATTTGTGTCTTAATTGTTTGAGTAGTAGACACAGAGTCTCCGCTTGTAATTCGAATTCTGTCTGTCGTAAATGTAGTAGGAAACACCATACTATGCTTCACTTTGAAAATAATAATGTAACAACCGGGAACACATCCCCCGTTGTAAGTAGCTCGCTTATATCGCCGTCGTTGTCTCTCGCACCTGTCGCACCGCGACCCGCCGTCGCCGCCGCCGTCCCTGCTACGGCTGCCCGCGCCGCTGTCCATACTACAGCCGCCCGCGCCGCTGGTACCGACAGCGCGCCACACTCGCTCTCCGCTCGGTCTGATGACGTCACACACTGTATGTTATCAGATAATAATCTTGTCGCTCGCCCTCTTACCACTACGGTATTGCTCGCAACCGCTCGGGTTATTGTCGTTGATAATCGTGGTACCGAACACTGTGTTCGTGCCTTATTAGATAGTGCTTCTCAAAGCAATTTTATCACTCGTGATTGTTGTAAACGTTTAGGTTTAAACGTTAATTTCAGACCTGTATGTTCCTCAGTGAAAGGAATAGGAGGTTCGACCAAAACTATTCAGGGTTCGGTAAAATTAAAATTCTCTTCTCGCTTTGATCGTAACATTAATTATGATATTGAGTCGTTAGTGGTAGATAAAATTACCGAACGCTTACCTACTGTTTCAGTTGATGTTTCTGATATGTCGAATTTTATAAACTTACCACTCGCAGATGATACTTACTCTGTACCCGGTCAGATTGATATGTTGGTCGGTGCTTCGATCTTCCCGCACCTCCTCTTACCTCATAAGGTTCAAGGTCATTCGTCGCGTGATTCTCCGCTCGCTTTAGAAACCGTACTTGGTTATATTATAACTGGTGTCGCTCCCGCTCGCTTTGATAGTTTTGACACAGTCTCGTACTGCTGTGCAAATGATTCGCTCGATTCTGTCGTTCGCAAATTCTGGGAAATTGAGGAATTGAATACTCCGGTTATTCTCAGCCCAGAAGATAAACTTTGTGAGGAAATATACACCCGTACAACCTCTCGTGCTGTAGATGGTCGATATGTGGTGTCACTTCCCTTCAAAGGTGATCCTCACTCTCTCGGGGATTCTCGGCAGTCGGCCGAACGTCGTTTCCTTTGTTTGGAAAGGAAATTTCAGGCGTCTCCTAAGTTGAAGGAAGCTTATGATAGCGTTGTACTGGAGTATTTAGAAAAGGGTTATATTTCACCTTCACCTACTCTTTCGGAGGATAATGTGGATAATCCGTCCTACATTATTCCACACCACGGTGTTATTAGGGAAGACAAGGTCACATCCAAATTACGCGTGGTACTGGATGGTAGTGCTAAAACTAGTACGCATGTTTCGCTTAATGACATTCTTTATAATGGTCAAAATCTTCAAGGAAATTTGTTCAATATTATAATAAATTTTCGTTTGTTTTCGATCGCTCTTTCCGCTGACATTCGTCAAATGTTTCTTAGTATCGGCGTTCGCGAATGCGATCGCAGGTTTCAACGCATTTTGTATCGTTTCTCACCGCAGGAACCTCTTAAGGCTTACGAATTTAATCGTGTTTGTTTCGGCCTCACATCGAGCCCCTTTCACGCGCTGCGTACCATTAAGCAGCTCGCTATTGATGAAGGAAACTCCTTTCCTAAGGCTAAGGAGATAGTAGACACTAGCTTATTTATGGATGATTTTGTGTATTCCGTATCGAATGAGAACGAAGGTATTTCTACCGCTTCAGAAATGATAGGTCTCATGAAGTCTGGTCAGTTCGATCTTGTTAAATGGACAAGCAATTCACAATCAGTTCTCGATTCTATTCCGCCTTCGCATCGTCTTTCATCAGTTAAAGAATTCGATGAATCTGAGTCACATAAGGTACTCGGTTTGTGTTGGTCGCCCGCTACAGACCTTTTCGGTCTTAAAATTAGTTCACCCGTTCAAGCTTGCACAAAGCGCACCATATTGTCTTGTGTTGCGAAAGTATGGGATGTGATGGGGTTTGTTGCTCCTGTCGTATTGTACGCTAAACTCTTGATCAAGCAGTTGTGGTTGTGTGAGTGTGATTGGGATGATACTCCGCCTAACGATATCGTTCGCTCGTGGATTCGCTTTAGGGAAGAACTTCCCTTACTCGCTTCTATAAAAATTCCTCGCCATGTAGGTATAACAGAAAATAGTATTGTTACTATCGTTGGTTTCGCAGATGCTAGCGAGAAAGCTTACGGGGGTGTGGTTTATTTTCACGTCCAAAATGGTAATACAAACGCTATACATCTAATTTGTGCAAAATCCAAAGTAGCTCCTCGTAAGGTCGTTTCTCTAGCTCGTCTCGAACTTTGCGCAATATTAGTGCTAGCAAAGCTCATTAGTACTGTCGTCGTAGCTTGTCATAGTCGAATTAACATTCGTAATATTTTTGCTTTCTCGGATTCGACTGTCGCACTTTGTTGGGTTCATTCGTCTCCCCATCGATGGGACACTTTTGTAGCTAACAGAGTAGCCAAGATCCAATTGGATTTATCTCCGCAAAACTTGTATCATGTAGCTGGTACTGACAACCCGGCAGATTGTCTGTCACGTGGTCTTACGCCTTCACAAATAATAAACCATTCTCTTTGGTTCAATGGTCCCTTGTGGGTACACTTAGACCCATCTCAGTGGCCTATCGAAGTTTTTAATCCCTCTACGGTTTCTCAACTGCCCGAGGAAAAGAAACATTCGTTGCTTACATCGTCGCCACGTGAAGAGTCGATTATTATTTCATTGGCTAATCGTTTATCGTCTTGGTCTAAATTGTTACGTTGTTTAGTTTACATTTGTAGATATGCAAAACTTATAAAGACTCGTGGTCGTATAAGTGCATCAGATCTTAACTTCGCAGAATTATTAGTTTTACGTGAACTTCAACGTTCGTATTTTGCTAATGAGATTTCTAGTTTACAATCAGGTAAATCTTGTAGTCGCGCATTTCAGCAACTCAAACCATTCTTGAAGGATGGACTTATAAGAGTTGGTGGTCGTTTAAGTGTTTCGGATTTAAATTACGAAACAAAACATCCAATCATCCTTCCGCGAAAGGATCACATTTTGAATTTATTAGTCGATTACCATCACAAGGTAAATTGTCACGCAGGTCCTGATTTGTTAATGTCGCTTTTACGTCAGAGATATTGGATACTCTCTGCACGTAACCTTATCAGGAATAGGATACATAAATGTCTCGCTTGCTTTAGACTTCGTCCTAAGCCAACTTTCCCGGAAATGGCTGATCATCGATCTTGTCGTGTAGTACAATCCGCTAAACCTTTCGTTCATACTGGTACGGACTATGCAGGTCCGCTTAAAGTTACCATGTCTCGTGGTCGTGGCATTCACTCTACGAAAGGCTATGTGTGCTTATTCGTGTGTATGACGACTCGCGCTGTACACATCGAGCTAGCTAGCGATTTAAGCACTGCTTGCTTTTTGAATGCTTTTAAACGCTTTTTATCTCGTCGCGGTCCTGTAGGTACAATATATTCGGATAATGGTACTAATTACGTCGGTGCAAAGCGCACACTATCAGAATTACACAATTTTTTATGTTCCAAATATCACAAAACTGAGTTTGGACACATTTTAGCCGAAAATCGTATCAATTGGTCGCTTAACGTTCCGGCTGCCAGTCACTTTGGTGGCAACTGGGAAGCCAATATAAAGAGTTTGAAAACGCACCTATTTCGCGTTATAGGTGATCAAATTCTATCGTTTGAAGAGCTTAGTACTGTACTGGCTCAAGTAGAAGCTGTTATGAATACTCGTCCATTGTGTAGAACGCTCTCTAATGATCCTTCGGAACAACTAGCTTTGACTCCAGCACATTTTTTAAATCTTACGCCTTTGAAATACTTGCCCGCTGAAGATATCGATGAAAATATGAGTATTGTTTCACGTCACAGTCTATTAGATAAGCTAATTCAATGCTTTTGGAAGCGCTGGAGAACGGACTATCTCCATACTCTACAGTTGCGTCAGAAATGGAATAGCCCTACCAACCCAATTACAATTGGGACTGTTGTCATACTTTTAACTGAAAATTGCCCGCCTCTTCACTGGCCTTTGGGTATTGTTGAAGAGGTTTTCCCCGGTTCTAATGGAGTTACGCGTATAGTTCGTGTTAAGACTGTGTCTGGAACTTATCTACGTCCGGTCATACGTCTATGCCCTTTACCTAATCAGTAATTGTTTCGTTTGCTCGTGATTGGGTTATAGGTTTAGTTTTAAGTTTGTAGATATGCTCTATTTTGAAGGTGGCCCTTCAAGCCGGGGGGAATGGTTGCGCGAATAGGTAAATCTATCTATTTTAATTTATTATTTGATTGACACGCATATCGTCCTATCCTTTTTCCACTCCTGCACATACCTACTAAATAGTATTGCAAGAGTGAGACGTCACGCACCGCATCCTAGCGGAAATATATTGGACTAATTCGCTAGCTACTGTCTTTCTTCACTTCCGTCGTGTGAGTCGAAAAATATGGCGTGAAAACACAACGCTCCGCCCATTTAATTTCTAATTTGGTACTTTATCGCATATTAACCGCAACTTGTGTCGTTTTGAAGTTATGTGAAGTTTAGTGTGTGCTTCTACAACGATTATCGTTCAATTCTGGACTCTGGAGCCTCATACGGGCTGATTACCGGCTCCCGGCTCGCGTCACACCAAAGCCGCCACGACAAGGATCACTCATACTGGAGACTAAGGTATTGTGCATTTCCTCCTTCATGAACTGTATCTATTCAAATTCCCACAGTTCAATTTGTTCCTGTCGGGTGTGTCTTGTCAATCAAATTGGTAATTAGTTAGCATTCGTACTCGCGCATCGACCGCCATACTTTTTCCTTGATTTGAATTTCGATCTAAAATAATTAACATAAAATCGCATCACCCGCTCAAACAATAGGAGATTCTGCTACAACATCTATCGGAGTTGGGATATCTACAGTAAGAAATAAATGGCCATTTGCAATTTTTTTATTATTGATGGAGGATGATTTCTTTAAAATTTAATATTGTTGCGAATTTGTACAAATGTTTTAAATGTCTTATCCTAATAATCCTACTAAAAATATAAATGCGGATGTGTGTGTGTATGTAATTTTTTTACCACTCAGCTTCGTGTAACGGCTAAATGGATTTTCATGAAATTTGATAATATATTGTTATTTTAGGACCGGAAATAAAACATAAGACATCCTTGGGGAACCCAGATGGAAACGCGGGGCGGAAACTAGTAAGTTCCTGAAGCTCTAGCAGCAAATCTATGTATTTGTGAGAGTTACAGCATTTGTATTTAATAACACTAGAACATATGGACTCAAAAAAATATATATTACGTGCTAAACAAGACAAAACTCCATCAGGTCATCAAATTTAAAGAGATAATAGTAAGAATAGTGGCGTGAATCAGTTACTGACGTCAACCCTAAAATCGTCATCGCAAATGTTCAAAAAGCCTGACAAGTCCCATTGACAATGACATTGAGTCATTTTTCGTGAAATGTAACTCTCAAAATTAGTAAATTGTTTTCTATATCTTTAGTAAAACATGCTTATAGTCTTCGAAAGCAAAAAATTACCTTATTTTGAAATTAGTACCGATTCAATACTCACGACTTATTTTCAATTTAATATCTAGTATTCAAAGCATTTTAATCATTAATAAACTAAACTAGATGGAAAAAGAAATTAATTACTAACATCGATGTATAAAATTAACGATGGATCCATCTCAAAAATTAAGTACCTAAACTACAAAACAAAAGTAACAAGCAAATAAAAAGTGAGCGCAAACAGTTTAATGGCTGAAAATCAAAACTCGAAACAAAAATGCAAATCATAAACAAACCTCACTAGACAAAACATAAATATTAAAAAAATAAAGACAACAACATCAAACGATGAGATGTTTAAAGAAGTGAGTGTTAATAAATAAAATCAGTTAAATGAAAAGTGTTCAAACCATAACTATGACAACAACGTACTAACAAGCGACACAACACCTAATAACTTACTTGTTGGGGAGGACAACAGGATTGGTTGTTGACCACCTCACACACGTGGAGGCGTGTGTAGGTCTGTCCGAGCAGCGTGTGGTAAAAATACGTTAACACCTGGATAATAATCAGTTGTAACAGTGTAGGGTATTTGAACAACTAAACTAGAGTCTACAGGCAAAGCAAAAGTACTAGCATGAAAACGAAGGTGAGTAGAGTTGACAAGCAGGCAACGGGTGAACATATGTAAGTGGTCACAGCCAGTATCCGTATTTGCAATACCAGAGAGTTGCCAACCCTTGCAAAGCTTCGAAGGCAACTGGCTCGCAACACACCGGTAGGGAGGGATATATTTACGCCTTGACGATGGTAGCTAGGCTAGGCGGACTAGTATCCCACTACTGTGCCGGATCTCTTTGTCAGATTTGTAGCTACAAGAACATGTTTGACTTTAGTCAAAGTTTGTGGAGATACGGAAAACCTGTTCAGAATTTTTGCAAGTTCTAATGGAGACATTAAAACATCAACAACGATTATAACTTCCTGTTGACGGTCAACTTCTAAATTTCTAAATCCTATATATTTTGGACGCACAGCAAGCAAATCTATTTTAATTAAAAAAAAACATCTGAATATTTTCTAAATCTAACGATTGCAAGCAACCTTTCACTGAATTGGTGAATAAATTAAACATCAAAGTTTATTGAAATTAAAACTTATGCGGAATACCCAAAACATGCAAAAAATACTTATAAAACATATGATACTATACCTAAATATGGTTTGTGTCAAATAGTATCTTAGTAAGAATCAAAAAGTAATGGAATGTATGAAGTTAATTTCATAAATGAATCTTAATTATGCAGACCAAAGTAGCTACATAAAGCAGCAATAAATAAAACTCTTTATTCATCTAAATCAGGAGATTAAATTGAACAGATTTTATATAAGCCTTTGACACTTTTAACTACAAATCGCAGTAAAGTCTCAATGATTAATGATTTACATATGGAGATACTGTACAGATACAAGAATCTAATGATGTTAAAAATGCTATAAACGATTCACTAGAAATCTAGGTTTGATGGTGTTAACTTTATGAGTTCATCGACACTGAATACTGAATATGTTTGCTAAACTGTACACGTTTACGAGATGACAAAAAGTCGCTAGAATATCGTAAATTATTAACATCAAAGCGAATCACTTATTCTATGATAGTGTCTCTTAAGTAAACGCCAAATTAAATGAGAACTAGAAAGCCATTTTTGCCCATATTATCATATTGTTAAAAGTTATATCAATAACTAGGTAATTTCTTCTTAAGTTTCTCATCAAGCTAACTGTGTTCTTCATTCATATGAAAGAGAGAGAAAAATATAGCAGGACGAAGAAATATCAAATTGTATCTATTATATCTTGAAATCTCTTAGCTAGAATATACTTTACTGAAACTGGAAGTAACCGATAGCATGTGAGAATGATCATCGTTTATATAAACTGTTACAACTGCAACAGTAGAACTAGAACTGTTTCCGTCGTGTAAGCTGAGGAACTTATAATTCAGGTGCATGATATGAGCTGATACATTACTAAGGCAATTGCTGAGGATCCTACTAATAATAGTACAATAAATGCTGTGTATGTTACAGACCTTTAAATATTTCCAGTGCTGCTCCATTTCCAAGTGTAAAGCGATGGGAAATTAAAGATATAGAAATTCCTTTGTATTAATGTGGATAGTAAAGAGATTCCAGAATTCAATTAATTCATTTCTCATCATCGTTGCATAGTAATACTTTAATGATGCCAATTGAAATGAATTCATCAAATTCTTAAACTTTGTCACAATTTGCTTCTCCACTAAGTCTAAAAAAATATCATAATTTGAAAAAAAAAATCACAGAAAGCATATCTTTCAAAACATCATTATGTCGTCTTTCTAAATATTAAAGATCTCCTCTTCTTTGATTAAAATCTCACCCAAATGTTTAAGGTTAAAAAAGTAAAGCAGCTGTTAAATTACCAATTCCAAAAACACAGTCCTTGTTCAACTATTTGTAAATACTTCGTTCTTTAAATACATATTGCGAAGTTTTTTCATAGTTCCGGTTTTGTTCGGCTCCTCAAATACGTTAAACAAATTACAATCGTACACCATATAAATACCTAAACCGGTTGCCTTCTCACCTATTACGTGTTTCCTTTATTATTTTATTTGTATTACAATACAAGATTCAACGTACGGAACGGATTTAAATATTATAGAGTGGGATTCACTAACATATCTAACCAAACTTATTTACTACAGGATTATAGTTTATAAGAAGAATAGATTCAATTCAAGTAGCTACTTGCTCATTGAATACATTATTTTCTGCTTACTATAAATCTGTAAGTTGATCACAAAGCTATCTGTGATAAAAAGGCAAATATATTTAAATCGTTTCGAGAATATCTTTCTTGGACTAAGATCTGGTTAATTTGATTTGATTATATACAAATCTTGTTGATTCAAAACTGTAATTCACAGAACGCAACATTTTTTTTGATTCTGATCTGATTTTACCATTACCCGCACAAATCGAATCATTTGCAGCCATAACTGCCAGGATACAAGCTATGTTAAATATCCTGAATACCTTTCCACGCTAGACCTAAATTTAAACCCATCTATCTGATCTAAGACACAAATGTGCCCTGAAAGGAATTTGTTTGACCAATACAGTCGTGATTCATTTAGAATGATTAATAAATACCATTAAGACGTTATCCGTTCACATTTTGGTCTCGTTTATGTTTAAGATCTCAGACACGTTACATTTGGACGGTGATTAATTTCCTGGAATTATTTTGATTAACTTTACAGTTGAATCAATTTGTCTGTTTTGAAGTTGAGCTGTTATTTCTGTCTTTGTTTATTCTGATGCATTAGCTTTTGCAGTGCTTGAATCAGAATAGTGTCCAGTAAAAGGATGGATGAGGCTGGCGCACGATAAACAAAAACTATTTATTTGACGTCAAAAGGACACACAGCTCAGTATAATGCTACTGACTGTCGTAGCGTTGATTGATAAGTAATCATCAGCTAACATCTGACCTTATCAGTAGGAATTGTGGGAAAGAAGCCTTTGCTTGATAGATAAGGAATGATGAAAAGAATAAAGACAAGTTATAAACTGTTAACAACTTAAACTGGATCCAACTGTGGGTAGCGGAAGATTAAGGCATCATAAAAACGTATGGCTAGACTATCGTATCGATCCATACTGTGACCACATTGTGGACTATATCAGTAAGTAATACTCTATTACAAGTCTGGAAACATTAAATCTTGTTAATAGATGAGAAATTATAAAATAGCAACCCAAAAGTACCAGATTACTTATAAATATTGTATTTCAACTCGTGGGTTTACATATTGGCCCACAATCCGTGGGTGTCACACACTCAGGGGTTCATCCATGCCTTATGTGGTACGGAGCCAGTGGTCACTAACCATAAATATTATTTTTTACACCCACCGAGGTTACGTCATCGATGATGAATCGATGTACTTTTCTGGACGTGTTTTATTTTATTTACAAGACTTTTCCTTTTTTGATAGGTGCAGATGCATAATGATTTAGTCACATTACGAGCCATGTGTAGTCTTACAACATTGTCATTCTCGTTGCAAAAAGAGTTATTGGGTTTGTTAAGGCGTGGAAAACCACGAGCTGATTTATAAAATCATTAAAATTGGCTTTAAACTTATCATTCTTAGAGAGAAACGCCTGTAATAGACAAACAGACGGTTTAACCACGGAAATAGAAAATATTACGGGTCCCATTTCTCTGTATGCGGCTCCTTTTATACAGGGTTATTTTTAACAATTAAAAATAACCCTGTATAGTAATGTCACTGGTGTTGCAAAAGTCTAAAGGCGACAAAGCCCGTATAACGTCAGAAGACAAATATGCCTCTTTACCAATGCTCGGGCTCAAGGCTCAACCCGGGAATCAAACATAAGACCTCCAGTTTCTAAACGAGCTTATTACCGCTTGACCACCGACGCAAATGTCGCAACGAATTAAAAGAAAAATGGATCCTTAAGCCCTTTGATTACATCACCGTCCTCCTTACAATTACATCCATGTAATTTATAATAAACACCATTGTTATGTTAGTATTAAGGTATAAAGTTCTAATAACAAAGGATGTTATCGGTAAGGCTTACCTGATGACGCATAGCACAGTTATGTGTTGCGCCAACACTTTCGATGTAGCCGTTAGGTCCGTGACTAAAAGTTAGTCATCTCAGATTAAACCATTACGTGTCATATTTGTGATTGATGTACAACTAGAGATTGAAGGGATAGAAGATTCTCGACAATCTTCATCTGTTTCAAAATAAGCAGAGCTTTTACTACCAGATAGATACCAGACAGATTTCTTTCTTTTCTTTCCAAATAGAACTAACAGACATGTTTGTTCAGTGTGGGAACCGTAGTCGAGACTGTGTCGTGGTAGTCAGGATATCTAACCTCCACAGGTTCGTTAACCAGCCCCTTTCTTACTACCCCAAATGTATTATGCTTACGGCGATGGTAGCTCAGTGGTAGTGACCCTACAATGAGCTTGAGCTTTCGCTAAAGGAAAACATCGTGAAGAAACCATAACATGGTGGGAGGATACTTTGTAGTAGCCGCCTGACTGGTTAACACCCTCAAGTTGAAAATCTGTCGCCAAACACCTCCTGGTGTGATCCGGCAAATGCATTTGAGACCCAGTTCAATGTGAAAAGTGTCTTACATAAAATCCTGGTTTCCAACCTTCACTAATTGACCACTGATGGGTTTATTCTTCATACTAAAAATATGTCGACAAATAAGTGTACATTACCTAGTTAAAATATAAGTAAGTCGAGTAGAGCAGACGATATACGATAAGGACACTTAACTTCCTTCCGACTTCAATCTTTTATCTAATAATTCCCAAAGACAGGTACATCAGAATCTAATAAACTTAATGAACTGAATTCAACTCTACAGTCAAGTCTAGAATTATTCCCATTCAATAAAAAGCTTTACGAAATTCCAAACATAACACCTATTTTATTGAACCTTTTTGAATCGGTTACAAACTAACAGCCAAGTAAAGGAATTCATGCCTGGAACAGATATCCTTTATAACAAGAAATTAAGGTCAAAATATAAGCGCCACTCTTTCCTTCCAAACACAATGGGCACTTACAAGAATATTTTTATCTGTGTTACAATATTGCCCTTTCTACATATATCTGTAACACTTTCACATCAAAGAATCGCTTGTCCGTCTATGAGTCACCCTGGGTCTCTGTTAATCGCCTTGCAGTTAAAAATGATTACATCATTAAGTTCCGATAAGCAATATGAAGTCAGCATCCGCTATAAGCTACATTGATCTCCCAAAAGAATTTTGGATTATTTTCTAGCATTTGACAGGGATGTTTTTTTTTATGCCCGAAGTTGATAAACAAGCTCATGTAGGATGACGAACTTCGTCATGGCATTCGACGTCACTACTCCTGAGCTATCAAATGCTCACACCAAGCACAGTGTGTCCCAAGATGTTAAGAATACAAAGTATGGAAATAGAAGGGATCGCAATATCTGATCAGATTATCAGAGAAGCTCTTCAACAGATTTCAATTAGACTTGATTTTGGAATTGATGAATTGCATAAGATCTGCCGTAAATTTGGAAAAACTAATTGCATTAGCAATATTGCTCGAGCTTCCTTTTTGGTACCCCAGAGTTAATTGAAAGGATTTGTCGAAACCTCGGGGCGAAAGCTATTAAGTATAAAAGAAAATGACAATAAGCCGAAGACCGAAGTTTACTTGTCACCACACTATTGAATGCGGTGGCATAAAATGAAAAATCTTACTACGTTAAATAAAATGTTAATGATAATCAAATCAATGCCGAATGATATCCCTGACAACCAAATACCAATTTGTACTATTTTGGCAAAAGAAAAAACTTCACTACGAAAGAACTTACTACACAATGACGAATATAGACCTAAATCTAAGGATTGTCATCACTATCTACCTACTAAAGCCAATTTCGGTGAAGATTTTAGCAAAAGATAACATTCCCTGTGACTGAACCACCAGAAATAACCTTAATATGGCTTTACTCAATAACAATTTACAAAGGAAGCTTTGTAAATATGATCCGTTTGTTTATTCACAAACGCAAAGACAGGCAGACAGACAAAGGAATGCATTATTTGCTTTGTACTTAGCCTTTGTTCTGTGCGTTTGGATTGGGAAAACGCACTGTGTATTTCAAGTCTAATGCATCCATTGGAGCGAGTGCAATCTTGTTTTGCAGAAAGCTTTCTTCGTGGAAGAATATGGATTTAGGTATCCTAAAAAATTTAAGACACCTATTTTCCTAAGATTTTTTCTCAGATGCTTAAGCGAAATACTCCTAACTAATTCACTAATATCTCAGAAACTAAAAAGCATACTAACTTGAAATTTGGCAGTCAGGTTCCTAATAAGTAGGCATCCGCTAAGAAAGGATTTTCCAAAATGAAAGGAGAAAGTACTTTGTATCTATACTTATACTTATAATTTAATATTATAAAGCTGAAGAGTTTTTTGTTTGTTTGTTTAAACGCGCTAATATCAGGAACTGCTGGTTCGAAATGAAAAATTCTTTCAGTGTTGGATAGCCCATAGCCTACTTTTTATCCCGGGAAAACACAAGATCCCTCGGGAACGCGGATGAAACCGCGGGGCAGAAGCTAGTCTAACATAAAAATACGTGAGTAATATGTTCTCCTAACGATATATCCTCAAGAGTCACCTAATGAAGCACAAACAGCACTGATTCATCAAAATTAATAGCACTTCATTACGTCATAGATTCATCACTTTGGTCTAGGACAATTTAGACATCTTTTCCTAGACAAGTGTCACGAACTGCAGCTACCTATATCGAGAAAATTGCATGCACTTATGTAGCAAGCAATCATTATTCAATACGGACGTAAAGTTCTACAGCCACGTCACGATCGAGCTGTCAATGAATTATTGACGTACGGCGTCAAAGTGACAATATGAGATACACGACTTAGCTACAAAGTGTGGTGATTGAAGTACATTCACGTAATTAATGTGATGCCGTAGATTGGCGAAGAGGCTGGTGATACGTGATACGGGTATTGTCGGGAAATCTGCCCATGCACCGGAAATCTGACGGCCTTCTAAGCAATGATGCAAATATCTAAGGCCCTGGGTAGTTTGTTCATGATTACTGGAGGGCACATTTTTAACCGTTTGTTTCGAGTAATGATGAACCATTTACTGACAAAATAAACTAGGAAAAGTGAATCTCGCAGTGATGAGGGCATTTTAAATAAGCCTAGTTGTAATTTGAAACTCATTCACTCCGGACAGTCCGGATATTGCTCATAGTTTGAAATGCTTGCTCGATCAAAATGAAAAAAAAAAACGCGATTTCAGAAAAGTTGTTCGTCATGACGAACTTAACATAGGTTTAAAAAATATGCCACCCCCTTATAGATACTATATATAGATACTACTACTTTGGCCGCGATTGAAAGGGTTCGACATCCATTGAAAAAATGGGAAATTTTACCAAAAAGTTGACCACCAAATGTCAAATGTGTGTATTGGTATTTTTCGTTTTGATTTAATTGTATATTGTATTGTACATTTTGCAGTTATTGAAAAAAATATAGCCAATAGTCAGATAATAAAAAAAAAGAAAAATATATATAAAAAATGCAACCTTGCTGAGTTTCTTGCCGGTTCTTCTCAGTTGAAGGCTGATTTCCGAATCGGTGGTAGCTTCAGTAAATTCGACCTTCATAAGTGCCCTCCTAGGGCCTAAACTGAATAAATGGCTTTGACTTTGACTTTGAATGTCGAAGTCGCGAGAGATCATTCAGTAAGTATCTTGAACTAAATCTTGCATGACCATTTAGAAAATTATAGTAGATGAAAGAGTAGATCCTAAATTGAACCAGGGTTCTACCTCATTGTATTAATTTAAAACTTTATTATTATAATATCAAGGATAATGAAGCAAATTGTGACAAGTAAATTTAAAAGTAGTTAAACTATAAGAACTAAAATTATTACCTTTTTCAGGTGTTTGTTGACCCATTTCGTGAACGTCTTCTTCTGTATCGCGTCTCGTTCATCTGAAAGAGATAGAAAATTGTTATTATTACATAGTTTAACAAACGTACTTCAAATATCTTCATTATAATAGTCTTTTCAATACACTTGCTCGTAAAGTGACCCTTATTAAATCGCTTTTAGGGCCGTAAACCGAGCTATAACACACGCGTGCATAATAATATTACCGCACTCGTGCGTAATAGAATTATCCCTACAAAGTTAAATTAGTACCTTACTACAAGTTATGTGCACTATATGCGAGTATTTTCAATTGAACCGGGTAATACTTACAGTTTTTTTGAAGTGAAACTTCTTTATCGGGGTTGGAAAAAAATTTAGTGTAACATTTTTTCGTTACGCGTCACATTCTTCCGTTACGCGCCATCGTATGAAGTTAGCTAGCAAAAAACATTGGTTGCCATGGCAACCAATGTTTTTGCCAATGTCAATGTTTTTTGCTAGCTAACTTCTTTATCGACGTATGGGAGAAATTTTTATGTTTTCCCGTATTTTGGAAGGCAAAGGGTTCTAGCTATTGAATTAATGTCTGACATCTTAAATGTTTTTTAGTAAGCGTTGCTTCCGTCAGAATTTTAATCAGGGACTTTTCAGAAGTTTCACTTCTACCATGTGTGACTTGCACACACACACACTTTTTTTTTAGTAACAACAAAGAGGTTTTATGCCGCTGAAAATCCATATACATTTTTGGAATAAATAAATGTGTACGTCTTTAATTACGTGAAACAAACATTTATTTAATCATATTATTCATAATTTACAATAATTTGCTATAAAATTATCACCTAAAATTATAATTTTGAAGTAGGCTGTATGTTCATGGAACATCCATTTGGCGCTTGAAAAAAAAACTTGCGCGCCATTTCCCACAATTTTAATTATTTTGTTTTTATCGTATTTGTCGCTGTGTGGTAAAAATTGAGTTTGTTTTTCCTCGCAAATGTATTGAAAAACGTCGTATGAAACTCGTGAGCTCTGCTCATTACACACTCACACACAGCCTCGTGCGTAATGAGCAACTTCGCTCACTTGTATCATAATATACTATTCTATAGGAGTTGTTTTTACTACCAAGACTTTATATACATATCTATGCTAATCTATACTTCTTATAATTTAATAAAGGAGAAGAGTTTTTTGTTTGTTTGTTTAAAGGCTAAACTACCAATGCATTTGATAGCCCAATTCTTGAGGAAGGTTATAGGCTACTTTTTATCACGGGAATGCGGGTGAAACCGCGGGGAACAGCTATATCTGTCATCAAATTTAAAGTTTAATAACCTCTCCTCAAATACGTGATAGAATCCTGAGGATTTTTGGGATTAACTTACAGGATTAAACAAAGCTAAAACTACGCGCATTAAATAACACCGTATAACTCGACTAAATGTAACATCTGTTTCAGGTTAACGAACTCGCCTTGATCGATAACATTCTAATCTGATCTAATAATACGTGAACTATTTTAGCACGTAACAAGTCGTTGCCAAATTATTTGCGGATCGGAAGTACAGACGGTGTCTGCTTCGGGAAGTATCGGGAAATTCTATCCATATATATTTAGCTCATATTAGCCAGCACATGATCGAAACAGTGTAATCAATGAAATGTCATGTTTAAAGCGTTAATAACTCAGTGGTAGGCTTTGTGTGCTTACCACATTCGGTCACATCACAACGTACCATGAAATTGTGGTCAAACTCCCGTGGTCAGTTGAAATTTTGTTGTGTATTTCATTGATTGCTTCATACCAAACATACTGGCGTCATGAATAATTTAATATTCATAAGGATGGTACCTACATGATATCTATATTAATATAAAATAAGTGAATCAAAACCTTTCTATTATTTCGACTTGAAAGCATGTTTTCAAAAATTCTTCAAAGTACTCACTTTAAATAGGTACAAATTCTAGACCGAACCGGAGTCAATTTATCTAAATACCACGATAGAAAGAGACAGCAAATACATCTTAATTAAGACCTGCGATGGCTCATTAAAATATCTCGCGTACCACGCTATCATGACTTGCGAGAGATCACCAAGTATGGGATCATGAGTCCAGTAGAAAGGAACTGTCAGATTACTCCAGGTAACTTCAAGTTACTCGTTATTTAGTTTGCGACAAGGAGGGGTGGAAGCTCAAACTAAAATGGTTATAGATTATAAATTGTAATGAAGTGTAACAGGAACTGTTGGCATTCAAGCTTAGGTGTTAATTGGCATCAGAATGAGTAAAGGAAGTCGTAGCTAATTTGTATATAAGGACGGTTTATTTTCATCTAATTCTTGTCAGACGAAACTACGATGTAAATTAATAACTCCCAAAAATAAACGGATTTAAAGAAAACACAAGTTGCTTGTTTTTTCTATAAACCAATAACGACAGACTTTCTCTAACCAAAAAAAGAATTTTCGAATATAAAAAGTATTTACTTATGCAATGCAAATTGTCAGGTCTAAGTGACAGTAAAAATAAATCCCCTAAACTTTTTGTCAACCCTATTTCCTCCGTATGTGTGGAACGTATTCAAATTTCAAATAGAGAAGGCCTTCTGTCACTATCAACTGACTCACGCAGAATCTTTATCTGCAAACATTTTCACACGCTGCGCTTGCACATCTTCACGCTCGCATTTCGACAAGAACTCAAGTGGGTGGTTGTTTTATATCAGATAACTACTAATATTTATTTATTTACATATTTAGAATTAAAGTAAAAAATACAAACTATGATATATAGAAAACATCCTCAAAGCCCTCGCTGCTGTCGATAGGTCGTCAGATAACTTATGACCTGAAGTGGTTTCAATTACTGAAGGTCATAATAATATGATTCTGGCGCAGGTCAAACGCAGATTTATATTGAATAACGAGGTGATTTCATTGGTTTATTGGGAAAGATTTATGTAGTTATTGAGTTGTTATTACGCATATCTATCGATCAATCATTGCAATGTTATGCAATTCAGAATCTGATTTTTAGGGTTCCGTACCCAAAGGGTAAAAACGGGACCCTATTACTAAGACTTCGCTGTCTGTCCGTCCGTTGTCCGTCCGTCTGTCTCCAGGCTGTATCTCAAGAACCGCTATAGCTAGAGAGTTGAAATTTTCACAAATTATGTATTTCTATTGCCGCTATAACAACAAATAAGGCGATGATAGCTCAGTGGTAGTGACGTCGGACGCCGCGGCGAAGGTCGTGGGTTCGAATCCTACAATGAGCTTGAGCTTTCGGTGAAGGAAAACATCGTGAGGAAACCATAGCACGGTGGTAGGGTACTTTGTAGTACCCGCCTGGCTGGCTACCACCCTCAAGTTGAAAATCTGTCGCCAAACACCTATTGGTGTGTTCCGACAGCTGCACTTGAGAGCCAGTTCCTTCTAGGCATTGTGTGCTTACCACCTTCGCCCACATCATCTTACACTTATCATAGTGAGATTGTGGTCAAACACAGGCCTATGCAAAGAAAAAAAAAGAATGAAAATATTTTATACCTTTACTACATAAGTATTTAGGCAAATACCATTAAATAATACATAAGAAACAAATCGAAAGGTCGATAAATGGATTTACTTGATAAAACCGACTAAATTGATACCTAAAGGTTTTAGAGATGGCATCGAAAGAAGTCTTCAACCATTTACTTGCAGTAACATCATAAAAATGCAATGTAACCTAAAAAATCCTAATTCTGAACGCGCCCTACTGAATTAAAACCGACAAACAGGCCAAATTAAAACAAATAAATATCGTGTGAACAAACGTGGTTAATACAGAGTTATGAAGCGTGTTGGATTCAATCAACACCGTGCAATTGGTGCATCTGCGTAATAGGGTTGTCATGTGACAGTTTGCTACATTTTTCATGCCAAAAAATGATTTTGGCTTAGGCATGGACCTAGATTTTTTTCTAGGACAGATGGCCGCTAAGAAACTATTGAAGCACCAAAATGGTGGCGACGTAACTGTGTGTGTGTGTGGTTCGGAGCGTAATGGAGCTTACTGTGATGTGAATGTGTGCGTGCCGGACGTGTATGCATTTAAGCGAGCTGGCTTACTGTGGGTGCTTCTGTAATTGTTTTATGAGGTGGCGTCCGCCTTTTTTTCTAGATCCATGGGCTTAGGATGTAATTGCAAAAAATAAATACTTAAAAATGGAGTATATAATTGTCCATGTTTTTGACTTGTTAAAATTTGTTGGGTTGTATCACACTTGCAAATAAAAATATTATTGCCGAGTTACGATATCCAAAGTCTATTAACTCCCCATTGACGATTGATGAACAACAAATTTGTTCCAATTTTTTTTGTATGTCAGAAGTCTGACAAGTAGGCAGGATTCCACCTGATGGTAAGAGGCTACCGTCACTTATGAGCATTAGCAATACCAAGTGTTGCCGACCTTTATAAAGCCTAGAAGGAAACCAGCTCTCAAGACCACACCGGTAAGTACTTGGCGACAGACTTTCAATTCAACTAGAGGGTGGTAGCTTGTTAGGCGGGCACTACAAAGTTCCTTACCACCGTGATAAAAGCAACTTTAAGCATATAGTACCCAATTCTTTCTTTCTTGGCAAATTATGTAATTTTTCGTCCATAACAACGTGCCAACCCTAACTAAGTGCGATGCACTCGCAACGGCCACTTGTTTATCTAAACTCGTGTGTGGACGCTTTGATGCCGTATTCAAAATTACATAGCACATTTGTGTGCAATATTTATGTATCAATTGACCTGACTAACGAACTGAGCGTCATTAAAATTAACTTTACAGGAAACAAAAAAGGCTTTATTACCCATTTTTTTTCTGAGGTTCCTCAGGCATTAGGCCCACGGGTCTAATTTTACGTGGGGCTAGTTGCCTAACTGTATTGGCCCACTTAAATAATGATGACGATATGCCTCTGAAATTGTTTCATACTTATTTATAAAATCATTTCATTCTCCATTATTAAATTACTTATATCTAGCTAGTTTCAGCAGGGTTCCTAAGGGATCTGATATTTTTCCGGGATCAATAATGACAGTTACTCCAGTGTATAGTCTATCAATGTGCCAAGTTGCATCTAAATACGATAAGCCGTAACGAAGAAGGATAGTAAAATACCTCTAGAAGTTTCTAAATGCAAAATAAAATTATTACTTTAGTATTGAGTATACTTTCTTATTTTCACCTTATAAAGCCAAATATTATCTTGTAGATAAATTCAACTGATAACTTTATCAGATAGCGATAAGTAGATGACGCAATAGTAAATATCAGTAATGCAGGTGAATACTTTCATATTCATTTATAAAACAGACCTATTATTAATCAAGTATATAACTCAGCAATACTCAGCCTTAGCATTAAAGGAAAAAACATAAAAAGAAGATTCTTATTTCGATTGATACAAAAATAATAGCATTTAAAAAATAAAACACCTAACACAGGTGATTTTTTAATCACTGGCAATACTGACCGTTACATAAAAAAAAAATTGTAAAACCAAATCCAAATCTAACGCAAACGATTTGAATCAACAGTTTCATTCATAATAACAAACGTAAAAAAATAAAATCAATCACAAACAAAACCATTGTCACAGTACAAACAATAATTAGTATACATACTCCATTGTAATCCAATGCACTTTTAAAAGGACACCCAGTCATACCACTTAATCATATACAACGTAGGCGTGACAGGCTCATAATTATTCTATTACATATAACAAAACATGTAAATAACCTTGACAAATGTAAATCGCACTGCACTGCAATGACCTAGTTGCAAATTTAAACCTTTAAATGTTATCTCATTTTGGTTGCATTACCTGACTTGCTCGCCTACCATTGAATTAATTATTCTTACACCCTAGTATAATGATGTTACAGTAGGTAAAATCGATTATCATAGGTAGGTAAGACATGTAAAAGGTTTTTTTGTATCAAAATAATATATAATGTCGCCCATGGGCATGTGACCGCCTGTTTTTTCTGAATATTTTTAATAATTATCGAAAATTTACTTTGAAAGGGGGGTCTATCTTTAATATTTATATATATTTTTCATGTTATTCAATTTTTTTTGTAGCCTTGTGACCTTGCATTGCATTTTTTGCCATATCTCCGATGTTATTGACTCTATTTGGATTCTGTTTATTATTTCTAAAAGGTTATGAGTTATTTTATCGTATGAACTAACAATTTTTATAAAAAAATATGAATTATGAAAAAAAAAGGAGTCGAAGACATTTTTTTGTAATAAAAAATCTGTATTTATTTGAAAAAACAAGTGTAAATCCATATAAAAATATTAAAGTTAGACCCAAAGTTAATTTTCGATAATTTGTTATAAATATTCAGAAAAATACGGGCGGTCACATACCCATGGGCGAAATTGTATATGTCAATAGCTGTTAGTTTTCCAAAAAAATATAATAGGGATTTAAAAAAAAGACAAGGAAAATATTTAACTAACATCCAGTTAATTAACTGCTAATAAAACACAAGTTTTTGCTTATTTTGTTTTTTAGCTCCATCATAACAGTTTTTTTAATATACAGTTAATGCAACTATTCAATTAATTCCCTACTTCCAATATCTTGTGACTGAATAGCGCTAAAACACATGATCTTAGGTATACCTTCAGCCGTCATTTCCGAATTCACGAATTAATTACTACCTTTTCTAGTATTATCTAAGTATTTCGTCCATGTCTTCATTTGTCGTGTTTTGTTTCGTCCGACAGCTGAAAAGTAGGCAGACGGCCCACCTGATGGTAAGTGGCTACCGTCGCCTATAGACATTAGCAATACCTGTGGGATTGCCTATGTGTTGTCGACCTTTATAAAGCCTTGAAGGCAAGTAGCTCTCAAATGCAACTGCCGAAACACATCAATAAGTGCTTGACTACAGATTTACAAATTAGGCCCTACCACCGTACAAAAACCGTGTTCCTATACACTTACTATATTTACTTCTACTTTCCATTTACAGTACTGTAAATTAATATACTGTGTAAGCTGTCTGATAATTATCGGATTGCACCGAGTATTCGCATGGGGCTTCCGTACATGGCATGCTTAAGTTATAAGTAAGTAAAGTTAAGTCTACTTGCGCTGTCTGCCAGCTAAATACTTCAGTGTTTGTTACAGTTAAATATGTTAAAGTTTACTCGTAACTTTGCTACGTAGCTTTACAAAGAGAATGTGGTGACTAACTGACAAACATAATTATTAGTTCAGAACCTAAACCGTTTTCGTGGTAGAACCACGAAATTTGGAGAGTGTGTTCCTTTTGTAACATAGGGGATAGCAGGTGAAACCGCGTGGCGGAAAGTTAGTCTATACATAAACAAAGTCAGAATTATTGATAAATGAGAGATCAATGTAGAGCCTAAACCACTACAGATTCATGAAATGGAACGGTCATTGGGGGATAGCTTCTGCTTATAGCGAAGGGGGTTTCTTAAAAGGATTTTTCACCGTGACATCAAAATTAGTTCTGTAGTTTCACCGACTGACAGACAGGATCACTATAAAATTATGAGGAATTTTAAATCGACAGGAAAATAGACGATCCATTTCACCCCGTTTGTGACGTCAACCGGTAACTCGGTAAATGGTTATAATTGGCAACTGACGGAGTCTGGTCGATTGTATTGACCCAAAGACATTGGAACAAATCAGTTAATTTGTACAATAAACTCTGCCGCAAATTGGTACAGTTGTATACAAAATTAACTTTGAACAAAAAAATTAACCGACTCCAAAATGTATTTGAATAAAATAAAGATGTAGGAACTTAAATCTGATATACTATTTTGAGTTAGCAAAAAAATCTGCTCTATACATTTTGGTAGAATTTGAGATTTTCTATGGACCATATGCTAATGTTTCGACGATTGAGAAACACCTACTTTTTTTTTAATCGGTAAAAAATACACACACGTACTTAAGTACTTACATCAAAATGACGATTTAGATGTTAGATATTCAATTTATCTTAGACACTAAGTTTTCTCTAGACAATTTTTGATAGTAAAAGCGTTCAAGGTTTGAGAAATGGTATTGGATAATTTCACCAGTAACTATGTAAGTGGAGGATAAGAAATGTACGCCCAATATCCTTTAGGAAGTTGCCAATTGTTTCCAGTCTGAGTACCAATCACAACTAAAAGGGGCTTTGTGATATCAAGACAGACGATTGACGAATCATCTCAGTATGTATAAACCAAAGTCGCTATCACCCTCTGTCCGTTTCTCCGCTCACTTCTAAACCACGCAACGGATTTTGATATGGATTTTACTAATAGAAAGAGCGTAAAACGTACAAGGTTTGTGTATATAAATTCCGTGCGAAGCCGGGGCGGGTTATAACATAAACTAAGTAGTTTCTGCCCCGCGATTTTACCAGTTTCCGAGGAATTTAATGTTTTCTTGGGGATAAAAACTGTATGTTTGCTAAACAAATACTTTCAGTCATTATAGCATGATTATACTAAACGTACTTTCGCATTTATAGCATTAGAATTCGAAATTTGAATGTGAAATTGGCTGTTACATTTTCACAGCTAACCACACCAATATGGGTAAAAATTAGTAGAGTTAGTTGAAACTCCGATATTGGACACAGGATATACTAGTAAAAAAAAAAAACTGTAATCGGCCAGAGGATTCATGTTCGAAATGATGCGGTACAACTTAAAATTAATAAAGCTAATATTATAAATGTGAAAGTTTGTGAGTATGGATGTATGTTTGTTACTCTTTCACGCAAAAACTACAGAACGGATTTGGATGAAATTTGGCACAGAGATAGATTATAGTCTGGAATAACACATAGGCTACTTTTTATCTCTGGAAACCATAAGATCCCTCGGGAACGCGGGTGAAATCGCGGGGCGGAAGCTAGTTCCATTATATTTGATTGGATGAATTTTACTGAGTCCACGAAGTTTTTTTTTTCTTTATCTTACCTCATTTAATCTACCATCAATCGCTTAAATGTAAACCTTACACATCTTTCAGGTTGTGTTATTCTTAAACACATAGGCTTTTAAAATGGTCAAGCAAACATCATAAAGATTTTAAAAGACCTTTTCAGTGATACCCCACACAATTCTAGGCCTCATAAAAGCAACAATACATTATGAATATCCCACTGGTATTGCAAGTGTCCATGGGCAGTAGCCACTTATCATCAGGCGGACTGCCTACTTGCTTGTCAGCCTTCTAACATAAAAAAGAAAGAAATGTTACGCGATTTTTTATTATTTTTTTTCTACCGCCATTTCGTTTTCGAAAGAAAACCTAACCTATAATTTTTTAACGACTTGGAGGAGTCGACGACATCTCAAGCATAAAATCCACATACAAAGATACGTGTGAAAAACATAATCATGTATTTGTTGTCGCGCAGTCGGGTAAAAAGGGTACAATCTTGCCACATATATGTATAAAAGATATTAAAGTGGAGATTACTTTATCGTTATCTTATCTGTGTGTACAAAACAATAAGAAATTATGTACTTATGAATTTATTTCTCATGTTTTGAAGATTTTCTGTGCCATTAGGTTAGGAGGCTTCAACTCCCTTACTTTACACTTTGTAGGTCAAATCAAAACATGATGACTGACTCAAAAATTTATGATTATTTCGGAAGTAATGAAATTTTATTTCCATGCATTTGCATGGAATGGTGATTTTTAAAATAATTTTAAAAAATATCCTGGGACATTCCTCACCCACGGCCATCTAATCCCAAACTAAGCAGAGCTTGTGCTATGGAAACCAGATAACTGATATACTATATACTATATTATACTACTTTTTTCTGAATATGTATATACCTACTTATACTAGCTTCCGCCCCGCGGTTTTACCCGTGTTCCCGTGGGATCTTATGTTTTCCAGGGATAAAAAGTAGCCTATGACCTTCTCTATACCATAGGCTATCTGCATACCAAATTTCATCGCGATCAGTTCAGCGATTTAAGCGTGAAAAGGTAACAAACAAACAAACTCACTTTCGCATTTATAATATTAGTTAGGATTAGAATTATTTAGGATTAGGATTAGGATAAGTAGGATTGCTAAATTAATTCCAGACTCAAGACAAACAAACATGTTTTTATGGCGATGATAACTCTGGTAGTGTCTTCGAAATCATTGCACGGTGGTAGGGTACTTTGTACCCACCTGACACAGAGTTGAAAATCTATCATCAGGCACTTATCGGTTTTACCGGCAGTTTCACTTCACTTCACCTTCTAGACTTTGTGTTCACCACCTTCGGGTAAATCATCACTAACCATGGCGAGCGTTCTATAACAGATAACAAAATGTAATATTACATAATACCGTCTGGGATATTCTGGGAAATTATTCTTCACACACGGCCATCTGACCCGAAACTAAGCAGAGCTTGTACTATGGAAGCCAGATACTTGATATACGACATATACTACTTTTCTTTTGTGAATACATACATATATAGATAATGACACCCATACTCAGGACAAACAGACATGTTCATGCACACAAATGTTTGTCCTGAGCGGGAATCGAACCCACGACCTGTGGCGTGATAGATAGGGTATCTTACCAACCACGCCAACCGGTCCGTCTAGATTCGTCTAGTCCGTCGGTAGTGATTTTAGTTTAGATTATCATGAGAGCTGATTACGTTCTTGAGCAGTAACCTTTAGTGTTCCGCTTCTTATTAATTCTAGAGGAAGTTAAGCATCCGTTTTTTAAGTCTAGAGTCTAGACTAAGCAATTAGGTATATGCTAGTTTTGAAACATTATGTAAATTACTTCGGTCGTGGGATTTTATTTTTTATCAACGCTAAGCGGTTGGTCTGAGTTGACTTCTAAGATCAACCACAGTTACTTGTGAAAATTTATTTAAGTTTTGGATAGCCCATTTATCGAGGAAGGCTATAGACTACTTACTTTTTATCCCGGAACATGAGATTCCACGGGTACGCGGGTAAAACCGCGGGGCGGAAGCTAGTTTACAATAAAACTAATATAATTCATACAGCACAAAAATTACAGTCATGACCAAACATGGTGGATTGATCCAGAAATAAGTTAGAGGTACGGTTAGAGGCTAGACCATAAACAAGCTAGAGGAATGTGGCACAAATATATGTACCTCCATACTGATATGACATTCACTATTTCGTGAGAGTAGAGGTAATGCTAAAATAACAGCAAATAGGGAGAAAAGGGAAAAAAGTCATGTTCTACCGATTTCACTTAAATGCGACAAGGATATATAGAGACCTTAATATAAGAGTTATTAAATCCATGGTCCCATACTAGCTCAAACAAAATAGAGAAATAAATTAAAACACCTTTCATAATCCTTGTCGCGTGGGCATTTCAAAGCTATATATCTCAATGATAAAATCTGACTCAGAGATTTTGCGAAACCTGCGTAGGTATAGGAGAATGTAAGAAATCGTGGCTAAGTTGTAGACACGTGAGTAGCTAGGGTTACCAGGTCATAAAACCGAAAAGACGACAGACCAGCCAGTTTAGCCGGACATTTGGGTAAAAAGACCGGACACTCTTAATTTGTTTCGTCTTACACGACTTTTTTTTAAAGTAAAACAAGTTTTTTTAAATAATTTACCATAGGTACAATATTAAAATTTCATTAAACAACAATAATTTTGAGTTAATTTATAATTTAATATTCATTGCAATATTAATTTCAATAATTGCAAAAAGGTCCATTTTAAAAAGCCTAACAAAAGCCGGACAGGTTGGACACCGTCTGATTTGGCCGGACACGCAACCAAAAAGCCTGACTGTGTCCGGCTTTATCCGGACGCCTGGCAACCCTATGAGTAGCAAACATTTATTTAGTTTCTAATTTTTATCTACTACGAAATGGAGCGGGGTATTGTAGGTCGTTAAATGGCATGATGAAAATTATGTAATTCGGTCTCTTCATCACTAACTATGGTATTGAGTAAACATCTATCTAACGTATAGTACTTATCTAAATCTGTACGGCGTGTCTGTACATGTTTTTAACCAAAAACGGTGTAGGATAGGAACAGTAAAATAATGCAGAGATTTTTTATTATTTTCTCGTCTGTATGTTTGAACACGTTCTTCTGTTGCCAGTTACAAAAACAAACGTATCTTTAAGTGATAAATATGTTATTAAAATTAAAATGTTTTAAGTATCACTCTCATTAATTAAAAAAAAGCACATAGTTTTCAAATGTCATCACACAAATTAAAACAAAATTAACGCGTCCAATACAACACCAATATTATTAAAACGTAAAAATCGATCAATGTTATTCAAATAACCGGTATCTTGAACTTGAATTAGCTATTAAAATGGATTAAAACTGACTAAAGATTTACGGTCTTATATTACTGATTAGGGGCGATCTAGAAATCACGTAACAAAATGTTACCGGTTTAACGACTCTGTCCATTTTGTTAACGTATTTTTTTACGTAATTTTCAATTCAAACATACTTATTTTTTATAGTATCACCGAAACGTCATCATAATGCTACATGGGAATGAAAAAATATAATATGACCATAAAAAATCAGCCTTAAAATAATGGTTCAGTTTTACAGATGATTATTGTCAGTATCACCAGAACACTTAGTTAATGAAAAAAAAACATTAGGGACAGCACACGGAATGTTAAACAGTGTACCAACGCTACAAAACAATCGAATGTTTTTAAAAACAAATGACACACACACACGCATTCTCTATACTTCCCATCACCACGAACCTGACTGATGAATAAAGAACTCCCAACAAGTTGTACCTTTGAATTTGGTCAGATTCTCCTCGTAAACCTGATCATGGGTTTCCGATGCATGTTTCTGGTCACCACGATGTCGCTTCGGCTGTTGAGGTCCTTCATAAAAGGCGTTTCCATTGACGCCATCTTGCATCGCCTCTTGGGGATCAAACCCAAGGCGCTCCTTATAATACGCTTGCGTAGACATTTTTTCACGCACAAACACTTATCATTATTTGAATTTCGATTTATGTTACTTTAGGTTTTGAGTTTCGACTTTTGTTTTTTTAATTTTAAAGACCAAGCACTGCCGCACAGGTCATGAGGTATTATGAAGGGATCCGCCAAAATCCTCCCACAATAAACCCGTGTACGGTAACGAAGGTCTTATTTAAACGATTCACCACTATTTTATTACGATCGATGTCATCCAGTCACAGTTCTACAAAAGGAAAGTTGCTGCAAACCCCTTGACACACACTTATTGATCTTGACACAATTTTTTATTCATTTATTCGCGATTACTCACTGTAAATGTCTTTTTATTAAGAAGCTTTTTTAATTGTTAATATGGCAACGTAAAAGGTAAGCGTTAGTTTTTAATTTTGGAATGCTTGGTTACTTTTTATAATTTTTTAATTCGTTTCGGATACGTTGTTCGGTTCAAAATGATACACTCGGTTGTCTTTGGGTTTTCACATAATGTTTCGTGGACATTTGTGTAAATAACGAAACGTTGGAAACACAACCTGTGGAAACAAAGGAATGAGATGATTTACATTTTGTTTTTCGAGGTCCAAATTGCCTCACACAAATAATGACTCATGTAACACGTTTTTTCGGAGGTAATGTTTGTAAGAGCCGCCGTGAGAGTGAGGATTTAGGTAATTCGGTAGACGACCTTGTAATAAAAAAATATTTGTCTATGCCCCGAACGACTCCAATCATTTGCCAAGGAGTTAGATACAAAAATACGTTAGTCATTTAAAAGTATCGATTTTAAAACAAGTTTTTGTAATTTAATCTGCATACATTCGCAGAACTTTATTATTACTAATAAAAACTAACTTTGTACGCAGAATTTTAGAAAGGTGATAAAAATAAACTATTTTTTAAAATTACAATATACATATAATATAATTTCACAAAATGAAGGCAGAAGAAGAATAATAATAATCATTTTTTATTTCTACTGGATAAGTTCTACTTGTAAGAGGAATAAACATTGTCAAGCTAAGGGTTATATAGACTTTATTTTACTTAATAGGTCTATTTATTGATGATGATGATGGATGGTCCCTAGTTTGAATTTTCATTAAATCAATTTCAAGCGCTTATAGGGACGTCATTTTGTGACTCGCTCATAAGGCATAATATGCCAAATTAACGCAATCAATTAAAAACACATGAAATATTCGTTAAAAATTCAAAATAGGAACTGTCAATATTTTATCTTTAACGAGTTAAAAATCATATATTATATAATATAAAACCAGACGCACGAGATCACAAACAGATTAAAAATGTCCATAAATTTCGCTCAGTTCACCGTCTGTATGGCAATAGGTAATTAATTATACATCCTTGCTGACCTCGGCAGCGATGGCCAAAATTCACAATAATTTGTCATTATTATTGGAAGTAAATAGTAAGATAATAAATGCTGCAAATAATAAATAACAGCACGCAAATATTCAAGAAAGAACACTTTTTATTTTAGTTTAGTGGTAATTTTCAAAGAAACGAGTACATATTCGATCCGTTTAATCGGCCATCTTATCGGCTTTCCCGCCAACTGACTCAAGGTGACAGCGGCGGGGGTTAACGACCGCCAACCGTCGGTCTGACCTTGTCATAATAACACAAACCCCATTACTTTGAATAGAGATCGCTACATTTATTTAATGATTCTCTGGAGATTAATAATTATGATGAGGTCATATAGACGGACCGATATGAGGAAATAGAAAAGTAATGGTAAAAAAAACTTTTTTTTTCATAATTGCCAGTTTTGTTTCTATATAAGTATGTAATTATGTCACAATTTGTAAATTTAACAGAAAACACTAACCCTATGTTACATTGTTTATGGACACTCCTATTACTATTGACGTATGTACAGCGGAAAAAATGGAAAAATCTAAGTTATTTCTAAAATGGGGACTAAATACCCATCCACATGAACACTTGATGTGGGAATAGAGTTACGAATCACAATTAAAAAAAAAAAGGATTTGCTATACCTACAATCCAGATTACAAAATTCATCATATTTATACGCTTTATGCATGAGAAACCGCTATTTTTTATCTTAGTACTTCTAACAATAAGATTCCATCTACTCAAGCAGGTTTTTAACAACAATAGAAACTCGTTATGTCCCCCAAAGTGCAGAGCGACATCCCGAAACTACAGACGGAATCCAAGGTCGCCTGACCTTCAGTTGAAAATGCCCAATCCACCGTGGGAAAAGGTAACAATAGTAGAGGTCACGATGTAGTGCGAGCGGTTGTACGTTTTGCAGGATTTCCGATGCATTACGATAAAATCATCTGCAAAGTTTTCCAAATTCAAAATATTTTTATTTAAAAATAATTTACAGTTTCGATTCAGTGTTCATTTTTTAAAAAAAGCGCATTTTTATTATCAATAATTTATTTATTTATGGGTCGTATAAATGAAAACGAATATCAAAATGCAATGCTAAGCGCAAAACTCTTTAACGGGTGGATCAATTCGGCATTTTTTTATATTAGTTGTAGTCCGAGGAAGGTTCTTGTGAAGTAAAAATTGGGAAACATTCGCATTATTTATTATTTATTTTATTTCTTTTGGCTAAAAAAGGTAAATAAATTCCAACGTAAATCAAATCCGCTCCGCTTTTAATGGGACCCTACCTTCATTTAAGGCCATACAATGATATAAGGGACTGTGGCTTTACATTATTCGAATAACGAATGTGAATTACTTTTCGGAGTACCACCAGTATTGAATTGCAATACAATATCTTGTTTTGAGAGCTAAACTAATTGGGTTTTATTTGTTAAGACATAAATATCATTTTTCAATTTTTTACCGTAAACTATTGACGCTTGCAACACTACGGGAATCATTCGCATTGTCGACCCTGCAAAAATCTCTTCACACCCTTCTTGAAGAAGGTTGTAAAAGTTGTTCAGTTGTAAGATCAGGTTTTGAAAAGATGACTATTGGAAATATCCACCATATCATATCCCACATCTATCTATATATCTGTCTAAAATCACTATCACTACATATCATAAAACAAAGTCCCCCGCCGCGTCTGTCTGTCTGTATGTATGCGCGATGATCTCAAAAACTGCTGAACGGATTTTCTTGATTTTTTTATTATGCAACGCGGGTGAAACCGCGGGGGACATCTAGTCTAGAATATATCAAAGAATTTCCGTAAATATACCACTTTTCGTAACGAGTATCCACCTACCTTGTAGTTTCACATGAGATACATTATTTGTCATTTAACCTTTCAAAACAGTGTAATCAGTGACAGATTATCGTGTGACGTCATGGAGATTAAAAAATAATGAGCCCACATTTCGTAAGCTCTATTCCCATGTTACGAATTTACTAATTCAAGATTTGGTTTCATAACGTTTCAAGAGGTCAGAGATTATTTTAGCAAAGAAACTACTGTGAGTACCAGCTTTTGTAGAATCGTTTGGCGCGCTTCTGTTTTCACAAGATAAAAAGTACCCTATATGTTATTCCAGCGTATGATCTATCTATATTCCAAGTTTCATCCAAATCCATACAGCCGTTTATGCGTGATTGAGTCACAAACATCCATACATCCAAACTTTCACATTTATAATATTAGTAGGATCAAAGGCAATATAAAAAAGTAAATATAATATATGTATACGACAATCGTACAATGAATAACTTGGTTTATTTTTATCGGCCCACTGGACACTTTGGAAAACCTGACATCTATGCCATGGTCAATATAAATTTCACTTTCCGTCTACCCTGCAAGATGACGTAATTTTTTTTTTCGGTCAATTGAATGGCTTTCTGACAAAATTTATGTAAAAATATTGACGTCAAAAAGTCAATCCATTTTTTAAATTCAAATAGGCCTTCACAATGAATAGTTTGATTCTAACGCACGGTTCGGAAGGTTGCTTTTACTGAGAAGAGCCGGCAAGAAACTCAGCAATTACTCTTTTCAAAATCAACTCAGATTTATTACATAAAATTATTGATCTAGTCTCACTGATAATATTTGTGTGTTAGAAAGAAAAATAAATGTGTTCCGGCAACTGCATTTGAGAAAAAAAATGGTGGATACATAACATGACGACACCGTATTCAAAATATTTTAAAGTCTATTCGTCTAAAAGATCTGATTGAGTTACAATCTAAATCGTAATTTAGATAATATCGTGAAACGAACTGTGTAAAATAAGAGTAATTGCGAATTGTGCAATCGACTGTAAAGCTGAAATTTGTGGTTGCACAATTGTGATACTCGAACAAATTATGGACAATTGGTCGCAACAGTAAATTAAGGTTTCATTACTGAAACAATGATTCTTTAGTGCATTTCCATAAATATATGTCTTTCTATTTTAACAGAAAACACGCTCAAATATTTGAAATACAAACTGGTGGAAGAAAAGCCAACATTTAAGAATGTTAATTTATGAAGTGTTATTTTGAAAGGAGGAAAATTTACTACGTTGGAAATTTTAATATGTTATAATTTTGTAATGTGGCAGGCAACACAGCCTCTTGTCATTAATGGACTGAAACAATACAGAGTTTACTATGCTCTGTAAAATGTGAATTCTTTCATCTTCATTTCCCAACAACTCAAGAGATATACATTACTAGCTGTCCCCCGCGGTTTCACCCACAAGAAAAGAAAGCAGCCTATGTCCCTCTCCATACCATAGGCTATCTGCGTACCAAATTTCATCGATCGGTTCAGCGGTTTAGGCGTGAAAAGGTAACAAACAAACAAACCATAGTCCTTCGTGCTAAATATTAACCAGCGACAAAAGAATAACATAAGTTTTTTTTACGAATAAATACTAACATGTATTAAATAAATACCTACAACTGTCAAAACAAAAGTTATTCGAATTTATGTCTTACATCAATAACAATAAAGTGTTATAGCTAACTTCTCAGCGGTAAATCGGCAACTAATTAGGGTATGTAGCCAGTAGAGGTCGCTTAAATTGATAAATTGTGTTCGATTGAGTAAACTGCAGTCTGTGATCGTTCCGTTCATGTATACTCCCACTCAAGTCGTAGAGTGAATTGATGATTTTCTACTCAAGCTAAAATACCTACAATTAACCTACTATAATATTGAATGTATCAATTTAATTTAGCATCTAATTTTGATGTCTGTAGTCGAGATTTGCTAAGACTATAATCTTTGTTTAATTACAAATTGTCTTATCTGTATAATATATAAAAGAGAAAGAGAGACGTCTCAACGCACAGGTCAAACCGAATGATCTAGAAACTTGAAATTTTGCACACAGGTTTCTTATAACATAGGCGTGGACTTAAAAGGATTTTTCAAAATCTCGTTAGAGTTATTTATAGACATTAAAATTCTTAATATGCATTTCATGCGCAAGAGCATATACATAATGATAAAACCTTTGTTATCTCATCTGACAATAAATAAGCGATGCATGTTGTAAAGGGCCTTAGTGGATCAAAAATAATCTTTCATATCACGAGATATCAATTGTAAAGTAGGTTGAAAATAGATTATCTATCGTTTTTCTATACCTACTCTGAAAACACCCTTACATAGGTACGCTATTTATAGTGAATACGGACTTAATTTGAATAAAAATGACGTTTTTGTTATATTGGAATCTTTCAATTCGAATCAAACGACAACAGGACTCATATGATGAGAATTAATTCATTTTACATAGCATAGACGAATGCATTTCCAGAGAAAACAAAATAAAAGAAGATTTTTAAGAAATACAACATTGCACGTCTTTAAAAAATGCAGCAATTAATATTTGTTACTTTATGAATCACGTAATCAATAAACAATGTTCATGGATAAAAAAACAGAACTGTTTTTACTAAATTCTCATGACATATTTTGATTAATTGATAAATGATAACTTTGTGTGAAATGTCAAAGGTCAAACAACTAAAATAATTATGAATATTATATATACATAGGATGGTTTATTGTTTCTTATCATAAATAGTAAAAGGAACCTAGTTCTGAATTTATCACAACTGAAGATATGAAAAAAAGCGAGTGAAACCGCGGCAACAGCGAATCCAAAATATCTTCTACATAAATATTCAAATTTTCTCCTATACATTAAGCAATAAAAATATTTACCAGGAAAAATAATATGTAAAGTAAAATATGTTAATAAATCTGTGTGATTGCTTCTTTAGTTAAGCAAATATTTTGCCGCCATTTTTTGACCAGTTTTTATTGGTAGCGACACACTGTGCTAGTCTTAGTAGTTTCAAGTTAGCTTTTTGCGTAATACCTAAGTATATTTGTTTGGTTAATATTTATTTTGAGCGATGATTACTAAATTCGATATAAACATGAAGGCTTTATTTGATGTACTTAATGATTTGTGGTGGTTTAGAAATATAAGTATTTTTGTAGGTTATTTGTTTGTTATTTTACGAAATGATAAGTGAATTGATTTTCATTTAATAAAATTCTTATGAAAAGATACGTTTTATTCAAATATCGTACAATAAACATTAATTCAGGAATATTGCCAATGAAAAAAGACAAAGCTATATTTTTACTTTTTTTTTTAATGCTCAGGTGTCCTAAGTCCGATGAATATCCATCCAACTTAGTCGTTGAACATAAGACAAACCGTGATAGCTAAGTTTTTGACTTAGCAATAAACATAAAACCGTGCTACATCATTAATTAAGCAAAGATCAACGCCCTCAAAAATGCAAACAAGACTGGCTCAAAAACCGCATCAGACCAAATGAACAAAATCGCTTCCCAATCAATTAGCAACTGTATGACACAGCAATAAGAGTTAAAAACAATTAGATTGTTTGAACTCGTGAGAAAAGTTACAATTTCTGAAGACGAATGACCCATTGTGCGTGCTATGACCACGTTTTGAGATACCATTTGGGAGAATGAGATCCAATTTGCATGACCAATGACCGAGGGGTCCCGTTAAGCGACATTGCCGTGAAATTAATAATATGCAGTCACTTTGAACTGGCCGACAGTGTGCAGCTACGGTTGAGTCAGATCAATGGAGAAATTAATGTATTAGAAATGAAATGGTGGAGGTTGGATCAAGATCATATACATAGAAAGCGGATCAAGAATGGAAGTATTCTTCTATCAAACACCCAAAACCCAAATCAGGTCCCGTCCCTATCTAACCTTCCATATTGTCCCAGAGACTATTTATACCTACTGTTAAGTAAGAATAGGAAAGGAATACTATGAACTATTTGAATACAAATATACAGAATGATTTTTTTGTAACTGGCAATACTTGCAGGGGTGGAAGTACTCATCAATATGAACAACTTTTACTATGGGACCAACTCTGAGTATCGCGTAAAATAAAATGGTTACTTCATACATTTTGGTCGAGTAGGTATTGAACTTTTGTATGGAACAGCTGATATTTTTTTCGTGGTTTCACAGTTAGTCTGATAATAAAAGTTGTTCATATTGATGAGTACTTCCACTCCTGCAAGTATTGCCAGTTACTAAAAAATCACCTAGTATGTATACAAATAAACTTAACAAGATCATAAAACAGTACAAGAAATCATTTTTATGTCCAAGAAAACAAGATAATTGTACTAAGGCATGACAGAATGCAATCGTTATCATATATTCGAAAACAATTGACACGATAATCCAAATTCTTTGCAGAGACAAACATAAGACTAAACATATGACGTCAATAGTCTCCCAAAGATATCAAATTTCACGGCATTCGTAGTATAATGCAAAGAGATCTATTATGTTACCAGTTTTTGTACCAGACAGTCTGACATAGTCGCTAGACCAAATCATTAACTCCTTTTGCTTTATGATTTCTTATAGTCAAACTACATCTAGACTTTAGACTACACGAAAATGTAAAACATAAAGAACAGGCTGGATAGCGTGACTATCACCAGATAATAAAATTACTATTATGGGGCAGATAAAGCTGCAAATTTAAGGATATCCTTAAATTTGCAGAGGATGTATACGAGTTATAAATCTGCATCAAGAAGTCCTGGTTCGAATTGAAAAAATATTGTGTTGGATGGCCCACTTAGGCTAGTATTAACCCAGGAAAACATAAGATCCTCGGGTGAAACCGCGGGGTGGAAACTTGTAAAATTATAAACTGACGACTGTTGATATATCAACGCACAACCTAAACCGCTGGACCTAGAGACTTGATATTTTGCACATAGATACCTTATACAGTGTAGGCATCCACTAAGGAAGGAATTTTGGAAATTCAACCTTTAAGGGGGTAAAATAGGGGTACGCGGATGAAACCGCGGAAGGCTAGTATTAATTAATACAGTGGAACTACTAGTTGGTAATGGTGAATATCTATATATACCTATATATATACCACAAGGTGTGTTTATAAATGAAGCTGCAACTAGATATGGGACTTCACCAGAATTGTTAATATAACAAGAGATATAATAAATAAACAAAAATCAGCATCCAGCCAAACAATGCGAAGTACTTTAGACATTCCAACTGCAGACCGGTTCCGTAGTAACGGGATAACACTAAGTACATTACTGGAGATGTACGAATGTTCAACGGTTTCCAGTGATTTGATGCGGCAAATTAAAAGTTATTGATAATTGGAAACGTTTACGAAATGGTATGCGTTCGCAATGGTCATTGTAAAGAGCACAGTTTTAATTGAGAAGGTGAATGATTATCTTATAAATTTCACTAAGACAAGGGTTTCAAGAAATAACACAGCAAACAAATAAGCAAATTGAATAAACTATGACTCAATTGTTAGTGTAAAAGTTAATCCAAAACTGATTCATAGTTAATCTATCGATAATGAACATATGCTAAAGTTAAAATCAATTATGAAATTGTGAAATAAAGTAGAATTATCATCATTTCTAAATGATATATTAATGAACCGAAACGTCGTTAGCAATTTAATTCAATAGAAGTGCCGATTCTATTTGATAGATCATTAAAATAATCATTGCACATAATAGAGCGCTTCATAATGCTTCGTAGACTACAATTAGAACTCTTTACATGTACCATCACGTACCTTTCACCTCTGCCATCATTTCGCTCATTTCGATCACCATTGCGGTTTCAATTGCTTCGGGCAATGAAAGTACGAGCATACATAACGTCAACGACTATATATTTATCGATAATATCGATTGATCTAATTTTTGGATCATGTATTTGATTTTCTGCGTCGTTATCTATGCTGACTATGGCTTCATGTATTGTTGAATGGATTGAATTGAGGAAAACGTTTGAATAAACATTCGTAACTTTAACGGTACTATAAGCGATTACATATTTTATTTGCACGCTATTAGCAGATTATTTTTCAAATATCATACTTTTTTCAAGAACAATCACTGAGATACAGTAATTGATGCTTGTGTACTTTCTTTTTTTTATTGTGCCAAATAATACACGTGGGAATTGTTTCCATGGATTGTCTGCCTCTCTATATTGCCGGCTATATATCTTCAAGTAGATTAAGTTATTACTCGTAATGAAAACGTCTCTGTTACAATTTTCGATTGACACGAAGCAAGAAATTTCCTAAATATATTGTTTTTCGCTATTGAATTCTAGTATTAGCATCATAAATGATGGTCAAAGCCCTCTCATAATTTATTTACAATGTGAGGAAGTTGAGCGTTAAGTTTTTATAATGTATTCTATTGTGGTTGGAGTCTGAACGCTTGTCACGTGTCTTGAAACTGCGGCAAACGTCGCTTCGCATCCAATATTCTTTTGGGTGGTTGATAACTGTTCACTCTTTGTAAGTATACATCGACTAGGCATAACCACTGATTTTGAACCAATATTCATGCTCTTGTTATTCAAGAATATCACTTTTAGATCCTTGCTATAATTTCTTGTTTTTGCCTTGCTGAGTTTCTTGCTGGAGTCTTCTCAATCCAAGTGTATTCCGAACCAATGGTAGACTCAATTGTAACGTTCATAAGTGCCTTAGTAGGGCCTAAACTGAATAAATATGTTTGAGTTTGATTTTTAAGGTCTTATCTATAAATAATGGTCAATGCTGACATTACCTTGTTCATTTATACAGTATTTTAGATCAATAGAATAAGTGTTAATTCGTTACATTTCGCAGTCAGATGTTGCTGTTCTTTTTATGTGTTTAAATAACATTTTTAATCTTCAATGTTGTTCGTTTTTGCCCGATAACACTTCCTTCTATTACTTTATCTTTTTTATGTTATTTTTTATCTAGTGGTTGGGTTTGAACACTTCGATTGTTGTTAATACTTTTAGTTTTAGTCGTGTCTCTCTCCATACCATAGGCTATCTGCGTACCAAATTTTATCGCGATCGGTTCTGCGGTTTAGGCGTGAAAATGTATCAGACAGTGTTACTTTTGCGTTTATAATATTAAATATGGATAGAATGGATTTTACGTGTACCATAATTTATAGAATGAATAGTTACAGATGGTTTATTGTTACATTTATTATATACACAATAACTTCACCTGCAGTACCTGTTCATATGTTTACAAAATTATTCACAACATTACTTATAAGGAATTTATATTATGTGACATCATTCCAAACTGAAATCATCGAGCTATTATTAAATATTAATATCGTCATATCATTTTTATATAGCGTCAAATCAGTTCCGTTAAGATAAATCTACTTTTATCATTATTCTACATAAACCAGGTTGATTAAATTATTTATTATATATAAACTTTATGTAATAAATCTTCTTGAATAAATTAATAAAGACAGGGATCAGAAAATTTTAGGCTAACAAAAGATTGTGACCAAAGTCTATAATCTCATAAGCGGCTGATCAGATTTGTATAAAATTCGAAAAAAATAGGTCGTTCCTTGGACTAAAACATAGGATACTTTATATCCAAGGAAAACATTAGATAAGTTGGAATCGCAGGTAAAACCACGGGACGAAGTCAGCCAAAACATAAGTCAAGTTTAGAATCGACATTGAAACAATTTATTTAAATGTGTTAACTATGATATACTAAGTTTTATTTTCTACTAGCTTCCGCGCCGCGGTTTCACCCGCTTTCCCGAGGGATCTTATATTTTCCCGGGATAAAAAGTAGCCTATAGGAAGCCTCGAGGAAGGCCTCGATAAATGGGCTATCCAACACTGAAATAATTTTTCAAATCGAACCAGTAGTTCCTGAGATTAGCGCGTTCAAACAAACAAACTCTTCAGCTTTATAATATTAGTACAGAAGTACATAGATTAACATAATATTATTAAAACTTGAATTAAGGATCATTGACTTGATTTTAACATTTTTCAATCGCTTCGTATAAACTTTGAATAAACTATTCCTCTGATGAGTAAAATATAAAAATAGTGTTCTAATTTCAAATAAAAAAAAAGTTACAACTTATCTGGCCATCAAATCACGTCTAAGTGAAACTAGATTAAAGGAGATAAAAATAAAATAAGTTAATTTAAAAAAGCAAAAACTAATCTGTATTTAATTTTAAAAGAAATAAAACGTGACAGAAACAAGTTTTTACATAAAATGTGGAAACTTTTTCGTTTTAATTAAGAACTCTCTGGCTACTGATTAACTTAATATAACTTGCAAATAGACATACAGACGTGACAATTGATGAACAAATCGAAATATATTACAAAAACCGCAATCATTTTGTATTTTAGGGCTATTATAAAATCATACATTACTCCAGTGTTCTGACTTATGGTTAAAAAAAATTAAATATGGAACCTATTTTCTTGCCAGTTTCTATTGTCTATGAAAGATTTACAGGATATATTTGAATAAGTATATGTATATAGTATAGACTAATATTATAAAGAGGTAAAGTTTGTGAGGTTGTAGAATCTCTGGATCTACTCAGCTGATTTTGAAAATTATTTTAGTGTTGGATAGCCCATTTATCGAGGAAGGATATAGGAAACTTTTTATCCCTCGGGAACTAGGGTGAAACCGCGGGGCGGAAGCTAGTAATATTATAAAAGCGGAAGTTTGTGCGTTTGTTTGTCACTCAATCACTCTGTAATGGCTGAATGGATTCGGATGAAACTAAACACATAGATCGATCATACTCTGGAATAAAATATAGGATATTTTTAATACCAGGAAAAAATCAGGGGAACTCGGAGTACAACACGGGGAGGAGACTAGTACAAAATCAAAATAAGAAAATCATAAAATATAGGTACATAGTACAGTTATAATAATTTAGAGGCGAGGTGGAATTTTGAACACGTATTCGTTTATATAAAACTTAGGTACCTTAATAAAAATAAAAAAGGATGACAAGGTTCCACCGAATATCGAAAACAAATTGTCAACACAAACAACCTTTGGATATGTTAGCAACTACAGCTCGATATAAATTATGTATCGTTTGTTTAAATATTTATCATCTAAAAAAACTTAGAACGATTCTGAGACATTATTATTAGAGCATTAGGGTTCAAAATTGTGTGTGTTGTATAGCAAAATAATTTAACGGCTACGACGAGAATGACGTTATCAGTGTAGTGAGTCAGTGTGCGAAAAAGTATTCTTTTTTCAAACTTATTCAATTTGATACACTGTCTTTTGGCTTAGAAAAAAAAAAACATAGTTTTTTTTAGCTTACGACAATTTGAAATATTTTGCAGTATTTTTCTTAAAGCGTCAGTTGTTTAGAAATGATATCTATTCAGCTATAAGTCAGTAGATATACTACTTTATAATTAGAGTATTTACGCAGATACGGCACGTTTCGTCAATACAATAATATCTATGACAAATTCCTCATCAGTTTTCCGTTTTACAGCATTATTGTTATAAACTGTGACATCACATATAACAATATAAACAATTTTATTACCTACGAGCATATACACATGAGTCAATTTAACATTTATTATTTAACTAATGTTTGGCAAGAGGCGTCCCCGTTGAAGTCTTTTGGCTAACCCAATTCCTTTCGGGACGTTAACCGTAACCTACATTGACGTTTTAGAAAAAAATAGCGATCGGGGCATAGACAATAATACCTGAGGCACTGGCAATAATGTACAGTCGCCTTGAAGACACATTAGCGAGTTAAATGCAAATTCCTGATAATTATTTTGCAATTTACATCACCGGTTACGTTGTCGCACGCAATTTGTACGTAGAAAGAAAAACAAACTCGATATATTCCTTCGCGAATACCTTAATAACCTCAAAACACGTTCAGAAACAATTTGGAAATACCAAAAATCCTCGGTGTTAAAGCCGCGAATACCAATTTCGTATTTCCGATAGAACGTTTCAAATTCTTTTTTCAAACCTCCGAAAGAACGTATCTGAATACTTCAGTATCACACACACTCACAATGTTGACACGTACGTTTATTTTTAATAAACTGCCCGTGAATTTCGTAAATTCAAAATGGCGGCGAGCGATCGTGCCGCGGCGCCGTGCATCGGCCAACTGATTCGTAGACCGCGGAGAACTGTCAAACTAGCTTGAGTTTATCTGTGTGCGTGTGTTGTACGTGTGTGCTATAGGTGAGAGAGGCTTGAATGGAAAAGGTTCTAATAATGCCGTAATTACGGACGGATGGACGATCACAGTTCAATAATGACTCAGTACTGAGTAGGCAGAGGAAAAATAATTATTATGCACAAGTGGGTTACTTACATACAGTACCGATTCTGTCATTCTAATCTAATAATGCTTAATGTCAAGGACGTTTATAATCTCTCTTTTAGTTAGTCGATTTTTATACTAAAGAATATATTTTTATAAATTATTCAATGTATTAATTTTTTATCTATATTTTTAGGAACTGCTTCCTCTTGAGTTTAAATTATTTGAATGTGTCGACCGAATTCTAATAAGAATCGTCAAAGTGTTTAAGGAAAACGTTGGAACTATTTTTACCATTAACTAAAATCATAGAATGTTTTCAATGCGCAAGATTATGGTAAGGATAATAAAATTCTTGAACCTCAACACAATTTTATTTTTTAATTTTAACAGAACCAGCATGGGACGTTTCATTGTTTGGTATGTTGGTTTTGCTTCCCTTACCTAATAAGATTGTGGGTCACCCATACAATCGAGATTAAAAATGTACTCTGAACTTTAGTTAGAGTATTACCTATTTGTCCCTCGAGTAAAAAAAAAGAAACAAAATAAAAAAGATAAAATAAAGTTACAGATATAATAAAAGATAACCAAACTAACACTTTGTAGGGTCTATTTCTTATTTCTTATGGATAAAAAAGTTTTGGCACAAATTTACGGACTCCAAAACCCAATTTAGGTATCATTGGGAAGTCCTTGGAAATTGTTCCTTTTTTGAATTCCAGGTATCCGAATCAGGTTTGGAGGTTAACACGCTTGTATGTTATTTTTAAGATCCAATTTATTGCCTTGTCGAAGCAAAAAGTGTATGATTTTTTTTACCGGTCCATTCCGACAAGTCAAGTATTCACCACCTTCAGCATGTGGCCGAAGGTGGTATGCACACAAAGCCTAGAAGGGTTACAAATGAGCTAGCCGCTACCGGAACACACCGGTACTATAAAGTTTTCAACCACCGTGCTATGGTTTCCTCACGATGTTTTTCTTCACCGAAAGCTCAAATTGATTGTAGGATTCGAGCTATCCGCCTATAGCCTTGAGGGATTGCAATTTTTTTTTTCTAATGTATTATAGATCTTAAATATTTTATTAAAATTAAAAGTCATGGTTTGGTTCGTGCCATAATACAGTGGAATAAGGATGCCCATATACCTAGATATTAATATCCGCATAAGATCACACCAGTCTCGATATATCATGGAATCGAGAGCGGTTTTGACAACCTCACGGTCGAATGCAGGTGCACATTGTACAGCAAGTGCAGTTAGTGCACTCATCAGGTGCAGTGTAGTATGTGCAACGGCTTACTGACCTAATTAATTATGCGTAAGTCACATCACTTCAGTGGTAGTGGTATTCGAAATTTAAAATTATAATCTACTCAAAAACACCGAGCCACTAGACACACCGGGAAAATTTCCACCCGTACGTTGTTGACATCCCGAACATACGGACACAACGTTTTTAATCCTCATTTATAATGCGGACAGCAAAGGAGTGGCACTTGCTCCCGGCATCTTTTTCTCCTGACTTTTCCTGTCCCAGAATATTTATATTTATCTTCATTCATAACTTAACCGATTTTAATGTTTGAGGTCAGAAATTACTTCAATGAAAGTGACAATCGTATTTGGTTGTACCAACCAGTTAACCAGTTTTGACATGACGTCACTACCAACCCCTTAAGAGCCTCCAACATAATTACTGCCATCTGGTGAAGGTAATCGGAAGGTTACATACCTGTAACAAAAAAAAAATGTGTTCTTGTATTCAAGTGTAATTTCTTTGGGCATGAAATCAGTAAGTAACATAATATAAAAAAAATTGCGACATAAATCGTACTATTATTATAAATGTAAAAGTTTGTTTGTTTATGACTCAATCTCGCATGAACGGTTGAACGGATCTGGATGAAATTTGGCTCAGAGATAGATTATAGTCTGGCATAGCAGATAGGGTAGGTACTTTTTATCCCGGGAAAATATAAAAGTCAATTTCATATATTATTAATGATGTATTAATGTCTTAAACTAGGGAGACTAGATTTACTAAATAGACTCACGATTCTATTTTTTATACGCTTTGGGAATTTGAGATGCATGATCACGAGCCGACGTATAATTTTGTATGACTAACAAATCATTAATGACTAGATACAGAAATAGATGACGTATTTTTATATTGATAATGACAAAATACGAGTGCAAGAGACGCTGCAAATTACAAAACAACAAAATCATTCCTAATAAATCAAGTATTCTATAAAAGCCATAAATTTCTTAGAACAATATTTGTGACCTAAATAAAAATGTTACAAGTACTGAAAATAATTAAATTTCCTTATAAATTTATGTCAATCCTCAACCAGTGATGTCATATTCTATAGAACAGCAGATGTCACTAAGTGACTGAGTCAGAATTGGCACAAATAGGTTTTATTATAAAACCGGTATTGATCTGCATACTGACACAACTTCATTTATTTAAGAAACTAGTTTTCTAGAGTCACCCGCGATCCCTCAGTTCGAATTTTGAAAAACTCTTCCTTAGTGATTACTTATACATGGTGAATGGTTTCCATTTTTAATTTTTAACGGATATTTTTTACTTTTTAATTTATTATATAATTTTAAATGCATTAAAAAGACGTAATTTTGAGATTCGCGCTTGACACGCAAATGTAAATGAACATCAAGTTTGTGTACAATATTTTTTTTAAATCTCTGATTACAAAGAATTGGACCAATAAGCGTCAACCGACAATATATATTTATTTTCTACAGTCGCAAGTAAAAAGCAGAGAGCATACCACGATATCATGTTATATCATTTCATAATAAACAATGGAGCATACAAAAACAAGAGTTGCTTTCATTCCAAGCACCGCCACCGGACATCGCTTAAAAATTAAAAATAAACTGTAAAAAAAAAAACAATGTTCACGCCTGTTAACCCCGAAGAGAATTGCAGACGTCTCTGATTTCCTATATCTGATTCCCTGGAAATTAGAATAAAATCGAACGGTTGCACGGGGGAAGTTAAAACGAAAAAAATTTACTCCATCTATGCCCTTATTTTTTTATTTTTCTACTAGCTGTCACACGGTTGCACCCGCATACCCGAAATGTAGCCTGTGCCCCCCTCCATACGATAGGCTATCTGCGTACTAAATTTCATCACGATCAGTTCAGCGGTTTATACGTGATATTAGTTAGGATTAGGTTTATTACTAGCTTCCGCCCCGCGGTTTCATCCACGTTCCCGAGGGATCTTATGTTTTCCCGGGAGAACAAGTCTAAGTCCTTCTCTGTATACCAAATTTCATCGCGATCAGTTCAGCGGTTTAGGCGTGAAAAGGTAACAAACAAACAAACTCACTTACGCATTTATAATATTATTATATAGCTATGACTTATTTCTAACTTCCGCCCCGCGGTTTCACTCGCATTCCCCGGATAAAATATAGCCCATGTTACTCAGGGATAATGTAGCATTGTAATGGTGAAAGAATTTTTGAAATCGGTCCAGTAGTTTTTGAGTTTATTCGTTACAAACATACAAAAATACAAATTTCCTCTTTATAATATTAAAAGTTTAGATTAGAATAATATAGATAAATATGGATGGATATGTAGAATGGATTCAAGAGATAGTCCGGGAAAAAAATTACAACGGAATCTCAAAAATGGAACATGCTAGATGGGTAAAAATGTTTGGTCCATATTTCCAGGGACTCCTGTATTAATAAATAATAAGTATTCTGGGACATTATTCCTCACACACGGCCATCTGACCCCAAACTAAGCAGAGCTTGTACTATGGAAGCCAAATGACTGATATACTACATATACTACTTTTCTTTTGTAAATACATACATATATAGATAATTACACCCAGACTCAGGACAAACAGACATGTTCATGCACACAAATGTTTGTCCTGAGTGGGAATCGAACCCACGACCTGCGGCGTGATAGAAAGGGTATCTTACCAACCACGCCAACCGGCCCGTCAATGTATTTATTTTTTATTTTTAGAAAACAGAGATGTAGACAGATTTTTGGGTACGCGAGTTGAATAAGTGTACTTACCTAAGCGTCAAAGGAAACTTAATTAGTAAAAACTTTGGATTGATGATCACTAACAATCATCATTAATCTAATGGTAATTTCTAATTAAGCAATTAAATAATAGTTACTTGATGAAGTAATACTATTAAATAATTGTTAAATCGTTAATATGTGGCAGAAACTAAAATCATAAGATTTATAATACCTAAGACTGAACATAAATAAAAGGAATCTTGAATTAAAAACGATAAACGCAATTCTGTTACTTATCCTGTCATTGTTTATTATTGCTCGTTAACTAGTACAACCTAGATAGGTATATACCGGTGATACTTTTCCTTCCTTTTAAATTCATAATTAATTATCACATCCTACCACTTACTGTGGTCAAACAAGCTTAGCCATGATGAAAAAAAACATTTAATAGCAGTAAAATACATAAAACAGTTTACTCAACTCTTTGCAACAAAATAACTTAACCTTAATTAAAAAAAAAAACAATTAATCATAATAATTCTTACAATACAGTCACAAAAAAAAAATAGTTTATGGTCTACCACACATACCAGACTAAACATATTTTTTGCAAACGTAGGCAAAATGAAGTGATTAACTTTTTTTTAAAAGAATGCATGTGTTCATAAGGTTGATCCCCTTGTACCATCCCGGTAAGGTAGCGAGTATGTGGCCTACATAACGGAACGAATACTGCAATCAATGGACATGGTAATAGTCTTTGATATGTCAATAAAGACTAATATTTATTAAGGTCGCCTCCGTAATGGAGGCTCTGGGTAAGGTAAACCCTACTTACTATACAAGGAGTCCGTATAGGTACTATAATTCCAAAAAATAATATAGTAGTTTATTTTGCTTCAAAATGTAAAACGGAACGCAATCTGTATATTCCTGATTACGTGCTGAAACTTTTTAAGGGTATTAAAGAACATGCAGTGACAGATGAAATTGGCCCGTCAACGTCACAACAAGACGAACTTGTTGATGATTTTCAGGTATTCTTCGAAACAGAAGACTAAGCTTTGGTTTTTTGATCAAAAAATACTTTAAATTAAATGGGCATTTTATTTAGCACTTAAAAATTTTACATAGCATTTTTTAGCATTTTTCTGGCGAAAAGTTGGCATTTTTCTAAATTATAAAACGGCAACACGAATACGCACGTACAATTCGCTCGCACTGTGCGCTCGCATTTTAACAGTTGTAAAGATTTCCATAAGAATAAAAACCTGTTAATAATGCAGCAAAAAATAGTGACATAAAAAATAATAATATATTTATACGATTTTTTTTCTATCGTCTACTATATTTTTAAATGATGCCCTTTAAAATGCAATTTTCCATTTTAAACCAGTAGTTTCTGAGATAAGCGCGTTCAACCAAACAAACAAACTCATCAGCTTTATAATATTAGTATAGATATATTAGTAATAGCTTCCACCCCGCGGTTTCACCCGCGTTTCCGAGGATCTTGTGTTGTCCCGGGATAAAAAGTAGCCAATAGCCTTCCTCGATAAATGGGCTATCCAACCCAACACTGAAAGAATTTTTCAAATCGAACCAGTACTTCCTGAGATTAGCGCGTTCAACCAAACAAACAAACTCTTCAGCTTTATAATATCAGTATAGATTTTTTAATTAATAAACTAATCATTCAGTATTTTTGTTGGTGAGGTAAGAAGGGAACTGGAGGTTAGGTTCGTGTATAACCACAATATCACCATGGAAAATGATGATGTGGCCGAAGGTGGTAAGCACACAAAGCCTAGAAGGAACTGACTCTGAAGTGCAACCGGAACACACCGGTAGGTATATGGAAATTCATTACCACTGATCGTAAGATGGTTTGCGACAGATTGTCAACTTGTGGGTGGAAGCAAGCTAACCAGGTGGGAACTAGAAAGTACCTTACCATGCAATTACGTCATCTCAATTGACTAATCCAATGAATGTACCACTTGCAGTAATTAGCACATGAGGTGGGTAGTTGCTGAGTCACAGTATCGGTCTGTCAGGAAGTATTACATTACTGTTTATAATCAATTCTAATCTGTGGGCAAACAAGGCGGAATATATCCTTTCTTTCTCTTGAGTAAGTTCTTAATTAAGGTTGTACATTACGGTTATCGGAAAACTTGTGAATTCAATTTTTATTAAGTACTAGCTTTTCCGCGCGGTTTCAACCGCGTTCCCGAGGGATCTTTAGTTTTCCCGGGATAAAAAGTAATAAGGCTATCCAACACTGAAAGAATTTTTCAAATCGAACCAGTAGTTCCTGAGATTAGCGCGTTCAAACAAACAAACAAACTTTTTAGCTTTATAATATTTGTATAGATAAGAAATAAGTAAGTAAACTTGAGCTTTCGGTGAAGGAAAACAATCGTGAGGAAACCATAGCACGGTGGTAGGGTACTTTGTAGTACCCGCCTGGCTGTCTACCACCCTCAAGATGAAAATCGAACGCCAAGCACTACCCGTGTGTTCCAGCAACTAACACTTGAGAGTCAGATTCTTCTAGGCTTTGTGTGCTTACCACCTTCGGCCATACCATCACTTTCCATCCTTAGTAAACAAAATAATCGACAACCCTAAAACATAAGCTAAGAGACGTGTAGGCGCTCGAGGCAAACTGCTCGCAAAATAACAAATTAAGAGTTCCTTGCTAGTCTTGCTACCCGTTTGATAAATATTCAACGGAAGTTATTGGCTAATTTCTGCGTATTTCTACTATAAATGTATACACAAATGGAACATGAGTTAGTAATTATTTTTTATAATCAACTAGCTAATCCCCGGCGTGCGTTGTAGTGCCTTTTTTTCCAGAAACCATCGCGATGCGCACAACAACTCACCAAAGTTTCATAGCAATCAGATATATGGTATAGGAATTCATACTTTACAAACAAACATACAGTCTAGGCATCCACTAAGGATTTTTGGAAATTCAACCCCTAAGAGGGTGAAATAGGGGTACCGCGGGAAAACGCGGGGCGGAAGGCTTGTTTTTATGTAAATAGACTAGCCTAGCCTAGAACATATTATTATACTTAAAGTCTTCGAAGTTTAAAAAGCCTAAAAAAAAGGACAAACAGCGCAACAAAGAGAAACGCCCTCATGACAAATGTGACATTTTGAAATCAGGTTCTATTTTACGAAATTTTAACACCAAATAATATCGATTAAGAAAAGCTTTCATAGCCGAACGAATATACATAACAAACTCCCACAAGCACAAAATGAAAGGCAACTAATTCTAACATCTAGGCTCTATTCAATGCAATCTGGAAGCTGTGCTGTAAATCAAGCTTCTGACATCAACATTAGCATACCAGATGTGGTATCGAACTGGTGTACTTTCGCTACCGAAGCCGGGACGCCTTTCACGGTTAAACCTTGGGTATACAGGTGAATTTTTCATGTGGATGGCCAAATCCTAAACTATAAGGAATCTATAGCTAAAAAATACTCATAGAAGTCTCGAGCCCGATTTTGATGAAAACATCTGCTGATTTTTGGAAAATCTGCAGTTTACACACACACACACACACTGTATTATTACACCATCCGATAGTGTTGCTAATAAGGATCTATTTCTGGGAAGTAATGATATCCGGCAAACTAATTTAGGATTTGTCCATCCACACGCCCACTTGAAAAAATCACCTGTATAATGAGCTGTGATAGCTTAATGGTAGTCACGAAGGTTGTGGGTTTGAATCCTATCCTATGAACTTGAGCTTTTTTTGGAATAATAGTAAAATTAATAATCCATTTCGATTAATGTAACTTGAGCGCATCGTCGAGGTAAGTCAAAATAATATTTTTCACTTCAGTAGCTCAAAAATGTAGGTTTTGCTGCCTGAAATCAGTGAGGCAAAGTATCTTTTTAATTTTTTTTTTCAGAAAGCCGCGAATATCTTATTGAGCCTTGGGTTAATCATACAATTCGAAACATTCACACTCTATCTCTTTCCCGCCATTAGAAAGAGAGAGAGACAAAGACCAGCCCTTTCGAATTTCCGATTTTGAATTCGACCTCAAACACAAACACGTTCGGAATTTCGTACTAACTAAAGAAATTTTGCAAAAAGATAATTATGTCTTTTAATGTAATTTATTGAATTTTCTACTCTTTTTTTTTGTTACACTAAAAGCGGTCACTGCGCATGATACATAGCTTAGAACCTTCTTATAGATACCACCTATGTGACTGTGAAAACTGCATCAAAATCTGGACAGACAGACAGACAGACAGACAGATACATCTTCCATGCCAGTAAATAAAGCAAAAAGCAGCCTACATAGATTGAAAGAGCATTATCTTATCAGATTAGTTTTTGTATCGTGGAAAAGGTGAACGTACTTTACTCTTTACTAGCTTTAGTCTGTGTATTTGCTTGCTACGTTTGTTATTTGGATGTATCTATGTGTGATTAGAGTTGGTTATATGTAATATCATGCATATTATATAAATTTGAAGTGGGTAAAGTATTTTTTTTTATTATATAAAAAAAATATGAGTTCCGCAAAAGCAACAACAAGTAAGTAGCTAAGTTTATAAAGTCCAGTTTATATTTATATCGTTTTAGTTCCCTTTTTACGCAGTCGGGAAAAAGATTTTTTAAATTTACTTTTTAATTGTATTTTTAGTATTACATAGTAATCTCATTTACAGCGTTCGAAAATAATATAATATATATCCGATATATATCAAAAGTTTGATATATATCCATTTTGTATGAAAGCCATATTATTATTTTATTGTATTATTCATGTATACTATTTGCATATGTGTTACATAAACATAATAAATTATTTAAAAAAAAAGTTTTTAATGTTTTAATTATTTTTGTACTTAAAATCAGACAAATAAAAATCAATAATGAAGTAAAATCGTTTTTGCACTTTGTCAATTACTTTCTTTGTAAAAAAATAATAGAATACACACAAAAAAAAACATACTCTTTCGTAACGAAATTTTTCTGACACGACTGACGCCATTAAGTGTTGCCATTTATGGATTAGAACTAACTATTAGGGAGTATGTTTTGACCCTACTCCAACGCCATCTACATTTGGGAAGTAGAAATACAGTAACAAACGCCAAAAATTACTTAATGTTACAATTTTTGTTTAAACCATTTTTGTATTGATATATATCATAAAAAGTCATTTGATATATATCGGATATATATCATGACTAGCTGTCCCGGCAGACCTTGTTCTGCCCTATTTCTCTAAAACAAACTAACATTGATTTTTTTATGTTAATAGGTGCCCCGACAGATTTCGTTCTGTCTAACGCGCCTTTGTTTTGTTTTGATTGACGTCTAATGTTTGACAGCTGGGGACAGAGTGGTTTCTATTGGAAAAATGGTAGTTCCCGTTGACCTATCACAAAATTTGGCGAAAAGCATGGACTTACAGCACAAATAAAGAAAAAAATCCAAAAAATAAAAAAGTTAAAAATTAAAGGCTGTCCATACATACATAGTTGACTCCATTTAAGATAGGCCTCTGAGTTGTATGGGCGCTCATACAATTTAGAGGTCTAGCTTAATTGGCCCAACCTCAAATAAGATAAATAAATAAAATAGGGGTTGATCGTAGAGGGTTGAAAATTCTGTCCATACATACATAGTTGACTCCATTTAAGATAGGCCTCTGAGTTGTATGGGCGCTCATACAATTTAGAGGTCTAGCTTAATTGGCCCAACCTCAAATAAGATAAATAAATAAAATAGGGGTTGATCGTAGAGGGTTGAAAATTTAGGGTTGTATGTATTTTTTGATGCTGTATCATAAAAAAATAAAAACAAAACATTTTATCTAAAAAATAAAAAAAAAAATTTAGGGGTGGCCTACCCCTAACATTTAGGGGGATGAAAAATAGATGTTGGCCGATTCTCATAGATACCGGATAAGCACAAAAAATTTCATCAAAATCGGTCGAGCCGTTTCGGAGGAGTTCGATTACGCACCCCGTGACAGAAGAATTTTATATATTAGATATATATCCATTGATATATATCCTCGAACCCTGCTCATTTAATTACCATACCTCGATCTAAACGACTTCGACTATATAATCACCAGCCGTTGGGATTCTAGCATACATAGATACAAATACTCGCGCAGTCGGGTAAAGTTATACCCAAAGATATCTTTCCCTTTGCCTAGAAATTCGCAGTAACGTAGACGTACAAAAATATCAACATTAAGGTTCATTCACACTAGCTCGCTATATGCGAACCAAACCGAAACCTAAACGAACTATTTTACGATTACGGTGAACGGAACTCCAGACCAAAAACAATTTTAAACTTACAGTTTGACACAGGAATTTAGTTCCTATGTTGTTGCAATAAGGCGTCAGGGGTGAGTAAATAAAAATAGAACTTAAACTTGTGCTGTTTTATGACCTAGGAAGGCAAGGTATTGTGTAGAGCGCATGTTCGTATTTACCGTATATTGTCGGAAACGTAAATATGTGGTTTCAATAAAATTATATTTTATTTATTCATTATTCCGTCAAAAGTGAAAACTGAAAGTAGGATTTTTTTTATGTGAAACCTATTTTTGCGAGAAACGTTTCTGACGCAAAAAGGATAGAAAATAGGTAGGTACTTGGCCAGAGATAGAATAAGAGAGAATTCATTTCTGTCACGTGTACTGAGAAAAATATACAACACTGTATTCTGCCCCGCGGTTTCACCCGCGTTCCCGAGAGACCTTATATTTTCCCGGGATAAAAGTACCCTATAGTTATTCGAGATGACCTATCTATGTGACTAGTTTCAATAAATTCAGCCATTTATGTACACACTAGCTTTTCCGCGCGGTTTCACCCGCGTTCCCGAGGGATCTTGTGTTTTCCCGGGATAAAAAGTAGCCTATAGCCTTCCTCAATAAATGGGCTATCCAACACTGAAAGAATCTTTCAAATCGAACCAGTAGTTCCTGAGATTAGCGCGTTCAAACAAACAATCAAACTCTTCAGCTTTATAATATTAGTATAGATTCTCATTTATAATATTAGTAGGAAGTAGAATAGAAGGGTGGAGCGGTTGAAAAACCACCACCTTCGTGTCCCTTCAAAAAAAAAAGGATGAGAGTCAAAATTTTAAACTCTATAACAGATTGTGTAGTGCCGCCCGTGTGACATAAAGGCGTAAAACAAAATCTCATTTGTCACAAACAACACAGGAATGTTGTCAACAACTATTATATACTAATATAGTTTGCCGCGTGGGTTTGCCCGTGGGCGGCTATTACAACAGTGATCTAACTCACCCGATATGGCACAGTTTTCTTCTATAATGACAAGCTTATCACACATTTATGTAAACATTTTTTTATGTGACTGTATTTGGTGTCGATTGATTTATGTGTTTTTTTTTTTAATTCTAATTAGTTTTGGTTGGCAACTAAATTAAATTGAATTTCTATAATCAATATTTTATACGGTGACGTGGCTATAAGTTTTGAATAAACAATTACTGCAGTGGATTTCTATAGTAGTAGTTTGTTTTAGTGTTTCACAATAATCTTCTTGCTCTTACAGTACCCATATTACCATAGACAACTTAACAGTTCTCTATCATAGACAACAAAATTATTAGTTTCACTAAAATCATGGACAATATATCTTATATTCAACAGTTCTTACCAATCATCAATCAATATTTAATTTCGAAATACTGGGGAGGGGGGATGAAAATCAAGCCTTTAACTATGCAATTTTACACACCACCATATAGTTTTCTATCTTTTTCTACCTGATGCCTACGACCGATATCACAAATTATAGTAAAAGATTTACTAACGTACACTTCACATAATTTTATATTTATATTTTCATAAACTGGAATCCTAAGAACTATTTCCGAACCCGCATCATTCACAATAAATCCATAGTAGGAGAATATTTTACCTCGAGACTTCATCAATATCCTGGGACATTCCTCACACACGGCCATCTGATCCCAAACTAAGCAGAACTTGTACTATGGAAACCAGATAACTGATATACTATATACTACTTACTTACTTTTTTATTTAATACACCCAGACATGTTCACACACGTCTATCCCGGGTGTAAATCGAATCCACGATATACATATAGCGTGATAGATAGGGTATCATACGAACCACGCCAACTGGCCCGTCAAGATAGATCTATGTCAATGCAAATTTCTAAGCACCTTCAATCAAGTACAAAATTATTGAAATTACCAGCTACAATGATAAACCCACACAACTTAACCTAGTTTCTAGAATTGAATGAAACAAAGGTTTAAATTATTTACATGTTCGCCATGAACGAATGACATGAAACAAGATGTCAGTTTTTTTTTGTCAAAGGCTTATAAATAGGCAGGCGGTCCACTTGGCTACTGTTGTTATGGACATGAGCAATACTTACAGGGCGATTGCCAATGTGTTCCCGACCTTTACAAAGAAAGAAAGAAAGAAAGAAAGAAAAAGATTTTATTTTATGCACGCATCCAACGCACACAACTTCAACAACATTTCAACACGAAATATGCATCAACACAAAAAAAAAAAAAGATTATGAACTAATACAAAAAACAGAATAAAGACACTCTGATAGATTTTATTTTTACATAAATAAATAACAATAAAAAAATAAAAGCCAAAGCAAACAACAAAGCCTAGAAAATAACTTGGCTCTCAAGTGCAACTGCCAAAATACACACGTCTACAGTTACAGTTTCTAAAGTCACTTTCAAAAACGACTTCATACTTTAGCAAATCTTGTAACATCTCTAATTCACGGCTATCTAATTCTTATGCAAAACATAGTACAAAATGTAATCAGATAACTGGTATTACAACTTCATAAAACCAGCAAAATTATTGTCCCCATACAAACTAATGGAAAATCCACCTGCTGACTTAACAAGACGCCTATAAAATGGACTTTCTCAATTCCTTACAATAGTAAACATAATTTACGATCAAAATGTAATATCGTATCTTGTTTTGTGGTATATAATTATGTTTGTGTGACTGTTAGCTTTTAACTTGACTTCAATAGAAACTAGATTCAGTTAGAAAACGTAGCTACTTACTTAGGTACTATGTTAATTATGTATGTACTTTTAAGAGTATCTTGCGTACAGATGAACTATACTATTTGTATATATAAAAGGAAAAGGTGACTGATTGACTGACTGACTGACTGACTGACAAGTTTCCATATCAAATATATTTATAGACAACATAATAATATACTCAATTCACATAACATTTTAAAAACAATCGGTCAATTATTTATAAAGGTATCTATTCTGAATCCTAATCATAACTAATATTATAAATGTGAAAGTGAGTTTGTTACCTTTTCACGCTTAAACCGCTGAACCGATAGCAATGAAATTTGGTATGCAGATAGCTTTTTTTTTTTTTTTGACTGGAACAGGAAGGTGGTGGGTCCAGGGGACCTTCTTCCACCGTTACGCGGACTTTTGCGGTGAGCGCTGAGGGCTCTCAACCGCTACTTAAAACTAAATAAATTTTGGGCAACGGTAGCCTGAGGGTGCCCCCTGTGGGGCTCGACCTCGGCTCAGGACGTTGCCTGGGGAATGAGGGAGGACTTAGCATGCAAATATATTATTTGGGGATCGGTCGGATTGCTAATATGCAGCTCGGGCCGCTTAATCGGGACGAGACTGGGAAGGACGTCGCGACGGTCCTCGCCGGCGAGGACGAAATCTAGGTTGACGATTTCGCATCTGTATTTGTTTGCGGGCTTCTTCGGCCTCGATCTGCGCTAGGGTAATGGCATCGTCTGGCTCGCTGAGGGCGTGCCTAGGCCTACGGATGCGGGAAATAAGGGACGGGGTGTATGTGATAGTGTTGACTATCAAGGGATTCGCGTGGTGCGCTGCGGTATCAAAATATCGGCGCGAGGCACGTTTTATAAATTGTTTGATTGTAGGGAGACCTAAGTCAAGGTGGAGGTTTTCATTGCGCATGTACCACGGGGCGCCCGTGGCTTTGCGCATGAAACGGTTTTGAATCACCTGAAGGGTGTGGAGATGTGTGGGAGCAGCGTGAGCGAACACGGTGCTCGCATACGTCATGACTGGACGGATACACGCGGTATAGAGTCTAACCTTGCTTTTTAGGGCAAGCTTAGACCGGGCGTTGATCATGCAGTGGAGTCGTCCTGCCACAAAGGCGGCGCGCGCGCGAACCGCCCTTATGTGTGCAGCGAAGGATAGGCGATCATCGAGGGTCACACCGAGATATTTGGCTTGCCTCTCCCAAGGGATCGGCTCGCCGAATAGTGTGACTGGGTCGGGGATGGGGGGACGTCTTTTTCGGTCGGTTCTATAAAAGAGAACCGCCTGACTCTTGGAGGGGTTGATCTCTATTCTCCATTTCCGGAACCATGCGCCTAGGGCGTTGGCTGCGGTCTGGAGTTTCTTAGAGATCGCGGGCGGGCTTTTGCCTGAGCAATATACGGCAGTGTCGTCTGCAAAGAGAGCGAACTGCGTATTCCTGACTCTAGGGATGTCGCTCGTGTAGAGCGTGAAGAGCAAGGGAGATAGTACCGAGCCCTGCGGGACACCGGCACTAATGGGGTGTGGTGAGGACAGGACGCCTTCGACCCGATATCGAAAGAGACGGTTCGACAGAAAGTCTCGTAAGATGGTCACGAGTCTCGGTGGCACACCTAGGGTGTAAAGCTTGTAGATCAAGCCTGTGTGCCACACCTTGTCGAATGCCTTTGCGACATCGAAGAAAAGGGCGCCTGTCATGTGACCTCTCTGGTAACTTGTGGAGATGTGTTCAACAATTCTATGGACTTGATGAACACACGAGTGTTTGGGTCGGAACCCAAATTGCTCGTCTGGGAGGAGTTTGTTAGCATCGGCAAATGCTTTTAGGCGGACATAAATGATTCTCTCATAAATCTTGCCCAGTACGTTGAGCAGACTTATGGGACGATAACTGGAGGGCTCGGACTTGGGTTTGCCGGGCTTGTGGATCCCAATCACGTGGGCTTCTTTCCACTGGTGTGGGAAAATATTGTTTGAGAGGGCGGCATTGAAGATGGCCGTCAATAACATGATAAGGGAGGCTGGGAAGAGTTTGATCACTCTGTTGGTGATCTTGTCCGAGCCCGGGGCCTTGCGAGGGTGTAACTTCCCGATGATCGCTTTCACCTCGTCATGGGTCGCGGGTGGAAGTGGGTCGTCATTTGTGTTGACGTCATTGGCGACGTCGTCAGTCGGGGGAGCGGGAGGAGGTAACGGAAGAGCGGTCCTCCGTTCTACTTCGGCTGTAACTTTCTCCAAATGACGCGGGTCAATAGGGAGAGAACTGGGCGTACATTGAGCCTCCAGACTTTCGGCGAGGCATTCGGTCTTTTCCACGTCTTCAAAGGCGGGTGGAAGGTTGGGTCGCTTTAAGGGAGGCATTGGAACTACTGTGTCCTTTGTGAGGGCACGAGACAGTTGCCAAAAGGCTAGGTGGGAGGGCTTGATTTCGCTGAGGGTCTGGCCCCAGCGATTCTCGCGAAACTCTGCGATGCGTGCCTTGACGGCACGTTCGAGAGCTCGTAATTGGACACGATTTTGCTCTGAGGGAGCTCTATCGTAGGCGCGAATGGCGGCTTTCTTCTCCCTCAGCAAGTCCCGTATGTCGTCGGGCAAGTGCCAGCGTCGGTCATCCTCCGCTGGTACTGTCCGAGAGCAATCGCTAACTAACGATTGCACGTGACTTGTGAGTGAGTCGATAGCGCCTACAGCGTCGTCGGCGGTGACTAGGCTGTCAGGGATACGGTCTAGATGGACGGACGAGGTCGCCTTGAGGCTTTCGCCTAATTTGTCCCAGTCCGTCACGACCTTGGTGCGAGAGGGTTGACCTGAATCTGGGGGACCTACGCGCGGTGTAAACTCTAGGATTACAGGCCGGTGGTCCGATTGGAGCTCGTGTAGCACTGCTAAGTCATGCAAACGTAAGTTTACATTACGCAGCAGCGCCACGTCGAGTATGTCGGGTCTGTGAGTCACTATGTCCGGGAAGTGAGTCGGTTCGTATGGGGCGATCAGGTCCACGTTGAGTGGCCCGAGGAGGGATTCAAGAATACGCCCTCTGGTATTGTTTGCGACGCAATTCCAGAGGGTGTGTTTCGCGTTTAGGTCGCCCGCCAGAATGACTGAGCTACCTAAATTGAAAAGGCATTCTAAGTCACGTTTGAGTGACATTCCTAAGTCGGGTAGGTTGTGAGAATGGGAGCAATATGCCGAGACTAGTATAATGGATGAGTGTCCAGTCATACCGAGCCTACAGATTGAAGCCTCAATGTACTCTAGGGATGGTGCGTCCATAGGGGAGCAGTGAAGGGATCTTTTATAATAAATGAGGGTGCCGCCTTTTGCGGCGTTGGGTCTGTCATTGCGAATTATCTGATAATTCGCAATTTTAGGGTCCCTATGCAAGGGCTTAAGAAATGTTTCCTGTACCAAAAGGATATCGAGTTGATGCTCTCGCAGGAATTCTGCGATCTCATCTCGTTTACCTATAATGCCGTTGGCATTGAAGGTTCCTAACTTGAGGGATCGGGGTTTGATTCTACCGCGCGTGGGTGTAATATCCATTATGGATTTACGCGAAAGTGATCGAGTTGGCAAGCGATTTTATGAAATCGCAGCGCTGCAGATGCAAGGGCACGACCGTTGCCCTCGCTCTGTTTGATGAGATCGGCGAGCTCCCTAATTTCATCGAAGTTTATGAAATCGATGAAGCGCTCCACGAGTGCGAAATCCGCATCCACACTCGACGGAGGGTTTTGGTCCCGTTTTGGTGACGGGTTTGCGCGGCGGGTGGTTTGGGTTGGCGGTGACGGCGGGGCGGGCGCTGAAGGCGCTGCGGTGGGTTTCGGCTGCCAAGCGGAGGCCTTGGGAGGAGGAGGTGGTGGCTGGGTCACGGTTTGCTCGGAGAGAGCAAACGCTTCCCTTGGGAGAGAAGGATACTCCTTGGGAGAGTTTGTGTTTAGGCGAGCCCATTGTGAGTGCCTTTGAGGGCGCAGATCAGTCTGCGCCGGATTGGTGATGGGGGCCTTGCGCGTTGAATGGCGCGAAGGGCGGGGAGCCTTCGAGCACCCGCGGTAATTCGCGGTGTGCCCGGTCTGGTTGCAGAGAACGCAGCCAGGTGGCGGGGTGTTTTCGTCTATGACCTTTGGACGGTCACAGTCTTTGGTGGCGTGAGGTGTGAGGCACTTCACGTACCGGGGAGGGGCGTAGCAGTTGCGGGCAGAGTGGCCATACAACTGGCAATTGTGGCATTGAGAGGGATAGCTGCCCTTTCGGACACCCTCTACGTAGAAGCCGTCGCTGAGGCCGCATACAGATTTTATCTTGTATACAGCCTTCCCGGCCGGCCCCTGGTCCAATGCCACAATGACCATGTTATACGGTTCGTGACCGCGGCCTTTGTGCATCCGATGGACGGATTGCACTGGCAGGTCGAGCCCCTTGAGGGAGGCTTCAACCTCGGAAGTGGGGATCTGGTGGGGGATTCCGCGTATCACTACGCGTAGGGCTTTGTCCTCCGGGAGAGCATATGTGTGGAAAGCCACTTTTCTTTCCCGGAGGAGTTTGGTGATGGCACGGTGGTCCTGGGATGTAGGTACCTGGACCTTTATGCCGTGCTCGGTAGAGCGGGCGGACGTGTATTGAATTTTGTGTGGGGTAAACCACCCGGACACTTCGGTCCATCGGGTTTTGTCCTGCACAAATAGTGGTGGAGGAGTGTCCTTCCTTTTGGGGACTTGGGATTGGGATTGGGACTGGGGCTGGGATATGCGCGTCTCTGGGCGGCCTTGTTCCTCCGGGGGAGGAGCCATGGGCACGTCCATTAGCGGCGGGGGTGTGGGCACAACAGTGTCCATGAGTGGGCGGGGCTTGGGTGATGGGCAAGGGGAAGGGGCGGAAGCTTTGGCAGCTTTGGCAGCTACCTCGGCTTCAGTGGCTTTCGCCTTCTTTTTCCGCTTGCGCTTGCCCCCGACGACCGTCGTGAACTCTCCCTCCGAGGAGGAGGAAGAGGACGACTGGCCGGTCGTCGCGGCAGGCGCAGGCGGAGAGGGCGGTTCGGATTCCGCAGGAGAGGGCGGGGCGGAGGGTTCCGCGGGAGAGGGAGGGGCGGAGTGATCCGCGGTTGATTCCGCGGGAGAGGGAGGCGGGGAGTGTTCCGCGGGTGATTCCGCGGGGGAGAATTCCGCGGATATCACGGACATCCTTGAGGATGACCGTGAAGTGGGAGCGGGTCGGGGAGGTAGGATCGTTGACCCATAACGCTCGACGAGGAAATCCCAGGACTCGTCGTCCTGGAGAATCTCGTCCAGCGTCAGGGGTGGGTGGTCGTTCTGGCTGGCCATGATGGCCAGCCAGAGGGAGCTAGTCTAATTCGGCAATCTACCGTGGTTTCGGACGCGGGGCGTTCCTGAGTAAAAGAAACCACAAGAAACCTCAGGCGATCGCCCTAATCTAACCTACTATCTCGCCCCGGGTGGATGGGCCCGGGGGTGTGTGTTACACTCCCAACCGGGATAGGTCGGGAGGTGAGTAGGCCCTAGGGTGTGCCCTAAGCTTGTCTCCCGCTGCCAATCTTATTGTGCAGCGGGTTCCTAAGTCCCTGCCTAACGACAACTGGGGTTGGCTAGGGAAGCCCCCAAGGCCAACTGGTCCAGTCCCGTCCGGGTTAGCGTTTTCCTTAAGGGAAACCGCGAGCGCCCGGGTCACGCTCGAACCAGCTTAGTTATCACCGTTAGGTATCCACTGGTTCACCACAAGTAAATATCTGTGGTTTTGAGAGCGCGATGTCGTAAGAACAAATATTCGTTTGGAGACTCTAAACTGAAAAGTTCCGAGTCAACAAACTGATAAGGTCGGTTCTGCGAAAGGCCAGGTATAAATACCAGAGCGCTTCCGAGAATCGAGTCGGGGTGGCGGGCGGAGCACAATAGACCGTACGGGGTACGTCTGTACTGTGCGGCGGCTCGGAGCGAAGTTCCCTATGCAGATAGCCTTATTTATTATTTATTTATTTATTTATAAACTCCTTAAACTATCATTACAGGTGGGCACCTAATGCGATAGAAGGGCCTTATAGTTATCTTATGATCATAATTTTAATAAACCAGTAACAATAACAAAAACAGAAACTGCGTAACCTACATACATCTCACAAAATATACCATACGCATTATACAACACACAACAATAAATCAACAATATAGGTAATATAACATACAAACTACACTAACTAATCTATATTATAACAAAAATAAATAAATTATATATTCTTATGATATGAAGAAGGACATTGGCTACTTTTTATCCCGGGAAAACATAAGATCCCTGTGGGAACGCGGGTGAAACCGCGTGAAAATATAAATAAGAAAATAATATAATGATTTTAATTAATTTAAAACATCCAAGCATTTTTGCTATATTTCATACTTTAGGTTATTATTATAAATCAAGTTCGGATGGCAGGCAAAAGAAGGATGAAACAGAAGTGTGAGTGGCGTGAAAGAGCCTATACTCATCAGTGGTACTACATCGATGATATGAATAAGCTAATCAAGTTTGACATTTTGTCGAACAAGACCTTTGCAATAAACAAAATGTCCATTACGAGAGTAAGGCACGACTTGGCGCAATATTGCGCAAATCTTCCATTTTGTTTTCCATGTCAGATCGGTAAAGGTAATTGGGTAATCGACATATATTATCAGAAATAACTATTTAATTAGCAGCTGTTGAATAAGAGGTATAGTTAACGTGTACCTGAATCAATACTAATATAATAAATACGAAAGTAACTCTGTCTGTTACATTTTTATGCCTAAAGCGCTGAACCGATCGCGATTTGGTATGTCCATACCATAAGCTACTTTATTTTCTCGGGAACGCGGGTGAAACCGCGGAGGATAGCTAGTTAAGAATAAATAACAAACGGTTACTTTTGATGATGGAAAACTTAGTGAAGAAACCATAGCACGGTGATAGAGTACAATTATCCCCCTGGCTAGCTACCACCCTCAAGTTTTAGTATCTTCTGAAGCACCTGTGTGGTTTGGCAGATACACTCGGGGTGTAATTTGTATTCAAACACAAAACTATTAATAATAAAACCGGCCAAGTGCTAGTCGAACTCGCGCACCGAGGGTTCCGTACAAATTTCGTCCATCGTTCACGCGAAATGCACAATTTTATTCATTTACCTTATTTGAGGTTGGTGCCAATTAAGCTAGACCTCTAAATTGTATGAGCGCCCATACAACTCAGAGGTCTTTATTAATTGGCGTAACTATGTATATATGGGGACATCGTTTAATTTTCATTTTTTTTATTTTTTTGATTTTCCCTTTATTTGTGCTGTAAGACCTTGCATTTTGCCAATTTTTTTATATTTGAGTTGATTGAATGAAAGGTAAATTGCGATTTACGATTTATGACGTATTAAAAAAAAACTACTTACTAGATTTCGTTCAAACCAATTTTCGGTGGAAGTTTGCATGGCAATGTACTTACATCATATATTTTTTTAGTTTTATCATTCTCTTATTTTAGAAGATACGGGGGACACATTTTACCACTTTGGAAGTGTCTCTCGCGCAAACTATTCAGTTTAGAAAAAATATATTAGTAACTTCAATATCATTTTTGAAGACCTATTCATACATACCCCACACGTATGGGTTTGATGAAAAAAAAATGTTGAGTTTCAATTCTATGTATGGGGAACCCCCAAAATTTATTGTTTTTTTTTTCTATTTTTGTGTGTAAATCTTAATGCGGTTCACAGAATACATCTACTTACCAAGTTACAACAGTATAGCTCTTATAGTTTCGGAAAAAGTGGCTGTGACATACGGACGGAGAGACAGACAGACATGACGAATCCATAAGAGTTCCGTTTTTTGCCATTTGGCTACGGAACCCTAAAAAGGAAGAGTTTGTTCGTTTGAAAGTGTTAATCTCTGGAACTATCAGTTGGATTTGAAATATTCTTTTGCAATTTATAACCCAATTCTTGAGGAAGGTAATAGGCAATTTTTTCCCGGGAATGCGGATGAAACCGCGGGGAACAGCTAAGTAGTACTAATATAATAAGAAAAGTTTGTTTGTTTCAAAGTGCTAATCTGTGGATTTTCAAGGAGTTTTTACAGTTTAATGCTTTTCTTGGCGATTCGAATAAGCTTTATTACCGGCTGAAAGGAAGAATTATTTATAAATTCTGCGCGAGCGAAGCCGCGGGTGAAAAGCTAGTATCAAATAAAACATAGGTAGGTAGGTATGTAAGCAGCTGTCTATATATAACGTTAGTCGTAACAGGTAGGCGTCAGATGTTTATTTTGCCCTTTACAAAATGACGGCATATGTAAAGTTGTTTTCGACTGTAGAACTTTAATTATTACGATCGTATAGTACATGTGAAACTGTTGACACAGTATGTAAGTGACCTGGTACAGTAATACATGTATGTATGAACAATTGAAATTCCAATAATAGTTATTAAGGTAGTATCTTTTAAAAAATCGGAACCTACCCAGTCAGAATACATAAGTTCTTGAATCTATATCTTCTGTATATATAAAAGGAAATGGTGACTGACTGACTGATCTATCAACGCACAGCTCAAACCACTGGACGGATCGGGCTAAAATTTGGCATACAGATTGCTATTATGTTGTAGGCATCCTCTAAGAAAGGATTTTTGAAAATTACAGCCCTAAGGGGGTAAAATAGTGGTTCGCGGGGCGGTAAGCTAGTAGTTTTTTTTAAATAAGGGAGGTATGCGAGAGTGATTATTATATTGAAGAACTTTAATAATTTAAAATACTAATGTCAATAAATTAATCACCGTTTGTTGAAACGAAGTTTTTTTTTTTGACAAAACAATTTAGTAACAAAAAAGTTGACTACCAATATGTCTGTAACAGTTATGACAATTTAACTTAATATAAGGGTGAGGCTACATTAGCTTCCGGATATCCGGAGTCATGAAATATGATCTGAGACCTTCAAACTAATAATTCGTATGATTTCAAAGAGTCGACGAACATTTTTGAAGTATAAACTTCTTTTAGCGCGGTACGCATATTTTTAGATGAGGTAAAACCTCTGGACTCGCGACACCGTTTTGATGAGACGCAGTTTGACGTTTAGTTTCTTTTTTTATTGAAGTGAAAACTTCTTTTAGCGCGGTACAGCGACATATATAGGTTTAAGAAATTTATTTCCTCGAAAGATTTACAAAAAAATCACTTAAAGAGAAAATATATAGATTGAGATTGAGCCAATGTCCAAAGGGCCTATGTCCAGCAGTGGACGTCATGTGGCTGAGATGACGATGATGAAAATTGATGTGTAGATACCATCTATGACAGTAGCTCTAAAAACGGTTTTTGTAGGTTGGATCCGTTTTGCAATCTCAAACTCTCAAAAAAAAATAGTTTTCACTTCTGTCGGCACTCCCGAAGTGCAATTTTTTTTTCTCTTCAACACTTCATAAAAACTCAAAGCAATGATCGGATAAACGTGATTCATTTTTATGGAACACTGCACTGCCTGATTTTTAATCAATTCATTACCGGATTTTCTATACCAACCCACTATGGAATTTACTTTTATACCTAAACGAGCTGTCCCCCGCGGTTTCACCCGCGTAGCGTTATAAAATAACATGCCTACGACCGATTCTCAAACCTATCGAATATACACACAAAATTTCATAAGAATCGGTACAGCCGTTTCGGAGGAGTTTGCAGACAAACACTGTGACACGAGAATTTTATATATAAGATATAAATATAGTCTGAGATATTCCTCACACACGACCATGTGACCCCAAACTAAGCAGAGCTTGTGCTATGGAAGCCAGATAACTGAACCTACTACATATTATACTACTTTTCTTCGTTTTCTTTTGTAAATTCAGATTCAAGACAAACAGACATATTCATGCACACAAATGTCTGTTCTGAGTGGGAATCAAACCCACGACCTGCGGCGTGATAGACAGGGTATCTTACCAACCACGCCAACCGGCCTGTCCGGAACTGTATCAACATGTAGCCTACGCCTTAACTTTTTACACCTATAATTCGGTTACTAGGTAGGTTGACGTTTTCGTACTAGGTTGGGCACACCTAGTTTTTTTCCTTCATTGAACACGTCATTTCATTACAATTGACAGCTGAGCGAAGACTTATTTGGTGCGTTAGATAGCAAAAACAAGCGGTTACTTGATTGAACGGGTATACTAACGGTAGATATGCTTATTATTAACTATTGTACAGTTGGGTACAGAATTAAATCTTGATTGCTCGCGGAAGTGTGACAAAAAGAGTGATGAATATGAAATGAGATTGATTGGTGATGATTTTAGTAAAGTAAATACCGGGATATTGGGCATACGTTTGTTCAAACATTGGCTCACATATTTGGAATTGAGACAAATGTTCTTGAATTCAAGTAGAATGTAAATAGATTTGGCACCATGCTTCAAGATAAAATAACAATTGATTACGTACTTTAGGCTATTATTTACTGACAAACCATTAGAGATTATCAGCTTCTTATATCACAGAAACTCCTGAGTGGATTTAATTTTCTTAAACATTAATAATTGACGTAATACTGCATAATCCGAAAAAAAATTGCTGAAGATATCCTTTAATTAACTTTATTTGTAACAAATATTTATAATAAAAATATGAAATACAAACTATAATAAGTAAATAGAAAAATTCCTCAATAGGCTGGCAACGTTCCCTCTTTGATAAATAATAATTATGTATTTTTATTATTATTATCCTCCTAATAATATAAATATAAATGTTTGTGTACATAATACTTATGTCCAATGGGATTGCCAGTGTAATAAAGCATAGAAAGCATCTGGCTCTCAAGTGTAACTGCCGTAACACACCAGTAGGTACTTGGCGACAGATTTTCAACTTGAGGGTGGTAGCCAGCCAGGCGGGTACTGCCATGCTTTGTGCTTTTTCCGTGAAGATCAATATTATTAATCAATTGGACACGAGATAGACAATCCTAAGTCCTTATATAGCAATGAGATAAAAATAGCCAGATCAATAAATGAACTCATTCTAATCGACTGTCATACTTATAGCAGACTTGTTTGTAGATGACATCAGGCGGTATCGAACCTGCGATATTTGGCAATAGGCTCTGACTACGCCCCCACTGCCACTGCGCCTACGTGTAGGTATAGTCATGGTTTAAGGGCGTGAGTGGGATGGAAAGATTAATGTGTCTAAAATATGGTGACTAAAAATGGTGCCACTTTCAGTGCTACGCGTCTATGCGTTTTCCATTAAAATCTAATGCTTCTCGACATGTAGACGCGTTTTTAACACTGAACGTGCTATACTTCGGGCACATCATCACTTACCATGGGACATTGTAATCAAACAAGCCTATATAGCCTCTAAAAACATAAGCAAATCATGATTTTCAAAGCGAAGAATCGATATAGCTTTGTTTGGGATCAGATGGTCACGTGTGAGGAATGTCCCAGGATATTATTATATTAATTTGTTTATAGAACAAAAGATGCAATACCCTTTTTATACATTTTGATTGGGCATGGTTGATGTTTTGTATGAATTTTTTTTTTTTCGTGATTTCAGGGTTGGTCCCATAGTTAGTTGTTCATATTAATGAGTACTTCCACGCCCTAAAGCACTGCCGGTGTTTTAAAAATAACCTTTTTATAAAAGAAGTCCTCACTGAATGACCGAACGTAGTTCGCAGAACCTAAACTACAGCGTTCAGAGAACCATAAAAGGAGGATATATTCCTTTTGTAGTGTATTTAAGATACCCCTAAGGCTAAGAGCGTAAAAAAACCGCGAGACGGAAACCTAATTAGAAATCAAAGATAGGAATTTAAATTCTAAATTAGAATCAACCTTAACATTGTATTGGATCCATTGAAACAACATATTTTTGGTATTTTAAACTAGTTCTGAACTTATTTAGACAGTTGATCGTATCAAATAAGGTTCTTGATCGATTTTATGTCGATGACCTTGCGTTGACGTGCCATGACTGCCTGATAATGTTTGTTCGCTATAAAGTAGACATTTGAATTGTTTTTCCACCTATTTGGAGTTCCGGATGGTCTTAGATGGGTATAAGTGGACGGTTGAAGGATAAACACAGTTGGATTAGAATAAGTGGTAAGAAATTTAAAAAAATATATTTGCTGCTATGTACCTGTTTCAATGTAAGAATAAATAGTTTATTTCTCACCACACACGAAGAGCACACGAGAAGCATTTGGTGTAACTTTTTTTTTATACATCTTGTCGGCAAACAAGCATACGGCCCGCCTGATGGTAAGCGGTTACCGTAGCCTATGAACGCTTGCAACACCAGTGGTATCACTCGCGCGTTGCCGACCCTTCCCCCTACCCCGATGAGCTCTGGCGACCTTACTCACGCGCAGGAACACAACTATAAGTTATTTGGCTGCTGTATTCTGTAAGGTGGAGGTACTTAAATGAGGTAGAAAAAAGTACAGTCATATATTATACATGTGCCAATATTTATGGTGGCGGGCGATATTAACAGGATAGAATTTATCCCCTTGATAGGCAAAAGCCTGTAACCCAGGCTATATAAGGAGAAAGAGCTCAAGAAAATCTTGTAAGCGCAAAACTACTTCCTTCGTTCGTTACAGTAGGTCTTGGTTTGATAAAATAACACCACTGCTGTAAACAAGGAACTGCACACCAAATTAAGCTTTATTAACTCAATCACGTGAATTAGTAATCGCTTAATCGAGAGCCTCTAACAAATCCACAACTCCAAACATATGATTCAAAATTCCTTACACTTACTTGAGTCAACTATAATTTGCAAGATAAGTATCAATAAATTCTTTATCATATATCTATTGCAGAGTTAATGGACGGAGGTCAAAATTGAAGTTCAAGGGAGCCATCGGTGTTGCATACTAATGAATTCTGTAACATTGTAACGTAATAGCTTTCTTTATTTGGATCATTTGATGATGGAATTGTTTAGGGAGCCTTAAAAGTCTCCATGCGTGATCAAACCTTCTTGGTTGTCTAACTTTTTCGCTTCTTTTGCTATTGGCTTCAACCCTTAAACGTTGAAGGTTTTATACATCAACTTAATAATAATAGCTTAAGTCCACTGATGTATTGAAGAAACACTGATGAAGACGTGAAAATCTAACAGGAAGGAGGGAAAGCAAAGAACAGGAGCTTTAGATTATAAGTAAAACTGCGCGGTTTCATTCGCAATCCTGTAAAAAAGTAGGCTATGGCCCTATTCATGCAATAGGCTATCTGCGTACCAAATTTCATTGTGATCGGTTCGGCGGTTTAGGCGTGAAAAGGTAACAAACTCACATTCACATTTATAATATTAAGTGTGATAAAAGTTAGGATTAGTTAGGATAAACCCAATTCTGCTAGATTTTGATTCTCAAATTACACGATTGGTTGATGTATTAAACACATAGATACTTACATGTCCAAAAACAATAACATTTGCAATATAAAAATAACTGTATTGATGACAAATAATTCATATAACCTGATAATAGCACAAATGATGTCAATAATTACATTATTAGGAAATAAACTGTAATATTTATTTAGACATGAAAAAGTTGAATACCCCAAAGGCATAATGTAAATGCGTTAGATCACGCACGCTGTAGCTTGATTTACTTCGCCAATTGACTGCGAAACGTTTAATATTATTTAAGCATGCAAGAGTTGACTATAAAATATTCTACTTTTTTTTTTTCATATTTACAATTAAAGTAAAAAATACAAACTATGATATATAGAAAACATCCTCAAAGCCCTCGCTGCTGTCGATAGGCAAGGTTCCCAACAGGCTGGCAGCGTTCCCTTTTTGGATGGCCAAGCTTATGCGTTGGCGGAAAAAGCTCCCAGCCCGTCGGTCTCCCGAAGCCTCGATGAGCTTGGATGATAAAATCCGAGCAAATCGACGAGCCTCGAACCCCCATGGACCCATGGTTTCAACTGCGAATGGCATGAAATTCTACTTTTAAAATCATTGAAATATATATGCAATGAAAAGGTAAATTGAAGGAATAGTCATTTTACACAAATAGGGCTAATGTGAGATTCGACGTTTTGTCATTGTCGTTTGTCAAAAAGGATTTTAGATAAAATTGCATTGCATTGCAGATGCAGAAAGTAAAACGATGCAATGGATGTTTTCAAATTGACGACACAAATAATACGATGGCAGTAGTGACAGTTATGGAGAAGAACACTCAAAGTCAAAGTCAAAGCTGTTTATTTAGTTTGGGCCCTATGAGGACACTTATGAACGTCGAGGCTACTGACATTACCACCGTGTGTAATGTACATATGCACATTTATCACTTATTTATCAATAACTACCTTTTCCGCGCGGTTTCACCCGCATACCCGTGGGATCTTATAATTTCCCGGGATAAAAAGTAGCCTATAGCCTTCCTCGATAAGTGGGCTATCCAACACTGAAAGATTTTTTCAAATCGAACCAGTAACGTTCAGACAAACAAACTCTTCAGCTTTATAATATTAGTACAGTATAGGTAATAAAATTCTGGGACATTCCTCACACACGGCCATTGACCCCCAACCCCTAAGCTGAGCTTGTGCTATGGAAGCCACATAACTTTGTAAAAATATACTTATAATATAGATAATTACTCATGTTCATGCACACAAATGTCTGTCCTGAGTGGGAATCGAACCCACGACCTGCAGTGTGACAGATTGGGTATCTTAACAACCACGCCAATGATAGTTAGGACAATTTTATCAATATGCCGGCCGAATAATCCTCCTGTCTTTAAGAAGACCTTAGCAAAGTTCATCTTTAAATGAGTTCTACTTCTTGTATCTCACAAAGTATCAGTGTATTCTTATCTCAATAAATAAATGCCTTATCATTACATGTTATTTTGTCCATAGATATCATAAGCACTGTGTTTTTTGACTTTATATGTTTGTTTAATTTAGGTCTTTTAGTAAGATCAGTATTTTTTGTCATGCGTCAAATTTGTTGGCAACCTAGTTCTATTCTACTAATACTGACTGACGGATTAACGCACAGCCTACACCGCTGATCGTAGAGACCTGAAACTTGGAGGGTGTGTTCTTTGTATGACGTAGGCATCCGATAAGAAAGGATTTTCCGAAATTCTACCCCAAAGGGGATGAAAAACGGGGGCAAAGTTTGTATGGGACAACGTGATTCCTTGGTCCAATCTACTTCAAATTTTGCATAAACATTCTTTAACAGAATTGATTGAAGATGTGTTTTGTATTTTATTGAAATTCATCGCCTAACGGGGTTAAAAAGGGGTGCAAAAGTATGTATGGGAAAACATATTTTTTTCATGATATGTACCTATGTGAAAAAAATATGTTTGGAGGTACGTTTTGTGTATACGGATTGGGGCTTCTTATAACGTAGGGGTGTACTAAGAATTTTTTGTAGGGGTTCGCGGGTGAAACCGTGGGGCGGAAAGCTATCTATACATATAGGTAATAAAACAGTAGAATCCGGTGTTTCTGTACATTGAAGAAAAGTAATAAAAATAGAAAGAAAATTAATAGAACGTAAACCAGCGATTTTAGAATTATTTTCTGTCTGTCTGTCTGATTATTTGTTAACGCACATTTCCGGTACTACTGAACGGATTTTCATGTAGATTTCACAGGTTGAGATTAATTAATAAAGGAGCAGAATATAGGATTCATTTAAATAAAATCGGATGTTGCAAAAAGTAATCGTCATTCAATGATTTTTGGAATTTACTTTTATACCTACTGTTCGAAAGTTATCTAGAACCCGCGTGTATCTACATTATTTTTTTTACTTGAAATGGAGTGTATTTGATGTAGAAAGAGTCGAATTGCAAAGAAATCATTTTTGATTTTTTGTCTTTCTGTCTATCTGTTTGAACACGCTAATGTCCAAAACCATCGAACGGATTTTCGTGGGTTTTTCACAGATTAATTAAGCTTAACTTGGCGCTTCGAATAAATAGGCTTTGTTTCGTCGAAATTGGCTAACGGGGAAAAATCTTATAGACATCTTATAAAGTCTGCGCGAGCGAAGCTGCGGGCGATAAGCTAGTCCTACTATATATAATATTATAAACAAATATTATAAATGTGAAAATTTGGATGGATGGATGGATGTTTGTTACTCCTTCACGCAAAAACTACTGAACGGATTTGGATGAAATTTGGCACAGAGATAGATTATAGTCTGGAATAGCACATAGGCTACTTTTTAGGCCCAGGAAAACATAAGATCCCTCAGGAACGCGGGTGAAACCGCGGGGCGGAAGCTATTATATCATAAGATCTATCGTTCGATGGCAGACAAAATCTTGCTTCTCTTACATCGACGATGTTGCTGCTGACCATGATAATGATGTATGAAGTATAATTAAGTTAAAGGAGTCACGAAACAAGACGCCGAAAGAGAGTTTCATCTTTAACTGTCCGCATAATAGATGAGATTGCAAATATACTATTACTAATATACTAGATACGTTTTTTACGTTTTCCTTCCACCATTTGTCCAAAAACTGAATTGACAAAAAAACTCCATATAATTATCGAACCTGCACACAAAAATTCACGAAAATTGGTTGAGAAATGCGACCTGTAGAGAAGAGCCGGACAGCCGGACATACGAAAGCAATTTTGCCCAAACTAAAACGGAGATGCGTAGCTCGCGCTTCGCGCTCGTTCAGTCAATTATTTGACTAACATATTATATTCCCTTTATATTCACAAAGCTTTGACCTGACTCATATTTCAAGACACAAATTAGCAATCACGCAAAGTGTGAATTGCAAAGAATAATGTAACATAACATCTGCAAGTCCTTACCCACGACACGACATATCAAAAATGGGGTGTTAATGTTATCGTATTTTAAACAGATGGACATGCCACAGTATTAAATAGAATAGTAAGGTAACTAATCGCCAGTTTCTAAAAGATAATAATCTATGATCAAAACTATTGCCGTCTTTGTCATTTATATACCACTGATAGTGACAGGTATATTTTTAACAATAGATTAACATTGATTGGACTTCTAGAAACTGGGAGTTAATGATGTAATCTTTCAAATTGGTATTGTATAAGAGGCACCTGCGAAGATCTATTTGAATAAATGTTTTTGATGTTTGGATCGATTCAAGTAAATTAATTATGACAAATCTTACGAATTTTTAATCTGAATACGATGATGATGAACTCATGATTTACTGAGAGATGATGAAAAAAATATAATTACACAGATCATATAGATTCGTCATGTCTGTCTGTCTGTCTGTCCGTCCGTATGTCACAGCCACTTTTTTCCGAAACTATAAGAACTATACTGTTGAAACTTGGTAAGTAGATGTATTCTGTGAACCGCATTAAGATTTTCACACAAAAATAGAAAAAAAAGATAAATTTTGGGGGTTCCCCATACTTATAGCTGAAACTCATTTTTTTTTTCATCAAACCCATAAGTGTGGGGTATTTATGGATAGGTCTTCAAAAATAATATTGAGGTTTCTAATATCATTTTTTTCTAAACTGAATAGTTTGCACGAGGGACACTTCCAAAGTGGTAAAATGTGTGTACCCCCCCTGTAACTTCTAGAATAGGAGAATGATAAACCTAAAAAAAATATATGATGTACATTACCATGCAAACTTCCACCAAAAAAGTCGTTTTTTTTAATACGTCATAAATCGTAAACCGCAATTTACCTTTCATTCAATCAACTCAAATATAAAAAAAAAATTGGCAAAAAGCAAGGTCCTACAGCACAAATAAAGGAAAAATTCTAAAAAATAAAAAAGTTGAAAATTAAAGGTGTACATACATACATAGTTACGCCAATTAATAAAGACCTCTGAGTTGTATGGGCGCTCATATAATTTAGAGGTCTAGCTTAATTGGCACTAACCTCAAATAAGGTAAATAAATAAAATTGTGCATTTCCCGTGATGGATGAACGATGGACGAAGTTTGTAAGGAACCCTCGGTGCGCGAGTCCGACTCGCACTTGGCCGGTTTTTTAATATACTAGCACCATTTTTTTTTACTATTTGACAGTGACAGTTGGTCCCTTAGTAAAAGTACCCCTTAAGGTACCGATAGGTTTGTTTGAATGCTTGTTACATTTAGATTGTCTGCCATTTTGTAGGAACAGACTTTAGAATCATTAATCAGTATGTAACTATAGAACTTTATTTAAACCTCGCCCTCAAGATCGAAATGTTTTAAAATACGTGTAACATCAATGAGTTTATATGAAGATGACCTACTATTATCTCTTTACTGTGGTCATGCTACGTCACGCTGCGCCTACGCATCTGGTGACATATTGTTGCAGCTTGATTAATTTATTGAGGACGTTGTATGGTTAAGATTAACACTTGAGAATTTAATTCTAGATTTTGATTTCAGCGGAATTTTGTTTGTACTTACTTTAATATTATTAGGCGCATTCTTTTAATCGGGTTATTTGAAACAATTCAAGCAGATAATGATGTGTAGATATTATCATAATTTTCTTTTTTTGATTGATAAACATTAAAAATTATCGGTTACTAAGTATTCATTTTTATTTTCCAAGAATTTAAAATTAACTAAAATATTTTTGTTCAAATAAGGCTTTATAGGCACTTGTCATCATTCGTAAGACTCTTGCGCACGGTTCGGAAGGTTGCTTTAGCTAACATAGCCCGCAATAAACTCAGCCATTACTCTTTTCAAAACAAACTTAGATTTATTACATACTAGCTTTTCAGCGCGGTTTCACCCGCGTTCCCGAGGGATCTTGTGTTTTACCGGGATAAAAAGTAGCGTATAGCCTTCCTCGATAAATGGGCTATCTAACAAATCGAACGAGTAGTTCCTGAGATTAGCGCGATCAAACAAACAAACAAACTCTTCAGCTATACACATATATTACAAATGGTACCCGACATACCTTGTAGGATGCCTTATATTCCAATTATTGATTTATATCTTTATACAATTTATAAGTACAAGTTAAGTCATCATTCGTATGGCAATGGTATTGCTACTGTATAGATATAGGCGACGGTAGCCACTTACCATGAGGTGGACCGTCTGTCTGCTTGTCAACCTTCTGACATAAAGAAAAAACAGCATTGCGTGCTGCCTTATCAGGGCCGCTAAATAATGTACTAAAAAAATGTAGGTCTTTAAGCCATTACCTGTCTTCAGCTCTCGGTAGAGAGTATGATGTTCTTTGGTCCTCAGCGTGCCTCAGCTGTCAGCTCATAAGGTATCTTAGAAATCCCACCATTATAAATTAAGTAGCACGGAAGCATTTATATACAAAGGTTACACGTAGGTGTAAATAATTATGTAATATTTACATTGTGTGTAAGTGTGTGAGAATATAACTATTTTGGGGTATGATAAGGCTTTACCGTCTTTATACTATACACCAGGGGTCACCAAACCGACCGCCGACCTATATTGTGCGGACCAAACTTTGACAAACAAAAATGTACACAGGTTATTTTATTTAATCCGCGCACAACAATCCCAAACATACAATAATTTGATAATAATATATTAGTAACATTATAGTAGGATTTGTAGGAAAGGATCTAAGCTGACCCCTAATACACCTAATTGGTGACCCCTGCTATACACCTTATATGGACGTTAGTAAACACGAACACAGCAAGACTATGCATAGGTGTTGCAATAACATAAATTAAAAAATCAATAAAAAAAAGAACTATAGAATGGCTGATGATGTGGCCGAATGTGGTAAGCACGCAAAGCCTAGAAGAAGACAGCTACCTACACAGCGATTGATTCTATGCATATTTTTTTTTATTTGAGGGTGGTAGCTAGCCGGGCGGGTTCTACAAAGCAACTTCTACCGTGCTATGATTTCTTTATTTTGTTGTTCTTCACCGAAAGCTCAAGTATATTGAAATTGACTATAATGTAAACCAGACTTGGCTTTGGCTTTTATATTTTGAGATATCCGACCTATTAATTTTAAAGAAGAAGATTATAGATGACGAGGCTGTATGGGTTAGAACCCTTTGCCTTGGGAAACCGTTGGAAAAAATCTAGGTAGAGTCCGCGCCACCACTGAAGTCCGATAGATCCACCTCTATTACAGAAGAAATAAGATCCATTTTCATTAATTCCATCGGACTTCAGTGGTGGCGCGGACTATATGAAAGATACAGAATAAGAAGAAAATATTAGACATCTATCAATTTCTACCTGTCATTTACTCACTGATTTTATACGATTTTACTATCAGTTTTCTAATTATTATTTTATAAACTTAACATATATCACCAATGTCCGCTTACGATCGCGCTATCACTGTATTTTCCCCTGACGGTCAACTTCTCCAGGTCCAATATGCTCATGAGGCTGTACGCAGGTAGGCCCATAGATAGGCCTACCTGCCCCACTAAAAAAGAACTAATGAAAATAATGGTTCAATCGAAAAAAGTATATTGATTATTTTCAGGGGATCTCCAGTAGTAGGAATCCGAGGTGACACCGTCGTAGTTCTAGCAGTAGAGAAGAAGACAGTAGCAGAACTCCAGGTTGAGAGGACAGAGAAGAAGTTAGTGGCATTGGATGATCACATCATGATGGCGTTCGCTGGGGTTAGAGCTGATGCACGGGTCTTAGTTTCTAGGTGATTATTTGGAAGTGTTTCATAAAATATTGAATGGAGCTCGTGTTAAAGACTTCTTTGATAGGTGAACCCTTAAAACATGAGTTAAAAAGAATGCATTTGAATCTATTCCAGAGCACAAATAGAATGTCAATCCTACCGACTCACAGTAGAGGACCCAGTAACAGTGGAGTATATCACCAGATACATAGCAGAGATGAAGCAGAAGTACACACAGAGCAATGGTAGGAGGCCTTTCGGCATCTCCTGTTTGATTGGAGGCTTTGATTTCGATGGAGGTCCACATTTGTTCCAGACAGAGCCTTCTGGAATATTCTATGAGTGGAAGGTAGAAGTAAAAACTATGGACAATTTCTCAGCTGTTAAGTAAAACATGATGATTCAAACCCAAGATCAATATAATTTTCAGGCCAGTTCAACGGGAAGAGGTGAAAAGGCAGTGCGAGAGTTCCTTGAGAAGAACTTCACTCCTGAGCTGGTGTCTACCGACAGAGGGGTGGTGAAACTCGCCATCCAATCATTGCTGGAGGTTGTACAATCAGGGCCGAAGAATTTAGATGTAAGTATACTCAATAAAGAAGCGAACGAAAGACCTGCAGGGAGATTGTGTTATGCCCTCGAAATTTAAGTTGCAGCCGATATTATTACATCAATCAGTCATGAATCTACTATGGAATTGGCTTCAATTTTGAACACGAGAGAGTTAACAGAGCAGTTACTGGTCTTTCTGAAGCAAATATATTGTTGTATGTCTATGGATCAGCTAGCTATTTCTTCAGCTTCTTGCTAGTTATTTAACCAACTCGCTTGAGATGATTCAATAAAAAAAAAAATATGACGTGAATTTGAATTTCGTACGAATTCCTATTCTCAAAGAAATGTCTCTTCTCTTCTATTTTCAAAGATACTGGATTATTATTTATAATTTATAATTCTATATTCCATTAATTAATTAAGGTGGCGGTGATAAAAAGATCTGCGCCTGTGGATATTTTGACGAGTGACGTCATCAGTGTAATCGTAGACGAGATAAGGAAGGAAAAATTGGACGCCGAGAAAAAGAAACAAAAGTAATTTTACTTTAGTATAGCTGTGGTATAGCTATTAGGAACATTTAAATAATATATTTACAGAATATATTTAATATACACAATTTATTTATGATTTGGGTTTAATTCTTATTAAATAGAGCTTACAATGGATAAAACTGTTTGTTAAAAAATTACGTCTCTACAGTTTTGAGTCCGATCACACATTATTTTAATTAAATTAAAATATATGTACAATGCGTACGTGACAAGGCCGGCGAAAGCATTTTTAAGTCTGAGAAACACCTTCAATATAAAATATTTTAATTATCAATGAATCTGATAAATAAATTACCTTTGGACTTGTTAGCTGATAAATATTCTGAAGCTACGTACTTATTGCAATAACTTTATGCAATTTGATAAGATATAATTCTGCACTGTTTTTCATAACTTCGATGATTACCTGAAAACAAGAAAATAAACATTAGTTATGAAATAAATTACAGCGCCATCTCTTGAGTTTTTCAAGAACTACGTGCACATTGAGTAGCGTTATATCGCTACGCAGTCGACGTGTGTTAGCGCTGTTAAGCTCGCGATAGAGTGCGCCTGTGATGCGTAAGAAAGTTTTGTTTTATTTTGATGCATTCTTCGAAGGTTCAGAAAAACTTTGTCTTTTTGAAATATTGATATTTATTTATAGCCAAACACATAAATAACATTGAAACATTCTGAATATGTTCAGCAAGAGGGATGTTAGCACAAAAGCCCAAATGTAAAGATTTATATAGAAATCCCTTGCAATAGTTAGCTATTTGGGAATTAAAAAAAGCTGCATGGCATGCGCCTTGCAACCATTGAGTTTAAACGAGTTTGTGAATGGAGACCACGTCGTTTTAATACTGTGATAGGTAAGGATATTTCTAGGTACAAAACAGCGTGGGATGCGCCCCGATCAATGGTCGGATAGTCTGGCTAGATGCTATAGATAGATAGACAAAAACCAGCCAGTTATTCACAAACCTTCGTCGAATATAGATCGAATAAAAAAATAAGTAAGTATAGACAAGCTCTTAGTTTGTGATCAGATGGCCGTGTGTGAAAAGCTGGTGAAGAGGATCCAGGATATTTTTTATTTAAAGTAGACGACACGCCGAAAATTAATATGTAGACAATTAATACGTAGAATCTGTAAATTTTTGTTTTTTACTTTCTTTACAATTGCGTCAAGTAAATCTGAACAAAGAATTGTACAAAGAAGTTGGTTGGATGGATCGACATCAAAATTGTCTTTATTTTTTTGATGTCTGTAGGTTGACAAGCAGGCAAGCGGTCTACCTGACGGTAAGTGGATACCGTCGCCTAAGCACATTAGCAACACCAATTGCCAATGTGTTGCCGACCTTTATAAAGCCTAGAAGACGACTAAAAGGCTCTAAAGTGCAGCTGCCGAAACGCACCAGTAGGTGCCATTGGGTACTAGTACTACAAATTACCTGTTACCAATGTTTTCCTTCACCGAAAGCTCGACCTCATTGTAGGATTCGAATTCACGATCTTCGCTGCGGCATCCGACGCCATTACCACTGGCTATCATCGCCTTTGGTGCCTCAAGGAATAACTATTATATCTATATACTAGTATACTATTAAATCTTTGGTATACTGGAGTAAACGAGTCTTGGAGTGGAGACCGCGCCTTGGCAAGCGTAATGTCGGACGCCCCCCAGCCCGCTGGACTGACGACCTTAAAATAGTAGTCGGACTGGGCTGGATGCGAGTGGCGAGAAACCGAAAAGAGTGGCGAGCTTTGGGAGAGGCCTATGTTCAGCAGTGGACGGATAAAGGCTAATGATGATGATGATGTTACTGGAGTAAACCCATAAACAAATAGAAGAGAAAATGGTATGGTGGTATGGTATGGTAATGGTACCAAACAATTTTGTCTTTGCCTATTTATTTCTGTATATTTTCACATTTCTTTGACATCAAGCATCTCTAAATAGTACAACACAAAAGTCGCTATCTGCCTCTGTCTGTTTCTCCGCTCACATCTCCTAAACCACGCAACGGATTTTGATACGGTTTTCACTAATAGAAAGAGCGATAAACTAGAATGGTTTGTGTATATAGATTACACCCGTGCGAAGCCGGGGCGGGTCACTAGTAGTATATGTATATCGGACTTACCACACGTTCACATACTGCTTGTTCACATAAATTTGATCGTACGATGGTGACGGTATTAAGATTGTGGTCAATCGATGAGTCAAAAAAGAAAAACCGCTATAATTCTAGGCACAATTTACAACACAAGTTATAGGTGCTTTGGTGACTTTAAAAAACCCAGTCCCTGACCTACAATACTAACTGAGGTGATTTATATCCAATGTGCATTCGTTACCGTGTGAAATGCAAGCTTCGAGTCAAAACATTGAGCGAAACATGAGAATCGCCGCACGTAAATTGTCGGGCTATGAAACCAGCGCAGCAGACATAAAGAAATAAAATAAAATCATTTATTTTGACTACTACCGCCCCGAGGTTTCATCCGCGTTCCCCGAGATCTTATGTTTTCCTGGGATAAAAAGTAGCCTATGTCCTTCTCCATACCATTGGCTATCTGCATACCAAATTTCATACCGATCGGTTCGGCGGTTTAAGCGTGAAAAGATACCAAACAAACAAACAAACTCGCATTTATAATATTAAGTTAGGATTAGGAAGTTAAATTAGGATTAAGATAAGATAATTGATGCTTCATGAAGTCAGGAATGGACGGCTCAATTGTTTATTAAACATTTTAGAAACAGTTTAGTTGTGAAAATGGAACAAACAGACGGATACGACTCACTTTTCCTCTTATTATATTAAGTAGGATTTATTCATATGTAGTAAGTAAGATTGTTTGGCAGCGGAACGATGAACAAGCAGTTTTTAGTACATTAGTTTTATGTGGTAATAAAAAAGAAACAATTATGTTGAGTGGGTGTCGATGAAAGCATTATGAAAATTATGTTTATGTAAGGATCAATGAATGACTCATGAACAATATGTATGAAATTAAAAAAACTATGTAGTACAGAGGTAATTCTATGAATCATGATGAATCAAGCTATAATTTATTGTCAATGTTTGTAATGCTGGCACAAGAAAGCTTAAAAAAAAGTTATTGGAACAAAGTTCCTTTACGCAGCTTGCGGTAGGAGTTGACTGGTAGATGTAGTCACGTGAGGAAAAGGCATTACGTGACGATTTCTACCAGTTATGCCCGCTCCATGCAACCTTTTTTTTATCCTGGGGAAATTCTCATAGGATACCCGACCACCCCGGGGGGAGTAGTTGGGTTATGCCGGACTTGTACCGGCTAAAAACCCACGGTGGTCGCCATCTGCGCTATATATCTATACACGAACCCATCCAAGCGCGGCGCTGAGATAGCCCGTCCCGGGGGAAGTGTGATACCCCCCCCCCCCCCCCAGCAGCACCCTCGCGGTGCTATCGCACGATGAGTTGTGACCACAATGACCCATCGTCCTCCTCTGGGCCGCTTCTGGGTGCTCGGGGCCCCCGCCCCGATTGCCCACGGCCCCGAAGGTCCCCGTTTGTTTAGTCGCTTTTACGACAGACAGGGGAATACCGTAGCTGCTATTCTAAGCCCCAGCTACAGGGCAGCCCTCCATGCAACCTAACCATAAAAGTTTGCTACTTGCGCTGCGCAAATATTCTTACTAGTTTCTACTGTTATATATGTACTGCTATTTAGTTTCAAACTAAGGAAACTAAATAACAGTAGATACATAATTTTTATGTTATTAAGATAGATTTATTTGTATCGGTAAAACGCTGGATGCAGGCCGCCCAAGGCCGGTCCTATTGGAGATCCTTAGGAGAGGCCTATATCCAGCAGTGGACGTCTTGTGGCTGAGATGATGAAGATGAATAGAAAAATCATAAACCGCTAATTTCGTGGCCACATCGTTTGTAATGTGCCGCTTATGTAATTCACATATTTGGATCATCGTTCACGGACAGTGAGCACACTGTATTACTTTATTTACTTGTTTTTTCTGTTGTTATTATTACGAGTCCTTTCTTTTTCGTGTCGGCAAAAAACGACTTTCATTCACGATACTAAGTTAGCAACACGTCAATAGGGTATTTTACTCCATATGAAAAAAAAACTAAAAATGTACAATTTAGATAGCTTAGGCGATAAGCAGTCGGAAAATGAATTAGTTTTAGTTCATAAAATATCTTAATTAATTTTAAAATTCATTTCAAAGTTTTCAGTTTTTTTAATCTGTTTCTAAACCAGCGAAACAGTAGCCGCCATTATAATGACGTCATACGGCAGCACCATGTAAACTAAAAAGTGTCAACTGAAGTATTATTATTATTCTTTTTCCACTAGTATTCATGCATTCAGGAACAGTACACTAATAAGGATAATAACTCATTTTTAATTTATAAAATTTTAAAAGTCCAATTGAGACCAATATCAGCGCATTTATTTACTTACAAGAGACCAAATAACGTTATGACCGTAGAGTTACATGACGTCCAGCGTTTTCATCAAACTACTCGCAAAATTTGAAAATGTAAAATTTAAATGCATTTTTATGGCACTTATCGATTGAATTAAATTATTTTATTTTTTTTGGTGGCTTATTAGCACCTTAGGAACGAATTGAGACATTTTTCAAAAATGGGTGTAATACCCTATTTTGTTTGAAATTACTGGCTAATTTTTTATGAGAAAAAATAAATTAAAAAAAGAAACAAGGTGTCAAAAAATAACTTCTTTTTAATGTCATGCATCGGTAATTGGCGACAAAGAGGTAAGAAGCGTAGATATAACATCATTAGGTATAAATAAAATAAACAAAACAGAAAGTAAAAACTAAAAGTAAGTTTTAGGTAAAATAATATAATATTTTTTTGCGAAATAAAAACTTGTCTATTCATGCATTATTTTTAATATGTTTAAGTACTTGTATTTTCTTTGGCCGTGGTGTTATGAGCGTCTAGTCTAGAGGCAACGGTAACCGCTTACTATCAGGTGGGCCGTAAGCTTGTTTACCACCTAGGTATATAGCATAAAAAAAAAAACAAAGAAATTAACATTTTACACACACAACACAACACATTACCAAAATTCCTTAACTCTTTAGACATTTCCACCGAATAAGGGTACAGGATAAATTATAACCCAGGAACGCGAGTGAAACTGAGCTGCAAAGCTAGTTATTGTAAAGAGGTCATCATCAAGTGAAAGAAACAATAGTATAGCTGACACGTTATAATTGATCACGATAAATACAAATCCATTGTTATCGATAATGAGATGATTTATTTATTAATTCTGAAACTTTGTTACTTCTAAGTTGTTAAAAAGCTGTGTGTCCACTTGATCTGCATCGTAGCGTACGGAACGGATTCCTTTTTTGTAACCTTTTCTCATTGGCAGTAGGCACAAAGGTCAATGCACTAAATACCATGACAGCACCGGGCGCCTGTCCGTACACGTATTATTGTGTGAATGCGAGTGACGCTGATACGGGAATACCATTAGGCGTAGTGCGATGCGACGATACATTGAGTGTCACTTCTTTACATAGTAATAGTAAGTATTCTTTGCTATAAACAATACATTTTGCAAACAAAGGTTCACAAACTCAATCATCAAAATAAACAAATGATGTTGATTATTGACGTATATCTTCCGCTCACTTCACTCCAGTTAGTTACTATTGTATCTATACATTATGTAGTAAGCGAATTGAACGTAAACACATACTAACAAACGTGCAAACATTCACACGGACATGCTGCCTGTAATTAGCAACGATATGTGAAATGTTCTGTAGGCTGTGGTATTTGTGAATACCGCGTCGAAATAACGCATTTAATTTTCGTCAAGTAATAAGACGATTATAATAATTTTACAATATTGACGATCTTTTGACAATATTGACAATAAATTTGTCTCCGTAAAAAGTCTCTCTAGGTGGATTTGTCCCCATTTTGAATTTTTAAAAGATATTTATTTCGTTAAATCTATTTTAAATAGTATGGGTCGTTTTAGTCTCAACTCTCATTTAAAGGCGACATCCGAACCGGTGGTGGTAACTTCAGTAGCTTCGGTGTTCATCCTAGGGCCTCACTGAATAAATGACTATGACTTTGACTAGAACCGGCAAGAAACTCAGCAAGGTTACATATTTTATATATATTTTTAGGCATTCATAGGCTTAATTTAATGTCAAAAGTTATCTGTTTAACTAAACTAATTGGACAATAAGTAAGCCCCATGTTTTTGAAAGGATGATGTCAATTTGGACACAACAGTCAGTTAGGAAATGTAGAATTACATCTTCATGCAAAGTGCCTATTTCCTATGGTGACCGTTTGATTGTGATATATGGCCGGAGAACAATGAAACTTGGTGACAAATTTATTTTTGTAGTCTTGAGTAACCAAATTAAGACTCCTTCACGAAAAATAAACTGAAATACCAAGTTTAAAAAATGCTTGTAGCAAATTCTGAAACTCAAAAAAAATGTCACAATCACAGACTGGAAAAGAGATTTCAAATAAGACATGGCTCTGTACCTTTGCCTGCCTTTTTGGCGAACAGAATTAACAACAACTTGTCACGCTATAAACCGTTCGGAAATCGCGCTAACAAAGAAGTCCGGTGGAATTTATTTAAAATCGATCTTATTTCTTCTGCCATAGAGCTGGGCAATCGGGACTTCTTTGGTGGCGCGAACTCTATATTTATTTATTTAATGATCAATGGCCATCCATGGAGGAGACCTGCTAATATTTAGCGGTGAAAGTGAATAATTTAATTATAAATGATGATGATGAGTATACCTATTATATTGTATTTATACATTCCTCGACCTGACCTTGTTACTGCGATATTTTATCGCCAACATGGTTTCCTGTATAAATCGATAAGCGAAAATGTAGTGTAATTGCATAACTATTATTTATAAACCGCTAAAAACTTCAAAACTTCAAACTTCAAATTTTATTGCATTCATGGTTTAAGAAAGATGGTAAAAAATATTAAAGTACAACATGAAACCCTGATTAGGGCACAGCAAATTAAATTATACAAGAAATACAATAAATTATAAATTAAGTAATCAATTACATTTAAATTTAAATAGGTACATAATATTATTATATTTTTCTATAAAGTGAATTTATTGCGATTAGTTTACAAATTTAAATTTTATTTATTTCGACGAATTATTTCGCATTAATTAAAGTATATTATTATAATTATTCCATATATTATTATAATTTTAATTTATTTTGTATTGTAGGTAGGTAAGTACTATTTTTATCCTTATTATAATTTTAACATTTAGTGTCTAGCTTCTCATCAAAGAACTCTTGCAGTGTATAGTAGCATTTATGTAATAAGTATTTAGATAATTGTGTTTTGAATTTATTTGGTTTTTCTATCTCTTTTATTGCTTGGGGAATTTGGTTGTATATTTTGATTGACATGCTATATGGGCCTGAAGAAACCATTTTTAGCTTAGAAATAGGTAACGCCAATATATCTTCTAAGATTTGATTGCCCTTCGGCACCACATCAACACTTACCATGAGATTGCGGTCGAAAACAGGCATATAAATCTTACAAACTTTTTCATTCAACTTCAATGTATAAATAAACTCGTATTATATTCTGAAAAAAAAACAGATTGATTTTTTGGAAAAGTAACGAAATAATTCCCTTTGTATTATGTCTGTTAATATTTTCAAGTTATTTAGATGGGTAAAATATGAAAATAATCCATTTTTAATTTCAAAAATGCACAAATCTCGATATTTTTCTGAAAAATTTGTTCCATGGCAGAAATACTCTAGTTTAACATTTATTTTTTTACAAATCTCTTGCATGAAAGAATAAAGAGAAAAACTTAATTTAGATTCATAATTTTGCCTTAAAATAAAATAATACACTTTCTAATTTGTATTACTGATATTTCCCTCCAAAATCTTTACAAATAACGCATCCTAACATATATTCACACATACCAGTGAGTGTCAAGTTCAACAAACCGGGAAGCTGGCTATTTTAATCTCCGTCATATCTCGCCGTGTTGAGTGGTTAGTTTTTTTTTTAATATAATCGCATTATGTGGCGAAGGAGCTACGTTAGAGCCATTATAATTGGTCCTGTGGTTTATGATGATGGAGTTTTTATTTTCACTATGTATAGGCGAGTGTTTGTTCACAATTTTAGCATGGGAAATGATGGTGAGGCCAGAGATGGTCAGCACATTTAAGGTATAGATGATTTCATAGGTAATGGCAGAAAAGTAGTTACAGATAATAAATATCGTGTGACATTCCTCACACGACGATCTGGGCGTTAAAAAGGAAGCTCGAGCAATATTGCTAATGCAATTCATTTTTTAGGGTTCCGTACCCAAAGGGTAAAAACGGGACCCTATTACTAAGACTTCGCTGTCTGTCCGTCCGTCTGTCTGTCTCCAGGCTGTATCTCAAGAACCGCGATAGCTAGACAGTTGAAATTTTCACAAATTATGTATTTCTGTTGCCGCTATAACAACAAATACTAAAAACAAAATAAAATAAATATTTAAGGGGGGCCCATACAACCATACAACAAACGCGATTTTTTTGCCCTTTTATTTGTTTTGTGGTAGTTCCCGTTGACCTAGAATCACGAAATTTGGCAAAAGCAAGGTCTTACAGCACAAATAAAGGGAAAATTCCAAAAAATAAAAAGAGCTTCCTTTTTAGCCCCCCCGATCCCGAACTGTTACTACACTACACAATTGACAAAAATAATAACTAATAATTACTGGGATATTGGTGCCTGTAAAAGCCTATTTGAATGAATCAATTATTTCATTTCATTCCATTATTCCTCACACACGGCCACCAGCCCCCAAACTAAGCAGAGCTTGTGCTATGGAAGCCATACATATACTACTTTTCTTTTGTCAATATCTACTTATCGAACCCACGACCTGTGGTGTGATTGATAGTATTTTACCAACCACGCCAACCGGCTCGTCCAAATCTTGATTTTAAGACCATAAAAGAAATTTGTAAGTAAATAAATAATTTGTGGTGAATAAGTTTGTTGTGTGTAAACCGTTTCAATTTCGAGTTTTTTCATCGTCACGCACTTACAATAAGAAGGTAAATTGTTTTGTTTTTTATATGCATATATATTTGCCAAAACTTTAGTGGGCGTTACAAACTGGTGGTAACTTCAGTAAATTCGACATTCATATGTGCCCTCCCCTCGGGCCTAAACTGAATAAATGGCTTTGACTTAACTTCATCCAGCGAACTTTCTAGGCGCCAGCCATCTCAGTCGTGATATAACATATATTATACATAGGTACATATAAGAAATCTGTAGAACCAGTGTGTCTACATTTTTTTTTTACCAAAAATGTAGTTTGGAGATAAGAGAAAAGAAGAACTTCGAAACCACCGAAGGGATTTTCACTGAGTTTCTACAGGTTAATCTTGGCTTGGGGTTTCAAAAACGCTTTATTTCATCGGAATAGGGTAATAGGGCAAGATTAATATTTTACAAAGTCTGCGCGAACAAAGTCACGGACGAGAAGATAGTTTGAGAATAAATTACCATTTGATACCCTGTAAATGATTGTGAGATATAATGGCCCCAGGGCAGTAGGTCGGAGCTACTAAAGTTACTAGTGTTTCAGATGTCCGGGGAGAATCTCAGTGGGGTTAAATAGTCATCCATACCCTCAATACCCCTGCCATAGGCTATCTGCGTACCAAATTTCATCGCGATCGTTTCAACGGTTTAGGCGTGAAAAGGTAACAAACAAACCAACAAATAAATAAACAAACTCACATTCGCATTTATAATATAGTTAAGATTACCTAAGTGTGATTAGTATATGTAAATGATTGCGGATGTTATACTTGTGCCTCGTACATTGATTACCTCGGATTCAAAGCGGGTACTCGGTCATCAATGATTGACTGGGTCAACTGACATCATTACGATCATTGTGTGAAGTTCTAAGGTCATTGCTGATTGATTTATAACGTCATTTTCTTGGGAATTTCAATGAGATATTTATATGCAAATATAATAGTGTTAATCTGGATCTATTTTTATGCAGTAATTAAAAAACACTAGTTTTTTGTTCGATTTGACAGTGCAGTGGGACGAGTTGCCCAATGCGAAAAACGCCTGAGGCAACTAGTCCCATGGAACTAGATTTTGGGACGAGTTGCCTAAAGAACCAATTAAATGATAAACAAGAATAATTAAGTTTTCCGTTGATTATACTGTTGCAGTCTTTACATTAAAGACCTAATCTATGATAAAAGGTAGGTAGCTAACCTTGCCCATCGGCAGTGGGGGCTACCCAGGGAAATTTTCTACGTTATATTTTTGTTGTAAATAAATGAAAAAAATAAATATAGGCTCATAATCAGGCAGGTATTTACAACTACAATGACAAATGGAAACATGAATCAGTACAGTGCCCTATATCGATTATATCTTATCTGACAAGTGCTAAATTCCATTGATATTTGTCGATATATCATTCTATCGATTATTTACATAAATTTTTCCATATCTACACGTCTAGTATATTAAAATTTACACCATACATTAAATTGTTTTAATTTTAATAGTTATTCTGCTTTTCGGGACGGAGACAAATTTAATAAATGAAAGGACATAAAAATCGGTCCAGCCGTTCTTGACTAAGACTTGAGTATAAGTCGGTGTAACTAACCCGAGTTTGTTTTATATATTTTATATTTCCATTGATTAAATTGGTACTTGAAAAAGCTAATAAAACAAAATTGTTTTGAATAAAATCTATCAAAATTCAACGTAATCAACAAACTTGATTAACGCTCTACCGGGCACATGTTTAAGTACTGGACAATTCACAAAATAAAAAAAAAACATTACGTGTGTGTGGAAAGAAAATGGACCCGTTCTTTTTTCAAAACATCTCATATTACTTTCATCAAATACAGTAAACTGAAGTAAAAGTGAAATTATAAAATCACATAATTTTTCAGTATCGTAACGTAATAGTGTAGAAAACACGTGAAAGTCAGCCGAGCGATAAATTACACGTTTAAATATGTATGAGACTGTTGTAGTGCCCAGAAAACAGCTGGGTGGAATTGCATAGTGCCATTGTGTAGAATAAAACAGTAGTCTAAGTCGTTGGAGGACACGTATTAAAGTCAAAGGAACTTCAGCCAACTGTTCGGAAATCAAACGTCTAAATACATACATACGATGTCGGATATACGAGAAAAATTACATTAAGTATCCGATTTCATTCGATAAAAGTGTTGTGTGCATACACCAATCTTTATGAAATCAATATTGTTATTGAAGTGAAACCTTTTTAAATCAACGTTGTCAGATACGCTATTACATATTTATTTAGTAAGGATAAACGAATGTCTATATACACCAAATTTCATGGAAATCTGTTTAGAGTTTACAAAGCTGAGTGGTAACTAAGTTACACAGTAAAACTTTCGCATAGCAACAGTAGTTCCTACTGCTTGTCTTTATACTGTGTCCAGGCTTTTGAAAATTATGCACTTGCGTTATATAAAACACGTTGAGACCGATTTGTTACATAAACAATGTTTAGAATTTTCAAAATTATTTATGCATTACATAAACTCTTTTAATTTTAATTGTAATATCTATCTATATAAATAAAAATGAATCACCGAAATGTTTTTACGCGCATAACTTCCAAACGACTGCACCAAATTGGATAAATCTTTCTTTTACGTATTCGTTATTGTCAGGGGAAGGTTTGTATGAAAAAAAAATACACCGAGAACGTGGATGATACCGCGGGGAACAGCTAGTTTATTATAAACATATTACATATATAGAATGTGTCATGGTTCTGATTTTTGGAAAAAATTACATTTACAATTCTTAAATGTCTGTAGTATTTCCTGACTGGCTACCACCCTCAAGTTAGATATCATAAGCTAACTCAACTCGTCAATTCAACGTTTTTTTGTTTACCACTTTCGGCCACATCAACACCATGGTAAGAAAAGATACCATAATTTGGGGCATTTTCACTTGTATCCGTGTTATCCATCCCAATATCAAAGTCAAAGCCAATTCAATTTAGGCCCTAGAAGGGCACTTATGAACGTCGAAGCTACTGAAGTTACCACCGCGGTAAGTGATGTTAGGTCGATGGTGGTAAGAGCACTATATCACATTGTTGCGATGTAAAATGTACTGTAAAAACATTAGGATATAGCTCATGTTTGGACGAAACTAACGACACGAAATTTCGATCGATAGTGCAAGACTTTGCGTCGTAGGTGAAAGTCCCACCCTTTCCACCTACACACGGTCATTTTATAAATCGCAGGTTTGTTTGCTTCACTAGCATCCCTCGTGGTTTTACCCACATTCCCGGGATTAAAAGAATGTGCTCTATTCGACGATCTAACTAAATACCAAATATAAAGATAACAAGCATACACACACGCAGAACATCGCATTTATAATATTAAGATAAGACTAGTAACAAGATTAAGTAGGATTAGTAGGAAATAAGATAGGATTAATATATTACGATACTAGATTCCGCCCCGCAGTTTCACCCGCGTTCCCCAGGGATCTTATGTTTTCCCAGGATAAAAAGTAGCCTATGTTCTTCTCCGTACCATAGGCTATCTGCATACCAAATTTCATCGCGATCGGTTCAGCGGTTTAAGCGTGAAAAGGTAAGAAACATACAAACTCACTTTCGCATTTATAATAATATTATAAGTTAGGATTTGTATAGTACCTACAGTAAAACGTACCAAAGAACGTTTGAGCCCAAACAATTTTCATTCAATTTGAATGTGGCAGTGTTCAGTGGTAGTGACGTCACATGCAATGACGAAGGTCGTGGGTAGTAGTGACGTCAAAGTCTACATTGAGCTTGAGCTTTCGGGGAAGGAAAAAATCGTGATGTGTGAAGTTGGGATGTTCATAAATTAAATTTTATATAAAATTATTAGGCGATATAGCTACCTGCGGGCATTGGAGTATAGTTAATAAAAAAAACTCACTTTATGGATGTTGTCTGACGTAGCCATCGGTCAAAAAGCAATAAAAATGACAAAAGAATTCAATACAATGATGTCATTTATAATGCAATAAAATAAAATAAAATGCATTCGAGTCAATACACTTCGAAATTTAAAATGTTACTGGTCATAAGACTTGGAATCAATTGACCGATCGATTTTAGATTGAGCGGTTAGGAGTGGTACAAGTCACAAGTGCGTAGCGACGTTAAAAAAAACGAAAGTATTCAATTTCGAACGGGAAACCGTGTGGTAAGCTATAGTCATAACTTTAGACAGCCGAGACGCTTCCTCTCAAGAAAAATGTTTCACTGGTTGCCGATAATTTCCCGATAGCTTATATGGTAGATATATGTATTTACAAACCGTCTTATACTGTTAACTTGGAAAAAAAACTTGTAATAAAAATAAATAAATAAATACTTAAAAGACTGCATTATCACATATCGGTCAGATAAGCTATCAACAACTTATCGACGCGAATTAACCTGTGAAACGCCCTTAGTCTATTCCTTTATTTGTTGAGGTTTTATGCTCCAAATTTGTCAAGTTAAAATTATCGAAGTGATAAAATCAAACAAAGCAATTAAGATAAGAGCCCTAGTTCGTAATCGCTGATCGTTTATCACTTAAGACCACATCGAGTTCTTTCGACAAAGACGTGTGGGCGTGAAGTGGCTAAAATTATATTCCGGCTCTTTGTTAAAGCAAGTACTTATAAATTTAAAAAGTATGTAAAATATCAGTTTAATCTTATTTAAAATCGCCTAGAACTTCCTTGTAACCAACAAACAAATTTGGATTTATTACCCAAATCGATGTTATCCTAGTATCTTATTTTCCTACTAATATTATAAATGCGAATGTTTGGATGGATGGATGTTTGTTACTCAATCACGTCAGAAATGGATTTGGATAAAATTTGGCACAGAGGTAGATTATAGTCTGGAATAGCCCGGGGAAGAAAGAATAGAAACCGCGGGGCGAAAGCTAGTATTATATAATAGTTTAAAACTGGGTTGGGTTGCCATCCATCCGTATTTTTTTATACTAATAGGTGAGATGGTAGGTAAAAAAATAAAGATTTGAAAAAAAAATGTATATTCAGAGTTTCCAAGTGGAGTAACCAATGGGACCAATCAGATATTTACAAGCCTATCTAAGAGACAACCAGAGAGAATCATAGGAAGTTCAGGTTTGATAACCTTTGTCTGTATGTCTGTACTGTACACAGTAGTTCGCTATGCACGGGGTGACTCACACTACACGGAATAACCTGTGGAATAACCCCATAGGCTATAGGTAATATAACAATACCGAAAATATTCATTGATTTACTGCCTTCCCAAAATTCCAAGAAACGAATCGTTGATGTAGCCGAAGGTGGTGAGCACTAAAAGCCTAGAATGTAACTGGCTCTCAAGAGCAACTGGTGGAACAAGGTGCATGGCGGCTGATTTCCTAGTTATGGGTCAGCCACCCACCGTGCTATGGTTAAAATAAAAATATCCTGGGACATTCCTCACATACGGCCATCTGACCCCAAACTAAGCAAAACTTGTACTATGGAAACCAGATAACTTATATACTACATATGCTACTCTTTTTGTTTTCTTTAAATAGGCTTGTGTCTTACAATCTCGCTATGGTAAGTGATGATGTGGCCGAAGGTGGAAAGCACACAGTCTAGAAGGAACTGGTTCTGAAGTGCAGCTGCCAGAACACACCGGTAGGTGATAAAATGGGTCTTTAGGTAACTCGTCCCAAATTTATCTAGTTCCATGGGACCAGTTGCATCAAGGGCTTTTTGCATTGGGCAACTCGTCCCACTGTTAAATCGAACAAAAAACTAGTGTTTTCTTGTAGTTTTGGTACTGATAATTAGACAAGTAAATCTTAGTTTGTTGTCGTCATGTACGCACATAGATAAAGTAAACATACAGAATGACATCAGATATTTAAGCAGGTGCCCTTTATAACACCTTATCTATGGTTTAATCACAAGGTTTTATCTATTAAAAAACAAAACTTCCAACTAGAAATCAAGGATGCATTGTGTCACCAATTTAAAATGTTGTTTAGTCACCTTGGTGGTCTTATAAATCAAATAATAATATAGTGGTCAAGTGTAAATTTATTTGAAGGTTCCGTATTAAATTGTAGGTAATGAATTGAGTTTGGAACGAAGTTCGTTATCGGTTTTACACATAGCGAATGAGAGCTAAGCCGAAAAAAGTGCAATATTTCGACCGTCACGAAACTTTTGCTAAATTATGTATGTTTGTGTGTTTATAAGCATTGTAAACGCACCCACACAAGCATTGCATTTTACTTTCCATATAACATTTCTTTCTGTGTTTTGTTTCTTTTACATTTTTCCGTGCGCAGCTGAGAGGAAGGTAAGGCTTAAGAGAGGAAGAGCATTGCGATATGTCGCTCAGAGAGCAGCTCGACAGGGGAAGTACCTCCACCGTACAGAATACCGCAGCCAAATAACTTATAGTTGTGTTCCTGCGTGTGAGTAAGTTCGCCAGAGCTCATCGGGGAGTGGGGAAGGGTCCTGTCGTATTTTTTTTCTTTCTCGTATTTTTTTATAAAACTATTTAAGTTTTATTCAAAATATTACTTTAAAGAGCCTTGGCTTATGAGGATTATAATAAGGAAACCAGATTTATATTTTTCCAGTGAATTGCTAATCAATAATAAATAGCAAAGATACGATTACAAAAATACTAGGGAATCGCTGATTAAATGTATTTAATATTATCATCAGATATCCACCATGTTTCTAGTATATGTTTTTATATAATGTGACATCACTGCAGAAACTGCGTCACCATAATCTGCTCGTTCTGTTCCCAATCATTTAGGGTCGCAATCACCATTCACCCCTTTTTCCTCATCTCTGCATTATCTCCTTTCTTATATACATCTTCGTATTCATTACTATTTTAGATACATTCCTTTCGGGATGAAACATACAAAATTATATTTAGATCTGAAACAAATATTAATATCTCTGTTAACGGAACCCTAAACTGAATCTAGACAAATTGCTTGCATGATACACGTGACAAAAAGTATTTCAAAGAAAAAATATTTGCAAGCTCAATGTTACTCGGTAAGGATTGAATGGATACAAGAACCGGTAGCATTTGGCCTGAACGGCTATTGGAATAAGGTTGCCAACCTGTATATTATTATAGTTTTGTAGAATCGAAAACAAAAACTCTCACTCAGGGGACTAGCTATCTGATAAGGGTCACAAGGAAGCAGGCGATTCCAGGATTGCGTTCAGGGCTTGCTTATCTATTGAAATTGGTTAAAAAAAAATGCTTCGGTCGTGAGGGGGGGGGTAAGGAGCCACATAAAGCAGCAGGGGACTTTTGAGGAATCCAAGGTAATTCAGAGAGCCCTACGAAGATTATTACTGAAATTAATTAGTTACGGTAGAAGAACGGTTAACATACATAAGGTTGTTGACATCCCGAACATACGGGCACAACGTTTTGTATGCTCATTTACACTTCTCGTCAGCAAAAGCAACCTTCCGAACCGTGCGTTAGAGTCGACTATTCATAAGTGCCTGTGAAGGCCTATTTGAATGAATATTTTTTTTAATTTCATATCATATAATGCGGACAGTAAAGAGTGGAACTGGCTTACGGCCTGTTTCCTAACTTCTACAAACTAGGGACTTTAAAGGCCAGTGAATAGGTTTCTTCTGGGTAATCGTGCTCGATCTATGGGCAGGTCAGAGGCGAAACGCAAGCCCATTTAATATTCAAAAAAATAGGTAGAGGTATCGTAAGTATCAATACTCAAGAGATATAATCTCTAGAGAAGAAAAGGTGAATAAATGAGTGAGCACAGAGCGGAATATAAATAACAACAAGAACAGTAGAAATTCTGTTTTTTTTTCTATGTGAGAACGAAAACAAGCCACCAAAGCCTAGATGTATACAGAAAAATGAAATAATATTATACAAATACAAGAGACTAATCATTTTATTATTGCGCAGAAGATAAAGTAGCAACCCTAGAATGAATGGTGAAAAACAATGGACAGAGAAAAACAGCGAGTATTCTCAGCTCGTGGATCAAATCGTACGGTCGGATCCTTATAAGGTCTCATAATGTTTCCCTTGATACATTTTTACATTGCAAAAGTGACTTGAAATGAATGGTATTTAAATATAATTTTCGATCGCGCAGACTAGACAGGTATTTTGGAATTATAGATTATTTTCTTTCTTTCACCCGATTTCGATGAAATAAAGCATATTTGAAGAACCAAGCCATGCCGCATTAAACGGTGGAAATTCCATGAAAATTCCTTCAGTGGTTTAAACAGACAGACGGACAGTCTTTTCTTACATCACTCCCAAACACTGTACAGTGTAGACATGCCGGTTCTACAGATTTCAAATCCGCCTTCGAATCATAATGAATGTGGATGACTATTATATTTCGAACAAGTATATTTTTTTTATATATATATGAAAATAAATAACACACAGTTGAGATAAGCAATAAATAAATATAAATTACGTACAATAAAACACTTTTGTAGTATTTTTTTAAGCAAAGATTTAAGACACGGCTATAAAATATAATATTGTATTGTACTAAAATAGATCGTCTTAATGAAGGCTGCTGCCTCTCAATATGTAGATTTAATAGGTTTAAGTGATAAGCTGTAGGCGGGCGGTGCCAAATATTTCATTTGTCAATATTAAAGAGTTAACACGCATGGAAAGTACCAGAACATTCCAGTTGAACATAGCAGTGAAGTGTTGATTTTATTGATCTTGGCAAAGAGACTCTGGCATAAATTACTTAAAAGTTAGCATACACCTTTCATCATCATCATCTCAGCCGCAAGAAGTCCACTAATGGACATAGGCCTCCCCTAAGGTCTCCAATAGGACCGGTCTTGGGCGGCCTGCATCCAGCGTTTTCCGACGACCTTTAAAAGGCCGTCTGTCCACCTTGTAAGCGGACGTCCTACGCTGCGCTTGCCGGTCCGTGGTCTCCACTCCAGAACTCTTCGGCCCCAACGGCCATCCGTTCTGCGCACTATGTGGCCTGCCCATTGCCACTTTAACATGCCAATCCACTGGGCTATGTCGGTGACCCTAGTTCGCCTACGGATCTCCTCATTCCTGATTCGATCACGTAGAGAAACCCCGAGCATAGCCCTTTTCCATGGCTCGTTGAGCGACTTTGCGCTGCTTTATGAGGCCCATAGTGAGAGAACACATCTCTGTGCCATATGTCATCACTGGTAACACACACTGTTTGTAGACTTTCGTCTTAAGGCACTGAGGTATTTTGGTAGTTTCCCGAACGCTGCCCAACCGAGTTGGATTCGGCGATTGACCTCTTTCTCAAAGTTGGACTTACCTAGTTGAGACTGTTTGTCCCAGGTAGAAGTAGGAGTCAACAACTTCGAGAACCGAGCTTCTACCTATCATATACCTGTGTATGATCTTAAATTCTAAACAAATTACAACATTCATATCTCTAAATAGTATAAAACAAAGTCGCTATCTGCCTCTGTCTGTTTCTCCGCTTACTTGTTCTAAACCACACGACGGATTTTGATACGGTTTCACTAAGAGAAAGAGCGATAAATGAGGAAGGTGTGTATATAAATTGCAGCCGTGCGAAGCCGGGGCGGGTCGCTAGTTCTAAAATAAAATTCCTGAGGTTGATTCAATTTAAATTTTCCTGATGTTCTGAAGCGAAACATAAGGATGGGGAGCAAAATGAAAACAATGTACCAAGTATCCACGGATGCAACGCCCTTCATTGGCTCGATGTTTTATTGTATTAATTTCGTAGTTTATATTTTTTTGCATGCCTTTTAATTCGGTGACACGTGCATAGCTAAAATAAATTTTATTTATTTTTAGAAGTTAAATATTACCTACCATGTACTTTGCAAATAAATGATTTGATTTGATGAGCTGGAAATATAAGGCTAGCTTCATTCATGTTCGCTATTATAATTACTGTTGCAGCATAACCCGCTTCCGCTTATGCACTTGTCCACAGACATAAATAATCGCGTTGCGTAAAAAACGTCGCTCAGCTTACCGTAACGGGCACTTTCTCAGCGAAAACCTGGACCCACTCGATCGAGACGATCGCCTCTTGTAAATACGGTTTTTATCTTGATATTTCATTGATGAAACTAAATCTTCTAATACTACGACTCGATGCATGTAGGGATATTGAAGTAGATTAGAAGAAGATAGAAATAGATATGAATGAGAGATTGAGAGATAGAGAGAAAGGAGTGAATGTCAATATGACGGACAGAAGGGTCGAATGGAAGAAGCGTAAAAATTACGCTGACTACAAATGATTGAGAGGCAGGTAGATGAGAACTGCAAAAAACTATCATGTCTTATCAGTTAAATACCTCATCAACATCCCGATTGCGCATGTAGAAACCGTTCATATCCTGCCTATGGCCCAATTAGGTGAGGCCCTATTCATACACTCAAACGCGGTCAAAGCCACGATGTCTAGTCACGACCCGTGTGCATGGTACCAAACCAAATGTGACAACTGACAACTGACAGGTGACAGGTAACCGTTTGAATATAGAACCATATATCATTCACATGGTCTATATTTAACCGACCTACGACAACGTTAGAATGCGGGTGCGCCGTGTCAGAGATTAAATGTTAAAATAATGGTTGATTGTTTTCATTTGCAAATTGATTTGAAGGTTTAATGAACAATTACTGCAAATAGTATTTATTTTGCAATTCTTGCAGCTTCAGGATGTTGATAGTTGACAGAAGTAGATTTTGTCAAATGTATATTTTAGAAAGCAGACAATATACCACCTTATTACGTGGTTTTACCCAAACTCAAAGTTTTAAAAATATCCGTCACATTCTAACGTCATATGACAAAAAGAGACGGGCTATCTTAAAAATTAGGTTTTACCATCTCACGTAATGAGAACGATAATCCCCAAAACTAACATCTAAAAGTATCTAGTAAGTACTTACGTATATATTTTTTGTTTATTATACGAAACATAAAAAGCATAAAGCAGTTGTTAAGCTTCCATCAAATGCTAGTTAACGGTTACCCATGTTTTTTCCAAACTTGTTATCCAATCCATCAATAAGAAATCAGCAACCAAAAACAATAAATCAAATCAGCCAGTCAACAGTACATTTATAAAAGTTATTATTAACAAATGATTGGTATTAGGTATAATTTATTTCGGAAGATAAATGAATTTACACATCTCTACAACTAATTCATCATAGTGAGGTAGGTCAGTGACCCTACACGTGGGCGGGGTTGAGATACCTACTTGTTGCGCGCGTAAATCTTAATCGTTTAATTTATGCATTGGATAAATAATTTAGAAACTATTACACCGACCGATAACTCTGCTGGTTATTCAAGATTTTAATCATGGGTCATTGAACCGGCTACGTGATCTATTCAGTCATTGGAACAATCTATTTTGGTTTTGGACGTTATCCATACTTTTTTTTTATATTATGCGAAAGTAACTCTGTCTGTTACCTCTTCACGCCTAAACCGCTGAACCGATCGCGATAAAATTTTATACGGAGATAGCCTTTGGTATGGAGAAGGACATAAGCTACTTTTTTTCTCGTGAACGCAAGTTAATCCGCGGGCGGAAGCTAGTTGTTACAAAATACACTGATAGTTTGACTATAGATACACGAGCGGCTGTATGTATACGATGAGAGGCATAAACTAGCCAGAGATAACTCTGACGATAGATCTCGTGACAAATTCCAAACCTTAAATCCAGTCACCCAAGCTTGTCACCAAGTTACCTGTAAGTAAAAAAGAAAATAATGAAAAACAGTCGAGCTAAGTCGCAAGCGCAGGAATGCAGCACACGTGCAGAGAATGGTGCCTAACTAGTGAACCAGTGAGGTGAGATGAATACTAATAGTACCTACATGGTTTATGTTTCCCGTTTTATGAGTGTGAATTTGCGGAATTTTATATTTGGTTCGATCAAAAGTGGTTATTTTATCTATACTTATATTATAAAGCTGAAGAGTTTGTTTGTTTGAACGCGCTAATCTCAGGAACGATTCGATTTGAAAAATTGTTTCAGTGTTGGATAGCCCATTTATCGAGGAAGGCTATAGGCCTGCAAGCCCCGCACGATTGCTCTGTCTAGACGTGTCCGTTAGCCGACTGTAAGAGTTACATAGACTGTGACATTACGTTGTCAATTAGACACAATGACATGTCGTTCTACATGTCATGTAACTTGTCAATCTGGACGAGAAAATAACTAGTCAGTGAGCTCAGTTTTAGAATCCTTACTTTGATATTACTACTTAATGCGAAAGTTAGTTCTTCTGGCTTTTTACTTATTAGGGTCGTATTTGAATGAACGAGTTTTTGACTTTGTTAGTGCTACTCGTGGTGGTAATAGCTGAAGTGATTAGTCTCAGAGTAGTAAGTGATTTAAGATCCTTATAATAACTAGATTCGCGATTCCTGGAATTCTGTTACTTTTTTATATGTAGTTTTGGAACGCGCGTTCCATTTGAAACTGCAGATCGAAATCTACTATTACAATAGGTCATTTACGAATTCCTGGAAAGGTGGTTTGACTTTCATTTCAGTGCCAAAATTGATAAATAGTTGGGCTGTTTACCAATTCGCAAGACATATTGCTGAAGGTAAAAATGTAGCCTGCAGTGGATGATAAACGAATAGGTAGATAATATATTCTTTATGCAGATACTCATTATATCATTATAACTCTAACTTTGACATAACTCTTTCCAGTGAGTCTATGGTACATCAAAAATTTTAATTAAAAAAAACGTGTGCGGTCGGGGGACCCCTGCCACATGCCAGGAACGAAGTTCAACAAAAACATTTCTTTTTCAATTCTTGAATCTCCATTACAAAATTGCAATAATTATATAATGGAAAGGGACAGACTGAGAGAGAGAAAGTCGCCTGGAGGGGGCATAACTAGTGAAGTTACATCCGTAACGCTTTTTCGTTACGTTTCCATTCGCAAGTCGCGTAATGGAACTTCGTTCCAAAATAACTTAACCTTACTGGGCCGATAACTCAATAGTTTCTCACCAATCACAACACTACAACTTTCATAATAACCAGAGCAATGACACTATACATATAGTAAGCCATGCGAAGCGGTTACATTTGTCATGCATGACTTGATAGAAACAAACAAGTGAACATGTGGATCCAGACAGGTGTTCCATTAAACAATGACACAATAATGTGACGTTAATTGTAATAAAGACGAAGGAGAAAAGATGTTTTGATGTGGTGTGGACAATTGTTTTATTTCGAGTGGGATTTCTTTGATTTTATTCTAAATTGCTGAAGGCATATAAAGTATTTAATAGTGATATTAATGTATTTACTTTTAGTCTGTGTGCTTACCACGTCTGCCATACAGCCCTATACATAATAAAAAAACACTTGTTGCTGTGATTTAGATCTAGGAAATTCTGTGTTCAGACTGAACGAAGACAGTTGAAATACCGAGTAAAGAAAGTCTGATTAATTTATTTTATACTTTGCTGTACTTTTTAGTAAGTATCAAATTTAATTAAAAATGCATTACAATAAATATAAATATTCAATACATTTATATTTATTGTAATGCATTTTTAATTAAATTTGATACTTACTAAATACGGCCTAAGAGGCTGTATATTATTTATAGTTTAGCCAGTTTATAGTCTACTGGTACTTAACCCTCGCAGGACCTATTACATGGATGTCTGTAATAAAACTAAGCTAATTATAAAGTAGCAATTCAAAACGTAATAAAAATCCACATTTGGCCATATCATAGCTTACCATGCGGCCATAGTGAGATTGTGGTTTTAGTTTAGTTTAATTTTATGTATGGGTATTTTCACTTGGATTTGTGTCAGCATCCCCACAGACCAATGACTACACAGCCTAGTGTAGTCGTTGCCACAGACCATTATAGGAAAACTAGGTACTAGGTATTTATTGATATTTAACAATGGCGGCCGGCCGGCTGTCAAAAATGACAGATACACTGACAGAGGCAGCTAGTGGAAGTTTGTAACTTTACAGTAAGTTATTTATAGTAAGTTATCTAAAAAATAACTAACTAATTGAGGATGGCAGCACAATGTTTAACATCTTATCTTTGTTTCGAATGCGGCAATATAATGGAGTTTTTCGTACCGCGGCGCAGGTCGAATCAAAAGCAGATATTCCTATAAATTTCAAAGAAATTATTCATAAAATCATATTGGGTACTTTTAAGTATAATCTATAATATAAAAATGAATCGCAAAATGTGTTGGTAAGCGCATAACTCAACAACGCCTGGACCAATTTGGCCAATTTTTTTTTTTAAATGTTCGTTGGAGTTCAAGGATGGTTTTTACGGCGAGAAAAATTCGAATAATTGCCGGAAAAAACCCTTAAAACAGCCCTTTTCTTTTTCCCATACAAACGTTTTCTAACTAAAACGTAGTCAATTTGAGCTTTATTGCTATTGTATAAAGTTCATATTAAATTTCTTTCGTTTTACTATCGGCACGCGACATAAAATGCATACGGTAAATGTTTGTACGCGCATAACTTCCGAATGACTGCACCAAATTGGATAAAACTTTCTTTTAGGTGTTCGTTATTGTCAGGAGGTTTGTATGAAAAAAAATTACACCGGGAACGTGGGTGAAACCGCGGGGAACAGCTAGTAAATATAATATAAGTATATACAATATAATAGCATTTTATACATGTGTGTACAATCATCATGCACCCGTCTAGAGGGTTAAATAATGATGTAGGTAATTCGAGATGAAAGTTTCGCTGTAACCGAGTATTGGTCACATATGTCGGTTCCGAGACTTCGTGTTATTATTTATTGTAAACATATTGTTCTGATCTCTGGTTCCGATTTAGTATGTAGTATATTGAAATGCCGGAATGTTTGATTTTGTAAATTGTGTTGGTTTACTGAACTGCTAAGCTCCCTACTCGTTTGACATTCCGATTAGCTCCTTCAAATTACTAAGATTAAAAAGCTGTCCCCCGCGGTGTCATCCGCGTACCCGAGGAAAAATACCCAATCTGCGGTTTTAGTAACGGCTAGCTGTCTCCCGCAGTTTCACCCGCGTACCCGAGGAAAAATACCCAATCGGTTGGACACCAAAAAGATCTTTTCCTTTCCCAACATAAGTAAGGTAAGAAATAAAGTCTGTCAAAGTTAAGAAATCAAACAGCGAATGTCTAATTTAATTATAAACCCTAACTTAGTAAGTAAATTTATGCATTAGATATTAAAACAGTTCTCCAAGTACTAGGCGCGCATAACTTCGAGGATAGACGCAGGCTCAAGCAATTAGCTCCCCATCCAGTGGTTAAGAATTTATTAGTAAATCGGCAAGGTAATCGTTTACGATACCTCACTATCTTTACTAGATCATAATTACTTTAATAGCAATTACATGCCTAATCCTAATGGGAAATCGGTACTTGGAGGGATTTATAATTAATGTCAATTGCCAGTGCTTCAATAAAACAATTAAAAATATTCAGAGATTCTTTCTTTTAATTTTATTTTCATGAAATCGACCTATTTTGAGTTTTATTGAACAATAATGGTGGTGTTTTGTCCAATGAAGATCACTTATCTAGTGCACTTCTAGAGAAGTGAAAAATTTGTGTTATTTCAGGTTGTCTCAAAAAGTTCGTGATAAGTATTAGTTGAACAGCAACCCACCATTTTACTAATACCGATTTGTACGGACTTGCCTTGACAATGTAAAAGTAATTTATTGTAACTAGAATTTTATACTCACATGTGATTTTTTAGTCACTACTCACTGGCAATACTTGCAGGGGTGGAAATACTCATCAATTTGAACAACTTTTAGTATGGGACTAACTGTGTAATCTCGAAAAAATTATCAGCTGTTCCATACAAAAGTTCAATACCTACTCGACCAAAATGTATGAAACAACCATTTTATTTTACGCAATATCAGAGTTGGTCCCATAATAAAAGTTGTTCATATTGATGAGTACTTCCGAACCAGCAAGTATTGCCAGTGACTAAAAAAATCACCCTGAATTATAACTTGACATTGACAAATACACTGTAAATCATTTTGCTACAAAAAAAAAAGATAACTTGCAGTAAAATTATTGTCTAACCATTATTTATTTTTAAATAATGACGAAACATTTAAATGCAAAAAATACTGAAAGTAAAAATTACTAATATCTACATGTCAGTGTGTCCTAATTATATTTTAGTGCTGTGCGTATGTTCTTATTAGTACTCATTTGTCTGTATTTAGTGTAATTTTTGGAGATTGTTACAGACGAGCGACTGCCTTGGCTACTGCATGCATACCTATGTAAAATAATACATGCTAAGCGAACTTAATTCCTAGCGTTTTTGAATTGTAGAATCGTGGTGTAGATAGGCTCACCACTTTTCTTACTTATTACTTAGAAGGAAGGTAATCTTAATTTGTCAAAAAACTATTATTGAAACAAGTTTATTGAAAAAGTAAAAGGTTGAATTATAAATTGGTACCATATTATACTTAACATAGAGAACAGAATAGAACTTATAATTAATGTAATGAATATACTATATATAATGTATATGTGGAAATCGCATTCTGGCACTGAGCCCTTCAGATTTTATCATCTTCATCATAGCCAACCTCTTTAGGTCATAAATAAGCCAGTTTGCCAACAACTTAATATTGGCCGCTTTTTTTGTTTTTTAACTTAGGTATGAAATAAATGTCAGCCAATCAATTTTGTTTCGCGTACATAAAACAACCTTAACCTTTGATGTTTCAAAACTTTATATCTAAAGTAAAACGATACCAAAGCGGGGATCAGTCGTAACGAGACAGTTCCGTATTTTAAGTTGCGACTAAAAAAGATTTATTTTAATGTCGCGTCGGCCATTAAAACTACCATAAATAAAGTCGGTCTTAGAAGACTTTTAATTAGTGTTGATCTTTATTTTGAAGTAAACTTACTTGTGCTTGTTTGTTTGTTTCACGACTACTAAAAAGACGTTTAGCTTGCGCCCACTCCGTAATTACTTATTACTTAATATAGAAAAATAAGTTAGGTTTTTCCGTTTTTCAATGATTTTTATTCCCGCTCTATCTTAAAAACAAAGCAAAATACTAGGTCTGATTATAGTCCATACTCTGTAGTAAAACAACAAGTAATAAAAAATAGATACACTATATTACTTGTATAGTAGGTACACTATTTTACTTTACTAACCGGATCACCGTGCGCGTGTCCGACTCGTACTTGGCCATGGATGGTTTTTTTTTAAAAGTCGCAGAACTAAATCTATTACTGTGTTAGAATTTGCCAATATTATCAAGTAGGTATCAATAGGTTAGGTATAGTTTATCGCTGAAAATTCATTCTCCATCAAAATCATCGTGCGAGAAACTTCCGAATTTTTTTGGACCAATTATTTAGTTAGTTAAAGAATATTATAAAGATCCAACTCAACTCAAAGGTAAGCTTGATGAATCGTAATTTGAATCAGTTATCATCATTTTGATAGGGTTATTAAGACCACGCAATGCTTTCCGCTTGTCTCTAATTTTTAGTTCGTGGGATTTTGTTTTATCTGTCTATGAAATGATATTTAAAATAAAAAATATAAGGTAGGTACATATATTTTATATTTTTTTCAGATAGATACCTTTAAATAATGATGCAGCTGCAGAATGAAATGTAAAATTAATTGTCGCCCGTCTGCAACGTCCCGAAGCCTCACCTTGCTCTTTAAATTATGACAGGTGGACGGACCGCCGCGCCCGCTGACATCACTATGGTATTGTCAACTAGATAGAGCTGGAACGTCTATGTTAAGGTGACGCCGCGTTAAGCTTAAAAATCTGAAATTCAACGTGCTGTGTCCCGCTCCCTACTATAGCGACCTCTCATAGAAAACCCGCGTAAACGGAACGGGCGTATGCGACAAAATGGTTTTTATTGTTTTTAATTTAAAAACTACAAATATATTTCATAAAACCTAAGTACAATTTATAGTATTTTCAATTAATATATGTAGTAATTTTGGAACCTCAAATCGATCCTCAATGCCGGTAAAATTGGAATCTCTTTGAGAGGTCTTTTTGATTAATTATTTTGTGTTATAAAAGTTAACCAATCGTGTTATGCAACGTACAAAATAAAGTCAAAGACATGATGAATTCTTACAAAAAATTTCAGTTCGTTCGCTTCAGTCATTGTTGAGAAAAATCGGAATCCTTGCAACCAAAATCTTCAAGGCGTCGCCTTAAATGCATCCTCAGTACTCCTACAGTAACAATGAATGGATCGCAGTCTTTTATTCACTGTTGAACTACTCTCGTAATATTATAATAACCTCAAAGATAACAAACAAAGTTTTATTTTATACCACGAAGGCAAACAAGCATACGGCCCGCCTGTTAAAAGCTGGAAAACAAAAAGAACTCGGCCGGCGAAAGTCAATCAGTGTGTTATTCCATATGCTCAAGGAGATTAGATAGATGGGTAAACCATCTGCATCGCCATTCAATCGGTTCACAATGAATTCCGAAAGACTTGCAGAAGTAAAAATAACCATTATCTATGCAACAAACATTCATACATAACGACAAACACACACATTATGTCAGTCCTTAGCGACATGGAGAACTCCATGTATTTTTTTCGGAGGAGTAATTCTTCGGAACATTAAAAAAGAGCCCACAAAGACCGATTCATGACACTTGAGAAAACCCGAATACCCCAGAAGGAAGGTAATGTTATATATAATATAACGAAGGAACTTGACATTGAGGTAATGTATAATATGAACTGATTTATAACTATTTTATTGGCTGGATTTAATGTAAATGTCGCCAACCGCCATTTTAACATAAACGTGATGGATAATGATAGTCGTGATGTTGGCAACCTTTAGCGTTGATGCATTCGCGTCGATAAAGTAGTTCCTTATTCGATTATGTTGACAAATCTTATGAGTATTATATTATTATCTTTGTTATTTTAAGTTCCCCTTTGTGTGCTTACAACAATGATGATGTAGCCGAAGGTGTTAAGTAAACAAATCCTACAGGGAACTGGCTGCCGGCACACACCAGGGCTATCATCTCTTTAAAACCTTCAAAGTCAAAGTCAAAGCCATTTATTCAGTTTGGGCCCTAGGAGGGCACTTATGAAGGTCGAATTTACTGAAGTTACCAAGTTCACCTTCGGCAAGTTATCAACAGTCGCTAGGGTGAGTTGTGGTGAAACACAAGCCATATCTATTGTAAAAAAAAACTAATTCAGTAATTGCTTTCTCAGGAGTAGGTCAACTTTTATAGCGATCTTTATGTTTTTTTTAATGTAAAATGGGGTTAGGTATCCTACGTAACCTACGTTTGACCCCAGAAGGCGTTGTGACGAAGCCGAGGATGTAACACGTTTATCCAGAAATGTTCTATTCACTCTGACCTTGAAGACATCTAGGTTACCCGATCCGCCCCGGCTTCGCACGAGTACAATTTACATACACACAAACTTTCCTTGTTTATGACTATTTCTATTAATAAAAACCGTATCAAAATCTGTTGCTTGATTTAGAAGTTTTGTTAGTTTTTGCTCGGTGGTAGGGTACTTTGTAGTACCCGTCTGGATGGCTACCACCCTCAAGTTGAAAATCTGTCGCCAAACACCTATTGGTGTGTTCCGGCACCTGCACTTGAGAGCCAGTTCCTTCTAAATAGGCTTTGTGTGCTTACCACCTTCGGCCACATCATCACTTACCATAGTGAGATTGTGATCAAACACAAGCCTATACAAAGAAAAATAATAAAAAATAGTAAGCGGAGAAACAGACAGAGGCATATAGCGATTTTGTTTAGTATGTAGAGATTATGTCAAATATATTTTCCATACAATCTAACGTCCATTAACTTTGAATTATATAATAATAAAAGTTATAGTTTATTGAAATAATGTCACATAAACTAATAGAATCACAGATAAAAAACAATTTAAAATGAAAAAATAGACCAATAACAATTAGGAGATTATGAAAAACATATTCAAGTTTAAATTAGTTCTTTAAATTGTGGATCAAGATCTATTTCACAATCGACATTGAGTTCTGCCATTCATTAGGTACCTACATACATTTTATTGCCATATAAATGAGGTTATCTAATATTAAATATCTCTTAATGTGAATATTTTAATGAGATGTTTTGATTATCTGTATTTATTAACAGTTGATGTAGTCCAAATTTGAATAGAATAACCACCCGGTCAAGTTCGGTCTATTTTTAAATTGTATTACCATAATTTTAAGTTTTTTTTTATGGATTGGCTTGTGTAGCGAGTATGTAGCCGAAGGTGGTAAACACACGAGGCCTAGATGGGAGCCGCTTAGCTAGCTCTCAAGTCAGGCGGCTACAAAGTATCCTACCACCGTGACAAGATTACCTCATGATGTTTTCCTTCAACCAGTTCAAGCTCATCATAGGTTTCCTTTTTCAAACCTAATGTCACTGAAGTAGAATGAATAATATAAATCAACAATTCTTAATTTTAAACAAGATGATTTTTTATGAACGTAGCCAAAAGGAGCCATGACACTTACAACGACTTTTAACAACTACTACTGGAGTTATTTCGGCCTCATTAAAACAATTGAATAAATAGGTGGACGACTCGGTGGCAGTAAAACAATGAAAGAAAGACTAGGCCTATTAGATTCAATTACCGAGTAACAGCAGTTTAATGTGAACTAGAACTGGATGACATTATTACAGTAGCCATTTGAATGTCAATGATCTTGATGAAGTGACAAACGTTCACTTATAATTTGTGAGTCTTTATGAATTGGTTGTCTATCTTACATTATAACATGTCACTTACGTACGTGCCGTAAGAAAAGAAAATCGCAAGCATAATTCATGAAATAAAAAATTACCACAATCTCACTGTTGAGGCCATATTCGGTTTATTGATCTCTTTGTACCCTATTCCTGTGCTCCTGGCGCCTACTACCTAATAGTTGCATAAATCTATGTCCATTAAAAAAACAACATCGTCCCATAAAGTTCCGCTAACAATCGTCATTCAAACACGCTTCCCGCGTGATTTGGCGCAATCGCATAATACCAATCCACCAATCTCGAAGTGTAATCCGCGGGTCAACGACTCTCACGGAACAACTAACCAATGTCCGGTCAGGGCCCCAACTTGACATTGCATGTTCCTTTTATGAATTTATGTGGAAATGTCATCCGACTTTTTTTTCTTTTACTCGATACTAATAGTCATCAGACTGTCATTCAGCCTTCCTTAAAAATAATAGAAGAAATAACACACATAGTTATAAGGTTGCCAAGTTCTTGTTTAGTTGATAGAATATTAAAGTGAATTTCATTAGCGTTGTTGTTGGTAGTTGTAACTGCTGTGGCATTAACGGTGGAGTAAAAATGTTAACTAAATGAAGGAATGCATGTCGTATGGAATAAACATAAAAGAAAACTATTAATTCAGTGTCCATTTATCATCATTAGATATACATTATGTAAACTACTTATACTCTATATTTATAGCAGTGACTCGGAGTTGCATGAATTACGGAAAAATATTTATTTATCATTGAAACACTAACTACTTGAACTCATTACATCAATAACCTATTTGTACGTAAATAGAACATCAAAACAAGCTAATTAAATATGACCGATTTCTTCAAAGAAGAGAAACAAATGTTTTCTTTGATAATACACGAAGCGCCTTGTGTCATTCCAATTATTCGGTGAATTAAAATATTATGCAAAACTTCCTATCGATTTAGTCGGTGATAGTGAAACGTTGCATATAAAATGTCCAGGCCCTGCGGCTGACTGACTTAGAGCGTATAAAAGACGCGTCAAAATGCATTTAAATGCATCGTTTTATTTTGAATTTATTTGAAAGATCTTTGACTGTGAAACGACCTTCGATTCTGCATAAGAATTCAATATGTATAATAAGGTTTACTTCGATGTATTTATCTATAAATATAAAACGGAAACACCTGACTCATTCACTGACTGAGTCATCAACGCTCAGCCCAATCTCTTGGACCTAGAAAGCTGAAATTTTTCCATTATTAAGTAGAAAAGGTTTTTTCGAACTAGGGCGGTAAAATACGGAATCGCGGTTGAAACCGCGGGGCGACATAATAGATCATACAATATTCAGGGGGGCTAAAAAGGAAGCTCGAGCAATATTGCTAATGCAATAAATTTTTCCGAATTTACGGCAGATTCATCAATACCAAATCTTTTAATGAATTTAATTGTATTAATGTGACTAATAAGTAGGATCTGCCGAGAATTCGAAAAATTAATTGCATTAGCAATATTGCTTGAGCGTCCTATTTAGAGGGCCTGATGAACATGTCCATCGCCAACGTGATCTGATGGTTTATAGATGATAATATCATCCAGGTAAATCTAAATCTCGGAGTAAAAAAAAGCAAGTAGGCTGTTGGCTGTTTTATGAAATACAGAATATTCTGAAGGATACGATATTGGATGATGTCCGCCAATGCAATGCTATATTTGCTTTTATTGCCCCTTCCGTTATTCACGCAGCATCATTCTACGGTACATTTATACAACGCAACATGCATTCACAAGTGCGCAAAGTCATAGAAAGTGTTACGCTCCATAGATTTCATTATTAATTCGTGACAGAGACCAATTATAAACGGTTCAATATGTAAATAACTACTCGTGTTAGAGCATCGGACAACCTTGCAATTTGCTTAGTGCTTATTTACATGTTTTTCTTTGAAGGTGAACAAAAAGAAAGTCTGATGACTGATCTACTTTGCACCGTGGTCTCGGTTGAGTACTTCAGTCGGTTTCACATGGTAACGTAATGTTACATAGCAATTTTCTACTTCAAATAATAAATTAAGTACCTTAAGAAATATTGTGATTGCTTTGAGAAATTTGATGATATCCATACTTATTATTTACCTTTTCACGATCGCGATGAAATTCGGTACGCAGATAACCTATGGTATGGAGAAGGACATAGGCTACTTTTTTTCCGGGAACTTGGGTGAAACCGCGGGAGACAGCTCGTGATATAAAACGATTTAAGAATTGTCTGTTTTATTTATATTTTTTATTTCTACCAATTTTAGCTGCTAAGCCAAAAATAACTATATGAAGTACTTGGCGAATCTTGCTATTAAGAATTTAAACACTAACCAAGACCATTTGTTTCCAGATATTTATCGAGTTAACACATCGTTTTACGACTGATCTGTATTTACGACTGAAAGAACATTGCATGCTTCCAATTTATCATGCCCGTGCGCAGGACTAAAGCAATTTATTCAATGTCCAATCAATCGTACCAGAATGCACAATTATTATGCAATCTCGTCCTAGAAATATAGTAATGAAACGAGACACTACGGACTAGTGACTGCCCGATCTAGAATTGATAAAAGAGGGTCATACATATAATTTATTTCTAATTTAATATCTAAGTTAGTTTCTGAACGGAATCTAGTTGCATGAAATCATTCGACAATATAATGTGTCTTAATAAACTTGAAGGACATTATGACATTAATACAACCTTTACGAAATACGTGTGCAAAACTACCTACAGATTAGGAGAGCTTTCCTCAGCCGTGTGCCTACAGTACATAATGCATCGACCCGTGACATTATCTCGTCGAGGTCAACAGGCGCCAGTCTTCCAGACGCCCCGTCTCTTCAAATATGGGCCAAGATTGCAAGCTGTAGAATTTAATCTATTCCCACTGGTATTCCAACAGAGCCTTTGACGTTTGCATCTGCTTTAGTAATTGGAATTCAGGTAACTGATTTTTTACAGACAAATGATTTCAGTGGATAAAATCAAAAGCTTAGTTATGTGGGTGATAATTGTGGTGTTCGACAAGACGGTGGTGACATGATATACAAGGAAACTATACAAGTTGACTCTACATAGAATGTTAATTTAATCCTATTATAACATGGATGTAATTTGTATACATAAAATTTTCTCGCAAGTACAAAACAAAAAAGTATTATATCTACTTAATAGACACATTTTGATTAATATTTTATTGTTATGACTTAGATAAGGCAATGAGCTAAATAAGGAAGATGCCAAATATTACGCAATGACGAGAACCGAAAAAATGGTAATCTGTAAAAATTCTTCTACTTCTTTTGATCATTGATAAACTATGTAAAAGAAATGAATAAAATCGTATCCATAGAGTATGAGACCATCTTGCAAATAAGTCGTAAAGAAAACCCGAGAACTTGTATCACACCTGATATATACTCCAATCAATACAGAAAAGAAATACGATAACAATGTGTTATTAGATGCATTCGAGAAAGTAACACGAATGGATGATAAACAGGGCACTGAACCGAACCGAGAACGACGAACGCCTTAGTTCTCATTACTTTTTGTAAGTCAGATCGTGAATTACGTGCATTTAGAGGTAATGATTTCCATAGAAATTTTACGTTCTCGAAAATGACTCTATTTGCAATGCACTGTTTACATTATGTAGAACGTATAAAGTAGTCAGGAAAACGCTATTTAGATATAACTATGGTTCTAATTGAAACTTAATGCAATCAAGTAACGTAATAGACGCATTGATCTTATACAATGTTGATCGAGTATTGTTTTGCTAGTCAATCTAACTTTGTCTGTTGCATGTTTTCCAATATTTACTATCTCAAGAAATATCTGAAATTAGGAAATCGAGACTTTGTTTATTAGAAAACTAACAGCTTTAATATAGGATTAAGCTCTTAAAAAGTGTCAGGAATAGATCATGTCGTGGTAGTACAGCATTCATCATCATCAGCCCCAACCCTGATTCTACTTTTTTTTTTATATCAGCAGGTTGACAAGCAGGTAGACGGTCCACCTGATGGTAAGTCACCGCTGCCTATGAACATTTGCAATATTGGAGATTGCCGGCTTTGAAGAGCTCTTATTACGTTCTTTTTGAAGAACCCCATACTTATAGCGTAGTAGAACGTCCGACTGAATCGTTGAAGACGATCGAGGCCGCTCGAAATCTATTTATCTGCGTAATAAATATTCTACTTCAGTGTATCCTTTCTATCCGTCATCACGTAACTCTTTTCCCTGTATTATGCTGTTCTTTATTCAGTCCTCCTCTTCCAGTGTTTATCTACCTTTATTTTGAACTGTATAGTTGAATCAAATATTTTATTTCACTCTCAAGATTTTTCAGCACCATCTTTTGAGTCATTTTATTTTACAAATTATTTCAGCGATTTATTCAGTCTCAAGTTGAACGCTCTATGTAGATAAGGTATTTAAATAAGTAATTTACATTACGCTTGCTTGTTACAACAAAATATAAGTTTTAAGACATGGCCTTCACAAAATATTCCTTTAGAAACGACTCGTCATTAGACTGATCAGTCGACTGATCGTAATCGACATACAATTGATGTAAAAAGATTATACAGAGATACATCTTTTATACGTATGTACATCTTTATCTGGTGGCATAATAAAGAAAAAACAACTGAATATTTTTTAATGATTTTGGTCGAATGATGCTTGTCAAGTTAAATTAATAAGTACGAGATATTTCATTCGATGAACATAAAATTCTTAATTGTTTTGCCCAAGTTTTAATTAGTTTAAGAATGTTGGCCCTTTGGATGTAAGTTGCCTGGTCCAAAGCTTTAAGAGTATGTAATTTTTTTTTATTCTAAGCTACTTTGAAATAATCTTCAAAATTTAACCACAATATTTGTATTTCCCTCGACAGCCACTCCCCAAATACCCCCATTAAACTGCCTCAACTAGGCCAGCTCTTTTCGCAATAATTTACACGATAGCGAATTTTGTGGTGCATTGCAGGGAAGAGCGTGCCTGAATCAAACGTATGTTAATAACATTGTCCTTGAACCCACGACCTCACGATTTACCTCACTGAGTCAGACTTGTTCAAACACCTACGTAAATTATAAATGATAATGATTTCTTGAAAAAATAACTCCTTTTGAGAAATGCAGCTCATTTAGTGGATATTGATTAATAATTGCATTAGCCTTACTAAAAGGTGGAACTGAATTTTATTTTAGCAGAACTAAATTTGCGTATTCTGATTCACGAAATAGTCGTAAGAGTAATTTTTAAACTGCAAAGACATCATCATAGTGAAATCCAACTATAATTTTAGATTTATTGATTACTAGTAACTCTAGTCCTAGCTTAGCGAAAGAGCTGTAAGAGGTTGGACTGCATAAACAAAGAAAAATTATTACAAACAGCACTTCAAGATGCTTTCACCCTACCAATGGTATAAAAATTATAGCACAATAAACTTCATTAGACAAACAAACACACCGGTCAGGTCAATCTCATTTGTGCCCACGTGTGGGGCTGATTCAATCTAAGTCTATTTTATACACGAACTAGGCTTGTTGAATAGAACAGCAAATATGCGATAACTTCCTACGCTACACTTATTGCCTGAAGTATTTCAAAAAAATTAGCTTGGTAGAACTAGATATTTAAAGGACTCAAGCATAGGTCGCATATATTTTATTAATTTAAATATTAGGTTCTTTATAGCAATAATCTTCAGTGATAACAATACAAGACCTAATTTCTAGCTAGACGAGACAAACAGCCCGGCGATGTATTGATCTATGTCCAAAATAAAGGCGCTGGCACTAGACAGGCTTCGGCTAAATACGATTTCGGTCACCTTGTTTGACGTCAATGGAAACCAGACCAAACCTTATTTGAATCCCAGATCTATATTATCTGGATTGTAAATGCATTTTTTCAATTCGCGAGAACAAACCTATTCAAACTCTTTGAAATTTTGTGTATTCAGATGACGTAATAAGTTTCGCACAAAATGTCAAGCATCACGTTACAAGCCTTTAATATTCCAACACTGAAGAAATGTCTTCTGGTACCTTTTAAGGATTTGTTCTCAGGAAATTCTTTGTATGACTCAAGTGTGCAAACCACCTGCACAATGGAAGCTGTATTTACTTATTTATTTAGTATACCACTCGCTTATTTGCTGAACAATAAAGGTAAGACTTGTAACATTCGGTTGGATAAAATAACTCTGAGACAATAAGTAAAACAATGTTGATTTATTTGCTGTTTTGTCTTCAGGTTAAGGCGGGATTCGGTTTCGGGTAATTGAAAGTCTGAAACATAAAAGGAACTGTTAGGATGATGGATACAGAAGACTGATCGATGTATAAAAGGACAATTATCTTTCATTATAAAACCATTATTTGGGCGTTTAACTATAGCAATAGATTAATTAATAGAGTAGACGTGTTAAAGGGAAATGAAGAAGTTTCGTCGTTTTATGCCCAATAATACCCATAGTAATTTAAAGTAACAAATGAAATGCAAAGAGTATTCATGTTTTTCATTAAAATAAAGTAACATTTCTTGTTAAGTTTGCGCAAATCGAAAGGCCTAATGAAATTCAAGTGTATTCCGCAAGCATACTGATAGGTGAGGGTTCGACGAACTCTGAAATTAGCGACATCCTCACCCGTAAAAGTTAAGTTGAGGCGATGATGGTGTCACCACTGTTTTTACGATGACAGCATGTACAAATTGGTTGGCACGTCGTGATGATATTGCATTATGAACGGCCTTGAAATTGGCTTCAATTAAATAAATAAATTTAAAAAAAAATATTCTGGGACTTTATTCCTCACACACGGCCGCCTGACCCCAAACTAAGCAGAGCTTGTGCTATGGAAGCCAGATAACTGATATACTACATATACAACTTTTCTTTTGTAAATACATACATATATAGATAATTACACCCAGACACAGGACAAACAGACATGTTCATGCACACAAATATTTGTCCTGAGTGGGAATCGAACCCACGACCTGCTGCGGATTTTGAGGAAACAGTCCTAAATTACGCTTTCATGTTCATTTGAAGTTTGTAGCTAGCATCAATGCAAAAATGTTTAATTTGTAATGTGATAGATTTTGCTTAAACACTAAGACGGTGGTGATAGGGTTCGAGGAAAGGAATCTTGCACGCCCAAGACTATTAATAAAGTCAAACCGATTGCTAACCACAAAAAGTGACTGGGAAAAGGTAAACTGTATAAAGTACAGGTTGTTTTGCTCTTGTGAGTAGTTGTGAGAGGTGATACGCCAATTAGGTCAGTTTACAAATAAATCAATTGAGATACTTAGCATTTACTATCGAACGAAACCATTACACAAACGTCAAAAACGGCAATAATAAATGTGATAAATGCTATAATTTATAATAATAATCTATTAAAAAGTTCTTTAATCCATATAACTAAGAGCGTACCTACATATAATTAAGAGCTGGAACTGGTATTTTTTATAACCTGTTTCAGTTATTTCTCAACTTACTTTGTGGAAACTAGTTTTGCAAAAGTAAGACGTTAATAGCATTATTAGTAAAGTTTAATGATTTAAATATGACTAATATAAATCATGGATAGATAAAGTACTGAACGATATTTACGATAATAAAAGTTAAATGGAATGACTTATCGGATTCTTAGTTTCATACCAGCAAAGGCACCTATATTACCGGGAATAGTAAAAGAAAACGCGACGCCTGATGAGAAATGGAAAGGAAGCGGATATTATTATTATGAAACCACATTCACTTTTATAACATCAAGCATCAACGTCAGAAATGAATCCGGATATTAAAATTCTTAATGCAGACCACAAATTTACATCAGACACATGCATTCTTCAAATTGTTACGTTACCTTGTGTAATGGCGATCAATCAAAGGTTTGTTAAGTGATAATACTATAACACTAAATAAAGGTTACAGAAAATAGCTGGATAGTAAACTATACTGCAAGAGAAATTCGTACTTTACTTACGACAGCTGAAAATTGAGAAGAGAAAACTGACAGTCAGCTGCGCCATAACATAGGGATAGCCAGAGCCACAATATCTTTTATTAGGGTTCCGTACCCAAAGGGTAAAAACGGCACCCTATTACTAAGACTTCGCTGTCAGTACGTCCGTCTGTCAGTTGAAATTTTCACAAATTATGTATTTCTGTTGCCGCTATAACAACAAATACTAAAAACAAAATAAAATAAATATTTAAGGGGGGCTCCCATACAACAAACACGATTTTTTTTGCCGTTTTTATACATAATGGTCCGACTCGCACTTGGCCAGTTTTTTTTACTTCGTATAGGCTTGTGTTTGACCATAATCTCATTATGGTAAGTGATGATGTGACCGAAGGTGGTAAGCACATAAAGCTTATTAGGAACTAGCTCTCAAGTGCAGCTGCCGGAACATACCGTGACAGATTTTCAACTTGAGGGTGGTTGCCAGCCAGGTGGGTACTACGAAGTAGAAGCAGTATAGTAGCAGAAATGCCACAACAAGATGGTAGAACAATTTAATTCCTTGGGTATTTTCGTGAGTAATTTCTTGTCTATCACAAAGAAACATAATATACGAAATACCTACAAAGTGATTACTTTTGCTTTGTTTAATTAAAGTGTCGTGCCGTCCACTTACCAAGTTCATTGTCTGTGGACGAACGACCACACTGCGAAAAAATCGATGAAGCAACCAAACAGCTGACGGTGGCAAGTTAAAGACAATCGAGTAGTTAAATTTTTAATCGTTTCACTACTTGGACCTTGGTTCAATCGATTGTCACAATTTTAATGAAACATCTACAACAATGGTGAAAGCAAGACTCGTATTGCTTGTTACAAATAAATAAAAAAATGCTTATAAATTAAGAAGAAAGATAATGACAACCCAATGGGTTACTTACAAAGTTTCTGATTAACTTTACCACTGGCTATACTATTTTTGAGGCCAAGATATTAATTTTATGTATCGATTACATATGATTTTATCTAATTGAGCTGTTGAAAAATTACTATGGGGCAAAAAATCGATTAAACTTCGACGTTGCAAAAAAGATGTTTAAATTGTTTATATAGTATTTTTCGCTACATGACGACGGGCAGGGATAGATTAGATTAGTTTTCAACTATACATTAAATATTTAACTGATATTTGATTGATAGATGATGGTCATCAAGCTGTATCGGAAAGCGTGACATGAGAAAAATAACGTTCATCCAAAAATGGGGGAGATTGATTTGATTTATCATGGATAGGGTTTAGATTTTATATTTATACTAAGTTGTCGTCCGTGGTTTCACCCGCGTTCCTTCTATGAATATGATTCTTAGTGGTTGCTCTATAATGGAAATCGAGAGTAAGTAAGTACGATTATTTTATGGACTGCATCAAACCAGTTTGGTTGCACATCCAACCGATTTACTTCCAAGTCTCTTTACTAGTAATCGGTAGGTACATCTCCTTTTCTTTGTACCCGAAGAAAGAAGTTTATATTCGTAAACCTTGTTTGCTTTGTCTATTGACCTTCGGGTTTCCAGTTTTAAATTTAGAACAAAATGCCTACTGCTGCCAGTTTGGGAATAATAGCCAACATGACTCCAGTTCGAGAGGGACAACATGATAAGTTTTCGAAAGGTGAAAAGAGGACGGGTGAATGGGCATGCGGAAAAGGATAAGGGTAACACAACACTAGTGGTAATAATAAACACCTGTTCGTTTGAACAACGGAACAGTGAATAGGGCTTAAGTGGTTTGTATTTTAATGTTTTTTTTTAATGGAGTTACGTGCAGAGGAAGTTAGATAATAAAGTATGTGTGAATAACGCCTCGTGAAAATACCTACATTCTTTCAGTATTTTCAAGTTAGCTTCCTAGCTATTTAACCAACTATGGAGGGAACGAAAACGAGGGATTTGTTAACCGACTTCAAAAAAGGAGTAGGTTCAATGTTCGACTCGTATGTTTTCAATTTTATGTAGGTATGTTTACCGATTTCTCAGAAACGGCTTAACCGATTTGGATTGTTTAAACAGTATCCTATAAGGTAGATCCCGAGGTGGTTCCATACAATAGATTTTATTATGAACTGACTATGGACTTTGAAGATGTGATTGTATTCCTCAATGCTTTTTCGTTACGAGCACGAATATCGCACATAGAAACATGTTATTCAATAATGTCGATAAATATAAATGACATCCTCTGCCAGTGATAAATCTAGAGATGTATATAAGTATAACACGAAATTTAAAAATTTAATTAAATTTTAACAATTATACTTTTTAGTGCAAACCCATAGCTTTTCGTTTGGGGGCTTTCCTTCAGTAACTATTACATAAAGTATAGGCATAAGCGATGCTTAGGTAGGTACCTATATTTCCTCAGTGATACGTCAAATGCCGTTGGTTCGAATCCTACAATAAGCATGTGCTTTCAGTGAAGGAAAACATTGTGAGAAAACTTGGTGAGGATAATTTGTATTACTCGCTTGACTGGTTACCAGCCTCTAGTTAAAAATCTATCGTCAAGCACTTGAGAACCAGTTGCCTCCTATAGTTCCCGGCAACATATTGACAATCCCCCTACATAGGCGACGGTATTTAACCACCTAGCCACATAGCTACCATACCGCCTCCCTGCTTGTCAACCAAAAAAACCTAATAGGTTAACCTAGTAGGTACCTACATGTTTATCTATTAGGTAATTTATTTCCTTCTGTAAGTTTAATGTGATCACGTGGTAATCGTTTTAGCAGGGAGTAGGTATCTTGTAGCTAGGAATGAGGGCTTTTTTTACGATTGATTAGGTAGGTAACAGGCATTTTTTGTGACCATACGGGATCGTCAGTTAGTAGGTATTATACATACATAGGAAACTTATAAATAACTTATTACCTTTATCAAATAAGTTCACAGATCGTTTAGTAAATCCAAAACATTATTATTACGGAACGAACCGGCGGCGGCGCCAGCCCTAGCACCGAATATGGTTACCATGGCATGGGAAAGTCTCACGGGTTACATTTACGTAGGGAATCCATAAAGCATGTAAGTATTTTTCTCAGCAATTACTGGGTACCGTTACCAATATTTTAAGGCACGTAAAACAAAATATAGCCGACGAAAACTACGTGTTCATCGAAAGTGAAAACTGGAGTGATTGAGGTTGCGATCACGCGAAAAACACTACCTACTGAGTAAACATAGCGAGCGAGATAACGTAGGTATAGTACGTAACAATAGTTATATTTTATAGAGTTTACAGTGCAAACATTAATCTTACTGTCGTCACTATCGTTTCACACGATAACATGACCCGATTAGCATGAAAAAATAACGATTATTACGCGTAACATCCTGCATTATGGACATCCGCCAGCGGCATTGAAAGAGGTTTCGTTTCATCGAAAAAACTGACCTGCTATCCTCAAGACTGCACGGTCCGCCGGGTCCAGTTGTAGAATGGACAAAGGCTTGTCCTTTGCCCATTCTTTCAAGCTGAAATCGTTCTCGAATTCCATTTTTCTGTCATCCAAAACACAAAGTCTCGCGCGTACTCTCGCACATAATTGAATCAATATCACAACACAACACTATCGCCGAATATTGCACAATTCCAACATTTTTCGTACAATATTACACGCGTATAAAAAGTAAACAATACTTTACGTTCATTGTAAAATAATGAAAATCGATAAAGAACTGCCACGGACGATACATCAAGTGCGTATCAATTTTGTTGAATATACACCAATATATTTCGCAACTAATCAACACTCAATACTTAACAGATACAATAACAAACGTAAAATTAATTAGAAGGAACTCCAATTCAAGAGGACGGAGTGACAACAATGTATTTTAGAGGTTATCAATTTGCCGAGCATCAAACACCGAACCGGCGGGCAGACATGATGCGACTATGCGACTATTTTTTAGTTCAGAATGGTGCCGCAATACGTCGCTTTTATCGCTCAGCTGTTTTCGCGCATGCCCTTGCCGGACATTACCCGCCTGAATTTAAATGTAACCAACACGGACACGAACTCTTTGAACGTTACGTTTTTTGTTTTGAGTCGCATAGTAACAACTGGCGAGACTGGTAACACCATCTATGCATTAGTCAAGAGTCTAGTTGCGAACTGGATTAAATTTACACCAGAAGATGTCGCTATTACAGCAAACACATGTATTTTATTTACCATGCTTGCGGTGTTGCCAACGAAAGCAAAATTTTAACCAGCATTAAACTAAAAATAAGGTCGTGATAAGGTCGTCGTTATCAAAATAAAATAATGTATAATGTTTTTTTGAAAACAATAAACCAATAAAACATAACATTAAAGTTTTAAATGTCAAAAGATGGACTAACTAGTTAAAACGCTAAGAATGATAGTAAATAACATGAAATAGAAAAATGTATAAGTAAGTAATTTAATGGTCACGGTTCTCAACCTTGCGGGAGTGATAAAAACAATTACTTACTAACTATAACTAACTTTTAGCTCAGATAGGCACGATAACGGGGGATGGCTAATTATTAGCAGCTACTACAGCCAACAAACTAGTTAATATTCCAACTCAAACTCATTTATTTATTCAGTTTAGGCCCTAGTAATTTTCCACAACTAAACTAAACCTTTGTTTTTTCCATATTTAGATTATTTTATGGCCAAATCCATCCATCCATGATAAGATTTACTTATAACTCTGAATGTAGGTGAACTGTATTTTATTTAGCATTTATCTCAGTAGGTGTGAAGGTGTTAGTTAATTCTTATAATATTTTTTTTAGTATGGTATCCTTCGTTACTATGACAACGCCACTGTCAAACTCTCATTGTTTACCTTTTTTGCGACTCGCTCGATTCAAAATATTTAAAACTTAAAAATAATAAAACGACTATCGTTTCAGTACTGTAAATAACTCGATTTAATTTAGAAATACATCAATATTTTTTTATGTTTGTCTTTCTCACTTTACTGCCATTGTTACATTTTGCATCTATTTGGTGTGCCGAAAACGTCACTTGCAATACGCAAGTGACGTTGAATGTTTTATCAATAAGTGTGGCCGAAATTTGTTGATTTCGTGTATAATAAACGTATTGAACTGTTCCCGTGACCTAGTTCCGTACTATTTTCTTTGTTTTCTGGCCTAGAACATTGGCGCTCGCACCGAAGTCACGCATATGAAAAACGATTGTATGAAAAAGATTTGAGTTAGTTATATTTGCACACTGAGTTATTGTGTTTACATCTAAAATGGAAAGAAAAAATTGTTTCGAATTGCGCAGTTGACAATGGATGAGTCATCACCAAAGGTATATTATTTCTTTAAAAAAAAATAATAAAGTTCCTTCATAAACTTTGCTATTATTAAAACGTAGGCTACCTATACTATGATTAGTTTTTCTATTTGGGATAAGTAATATCCTAAGTTTTATTCCATAAACATACCTATATCTATCTATGTGCCAAATCTCAATCTATTCAGCCGTGAGGGAGTGCTTGGTGAGCGGAAGAGAGCATATATTTTTGTTGTTTACCTAGTCACACTTATGTTTATAATATTAGTAGATTTATAATAGATGCTTGCTGTTTATTTGGTGATCAAATCAGTTTTCTAATTACTAAGCCTACGCCAACTGTTTGTCAGTCCGTAGGCCTATCGGACTATCAAAGATGGGCTGTAACAGGGCTGTATCTTTATAACCATAATAGATAGCTAGTTGATATTGAAGAATGCCTATTACTTACTATGGCACCTAATGACTAATATTAAAAAACAGCCAAGCACCGAGGGTTCCTTACCGTCCTTGAACATAATATAGGTAAAAAAAAAAATTGGAGGCTAGAATTTGTACATGACGTAGATTCGGAGAAAATAAACTGCGACAGACCGACAGGCGAACATCCCCTGAGTGATCCGATAAGCGTCAAACATAAGATGCTAAAAAAGTTTAAACTATGTAACTTAATTTATTAAGAGCACCTACCGAACATTTCATAGCAAAGTTAAATTAGGTACAATCACAAAATTAAATTTGTGTTATTGTTATTGTACGGAACCCTTACGTGTGTGCGTTTGTAGTGAACCTTCAACAATTTTGTCTAGGTATAAAATTGTTTTATATTTTTTTAATTCCAGATATACGGAAGAGTACCAAAACGATGCTCCATAAACGGCAGCCCACAAAAGCTAACATTGACCGGCAACTTCACACCTCAGCAGAAACTTTTTGACATATCATCATCACTCAGTCGTGCTAGCATGCGCCAGGACATATTAGATACGGTGATGAAGAGAACTGTGACAAGGATGGGGCATCTGGATCAGTTGGACAAGGATGACGATAATCCAATGTATGAAGATCCAAGGGATGTTATAGGTAAAAGACTTTAAGGCTGTTCACCAAAAGAATCAGTAGCATCCTCGAGCTACCTTGATCCACGCAATAATAAAATAATAATAATATCTTGGGACATTCCTCACACACGACCATCTGATCCCAAACTAAGCAGAGCTTGTACTATGGAAACCAGATAACTGATTCACTACATATACTACTTTTTTTAAATATATACTTATGTAGATAATTACACCCAGACTCAAGGCCAGTCCTGGGTGGGAATTGAACCGACAACCTGTGGCGTGATGATAGGGTATCTTATCTTCACGCATACCGCCCCGTCAATAACTCGGAATTTAATTTTCATAACATCGTCAGGTGAGAAACCAGCAAAACCTCCAAGGAAACGCAACATCCAAGGCATTGCGGTCACATCGCCTCGTTCCAGCAAAGAGGGCAAGTCACTGTTGAGGGAACAAAAGAAGAAACTAACTAAAAAGTATGAGAATTTAATAACTTCGCTCATGGACCGCTGTGAAGAGAATGTTGTTTTGGTAATTACGATTTTATTAGTTTTTAAAGTTATTTTAGTCCTCCGACCTGCGTTACTGAGGGATTGAATATTTTCGCGGAATTAAAAATACTTTACGTTTAAGCTATTCCTGGATATAATCTGTCTAATGAGTATCAAACATCCATACAAACATACTAGCAAACTTTCGCAAAACGCAAACCGTTAATGAGGAACCTAGAGAAAATTCCAAGATACAGAACGTAAAGCTTTCATATCCATAGATGCATAATTTTAGTCATGTAGCGAGCTATGGAACGAGCTATCAGAATTTCCCTACATGACAGGGTCCGAAACGAGGACATTCGTAGAAAAAGAAAAGCGAAGTATAATATGCTTCGTTATCTTGTAGTCAGTAAGTTGAAGTGGCAATAGGCAGGCTACGTCACTCAAAGAGCCGATAACAGATAAGGAAAAAAGGTTCTCGAGTGGTGACCACGTACAGGAAAGCGCCAAGCGCCGGACAGCCTCCCACCATGTGGACCGATGACCTGGTCAGTTGCTGAGAGCCGCTGGCTCCAAGCGGCCCAAAACCGTTCGTTGTGGAAATCAATGGGAGAGACTTATGTTCAAGTGGACATCCTCGGGCTGAATATGATGATGATGAATGTACACATTTGTTATTGGCAATAGTATTAGTAATATAACGTATTTTTATTATTTTCCGATGTATGCTGTGCAATATCTTTAAAGTAATAAAAGCCATTTTTAAGTCGAAATTCTTCACAGCTTTCAGAAAAAGATTTGCACATAACGAAACTAAAAGAAAAACTAAAAACAGTATTAGAATATAATAAAATGTTTGCTGATGATAACGATCAGCTTCGTACACAATACGATACTTTAGTGAAATACGTCGAAGACTGCAAGAGAGTGATTAAAGAGGAGAGGGAGAAGAGCCGGCTGTTGGAAGAGAGAGTTAAGCAATTTGAACTACCTGATAGAGGTAAGAGACTGCTGCCTTCAACGAAATTGGCACTATACCAAATAATCAAAACATTTCTGGAACATTTGTAATTTTTCTTTCAAAATTTATTTTCGAACTCAAATATCTCGGAATGATTTTGACTTTGATTTGTTGACTAAATTACATTAAAACAAGGTTCAATGCGAGTTTTGTGTTAGGGCTTTATCGAAATTTCATACATATTATTCATATACACCTGACCTGTTAGCTTTTAACTCCAGAACCCTCGCATGGACTTTTACAGGTGTCTGTTTAGGAAATTTCGAGTAAGATTTTTTTGTATATAAAAACCGGGATCACGTGTGATATTGCTAGGTAAACCTAGTCTAAAATTTAAAGAGGAACCATTATTATATTTACATAAGTTTATTATCAATTTCCTAAGAGCACGTGGAGCCATCCACAGCAATTCCACTGGTGGAAGTGTGTATGAGCTGCAGCAGTCGTCAGATTATTCTCAATCAAGCTCGTGAGCAGAACTCGAGGCTACAGAGGGATATGCAAGCGTTGAAGGATGTTCTTTACAGGTCAGACATTATGGAACTGCATAAACTGTGCATAATATTGTTTTTTTTTTTACTAATGTAATACTGATAAGTGATGATGTGGCCGAAGGTAGTAAGGACACAAAGCCTAGAAGGATCAAGTGCAGTTGCCGGATACACAGGTAGGTGTTTGACAGATTTTCAACTTTAGGTTTGATAGCTCAATGATAGTGACGTCGGATGCCGTGGTGAAGATCAGGTTCAGATCCTGCAGTGACCTTCAGCTTTTGGTGAAGGAGAACATCGTCAGGAAACCATAGCATGGTGGTAGGGTATTTTATAGGTCCACTACTCATATTCCGGAAGCTTCACTTGAGAACCAATTCTCTTCGACCACATAGTTACTTACCGTTAGGAGATTGTGGTCAAACATGATCCCAAAAAAAACGTCTTCCCAAATCTGTTCACCCATTTCAGGTTAAACGTCCAATTATCGCGGTACCAAGAGAAGCTACGCTCAAACGTACAAACGTTGAATGGGAAAGTACACAAATCAACAGACAAGTATGATGGACTGGATTCTATTATAAATGCTAGCCTTGCTAATAAGGGACAAGGTAGGTTGGAACCTAATTCTGTAGTAACGACTTTTGCAATAATTTGGAACCCTGTCTGTCAGACTAGACTGTCACGTCTACCTATAGTGTAAATTCAGCTGCTAACAATGTATGTAAAAACCTTATAGTCATGTGTCTAAATAAATAAATAATTATTATTATTAATGGCAACTTGGCAACACTAAATTATTTCCCCATAATCAGAACTACTTGATAAAATACATGTTACTAAATGTGTAAGACTGAAAAAGAGATGGATGGATTATATAAAAGATTATATGAGTAAGAAAGGAGTGAATACAGATATTGGGGCCTTTCAAGTATTAAGTAAGCACCAAAGGGGGACGGGGAGGTTTTTGCTTTGTTCATTTTTGATGACACTTTTCTATTCAAGCTGGTTATTTTATAGATGTTGGCAGCACAGAAGATGGCGTCACAAATAAGAGTGGGACAGAAGAACCACACACAGGACGAGTGGTTGATCTATCTGGCTTACTTAGTGCCCAGGCGTTAGGTAAGAAATTGCCCTACTTATTGTTCTTGCTACCTTTATTTATGAAGTTTATAGCTTTCGCCACGCAGTTTCAGAAGGAATCAATGGTTTTTGTGGAATTAAAGTATGATATCTAAGTTATGACCTTTCTACAGACAAAATTTTATACAAATCCGTTTAGCTATTCATCATCATCGTCTCAGCCGCAAGACGTCCACTGCTGGACATAGGCCTCCTCTAAGGATCTCCAATAAGACCGGTCTTGGGCGACCTGCATCCAGCGTTTTCCGACGACCTTTACAAGACATACAACGCCTTTTTTGTCAGAAAAACCGCGAGTGTTTTCACCATAAAATCTTGCTGTGATATTCTCGAAAAATAATATTGTATATTTTACAGCCCCATTATTTGACGCATATCAGGAAAACTTACAAGAAAAAGACAGCCTTATAATAGATTATGAAAAACAATTCGAAATTATGAACAAAAAGTCCAAACAAATTGTAGCTGAGAACCAGACGATGAGCGATAGACTCAATGTTTTAGAAGAGGAGATAGTGCAAGTGAGACAGAGCTACAAGAAGTTAGTTGTAGAGAAAGAGACAGCGGATATAGAAAAGGCGACGTTGATGGAGAGAGCTGAGAGAGCAGAATCTAAATTGAAAGAGGTGTATGAGCTATATGAGGATAAGAGTAAGTGCTAGCTTCCATTCGCGTTCAAAGGATCTTAAGTTTTTCCTGGAATAAAGTATCCTATGTTTTATTCTAGGATATGATTTATCTATGTGCCACGTTTCTTCCAAAAAAATTAAGCCGTTTATGCGTGATTGAGTCACAAACATATAAACTTTCACATGTATAAATATTAGTAGGATTAGACAACCGTTTTTATTTTTTTAAGCTTGGTATTAGAGGCCTATAGTCTATCTAAAAGAAAGACTTATTTCATCAAGTTATTCCGAATGAAAATCGAAACATAACGATTCTTTGTCCCTTTCTTTCCTTTGATCATCTTCGGGTAAAGCTCAGGGTCATCGTCAGCAGTAGTCTGCACGCTAACGTCTCGCGTCTGTCCAGTGGCAGGCATGATGCGCGACTACGAGACGGTGCACAGGGAGTACTTCAGCGTGAAGAGCGCGCTGGAGGCGACGTCGGGCCGCGCGGCGCAGCTGGACGAGCTGCGCGCGCGCACCGTGCCCGCCGACCTGCACGAGAGGCGGCTCGACCACTGCAAACGGTCAGCGGGGGGGGGGGGGGCTACTTGTACTGACCAACTCTTGAAGTACAAAAAAAAACTCTTCCATACATTTTGGTTGAGTAGGTTTTGAACTGTTGTATGGATCAGCAAACTTGTTTCTCGCTTTCAAAGTTGATCCCATAAGAGTTTTCAGATTTTAAGAACGAAAATATATATATTTTTTTAATTAATTTTGTCAGGAATAGGAATCGATTGTAAGGCATTATTGACAAATTCCTGGAAAACGTTAAAGTATTGAATAAATAATAAAGTAAATATATATCCAACAGGCTTCTAGAAGAGCTGAAACACCAATACGGCATGGAGACAGAACGTAAGACGGAACAAGTGAACAAAACACAAGAACAACTGCGTCTTGTTGAAGAGAAATACAACAAATGTAATCAAGCGAATCAAGCTTTGAAGGCGGAGTTGGAAACTGCTCTCAAGAATGTCAGGTATAATAATGACTAGATGACCCGGTGAACTTCGTACCTTTGATAGATAATATTGGCCGCATCGTGTACGGTTTGTGTTACAAAATTTCGACTTTTTCGGCTGTTCATTTGGGTTTTTCCTAATTTTCTTTTTCCTAAACCACCCTATTGAGGCGAACAAAACAAACAAAATAATACTCAAATTTGTCGAGCCATTTTCGAGGTTTTGCGAGACTAACGAACAATTGATTTCTATATGAATAGATAGACTAGCTGTTCCACGCAGTTTGAGCCGTGTAACTAATCCGACTTTGTTTTATATAAATATAAAGCCGGATTTTTCGAAGTTCAACTTCTAAGGGGATAAAATAAGACATCGCGGGGTTGCAAGCTCGTGTTCCAATAAAATCAAGGGAATTTCTTCCCAGACTATACCGCAAAGCAGCAGTAATATTCCGCCAGCGGCTGAAATCCGCGTCCGCCAGAATAAACCGCGTGCGCAGCAGCGCGCGCCGACACAAGAACAATAACGAACCGCTGCGAAACGCGATGGTAACCCTGGACAAGATCAAACGTGAGATCAAGGTATTACAAAGCCTTAATTCCAGGACTAAGATAAAGAAAACTCCTGAAGATGAAGAATCTTCGTGTGTGGAGATCGCGGCCCAACTGTAGATGTTAGAAACTCAGGCCTAGATGGATGGATGGCCTAGTGCTCAGGAAACTTTGATTGCGCGATGTAGAATCTTGTGGCGCCATCTATCCATAGGTAGCTGATAGTTTCTTGTGTAGTTGATAGATGTCGCTACAAGTTTTAAAACTTAAAATACGATCGTTTACTCTTCGGCAAGGATTTACTTATTATTTTATGTTATTTCCATCCCGAGTTGGACATAATATTATAGGGAATTACAAACTTTTTTTTCCGTCTCCACAAGGTAGTAAAATCCCGCGCATACACATCACTAGAAGAGTTAGAGCGTCGCATAGTAGAGCAGGAGCGTCGCGCCGCTCTCGCTCACTCAGAGTACCGGCGGGACCTGGAGCGAGCCGCTCTAGCGCTGGAACACAAGGAGGGCATCATACGCAGCCTCATTGATAAAGTTGCTGATGTTGAGGAAGTTAGGTGAGTATAAGTAGTCTGATAGAGTTGACACAGAGTTTTGTATACTGGAATGAGAGCGTTGTATAGTGGAGTGAAAGCGTTGTATATTTATTTGTGAGCGTTGTATAGCTAAGTGATAGAGTTGTATATTTATGCGAGTGCGTTGTATAGCGAAGTGATAGCGTTGTGAGAGATAGATTACATACATACATTAGATCTCATTATCTACATATATAAGTATGTAAAAAAAAAAATATTATGTGGTATATCAGTTATTTGGTTTCCATAGTATAATCTCTGCTTAGTTTGTGATAAGATGGCCGTATGTGAATGAATGTCCCAGGATATTAATATAAAATATATTTTTACAGATTAAGTCAAACGAACACCCACCGCCTTCAAGGCATCGTCACAGACTCCTCGCCAGATAGATCTACGTCATCCAAACAAGATAGGAAAGATATACAAACTAAGCCTCCGGTGAAGTTGGTGCCAGGACCAGGAGGCTACTTCCAGGAGAAGGAGGGCAAGAGGAAAGGAAAGTAAAAGAAAGAGATAGATGTTTTAGAAACTTGCTTAAAATTGTTGTTCTTAATTATGTTTTAGAATGTCATAGAAAAGTGTTGGATGTATATTATATATAGAGTAATAAACCTTATTGCTTAATGATTAGGGTCATTACTAAATTTTCCATATTGCAATTTGTAGATTATAGTTCTGTGGTCGGTTGTACCTAGGGTTACCAGACGTCAGAATTTTTGAAAATGTCAGGATTTTTGATTAATGAATGAAATTTTGAATAAGTGCTTTTTTTGTAGGAATCATAATAAATCTAAATAATACAATGAACACAATTATATACAAACTAAATAATACCTACAATCAATACCATTAACATTAAACATCGCGCTCGCGCTCAAATTTATTAGAACACTTTTATAAAAATCTGTTTTTTTGTGAGGACTATTCAGATACAAATCTGGTAACCCTAGTCATAACTATAAATACAAAAGAATTCAAACTTTGCAGACATATTTTTTTACTGTAGGTGAATAAGTCAAAATAATATCATACTTTTCATATTATAATAGTAAAAGTGACTTTGTTTATTACCACTTTAAGCCTCAACGACACAACCAATCGTGATGAAATTTGACATGCAGGTCGCTTCTAAGATGGACAAAAACATAAGCTACTTTTTATCCCAGGAATGCAGACAAAACCGCGGGGGAAAGCCAGTGTTTGATATTTAATGGTAGCGTAGTATTGTAAATGTGTAGTCGTGTCTGAGTAGTTGTTATAGTATAGAAAAAGTATATGGAAAGAAAAAATAATTACAGGATGATTGAATGAATTCATACTAAACATGATCAGAAAATACCTTCTTACTTTTTTGAAAACTAAGCAGAATGCACGTCATTACTTACTACTGTTTTTTTTTTATAATTTTTTGATAACATCAGTAGGTGACCTCATTTAATAATATAATGCCAAAAAGCTGCCTTCCACGAGCGCAGTGCCAATAGCAGAACCAGTAATCTCTTCTACATATTGCAAACGTCCCAAACCAACACTAATCTCTCTGGCAAAAGAATTACAATAAGTTTTAATCGTTGTAACAATTTTAATTTAAACTACAATTAAAGTCATTTCTTTTTCGCCGCGCCGCACTGACGACAATTATAGCAATTCTATTGGAAAAATTCTTAACACCGCTACGGTGGACAGGGGACCTAACCCTGAGTCTCTGAGGCCGCTTATTCCTCTGATAAGTCCATACAAAATCTGTTCTAATTTCAAATTAACAGCTAGATACCGCGTTATTTGGCCTTTGAAAAAATCGGCCCATAATGGACTAAAGTTTAAATATAATAATTTAGTAATATAGGTCTCGTAAAATATTTATTTATTTGCCCATTTATTCTGTATACTTATCAAAAAAATATTATAGATGTAGCAAAGAATTTTATTAGAATTTTTATAAAAATAAATAAATATAACAAAACTTTTTGTGTTTTATGTGGAATCCTCACCCTGTACTGTACCCTAAAATTTAACTACTATAATCTGTATAAATAAAAGGAAAACGTGACTGACTGACTGATCTATCAACGCACAGCTCAAACCACTGGATGGATCGGGCTAAAATTTGGCATACGATAGCTATTATGATGTAGGCATCCGCTAAGAAAGGATTTTGAAAAATCCACCCCTATGGGGGTCAAATAGGGGTTCGCGGGTGAAACCGCGGGGCAGTAATAATATATATTTGGACGAGTGTACGCCATGTTTGCGATGTCCATTATAGAACATCAGCCAAGGTTTTGAGCCCAGATTGAAACAATTGAATTTCGAACATGCTCTTGTCAATGAGTTAAGGTTTATTTTCGATTAGCACAATCTATTCCTTGATACTTAGGATTTTGATTCTGATTCTTCTACTACGAATAAAAAAGATATTGAACATTTTTTTCACAGCGAGTTATGTATTTATGAAGTGCAAACCGTGAGTACCTTATCTCTTTGTGATAGGGTTTCAAATCCCTTCTCTAACTGAACCCACAAGAGAATAGACAAACATAATGTGAGCTATCTTTTAGATGTTTGGCAACTGTTAAAAATAAATAGACTAATGTAATTTGTCTGTTTGTTTGTAGATACGCGTATGTAGAAATGCATGGATTTATTATTTGTTTTTGATAACAGCTACGAGGTTATTTTTACATGAAAACTGCCGTATTACAGAAGTGAGGTCGTGAACGACAACAAGGTTGCCACTAAATTTTAGACGAGGTTATCATAAATCTGTTTGACAACCCCTATGTAGGTTGGTATCTACAATTCTAAAATTACACTTATCTTACCTTATCATATAAAGTTTTGGGTCCTTACTTAGTTAAGGTGGAAGAAGTGGGAGTAGTGGGACCCATTTTGATTTTTTCTAATGAATATTTTATATGAAACAATTTAATTATGTCATTTGCGCATAAGGCATATGGAAACAGATTGATGTATATATTCAATAATAAAAAACTAATATCCGTTATTAATTATTATTGAAAAAGTATAATTAATTAGGTACAATAAGTCATTGCCATACGACTCAGCGTGAATCAAAAAATTGCGTCTCATAGGGGCTTAAAATTGATTATTACATCAAATTTTAAATTTAAAAACAAAAAGACCGTTAAACACCCTAACTGTATTACGTATCTAATAATTTTGGTAGTTTTCTCAAGGACGCTTCATTACGCGATGTTCGCTTGTATTTGACACTTTTGATATAGGCTTGTATTTGACACTTTTGTATCCTTTCTTAATTGGCATTCTCATGAAACTTTGTATAAAAACTGTAAATTGCTTAATGTGACACTAACGTGAGTACTTTTGGGGCTGACCGTACACCTGTCGTTCCAATTTAAAGAGGCACGACTCGCAAAAGATTTGGGGAAGGGGTAATAATCTGCGCGAATCAGAATCGAAAAAATCATCCTCAAAAACATTTAAAACTCAAGATAATATTATGTGAAAATTTTCCTTATCATTTTAAACCCTTCATAATGGCGATTAGCGGCGCACCGTTTCATTTGTTATCAGCCATTTGTTGTGTTAATGTGGCAATATAAACAATTAATTGTGATGCCAGGATTCCACACGACTTCTGTATGTCGTGTGTGGTGTTACAGAACTAGGAAATAGTGTTGTGAAATATGTATACGTGACAAGTGTGATTCAAAGGTGTTTAAGGTAGCTCTAAAATCTACATCAATTCGTTATAATTTGCGAAATAATTATCTAAAATATTCTTCACCATATTCAGTCCAAGGGTCTTCACTGCTGAACATTGCCCTCCCCCATTGATTTCTATAAGAGACGGTCTTGGGTCGCTTATGTATCCATTTCCTTCAGTAGGTTTAATGGTTTGTTTACTTGCGCACAAACTTTTTGTCTAAAAAATACTGATTTTGGGTCTAGCCCGCCCTCAGGCCAGGTCCAGTGAGTTTATACGAAAAAGATTTATACGCCATTGATATATTTATATTTTTCCAGGAACATAGTCCTTTTCGTCTAATGTCTTACACATAATTATTGATTTCTTATGATCTTTGTCATCTATATAGAAAGTTTTCTATGGGAAAGAATATTTTTTCAACTCGTAAATACTTATCCACTGAAGAACATACTTCCCCCTTCTCTTTAAATTCTCACGAACTCCTGATTACCGAGTTTCACGAGTGAGACAGAGAATAGTCACATCGAGAATTCACCGTCGAGTTTAAGTACAGAATAACATAGCAGATGGTAAGTCGCTACCGTCGCCTATGGACAATACCAGTAGGATTGTGAATGTGTCGCCGACCTTTATAAAGAACTAAAGAAGACGACTGGCTCTCAAGTGCAATTCGAGAATACTCGGATTTAAAGGAATAACGCTTTTATTATCTTTAACACTTGATAGAAATATGAGCAATAAGAAAATATTTTCATTTTTGTATTAAATTCCTTTTTAGGGTTCCGTACCCGTATGGTCCAAATGGAGCACTATTGCTGTCACTCACGTGTCCGTCTGTCACAATTTTGTTCCGAAGATTTTTTAACTTCCCATTGACCTATGAACTTGAAATTTGGTGATAATGTTTATTAAATATTACGTATATTTTACTAACGAATATAAAAATATTGATATATCAGTTTTTTACATTGAAAATTAACATATCTATAAGTTTGTACGGATCCCTCGATGCGCGAGTTCGACTCGCACTTTGCCGGTTTTTTTATGGTCAGTAGGTAATTGACAGGTGAACATAAATAATATCTCACACATATTTGAAGCGCTTCAAAAGCTATTTTTTATTTTACCAGCACTGTATCATTATATTTTGATTGACACGGGTTATGTTCACAAAGGGCACTGACTGACCATGCGGTGACCATCGAAAGACCCAAAATCAACGATGATTCAATCAAACTTAATTTGGGTCTGTCTTAGATATCAGTACTGTATTTACAGCTTTTTATAGGTGTACTATCTTTTCGCCCGTGGCTTCGCTCGCGCAGACTTTATAAAATTTATATAACTTTCCTTTATTTATTTATTTACATATTTACAATTAAAGTAAAAAATACAAACTATGATATATAGAAAACATCCTCAAAGCCCTCGCTGCTGTCGATAGGCAAGGTTCCCAACAGGCTGGCAGCGTTCCCTTTTTGGATGGCCAAGCTTATGCGTTGGCGGAAAAAGCTCCCAGCCCGTCGGTCTCCCGAAGCCTCGATGAGCTTGGATGATAAAATCCGAGCAAATCGGCGAGCCTCGAACCCCCATGGACCCATGGTTTCAACTGCGAATGGCATGAACGAAAAATTAGAACCAAGACAAGCGTATTTTTTAAATTTGGATTTTTCAGCACCGGTCGCAGCCGCCCCAGCGACTTTACAAGTCGCCAGTAAGTGGGAAGGCGCAAGTGTATCTACACACGTGGCATCCCACACCAGCGGCTTGCCAACACTCCACGGGATCAAAGTCATACCATCCGGCCTCTTGCCATCGTCACGCGCAATTCCGACTGGTTCTAGTACAGAAGGTACGTTGGCAACAACAAGAGCCCTACGGATAATATCATTAAGAGCCGCGTGGCGTGAAAAACGGCCGGCGCTTAAAGAGCACGAAAGCCCATGGTGGCCGAGCTCGTTGACAAAGTCTCCGCAGCGGCAGCGATGAGGATGATTGGTCCTGGAACCAAGACGGAGACAAATGCATAAACTTAAAGTGATTCGGTCTAACAAAGTACCGATGTTTGTAGATGGAATGGCTTGCAACCAGAGACCCGATTCCTTCTCAGAGACAGCTAACAAGCGTGCGCGGTCCGAATTTGAAGAAAAATTGGAAAATAGATTTTGCCAAGTTTTTTCGCATAGAGGCTTGTCCCACTCTCTCTGAGAGTGACTTAAGGTTAGCGACGGAATATTTGTGCCTGGACAAGCTGCCTGCCAGGCATTTCTGGCATCGGATAGATATGGACTTTCCTTTATAGATAACTTCGTAACAGTATAAAAGTAAATTCTAAAAATCTTTAAATGACAATAACAATAACTTTCTTGCAACATCCGATTTTAATGAAACAAAGCCTATATTCTATTTCGTCTGTCTTCTTCTGAAAACTACATGAAAATCAGTTCAGTAGTTCTGGATATGTGCGTGAACTGACAACTTCGTGAATTAGTTAAACAGAGAATTCGTTCCATGTCGCCGTATATTTCTCTCCATCATTGTCCATCGTTTCGGCTATATTGGGCGTGAACATTGTGTTCATCTTCATATTACACATGAAGTATCTACACTAATATGGTAACAGGGCACATCAATTTATTTGGAACACTATATTGTTGCAAATAAATCTTTTGTGCCATCACTGTAACTTTAAGATAAGACTTTAAGATTTTTTTCACATTTTTATTTTTCCTCACCTAATTGATTATACCTACAGGGTATATTGTCTGTCAGAAGATTGCAAGAGTCCTTCCGAGTATCAGGGTATATTATTTATGACAAAATATTATCTTTGGATTTATCTTTAGCTGGTTTGAATTAGGTACCTTTTACAATGGTAACTTCAGGTTTGATCTTCGATTTTGACTCTATAAAGACAGAAATTAAGATTTTCTAGAGCTACCAAAACCTTGTTAAATCGCATGTTTTAGGCAAGTCAGTTGTATACTTGTATACACAAGTGATATGTGAATTTGAAATAAAATATTGTTATGCAAATTTTTTAATGCAAATATAATATTATAAGTATTGTTATTTATTTATAATATTAATTTAGTCGAGTGCTGAATTTGATTGAGATGGTAAGTCGATACATTTTTTTTATATTACTTAAATTATTATTGTGGTACCTATTTTTCTTTTTATTGCTTTTAGAAGGCAAGGGAATTGATCCTATAGTATCTATTACTAGTTTTCTGCGCCGTGGCTTTAACCCACAATCTCCTATTTTAGGGATTGAATTTCGGAAAATTCTTTCGCTAAAGGAAGAACCTACCTTCCGAATTTAATGGTTTTATGAACTAGTCTGTGTTGCCTTCTTAAATAAAAGGTAACAAGTACAGTGACATCATTATTTGTTTTATTTTGAAACAAAAAATAACTAATGCCACGAAGAGATTTAATTTAAATTCTTTGAAGCCATATTAGGTCAATATCCTTTATTTGTAAAACCAAATGAAAATATCCTACTTAAAGTCATTAGGTTGGCCCTAAGATAATATCATATTTTCAGGGAAATATTTTACCTGCATTTTTACCTTAGACTGCCTTTAGGTCTTTAGTTTTTTGTTGGGTTATTTTCAGAGGGCCATAATATTATTCTCGATTCTGAGCATCGCTTCGACTCAGGACCCAAATTGTGACTTCACCCAAAATGTATGTAATACTACGTTACTACTATTATTTAATTATTACCATTAATCCTTATCCTTTCATATTATTATATTAGCAAGCAGTTGTTTGTTTGTCTGTACATACAAACATTGATTAAGATTATATAGATACCTACATACATAGCTTAATATCTAACGTAACATAAGTAAATAGGTAGAGTACTTACAATATTTTTATACTAAATTTTTGTGAAATCTAATCCAGTAAAATAGCTAACAGACTAGATAATTTTATTTAAAAATTCCATGTAACGCTCAGTAATATGTAAGTAACCATTAAATACTTATCAGTCAACTTCATAAGAGATAATATTATTTCTAAGGAATTGCCTATCGTTATAGGCATATTAAGCCCGTAAAATATTAAAATCTACACGCGAAAATTAAAAGGTCTCCTATCTCGCTATATTCGATGATAGCTCAGTGGTAGTGACGTCGGACGCCGCGGCGAAGGTCGTGGGCTCGAATCCTACAATGAGCTTGAGCTTTCGGTGAAGGAAAACATCGTGAGGAAACCATAGCACGGTGGTAGGGTACTTTGTAGTACCCGCCTGGCTGGCTACCACCCTCAAGTTGAAAATCTGTCGCCAAACACCTATTGGTGTGTTCCGCCAGCTGCACATGAGAGCCAGATCCTTCTAGGCTTTGTGTGCTTACCACCTTCGGCCACATCATCACCTACCATAGTGAGATTGTGGTCAAACAATATTCATCGCCCAATCATATACCATTACCATTAAATAACAGTAACACCTGTGCAAAATAAAGGCAGTCTATTTTAATTTCAGATACAAACAGGTAGATCCTACTACGTGTACAATCCAAACTATCCCCAGAACTATACTCCTGGCGTACAATGCAGGTGGATAGCTATATGTCCGTCTGGATACAACTGTAGATTAGATTGCAACGTGATTGTGCTGCCTCAGGTAAGAATGAAGATGCGCGTTCACTTGGTTTATATAAAAATGCCTATCGTATAGGCTATCAGCATTTTTAATAGGACAATAAGTGGACGTCAATGTTTTTACTTAGACACTTTTTAGGGCTCCGTACCCGAAGGTTTCAACCGGAGCCCTATTAGATACTATCACTCACGTCCGTCTGTCCGTCGTCTGTCACAAGTTTGTTCCAAAGATTTTTTTAACTTCTATTCGATTTTTACTTTGAAATTTACATACCTACAAGTTTGCACGGAACCCTCGATGCGTGAGTCCGACTCGCACTTGGCCTGTTTTTACTCAGGATAGTGTCCAAAGATACCTAACTAATATAGGTTAATTCGTGTAATGGTATGTTCGTCTTTTACGAATTAAATATTAAATATACTGGGTGATTTTGTTATCACTGGCAATACTTGCAGGGGTGGAAGTAGGTACTCATCAATGTGAACAACTTTTGTTATGAGACTAACTGTGAAATCATGAAAAAATTATCAGCTGTTCCATACAAAAGTTCAATACCTACTCGACCAAAATGTATGAAGCAACCGTATTATTTTACGCGATATCAGAGTTAGCCATATAATAAAAGTTGTTCACATTGATGAGTACTTCCACCCCTGCAAGTATTGCCAGTGATAACAAAATCACCCTGTATATATCAAACACATCTAACCAACGATAACTTGAGAGTATAAAATAGTTACTAAATACTGTCGGCTGGATACATTTTATATTATATTCTATAAAAAAAAAAACATAATTTAACCCCGCATCTGATCTTACCTCACATTCTTACCTATCTTCAGATGATTTGAATGATCAGTTTAATTTTTTTTTGAGTTGGTTTCCAGACGCCATCATGTAACATGGACCGCCTGCTAATATCCAAAACTGGAGATCCGCAGTTGTCTTCAGCAGAGACCTACTGTGGCCTGGGCTCAGTCACGGCAACATCTGTAGCACAGAGGATAAGTATAGGTGAGAAACTGCCGTGTAGGTACTCTAATCTTTAACCCCACACAAATGGAACGCGCGTCCCAATACCTACAAAAAAAAATAGAATTCCAAGAATCGCGAGCTAAGTTATTAAATTAGTATGGATTAATTTACGAGTATTTATGTAAACTTCTGGATCTTTATATTCCAAAAATAATTAACCTCCAATGGCTCCGAACAAAGATAGATATAGACATTGTAAATAGTAATTTAAACTGTGGTAGAGTTACCGACTACCTGGCTACCACCTTTATGTTGAAAATCTGTTGCTATACCTTTCGCTGCAACAGCCTAAACCACTGGGGTTAGAAACTTGAAATTTTCACACAGTTTCCTTAAATAACGTAACCATCCATAATAAAGGAGTTTTTCAAAATTCAACCCCTAAGGGGGTAAAGTAGGGGATCGCGGGGCGCAAAGCTATTTGGAAATAAGACATGCAGTCGTATGTATCTAAAGACTGACCTCATCTGACCTACAATCTACATAATTAGGAAAAATGGCTTATTTGGACCAGCAGTGGAAGTCTTATGGGTCGTGATACATTTCATTCCAGGGTTGATAACATCTAGAAACAGTCCTGGAGGACGATTCATGTGCCAGCTCACTGCACAACCAGCTGTCCCCACCCCTAGCCCTTGTAAATGTGGTGAGAGGAAACAGGTATGATTATATTCAGTGACAATATCAAACTTTAAACTCATTTATTCAGTACTAGCTGTTGCCCGCGACTTCGTCCGCGTGGAATTTATATTGCACCAATTAGAATTTTAAATATTGTTTAGATTACAATACAGTACAGGTACAGTTGATGCAGTTGTTGTAGTTTTCTTATGTTCACAAATGATAACAACTACCTACCTCCTTTTCAATCTTTGCAATAACAAAAGGTTACTGCCAAAAAAAAAGATTCAGTACTAGCTTCCGCCCCGCGGTTTTACCCGCGTTCCCTAGGTATCTTGAGTTTTACCGGGATAAAAAGTAGCCTATGTTCTTCTCCATACCATAGGCTACCTGCGTACCAAATTTCATCGCAATCGGTTCAGCGGTTTAGGCGTGAAAAGGTAACAAACAAACAAACTCACTTTCGCATTTCTAATATTAGTTAGGATAAACAAATATTAGTTAGGATTAGGATTTTCTGACTAATTATTGATTTTATGTTCAAATAGGAGCTAGTGGAGGAGGTAGTAACGTCGGATCCTACAATGAGCTTCAGCTTTCATTTCAACCATAGCTTGGTGGTAGGCTACTTTGTAGTACCCGTCTGGTAGCTACCACCCTCAAGATGAAAATCTACCAACCACTTACCGGTGTGGACCGGCAACTGCACTTGAGAGGCAGTTCTTTCTAGGTCTCCTTTGACCATCATCATCATTAACAAAAGATAAAGTCTCTCGTAACCAAACTAATACCGCTTCCAGAACAGAATAGTTGGTGGCCAAGAGACAGGCGTGAACGAGTACCCTATGATGGCAGGATTAGTAGACACCAGAATTTACCAGATCAAGTGTGGTGGAGTGATCATTAGTTCCAGATACTTGCTGACGGCAGCTCATTGCGTCGCTAATCAGACGATCGACAATATAGCTATAATAGTAGGTGAACATGATGTGACTACTGGTGAGTTTCGTGTAATTTGTTAATCCAGAATATATTCTATCAGTGTGCCAAATTTCATCCAAATCCGTTCAGTAGGTTTAGTGTGACAGAGTATCTAACATCCACCCATCCTCACACACTTTCGCGTTTATAATATTTATTATGTATTAAATTTAAAATTGATTCGTTATTTACGAAATAATTAAATTAATCAAGATCATCCATAGAAATTAATCCTGGGCGTAAAAACATAAATACATACGTCTAACACATAATTTATGCGGCTTCTCTTTTGAAAGCAAATCAATATCACGAAGGTGCTTTAGTTTAACTTATAAGTCATCTACTCAATTAATAATTCTGTGTTACAGGTGATTCTCCTGGCACAAAAGGGTATAGAATATCTCGGTTCATCATACATCCCTCATATTCTACGTAAGTTGATTGTTAAATTTACTTCTTATTTACAATTTATTTATGACTTTTAATAAGAAGAACGGCAATTTATAGGAATACTAGCTGTCCCCGGCGGATCCACCCACGTTCCCGAGAAAAAAAAAATAGCTCATATCGTTCTCTATACCATAGGATATCTGCATACCAAATTTCATCGCGATCGGTTCAGCGGTTTAGGCGTGAAAAGGTAACAAATAAACAAACTCACGTTCGCATCTATAATATTAGTTAAGAAGTTAGGATTCGATATTCTAGAAGTGTCTTCAAGATTAAATTATATCTGTTACCAGAAACTTTAAGCCTCACCAAAAGAAACATAAATTTTTATGATGTCGATCGTTTATAATTATTAAAATGACATTTCTCATTTCTATTGATTCAAATAACTTTGTTTTTGGTTTTAGGTCCAACTATGACTATGACATTGCATTAGTACAAACGGCTCAAGAAATTGAGTTCAACGAGTATGTTGGGCCCGTCTGCCTTCCATTCAAGTTTGTCAACAATTCTATGACTGGAGCAAAACTTACCATATTAGGTAAAGTTTGATTATTTTTCCACAGCGCTGGTTCAGAAAGGCATTATGTAGTTGTGAGTTATGACCTGCGTTACTTATTATATGTATTCATAAAAATATCCAATATGTGAATAAGAAACAGAAATGGACCAAATAGAACCTTGAGGAACTCCATTATTTATTCGAAAATATCAGTATAAAGTTTCCAAAAAGGCAATAAATTAATTTAGCGAACTTGTACAAGGTATCGATAAATCCTTAGCTATAGAACTACGGAACCCTCAAAAAGTTTTCTTGAACATTGTCTGCAGGTTGGGGCACACTCTTCATCGGTGGACCAACATCCAACGTGCTCCGGAAGGTAGACGTTGACGTCATCAGTCAGAGCCAATGTAGAAAAGTAGTACCAAACTTAACTGATCGACAAATCTGCACTTACACTCCCGGGAAGGATGCTTGTCAGGTGCGAAAGATAATCCAATCACTTTTTTTATGAATAAGCTATATAATATATATAATAATCCATATATAAGTAGTATATAATATATATAATAATCCATGTATAAGAAAGTCTAAAACTTGTGTGTAACCTTCGATCTCCTATAAAGATTGTACAGGACTCGATTTTAAGATGACCAAAAACATTGGAAATAATTTTTTTACGTGCTTTGACATGATATAATTTTTTTAAAGGCTAATTTTTTTTTTAATAATTTGTCTGAATATTTAAATTAGTTTTAATTCATCCAGTATCTTCTGCTCCTACATTTTTAGTATTTTTAACTGAAATAATTTGTCCTAGGACCGTGTCTATAACTGTGTCGCATGCACTTGTGTACTTTTCTAGGCTGTAGGAATTAATTAACTATCATTGAGTTCTGCCCGCATTATTCCTCGACCTTGCCCAAACACTGCACATTACCCTGCATTGACCTACTCTCTTTTGTGTTCTGACGTTTTAAAATCCCCAAGATAATTAGTCACATGATTATTTAAAATTATGACGTTATGCTTTTATTTCTGAATTCAAAATTAGAAGAGAGAATTAGAAGTTTTGTTTCTTTTTAGATCTGTCATTATCAAACTGAAGGTATGTTTTTATGCATGTGTGCTGTTATGTGACTTATTTTCATATGTATAAATATCTTTATTGGTGCAGTTTTTATACATACAGTGTGTCTGATCACCGGTGTCCGACCCGTTAAGGTGAAGCATCATAATACATACATAGAAGTAGGGATGGGCCGAACATGGGTTTCACCGAATACGAACATTCGACGAATGATTACGAATACGAATTGATTCCCTTAGGTAAATTTGTTCACGTAAACCGGGCACCGGACCTTGCCGCCCGATCCCCCGTTGTTGTTATTGCATCATCTAGTAAAGAGTAAAACGTCACCGCGTGCGTTTGTTTTGGTTATTTTTTATTTGAAAAGTATATTTGAATAGTTTATTTTGCTTGGTTTTATAATTGTGTGCCTAAAAATGAGTGGAAGAAGGAGATCGAGTATATGAACTTATTTTCGAGAATGTGAAGAAGACCGTAGTAAAGTGAAATGTACGATTTGCGGAAACTTCCTCGGTGATTTAGCCGAATATTCGGCCGAATACGAATATTCGGTAAACCTGCCGCATATGCCGAATACCGAATATAAAACGAATATTCGGCCCATCCCTACATAGAAGCGTCTAAATCGGTACATATTGCTAAATAAATGAACCCATAGGTCAGTATAAAGAAAATTAAAATGGCCGCCATTTTAAAGCAGTAGGGGCAAGATGCCTTATTATCGTGGATTTGTCGATAAAATTGATCATATTGCTTCGCCTTAACGGGTCGGACACCGGTGATCAGACACACTGTATAATGTGTATCCTGACTTCGATCGAGTGACCGTCTCTTTGTCACCCATATGGTAGCTATTAGTGGTTGTCGGACCACTGCCTCCGCGGCGATGGTCGGGGTTTTGAATTTTCTATGATCAGTGATCTTATTGTGATAAAATGGTGGCAGGGTACTTTTTGTTGGTACAACCAGACTCGCTACCACCCTCCATCATCAAGGAACTATAAATAACGATGTTGCTCTGCGCACAAGAGATTGTGGCCTACAAAATGATAATGATCGTTTTATAGGATGATTCTGGTGGCCCCCTCCTCTACACGGATCCAGCGACGGGCCTGAGCTTCAACATCGCCACCGTTAGCTCCGGGCGGTTCTGCGCGACCGTCGACCAGCCAGGAGTCAACACCAGGGTCGCATCCATGCTGAACTGGATTGTGACCACAACGCAAACTAATTATTGTATAAAATGATTGAAATTATAAATTGTCTTTTGAGTTTTATTTTTGTCTTTGTTTGTGATAATTTAGAATTTATTCATGAACTCAGTGAGTAGAGAGAGGCTTCTTATTAATGCAATTTAACCTGATTAATGTTTAAATTGTCACTAATTTATCGACCACCTTTGTTATTGTCACACGAATTGTTTTTTACTTAGATGTCCATATGAATAAAATAGAATCAAAATATAGTGTGATTTAGGATTATAAGGGTTCGTAGAGGTTGGTTCGTCAACTGTCCCCAGAAGGAGTTATGAATGTGGTAGCTGAAGGTAGCTAGGAATTCGACATAATTCCTAGCTACCTTCAGTTCACAATTATAACAAGCGTTCTAGTTCAGTCTTAGAACTAAGACTGAACTAGAACGCTTGTTATTAAAAGTACCACAGCAAGTGATGACCTATCAGTTGCTACTTATTTACTTATGGTTATTTAAAAGTTGGCGGTCACGGTCATTGAACTTGGAAATATTTTCTCCTGTTAATAAAATATTGACTTATTTTGTTATATTTTTATAACTTTACCAACAGGCAGCATCTATATACTTACCTTATTGAAAATAAAGAAAATAATACCTTTCCCAATAAGCCAAAGATGGCGTTAGCGGTCGCGGCGCAGCCTGCGCGCCAATATTTCAAAGATGGCCGCGAATTTAGGCGCGCATCTATTGATTTTGTCGGCGTTTTCATTTCTCACTAACTTCGCCCTATGCACACTTCAAAAATTTATCTTCATATCTTTATTAACATATTAATAGAGCGGTATTTATTTGATAAACGTCCAAAATAAATGTAGTTAAAGCTGTGCCGGAAATATAACCATCCATTTTAAAATGATTTGACGAAGTGTGCTTTTTTATTTTTTTATTATTTTTTATTGTGTAACTATAAAAAAGGAGCTATGGATTTATTTGTAGATTTCAAGATGAAGACAGACAGGTAGACCAAAAAAAATACGAAAACATGCCAAAACGCATCCCCTTTCACATCGTTTACGCAACAAGTAAGTATATTTTTCGCTATTTTTAATTCACTATTTTAGTTTTTAGCCGTCGCTGTTATTCTTTACCTAAATCAATAGTAGTAATTTATAAAAAAAAGTGAATTATGAACCTAGTTAAATACCTGACGTATGTATGAAAAAAAAAAAATTAAGTATTTAATTTAGTTAATTATGTTTTATATTAGTTTAGCTATTAATATTAACTAATAAAATATCTAGTTGCATCATGGCAGGGCCTTATTTATCTTAGCTCTCGTAAATCGATGGAAATACCCTCATCCTTATAAGATTTAAGGAGGCACTTTCGGTTTTTAGTCATAAATTAAAAAAAGAAACTTATCTTAACGCCCATAACCATCATTGAGGAAGGCAGAGGTCCCAGTACTGAGACCCAGATTTCACCGAAGATATTTAGGCCAACGAAATACGTGACGAGCATTTTATTTTATTTTTTATTTCTATCGGACAATCAAAATGAAATCTTAGGTACCATCAGGTGGATCATCTGCCTGCTTGTCAAAGTCAAAGCCATTTATTCAGTTTAGGCACTAGAAGTGCACTTACGAACGTCGAAGCTACTGAAGTCAGTTCGTTTTGGACAGTCTGACAATGTTGGCTTTTTTTCCATGAAATGTTTAGCAATGCAAAATTAAAAAAGTCAGCCTTCATATAGAAAAAAAAAACCTTGGAACACAGATAATAATATCTGAACAAAATAACGTTATCTTATTGTTTTTAACCGACTTCAAAAAAGGAGGAGGTTATTTTTTTTATTTTGAATGACTATACTCTCGAGGTGTTCCCATTGTTATCAGGTCAGGATCTGATGATGGGATCCTGGAGTAATCAAGGGAATAGAAGATTTCCCTCGATTTCTCCATACCCCTATTATTGGCACACCTATTGCGATTTGGGTATATTTTCAAAGTAACTTGTGCATTTGCTATGGAAAAGCACAATTTTTATTTTATTAACCGATTTCAAAATAGAAGTATGTTCTATGTTCGACTGTAATGTATTTTTCCTTTTATTTAACAAGCATTCAGGTGGTCCATCTGATGGTAAGATTTGATTGTCTGATATTTCTATTGCCCTATGCACATTAGCAATACTAGGGGGATCCCATTGTGTTATCGACCTTTACCTTGCCTGACCTAGGAATCGAATCCATATCCTCCTGTTTTAGACGAGCTTTATTAACATAGGTACTCCAGCAAGTATATTAACGAAATATGGTACTTATTGCTGATAGATAAACTGTAAGCATTTGATATTAGATCTAATATAATATTAGATAAATACCTACGTATCTTATCTTTTCATCTTTATTATCTCATTATTAATAAAATGCCAATAAAATGAAACGTATGCGTTGTGTTTATAATAGAAATGCAAAAAAAATAAGAGTGGAAAGGCCTATCTACCTAATTTTAAAAGCTTGCAATCAAACATACAGACAAACTACAGTCCTACGAATTAAGTACCTACCTATAAGATTTTCGGTGAATAAATTTTATGCTTTTTCTTTCATTCTATTATCTAACTATTCACGCAAAAATATTTTATTTTCATAGGCAATCCTGTAAAGCTAATTTTATAATAAACTTGCTTCTGCCCCGCGGTTTTACCCGCGTACCCGTGGGATCTTATGATTTCCTGGGATAAAATGTAGCCTATAGCCTTCATCGATAAATGGGCTATCCATCACTAAAATAATTTTTCAATTCGAACCAGTAGTTCCATTAGCGCGTTCAAACAAACAAACAAACTCTTCAGCTTTATAATGTTAGTATGGATATGCATGATAAACTTTACGTAGTAAAACATTAAAAATAAAAAGTAAAAGCATATTAAGCAAATTAATTAATGAAATTTAACTTATTTTCATTAAATTGTCTAAGACACAAGGGGCAACAAAATATTTTCGTATTCAAACCAATAAATAAATAAAATCTATGTAATCCAATTTGCAATCTATGGATTTCTTCGAGCTGAATGACAAAGCAACAAAAATTCCAGTACCTATCAGTTTTAGGCCTATAGGTAGATACTAGTGAAGTGGATACATATCTAAAGAGCCAGCCAATACTGCTAGTGGGAATATCGATTGTACCGACAGAGTGATTGAGTTGTATGTACTCGTAAGTACTGTAAGCAAAGTTGGTTATTCTATAATTGGCTTTGTGATTAAAATATTTAAGTACCTACTTCAGATCGATCGTCACCACCGCTGCGGCTACGCATTTTTTAAAACTTCCCCCTGGTGCGTTATGGGGTTTTTATGACCCGAAAACAAACCCCCTTACAGTGCGATACGGAGTGTATCTTGTAAGACGTAACTGATAAAAGTTGAATTGTAGCCAGTACAAATTAATATAAGAGGTTTTACTTCTAAAATGAGGTCGTGGGTTCGATTCCCTCTCAGGAAAAACATTTGTGTGCATGAACATATCTGTTTGTCCTGTGTCTGGTTGTAATTATCTATATATGTATGTATTTACAAAAGAAAAGTAGTATATGTAGTAGGTATATCAGTTATCTGGCTTCCATAGTACAAGCTCTGCTTAGTTTGGGGTCAGATGGCCGTGAGTGAGGAATAATGTCCCAGAATATTTATTTATTATTTATTTAAAATACTGTTAGGTAATAATATTATATTAATGAAATTAAATGAAATATTTTATTTATTCAAAAATGCCTCCATAGGCACTTATGATTTGTCAGACTCTAACTTACTTTAGTATTTTATTAAGTATATAGGTACAACTGGCAGCGTTGAGGTATCTGACTTTTTTAGAAGCTATGAGCAAAATTAGAAACGAGGCTATTACAACCTCGTAACGCACTGAATTTAGGGTAAAAAACGTCTTAACGTAGTGATGAGAACTAAACATCAATATATTGAAAAATTTAGTTTATTGCAAGGAAAATATAACAAAATTGTGCTCAAACACTTAAGTTTCAGTTTTAAACTTAAAAATTAAGTTTTTTTATAACAATATTTTGAATAGACGGAATAATCGTTCTGATAGCAACTCGTCCCTTTCGCTATGGTAGTTTCTGGGTTCTTTATTGATGGGATGAGTTGCAAGTGGGCTTTAATATTATTTATATATGATAATATCTTTTTAATGTATGTTCTTTTTATTTTTTATATATTAGATATAAGAAATGAATATATACTATACATTATATTATATTATATATTATTATATACTTTATCGACTCAGCACGTCACTAGTGTCGAACGCAGCGCGTGCGGCGGCGCTGGGCGCGGTGCTTGGTTCGGGGCCTTTTGGACCTATACCATACTGGAGTATTATTTGGTCTCTGATATGAACCTAGGTGCAAATAACCCCGAATGCAGTTAGCTACGGATCATTATTCCATTTGACGAAGGATAAATATCTGTGTATGTAAAGAAGATTAGGCTTGATGTTGTAATTAAAACCTAGATGGCTCACAAGAAACGCATAATTACTATTGTCCGCGGTCTACAACTACTTCAAACTGAGTTTTTCTAATTTTGTATTCGATTGATTTATGTCATAGTCTATTTATTCAATTCAGGACTTCACGCCTAATATTTATCCTACCACCGTGCTATAGTTTCCTCGCGATGTTTTCCTTCACCAAAAGCTCAAAGACATTTGTAGGGTTCGAACCCACGACCTTCACAACGGCTTTCGATTTTACTATCACTGAACTATCATCATTTTAAAAAGTCTAAACGTCACTTATAAACATACAAGGCTGTTTAACTTATGGTTTTGAACATGTTCTGTTCCCAGGCGAAGACAGCTCATACCCAGCATGTGAGCTGAACTCCCAAGGCCCAGCAGCACGGGGTTGGCGCAGCGCCGGCGCTCCACCCCATGAGCTACTACTGAGGCTCTCTTGTGTCACCAACGTGCATAAGCTGCAGCTGCTGGCTCATCATCAGCTTATACGTAAGTTCTATTTCGATCTCTATAACGTTAAAAGGTCCATAAGCAATTGCCAACCTAAGTCTTTTGAAGCCTTTTTTGAAGAACTCGATTTCGTAGTGTTATGGGAAAGTCGCATTGTGTAGCACATTCCACATTGGGCCACATCCTAATGGTCCGACTGAACAACTTTTTTAGGAAATACGTGAAGAGGTACACGCATCAATTTAAGATTTAAGACCGTCTCTCTGTACACCTTAGATTTTAGTAACAAATAAATTCATTATTAAGTTAAGTTTCGACCAAACTGGCCAAATCTAACATAATTGAAACCTGACATTCTCTCTCCCTCTGTAGTCACGGACATCATAGTTTTTGCTGTATGAACTTCGTCGACAGGCTGTCTTAAAGACGGTTCTTCATGTTTTTGATATTACGATGTTTGTAAATGAGGTTTATTATCAAAATGTCTTTGTGTAAAAATTCGTTCAAAGTTGCTTTTTACTCAGCTTATCTTCCTGAGTCTGGAAATAATGATCCCCCAATACATCTCACTTATTTTTATAATTTTTGCACCTGAATGATTAATTTCCGAAATCTACCCCTGTTTGTCTATCTAGTTGTTTTGGAATACAAGCTGTCATCCATTTGTGTTGTTGTTTACAGCGGCTTGTGTAGAGGTGCTAGTATCAGGAGGCCTGGTGTCAGAAGGAGCGGCAACACCATGCGGGGCTACATACACCAGTGTGGGGAGAGTCACCCTCGCCAGACCAGCACCGCAGGCACGGACCAGGGAGTTGAGGTACTTACATTATTAATAGCCTTTTATAACCTTTTCTGCTTGTCCTCTTATCTTTTTTTATATACTACTAGGTGGCAAATAAGCTTACGGCCCACCTGATGGTAAGCGGTTACCGTAGCCTATAGACGCTCATAACACCACCGTTAAAGAAAATACAATATTATATTTACCCTGTCAGGGGTATCACTCACGCGTTGCCAACCTTGAGACATGAAGTTGTTAAGTCTCCTGTGCCTGTAATTTCACCAGCTCCCATACCCTCCTAACCGAAACACAGTAATACAAGTGCACTACTATTTCACGGCGGAATTAGATATAGTGGTAGTACTACCCCGGGTGAACTCTACACTAAGACTCTCATGGACTCTAAATTATTTTTGACCAGTGGGTAAATATCTCACCAAGATAAGACATCTCTTATCTTCACGTCATCACGTGGCTGAAGGACATAACGCCTATAACAGGAACCTGCCGAAAAGCTCTGGAAGATGCTTAGTGATAGATTTGTAACAATAAGGTGGTAGTACAATCGAGCCAACATAAAACAATGAAAATTTCAATTTCTAGGTCTGCAGCTCTTCCAGAACCAACTGTAGCAAGATTTGTCAAACTCAGATTATCCGGACCTCATACTCCAGCAAAGGATGATGATCAGGTTATCACTTTACTTTGCGTTATTCTAGCCACCTCGAAAATCAACCATGTGAACTATGTACACAGCCAAACCTGGTCCAGGTTTGGGTTCCAGATGTGTACTTTTAGTAAATGTATAAAAAAACCTTTACACATCTTCTGTAATATATAAACTGGAAAACTGACCGACTGTTGATATATCAAAGCCCCTAACCGCTAGACCTAGAGACTTGAAATTTTGTACATACTTAGATACCTCATACAGTGTAGGCATCCACTTTATAAAGGTTTATAATAAATCTTTTATTATCTTGACTATCCAGGTAGCACTAATGGCAGTTAACGTCCTTGGCGAAGAAGTAGAAGAGACAGGGAAGACCACACCAGTTTCAGCCGAACCATCTTACTCTCCATACGATGACTTAGCATTTGTGATGTACGTGGACAATGAGATTGCTGATATGGTCAGGAGTTTGGATGAAAAGAAGAGAACTGCTGTTACTGGTGAGTTTGGTGATGTTTATGACATGTTAATGTGGGCTTTATCGGTGTAAGTATGACATTATGTTAGTCTCGACCCCTTTTTAATCGGTTGGCTCGCGAATGGGACGCGCGTCTCAAAACTACCTACAAAAAAATAGAATTCCAGGAAGCGCGAGTCAACTTAACTTATAGCTGTTTTTTTACAAGACTTTTATCTCAGTTATGTAAATTTAGAAATTTCTACATTACGCTGAAAAATGGATGACCCATGAGTTTAAACAAAATGTTAATTCGTCTTTGTTTAGGATTTTCTTTATATAAACTATAATGTATATTTAGTTCCTGAGTTTTCATCTTAAAACAGGCAGCTAAAAGTTGACAGGCAAGCATCTACCTTAATCCTACGGTCTCTAACTGTTACCCTTGTTGTGACTGATGCAAAAGATCACTATACCCTGTCCATTCGTTTATTTTCTTTTTGACGTTTTAAATGACAAAGAAAAATGAACTTCATTCATTTGTGATAAGGTTTATCTCATAAATCAATGGTTAATTGTATGATGAGACTAATGAACCTTAAACTACAGCAATAAGGTTTATTTTCATTTGGCATTCATAAACTTCAAAAAGAAAATAAACGAATGGACAGGGTATAGATACAAGCTTAGTGTCATTCTAAGTGCCAATTAACCAAAGATCTTAAACTGCTTGAATATTCGGGAGTTAGACATTTGAAGATTGATTTATGATTCCTAATGTAACTCCCAGAAGAACGATTCGAATACGCCCGCCGACTCAAGTCGGCTGGGTCGGCGCTAGCGGCGGCGGGCATCCGCGTGGGGCGCTGGCGGCTGCGCAAGCGCACGGCGGCCGCGCGAGATGACTTCGAGCTAGCGCGCCGCATGCGGGACAGGATCGCTGATGCACTCTGCTCCATCAAGGAAGACCCGCAATTGTGTCGGTTATTTGAAGAGGATGGGGTAAGGAATTCATCACCCAGTTCCCTTTAAGGCTGTGTGTACCACATTTGGCTACATCATCACTTACCATTGTAGAATGTGGTCAAACAAAAGCCTATCATAAGTACAGGTTACCAATGTCTTGAGGATTAAGGTAAAACTTGAGGTAAGGTGTAGGTACATCTAAAAAAAAAAGTAAATTCAATTCCATGTTCGACGCTTTTGTAAGTATTTTGGTCTATAATTTCAGAAAGAATAGTAAAAATATTCTGAAAATTAATTCTTTAATTTCCTTTGATTTCAAAGCCGGATTCGCGTAACGACTCTTCAATGCCACATGAGTATGACTTCTCCCATCACCTCTCACCATCAGTAGCAGCTGGATCTCTAAGCTTAGATATACCATCACCAGTACCACCGATAGACCCGGGGCCAGAACCTGAGGAGTACGTGAATGGTGTAGATGAAGAAGTTGTTCATGCACCTGAGGTAAGGGAAGAATTTGAGGAATTAGAACTAAGAAATTCTGGAATTGAATCCAGATACAATCAATTCATTACTGTACAAATGCCCCAAAGTAAAGTCATCGACCTAACCGTGTGTTAGAGACAGTTAAAGACTATTGAATTAATGAATTGAAATGATTTTTTAATTTTGTTTTTAGCAACTAAGTACTTAAAACTAAAAACAGTTATACACTTTTCAAAATATATAAATAAATTATATATGCCAGTAAACATAATTTAAGTAAAACAGTTGTAGTAGATAGCATTTACTAATTAGAGTTTTTATCAACTCCAGTCACCAATCCAAACCGTCCAAGAAGAGATACACCCAACATTCATTCAAGCCGAGCCAGTCGTGGAAGAAAGGACGGAATTGCAGAAGAAGATAGAGGAAGAAGAGTTACGGAAGGAGACTGATAGCCCGCGGAGGAGTATCACGCCTAATGCTGCTAATGGTTTGTTCTTTTGTTTTTAATTTCTTCTGTATATGACAGTAGTGATTTCATAGTGATTTCAATGATATTAATAACAACAATGTGTTTATTATGCAATTTTCAAACTTTTTCATTTTCGCAGGAACGCTAGTAAGACGAAGAAATAAAAGTGCCGGTCCTAGGTCCACGTTTGAGGCATATGAAGAACGTTTGTTACCAGCTTTGAGGCAGTAAGTCACTTTTAGTACAATGTAGTTTGGGTAATATCACCAATCCACTATCATCAGTCTACCCTGTTCCAATCTTTTGGTGTGGACGCAATATGTATAATGCTTTACCATACAATTCTTTTCTAGCTCTCATCTCGATCATTGGTTGTCATTTGCTAGCTACTAGGTCATGTACTAATTTAGAATAGTTTTCAGCACCAGGCAATTCTCTTTTCTTCCAGCATTTAATCCCACATCATGTTCTTCGTTCTATTTTTAATTGGAGACATTCAAATTCATCACCATTGGTTTTATGTGTGGTTTTGTCAAATACTAGCCTTTATTTTGACTGACTGGTCGGTGTATAAATACTTACACTGACCGTCAAAAGTTCGATTTTCATTCAGACAAACATTTGTGGGCATGAAAATACCTACATCTTTATAAATATATTTACACGAAGTATAAGTTATCAGTTCCCTATTCTACAAGCTCTGCTTATTTGGGATCTGACAATCAATAGTCCCTTTATGGCCAGTTCTCACACCAACGAGTACCTCCGCGAGGGCCCAGCGCGTGACCCGCGCGAGGGGCGCGAGGGGCGCGAGGGGCGCGAGGGGCGGGAGGAGGAGTGTAGCGGCGGCAGCGCGAGTGCAGCCTCCCACCACCGCGCTCCCCCACCACACAAACTCAACGAGCGGGAGAGGAAACAAGCCGCGCTGCCTATACTTATCTTTGGTTATCCTCTTGTGAGTACATTGTTTTGTCAGTTATCATATTGTTTAAGACAAAAGTAATACAGACTGTGAGTCAATATTCAATACATGTGATGTTTGAATTTAGATGTTTCTAACTAAAGTGTCTCGATTACAGGTTGAAAAATTCTACTCCAAAAACTACCTGGACAAAGAAGAGGGCCTCGCCCGCCTCAGAGCAGAACTTACAACTCCATCTAATGGCAGTACGAAGACTTCTCCCAATAAGACCGCAAGGGCGGCCGCCATCTTGTTGCAAAGGACTCTGAGGGACAAGGTGTTTTCTGTGTATAGTCAGGCTAATGAAGTCCTTAAGGTGCTGTTCCAAGAGTTTGTTCCGGACAGGTCGGTATTAGTTATAATCATTAACATATGGTCGCTTTGACTAACAGCTTTCAAAGTTGAAAGGAAAGCTTTTTCGTGAAGAAGCAAAACAATTAAATGTCGATAACTATAATTAACGGCTATAAGTGTACAGCTATTAAAATCCCAAACATGGGATTCTTCAAAAAGAGCGTAAAGACGTCGGCACCACATCGAGAAACCCCTGGTATTGCAAATGCCCATAGGCGACGGTGACCACACCGTCAGACGGACCATCTGCTTAAAAACTTGTTGACATAAAATGTCATAGAATGCAAACACAACAGTTCCCTCTTAATATGCAGATCGATTACAATCTCCCATCGATTCATGTAGAAGACCTGACATGTTTCTAACTTATAATGATAATTCCAGGGTGTGTGCAGCTGAAGTAGGACGATGTCTAGAGAAGTTAATACCAGAATTGCTTAGAGCGTGTGGTGACCCGGCGCCTAGAGTACACTCCACCGCACAGCACACCGTACTCACTGTTGCTGATTGTCCACAAGTTAGGTGAGACTTGTTGTACACTACGTATGCTTTCGTCCCCGTCCATACCATTTAACAGAGCGATCGGAAGCTCTTCCCTATTACTCTGGTGAGAAAGCTTGCATTTTTAATTAGGGATCATCTTTCATGCCCTTAACTTATTCCAACTACTTTTCTCTTCCTGCAATTCAGTTCCTACAATTTTACCATATTGCTCCAAATTAGGTGTTTTGGACTAATGGTTACTTATTCTTCATTATTTCTTGGGGTTTTAATGGTATTGCCTGATAATTTTTCTCAAAGAAGTCTTTCTGCCTCAAATAATTTCACAAATCTATCATCAGATTTATTTAAAACTAGCTTCCAACCGCGTTCCCAAGGGATCTTATGTTTTCCCGGGATATAAAGTATCCTATATGTTAATTCAGTATATTCTATCTGTGTGCTAAGTTTCATACAAATCCGTACAGTAGTTTTTGCGTGAAAGAGTAACAAACATCCAGCCATCCATCCATCCTCACAAACTTTCGCGTTTATAATATTAGTAGGATTAATAGGATAGTATGCCAATGTCGCCTTTGTCTTCACAGCCTATTTCATTACCAGAACTACTTCAAACTCAGAAATGCATCATACCCTATTGTATTGTATTGTCTCAACAACTTCTACTGTATCCATTATTTTTTCTCAGGAGCCTTCACATAATACCTCAACAGCTAGTTCGTCCAGTGGCAGCGTCCATGCACCCTCGACTCGCCCTATCCAGGCTTCAGATGTTAGAACAACTGCTATTGAGTCATGGCATCTCTACTGATAAGAACAGGTAAAGATTGAATATTTCTTGTATTTGATTGTGATGGTGAAATCAATAAATGTGGTATTATAAAGTCTTGAACAGTTATTGGTGAAATTTCGTCTAAAAGAACGAAAATTCAGGTTTTCAAATAACGACTCAATTCCGGATCTAGATAGTCAGTAATAGGATCTCAAAGAATGAAGGAGTAGTTGTTATGTTACAAGGGTGAAAATGTTTTTTCTTGTTTTTTAATTTCGCATGATTCTTAATTATTTATCATCATTTTAGTAAAAATGAGTCATTTTAATTAGGGGACACCCGGACTTGAACCGGGGACCTATCGATCTGCAGTCGATTGCTCTACCACTGAGCTATATCCCCATTGAAAGTATATTCGAATTTGTGCATTATATTCTAAATACAGCAGTCATTTGTTTCGAATTGTAATTCCGTATTTGAATCCGAGTTTGAAACTGTGTGGGCAAAGAAAGAACCGAAGCTTTTTCGTGCATGCCCGAGATGTGATTTGAGATCTTCCAGATTTGAACAGTGGTGGATACTTTGTAGTACACGCCTGACTGGCTACCTTGTCTCTAGTTGTAAATCAGTTCCATCTTGTAGGTCTAAGCTATCGAGGGTGTTGTGGTCAATTCGCCCACTCGCCTAGCGTTATATTCAATTGAAATATCTATCTATTACAAATTGCTCCTTAGTCAGTCTTATGATAATAAAGAAAAAATAATTCTTATTGTTAAATAGCATTCCAAAATCACGCAAACGAAATAATAATAAAACATTGTATGTAATTCAACCAAGTTTCCATTTTGGAGTATTGTGTTGTTTATTTTTTTATTTTTCCTTTTTAATAAAGTATGCATAATTAAAATGTAAGGCTAACAGTATAATATATTGTCGGAGGACCACTGACTCCCAAGATACAAGTTTTTACTTAGTTTGGGAACCAAGAGTTCACGGAAAAATGTTACTAGCCTAATATAATATTCATTAATATAAGTACCATACGATTTGTAACACTACTATAAGGCTCACTTGATAATAATAAATTTCATTTCATTTCATCTACTCTTAGTTTTTCAACTCGTAATTTTTTCTTTGGTTTAGTTGCCAATTGCCAGCATACCTTCTGGTTTCATTTTGGTCATAGATTTTCAATATTTTTCTGAATTAAATTTCCTAGTTTATTACTATATACTCTGAAATATCAGTTTCAGCTATTCATGATTTCTATGAATATTATTAGGTACTTTCATTATATACATTAATATTTATGTATAGGTAAGACATAGATACCTACGCTGTACTGCACCTTTCAATGATTCCACACACAGGCTGGATTTTCAACTCTCAAAACTTTTTCTCCCAACAGTGGTCTAACAGTACGTCGCCTGGCGGAATGTGGCGCTACCGGTGCCCAGCACGCAGCTGGCTCGGTCAGAGCAGCGGCTGAGAGAATCCTCCTGGCTGCATACGCCAGGTCCCCCAGAGTAGTACGAGCACAGCTTCCTCCAGACGATGCTGTGACGAGACGCAACCTCATCTACAGACATCTGTTCCAGCAGTTCGATAGGATTGATATGCAGGTTAGTTCTAGAAGGTTATAAATACTTCTGCATTAAAGCAGTTGTTTTATTTTACTGGCTGGATAAGAAACTTCCTAGACTCAGTGTATGTAAATGAATTGTGAGAAGATTGCAGGTTTTGAGCGATCATTTGCAAGCCTTTTTCATATTGTTAGATGATTTCACTAGATATCAAGCAATAGTCTTCACTCCACAGAAAATACTAAACCAAGCACCAACAGAAGAACAACTTGAACAATCCGGAGACACGTCACATGAAACAGCTAGCATGTCACAGTCTACCCGCAGTACTGTAGCCAGTGGCGCAACAGCTTCATACAGTATGACTTCTTCTTTAGGAGCCACTTCATCTTACAGCTTAAAGTCTATAACTTCAAACACCAGTGGCTCTACATTAGCACCTTCTAGTCTTAGTGGGAGTTATACAACATCCAAAACAAGAAGTAGTCTGAAAAAGTCGCCAACGAAGAGATATACCCCAACTAGGACGGCGAAGGACTTCGCAAATTATCCGGGCTATAATAAATTGAGGTTGGATAGTGCAGTCAGTCCAAAACATTTGCCGAGGTCGGTCGCGTCTGCGGGAGTTGAGAAGGTGAGTTACTTGCCCGTATATCGAGAATGGTTTATTAATAAAAATAATTCCTTATTTTATAGAACTACTGGTATAAAGAATATCACTCTCCGGCCCATACTATCTATGCCAAAAATCATGTCGATCTGTCGATCAGTTTGCGTAAAAAAATGACAAACCAACAAACACACTTTCGCCTTACATGCTTTCGTATTCTGTGCATTGCAAGCAGCGTGGATAGCAATCATATCTACAAAGAGTTATTCAAATAAAATAAAAAATAGAAGCTTACATTAATCCAGATAATTAGATATTTGGCTTACAAGCGATTTTCCACCAGGTACACTTCCAAGAGAACCAAACCCAATCTCAAACTGAAGAAGTAGTCTATCGCCGAAAGAATCGTAATACAGAAAACCGTCACTCCATGATCCATTACGACCACGATCTCACCAAACCACAGCTAAAAGAAAGACCCGCAACTGTTTATGAGCCATTACATCTTGACTACAGAGACTCTCCTAGTTTAGGCTCACCGAAAACTTCCAAAAACGACCTAAGAAGTATGGATTCTTTACCGATGGACTCTCCGCAAATGTCTAGAAATGATTTGAGATGTGATTCTGATTGTAGAAGTTTAGATTCACCTAAAGTAAAGGCAGAGTATTTTAGGGAAGGAGTGTTAGAATCGCCTAAATTGGTAGCGGGTTTGAGGAATCTACACCTGGATGAGAGTAGTCAGATGGACGAGAGCGGGTATTATAGTCCGGGTAAGTTATTAAGTACATCCCAGATTCCTTAGGTTATGAAGATAAGAAGTTCCCAAACATTAAGAACTAGTGTCGTGAGTTCCAATCTTACAATGAGCCAGAGTTTTCATTGACAAAAAACTTTTAAAGTATAATAACCTGGGAAATCCAATTTAAATTTATCTGTTCACAAAAAGGAAGTATTTAAAATACTTTAAAAAAAAACCTATAGAAATGGGAGGACCAAAGGACTTTAAATGTTGGTATTTATTTTTAGGCAGAAGACAACTAGCAGGTGAACAGCATTATGAAAGTTATGAAGGTGGAGTGGAGGCCTGTAACGATAACATCGCGGAGTCCGTCAGTCTTCAGTAAGTCTTTTTACTTTATTAGATATATATTAATTTATATCCAACTAACTATTTATTTTCAACCGACATAGAATTCATCGTTCCATTTGAGATTTTCCATGAATACAAATTCGCCATATAGTGTATCTATTCAATCCTCTGATGAAATAAGACAATATATCTAACAATGTACCGAGAATGATTCGTTTTTGTGATCAAAGAAACCAATGTTGACATTATATCTACTCGTGACCCAGCACGACGTGCACGTGGTGCACGCGGCGCGTCCGCGCGGAGTGCCTGGAGGCGCACTACTGGCGGCGCTGCGTGCTGCTCGCGCGCTGCCCGCACTGTCGCGTCGCGCTTGAAGCGAGGATGCTGCATGTGCATCTCTTAGGTAAACTATCTACGTCTTAAACTCCTTATTTCTTTCGTTTTCCAGAGAAGCAAACGAGCAGTATTTAAAAACCCCAGAGTGTATGGACCTTATATGCTAATCATCCAAATTTAATAACAATTTAAATTAGTCCACACAATATCCCAATATACCGCTCACCGTATTTATAAAGGCAAATATTTTATTAAGTTATTAAATTACAGAAGAATGTTCCATGAGCGAGGGTTGCTGGAAACAGTGTCAGAAGTGTGGGATAGCTCAGCGTGTGACCGACAACGACTACCACGTCAACTGCATACGTAAGTCAAGTAGAATTTAGTCCTTCACGAATTGGTTGTGATTTCTAATGAATTATTTTCATTTGTATCTTCTATATTACAGCTATAGGCATGGATGAATGGAAATGTCCTTACTGTTATACCAACGTGCTGGCTCGGGACCTACCTTGGCAGAGGCATTTGATGCAGTGTCCAAGAAACCCGAGGATTACTCAGTCCTCTTAATTGTAATAATTTGTGCAATATTTCTGTTACCTCTTGTTGATTTAACTTTTAAGTATAGTAATTATATTGAGTTACCGTTTAATGAATGATTTTAGGGTAAATGTGATGTTTATTTTTAAACATGAATGATCACGAAGGATCAGTCTATCAATCAATAGAGTAAAAGATTTTAATTTCAATACAATTCTTTTTGTTATGAAGCGTAACGACATCTTCTCTTTATGAGGATTTAATAATTTAATTTATGTTGTTTAAAAATTTAAATAAATTCGTACTGATACGTAAGTAAAATAGATTGCTCATGTTGAGTAAAATAATATTGTCTGAAACGAATAATAAACAATTTAATGTCAACTCTCTATAATTATTAGGAAATTTAAATCTGATTACAAATATTTCAAGTTAGTATCATGTTTGCTTGCTTTTACAAATTCTAACAAATAGACAAGCTTAGCTTTATTAGATTCATTCATGATTACTAAAATTTAAAAAAATTAAAAACACGCCGTTTTAAAATGATGCATCATTGCCATGCCAGAATTGAGATGCGTGTGTACCTGAGGTTGTGTGTATGAGTATGCAATAGTATGTTTCAGTGTGCATGGTCGTATGTATGTGTATGATTATGTAAGTGCGTCAGTGTGTAAGTCCGCATATGTATTGGGATGTAAGCATCTGTGTATAAATGCGAGGGTGTAACTGTTCATGTGTGTATGTGCTTGCTTATGTGTTGCGTTAGTGTGTTATGCGTCGGATAAGAGTTATTGATTGGAATATATTTTTTTGTTATATCATGATTTTATTTCAGAGTTTCCAATCATGATTCAAGGTTCTGGCACGGCAATTTAGGATCATTTATTCACAATCATCTTAGAATATTTGCAGTTGATATAATCGTTCTAGAAATATGCATTCCTTCTGATATAGACTGGTCAAATTATTACAAGTTATTAGAGATTCTCCTGTCAATTTTACTAAAAATGCTATGTACTAAAATTAAGGAAAAGCACAGCTTCTTAGTCCATTACTACCGTCCAAATTATATGGATTCCGTCTTAGACAATGCTCACTGTTATTTGTTGTTTCTTCTTTGTTACATTATTTTGAGTAATAAGTAATTTGACAAATTATTCACGTGGAATGTTTTATGTTACCTATTATATCTGTTAAATTGTTTAAGAAAATATTGCCATTCCACTTGTTTCACATTTTTCTGAGTGTTGTATCTTTCTTAATAGATTTTAGAACAAAAGTAACGAAAGATTGTAATTATTCCAATGTAGTTTATTTTGTAAATAATTTTTCAGTTCTTTCATCTATTTATATTTTTTGGTTTATAGTTACAGTATAACTTAACTTACAGTACAGAGCTAATATCATTAGTCAAATGGATTTCCTAGATTTATTTATATATTTTATTTAGTTCATCACTTACGTACCTACGTAGTTTTATTTGTAGAATTAAAGGTAGAAGATAGATTTTAGAAATAAGCCTTCCTTTTTCTATTTCTAAATTCAGCTGAATCCTATCAACTTCATTATTATTTAAATTTTTATGATTTTTATAATTAATCACTATGACTTGTATATCTTCTAAATCTAAATCATTTCGATTATTTTTCTTTCAAATGTTGAATATTTCAAACGAGTAAGTACTTATTATTAATTTAAGGTCCAACTATTTAAAGTAATTTCAAAGTTCCTCGTTCATCTATCGACTCTTAGTCATATCTACTTTAATATTTGTTTAATTTCAGGTGATTGTATCCTAACAACCTTGAACTCTTTAAATAGACTAATATTATAACTAGCATATGATAGATTAACATTTAGCTTTCATTGAAGTTAAACCACATCACCCACTGTGATATTGGGTCGAGTAAAATTGAAACTGGTATTAAAGCATGGATCTTACGTTGATGGCATAGTTTTAATAATAAATATAAGAGTCATTAAAATAACAAGTCTGCTAATTCATTTTCTTATACCTGAATTGAATGTAGATGTGTAAATAAGTAGGTAAATTTGTTAAAATAGCAGGGCCCTATGTACAACTTATATTTTCCTAGCTACATTTACTGTTATTTATTTATTTATTGAAGAAGTAAATTGGTTAAATTTAATATGATGCAGAATTCGAAAGAAAGAAAGAAAAATAAATTATTTATTTTCCAAATACACACAAACTAAAAACTAAATATGTATGTATAAAAGAATTTGGGCCCTAGAATGTGCGTTGTTTAATATTAGTGTAAGCTATTATTTCGAATGAGAGAAAATAGTTTTCTTTGTACTTTTTTCGTTTAATTTATGCACATTTTTTTTTTGTATTGAGTGCCTGATGGGATAATTAATATTCCTTAATAACCTTTCAAGTATTTTTCATTACACATTTTCGTATATAACATGTCATCTACGCAATATAAACACCAAAGAATAAAAGAGTTA